>CM077092.1:84087348-85287348 GCA_039513925.1 Platanthera zijinensis
TGACTCGAGTTCTCGAGAACTGGTCGTCGAGAGGCCACACGGCCTGGGACACGGCATGTCCTAGGGAGTATCCTGCTTGGGAGAATATTGAGTAGCGTTGAGTGGCGCTGAGAGGAATGGCGTTGAGTGGCGTTGAGTGTGGAACACGGCCTGTGACCAGGCGTGTCATAGGGGCGTGTTGGCACACGGCCATGGACACGAGCGTGTGCCTTAGCCGTGTCCTGCTCTAGTGATTTTGGGATTATGTTATAGGGGTGACACGGCCAGGTACACGGCCTTGTACTGAGTGACATGGGCGTGTCAGGCTTGACACGGCGTGTCGATGCCCGTGTTCTGGTTTGTTTTAAGTTGTTTGTGCGCCTCTTCAGGACACGACCTGTGACACGGGCGTGTCACAACCCGTGTTTGGCCTAGGAAATTCAATTTCAGGGCTAATCTGAGCCTTCCATTTTCATTGACCAAGATCCAATGGTCTAGGTTGTTCCTGGGTTTACAAGGCCGGATTTGAGATGGAGAAAACTCATTTGAGTTTGTGCCATTCTCTTTCCTAAGTGAAGAGAGAGAGGAGAGCAAGGGGAGGAAGAGGGAAGGGAAAGCCGGCTGTCGGTGGTACTGCAGTGGTCCAAATCATGAGCCGAGTTCAGCTCTGCGGAGGCTTGATCGCTGCGAAGCTTTTCCAACCGTGTACTTTTCGCCATGGCACCAAAACGTCCTTCAAGGGTAACGATTTCCTTCTTGGACAAGTGAAGTCCTTCTTTCCTGCATTGCATAGGAATCCTCCACCAAAAGGTGGATGGCGAAATGATCCCTTGGGTCGGCGGTACGTCCCTTGTTGTATTGTATTAGAACCGGAAGTGTGAGTACGGTTAGGTATGCTGTGTGAAGCCCATCTGGACATGTTGGTCTAGTTTGGTGATGCTTGTTTACACATCGGAGAAGACTCCGTGAATATTTCTTATATGCATGAAATCCATTGTGGATACCTTGGCTTGGTGTCGCAAGAAGTACTGGAGGAAGTCCTGGAAATGGTGAGAGTTGGGTTCAACTCTTGTGTTCGTGAGTGCCATATGTTATGAAGTTGAGCCGTTGGGTTGCAACTGGAAAAATGCCTTGGTTGCGGATGGGCAAAGTGAAGTTGTACCCGCAATAGTCCAGTCTTGAGTCTTACGATTTTGAGCAACGAGAAAGGTGGATCTGTACCCGCGTATAGTTGTCTAACCTTGGATGCTTCAGGCCCTATTAGGATCATATAGAGAGAGTCGATGGCTTGCGTGCCGATCAAA
Source organism: Platanthera zijinensis (assembly GCA_039513925.1). Classification (NCBI taxonomy): domain Eukaryota; kingdom Viridiplantae; phylum Streptophyta; class Magnoliopsida; order Asparagales; family Orchidaceae; genus Platanthera; species Platanthera zijinensis. Next base: position 84,088,632 of record CM077092.1, read on the forward strand.
CTAGAAATGCTCAAATTGGACTGTCATGTTTGGGACCTCTGAATGGTTGTGGGACTCGGTGTTTCCGGTACCCCAAAATGTACCATGAGTGCACGGAATGTCGGGCCATCGTGCCGGCATTTGTGATATGTATTGCCTTGGTGGCTGGATATATATATGTATGAGAAGTAAAATGCTGTGCAGGGAAGGAATTTCGCTGCCCCGTCCAGGGGCAGGCGTTATAATTGGTGAGCTGAATGCTGACCGTTGCCCTGTTTGCCACCGCTTGGTGGATTGGTTCTTGCAGGTGCAGGTGGTGCTTGGGAATTTTCAGGATGATTTCTTCGCTATCGCTCCACCTCTTATTGAATTCATGCTATCCTGGAATCTCCCCTTCCTTTCTACGATATCCGGGCTAGGGTGAGCTGAGGGGGGACAGCGTAAGTGAGCGAATGTGTGTCAGCCCAGTCAAAGATTCCTATTCTGGTTGGGCCATCCACCTTCAAATGGTGTTGGTCCTACAGACCATGAATGGATTCGCCTCTGGCCTCGGGGCACGTCGGAACCGCATGAGTTTCACCGCGGTGGAGCACGGTCCGCCAAAATCGGCATAGGTTAGGTGCTATTGATGGAACATGGTAAGCCCATCTTTCTCCATATGGAAGTGTTGCGGGCACATAGAGATGTGGGTAGAGGAAGTCTCAAAAAGCGACGAGTTGTAGGTCATGTGACCTGCACCGAAAAGGTGGCTGACTGGGCTTTCTCCTGGATCAAAGCAGATCAGCTCGCCGAATTCGTCGATCGAATCCCCAATAAATAAAATAGGTGCCTTCTACAACCCTCTTTATATGAGCCGGTCAAGGCCCTGATGTTTAGGAGCGGATCTGCAACGTATTATCTTACTCAAAGAAAGATGGGGTGGTTTTGGGGGGGAAAAAGGCACGGACTCCGCGAGCGTACCGCACCCTCATAGAAAGAAACTCCTCAACCATCACAAGAAAAAACCGCTGTAACTCCACCGGGATGCTTAGAACATCGCTATCCCGCAGAAATATCATAGTGAAGAGTGGGAAACCTCCAAGACTAGGTGCACGATACGGGACACCTTTCAATGCTATTATCCAGTATGTTTCTTTGCCGAGTCCGTTGCTAAGGGTAAGCACATGGTGCTCCCTATGTTTCTTTGCCGAGTCAACGTTGATACCTAATGGAGGAGTAGGCCCGCAGGAGCCAATGGAAGGGCAGCTGCTTCAACCGAAGAATGGGATGAATTGGTCTATCCTTGGGCGGATTATATCCTGAAAAGACATCCCAATTTAGGTGAGTTATGTCAAAAAAGGTCTCCTCTAATGAGGGCCCGAGTTGAGGTTGCTAATGTTCACCCGGTGGATTCGAACCACTGGACTCTCTTTTCTGGATACATTGATTCTGTTCAGTCGTTATCGCCTTTTCCGCCTGAAAGCCCTTCTCCGGATATATACAAACAATGCAGGAATCGAAGTTGAGTGATTCAGTAAGATAGAAGAGCAATTGATAAAGGTACAATTCAAGAATTTCAAGGACTCGTCTTTCTTCAGTTGATCGAGAAAGCAAGGAGGAATTCAAAAAGCGTCAGGGGCAAGCCACAAGGGTCAGCCCAACCGAAATGACAAATGAAGACATTCAAACTGCTCCCTACGGGGCGGTAAGGGCACGTGTTACAAATAAAGCCGCTCCCGGAGCTCAGAAGGTTTCATTTCGGGTCTCAGAGTCATCTGAGATAGGAGTCTAATGCTTTATCCATTTCATTCACTATTGAATAGGTGAGCGAAACACAGTAATCCAACGTGGGCACTTGCACCGAGTTAGAAGGATAAGTCAATCCCACTAAAAGCCTTGCTTGTTCCGTACGAAAGCATCAAATCCCTTGTCAGCTTGGTTCTTCAGTCAGATCGGTGGGAATCTGGTACGAGCAAGCGTTAAGTAAAACCCGGGAGAGTCGGTCTTGGGTTGGATGGAAGGGCATGATTGAAAAGGCTCAGTACCAATGAGCGGTCCAGAGCTAAGGATACTCTTTGGAGCTAATCGGGTAGTCCCCTCTCTTATGAGTGATTCTCTATGCTTCTGCGAAAGAAAGCATAGATGCTAACCTATGAAAGTAGCAAGCACTCCTCGGTGGTCTCAGTCAAAACTCAACTCTCGCTAATAAGGCGCCTAAGCAAACGAAGAGGGGAGCGATTAGCGAAACTCGACAAGTTTGTGGAGGTGCCATGAGGATTTTGCGTCGAAGCCTTGGGATGATTGGAGATTTCAATGATGTTTGCAATAGTAATGAGAAGTTTGGGGGTGCAAGTTGTGTCTCTAGCGAGGTGCAACAATTTGAGTTCCGAGTACGGAAAGCACAGCTACGTGCTGGCACTCAAGTCAAGCTTCAATATCTGCTACTACTTCAGGCTCCTCGGCTCACTTCGGTCTTTCTCCTGAGGCGCATGTCTGAGCAACACAAAACGAGGGTTTCGCTCGTTATAGGACTTGAACAAACATCTCACGACACGAGCAATAGTGCACTTAGTGTGATAAGTAAGAATAAATGAAATATCAACGATAACATACTAGCTCCTTTCTTTCTGATAGGTAGTGATCTTCGAGAGATTCACGGGAGTAACGGCACCACAACCATATTCTATTGATTGGTATAGTTTCCAATCCGATGTCAGCTTAGAAGATAAAGCCGGTGGTTAGCCAGACGCCCCATTCTCGTGGAGTTGCAATGAATCCAGTGGATCCATGCGACCATACGACCTGGAAGAAATTGCCTCCCCTTGCCTGCCTCATCATCTCCTATGTTTTCTTTTCGACGAAGCTTCGCCGAAAAGAAAAGTGCAGCCCAGGAGAATCGATCTCATTGTATATGGTGACAATTTTTCACTCCCGTAGCACCTGGCGGACTTTAAGCTAGTGTGTATCATCTTCCAGAATAGAGTAATTCAAAAGTAAGTTGCCCTTACTTCTGATCCTATTGCTCAGGAGAGGATAACAAAGGGTAAGGATTCGACTAGCAATTCTTCCAACAGTGAAATCTGGGGCACTTGGATCACTGAGGCAGTCTTTCCGGATTCGCTCCGCCTTACAGCATTGCTTCTCATTGTCATTGCCATTGTAGCACGTGTGTGGCCCAGCCCATAAGGGCCATGCGACATGACGTCATCCCCACCTTCCTCCAGTAACTCACTGGCAGTCCCTCGTGAGTGCGTCACGCACCTTTTTCTTTATTTCGGACGGGGCGCGTACTATTACCACTACGTACCACACCATCGGTCGCCTGAATGCCGAGTCTTCCTCCGCCGCCAACTCGACGTCGTCGTAACCAAGCCTAACCAAACCGTCATGGTCACTGGTACTTTGACGTCACTATAGGTAGGTCTCCGTGGGGAACGAGTGACACAACACGACTTCGGTTCACACGTGAAAGCGCTTCGAAATGAAAGGCGAGCTTTCTTTTGAAGAAAAGAAAGGTCAAGGTATCTAAAGTATGCCTATATAATATATAGGCTTAATATAGGCTTAGGCTCGCTTATCTCATTATGCTCCAAATTCTTACTGAAAGCACAGCTACGTGTTGGCACTCAAGTCAAGCTTCAATATCTGCTACTACTTCAGGCTCCTCGGCTCACTTCAGTCTTTCTCCTGAGGCGCATGTCTCAGCAACACAAAACGAGGTTTCGCTCGTTATAGGACTTGACCAAACATCTCACGACACGAGCAATAGTAATTGGTCTGTTCATGAGATGAAAGAGTTAGGAAAGAGTTGCAATAGTAAGGAGTCAAGCGATCAAGGAAAGGGAGCTTTCCTAACACGTACTTAAATAGATGAAAGATCACCTTTCTTCCTGACCTAGCCGCCTTCCCTTCGATCGGCCTCTCCCGCGAGTTAGCGCAGCCTTTCTTACGTGCCCGACCCTTGCATTGGTCGAGAATCAGACAAGTTGACCTTCATCCCGGGCACCCAAGTAACGTAATAAACCAATTCATCCCAAGTAACGGCATCACGGTAAACTCGTAAAACCCATATCTGCTGTTGAAGGCCGTCTTCGGGATGTCCTCCTCCCGAATGCGAAGCTGGTAGTACCCTGACCTCAGATCCAGCTTTGCTGATGTTGCCACATCACGAACAATAGTAATCCTCAACTTCACTTCCGTGCCGTGTTAGGAAAGAGTTGTTCACTTCAAGAAGAAAGTTGTACATGAAGGTACGGTATCCTTGGTGTAATAGAAGTGGCGGTCTTGAAAACTGCTTTCATTGCTCAGACTGGGACTTAGCGGGCTAAAACCCAAGCTACGTTGCTGCCCTCGAAGGCTTTGTTTGTATCTTCTTGTTCATGTGTGGCCGGTCTGCGCGCCGATGTTTTGGAAACCAAACTTTTGTTAAGAGAAACCTGTAAGGCCATAAGGCCATTTACTTTGGTATGTAAACATTCCTATTTTGTTATAGTGGATAGTTCTTGTAACTCTTGAGTTCAAGTTTTCAACCATGAAGCTTCTGCTAGAATGCTCTGTGTGAGGAAGCGTTGGTTTTTATATTATTTAGTAGCATCTCTGCTTGTTTGTGGAATATGGTGTGGGCCCCGGCCAGACCCTCTATTATATTCTTCTTGACAGGTAGACGTGTTACAATTTGGTATCAGCTTGTTGGTCGATATCTCCGAAATTGCGAACGAATTCTTTTGAGGGGTGGCGAGCACGTATCAGTGCTATCGTTTATAACACATAATTGAACTCAAGAATATCCACTTAGGAATGTAAATACACTTGTTTGGTGTGTTCATTTTTGTAAGTTGCCATTTGTATAGTCGCTAATTGTGTTTTACACATATAGGTGACTAGAAGTGTTGCGGGTCAATCGGAACTTCAACTTCTTGTTGAAAGTGCGGCACCAACGAGGTGCCCACACCTCCTCCATCTGCTGAAACTGTGCATTTCATTACGGAGATAGTACTTGCTGTGATGACTGCTCAGCAGGCTGGGCAAGCACGTCCTGCTTTTTTGCCAACGCATGCTGGGGTAAGGCAAGAACCGACAGAAGCTATAGTTGATCCCGCGGGCAACAGATCAACAACTGAAGCAATTCATGAACTTCAATCCTCCTCAATTTACTAGGGCGGGATCCCCGGCCAAGCGGAGGATTGGCTTGCAAGGATCAAGAGAATCATGAGAGCAATCAGAGTTGAGGACAAGCAGAAGGTAATGTTGGCCACATTCCTTCTTATGGGAGAGGCTCTCGGTTGTGGTGGGATGAGATTGAACTGCATCACTTGGCCAGCAGACAGTTGGCAGAGGTCTCGATGGAAGAGTTCTCTCGGTTATTCTTGGCAAAGCATCTGCCAATGCAGCAGAGAATATCCATGGAAATGGAATTTCAGCGGTTAACTAAAGGAGATTGTAGTGTGGATGATTATCTTCTTGAGTTCACGCGGTTGGGAAGATATGCGGGTTCTATCTTCGCCGAAGAGGAGCATAAGACTAGTCTGTTTTATGCGGGACTGCGAGACGAGTTACGATATCTGCTCTCGAGTTCTGTAAGTCAGGGTTTTCAAGACTTAGTCTGTACGGCTCGGTCGTTGGAGACAGACATGAAAAGGGGCAAGTAAAGGGGACCTTAGTTGTTGCAAAACCGGAGTTTAAGTCACCGCGTCCGGAGAAATCTGGGTACCGAAGGAGATGGAATAAGAAGTCCAAATCTACTTGACAAGCTCCTTAAGCAACTGTGACGGAGGCATCGTCGGGGTATGGATCTTGCGCCTGTTTTACGTGTGTGGAAGGTAGGACACTTCGCACGTGATTGCCGAGTTGGCCCTCCAAAGGGTGAAAATAAGACGGGAGCGTCCTATGCGGAGAAAGGGAATACTGTGGTGGAGTCTTCTGCATTGCACGCGCAGCCCGGGTCTTCAACCTTGGACAACAGGAGGCCCATTAAGCAGGCCGATGTCGTCACAGGTGCACGTAGTTTTTAATGTATTTTATACTGTGTTATATGCTTGTTTAATTTTGGTGTTATTGGTTTTGTCCTTATACGGGAGTATCCGGCGCGAGCATTGTTTGATACAGGTGCTTCCCATTCATTTCTGTCTGAAGATTTCGTTTTATGAATCGGGGTACCTATACGGACCACGACAGACAGTATAAAGGTGCTTCTACCTAACAATTTTGTTATGCGCGGATAAATCTTGCGGTCTTGAGGTAAAGATAGGGAGTCGGGAATTCAAGGTGGAAATATACGTATTGCCGATTACAGAGTTTGATATAATCTTTGGTATGGACTGGCTTTCAGAGCAGCGTTCCTGTATAGATTGTACTTCAAAAGAGGTCACACTGGGGAAAAATACCGAACAAGAGACCAAGTTCACTGGAATACAAGGGATGAGTGGGATGTTGTTATCTGCTCTCCAAGTCACTAAGGCAGTTTGGAAGGGTGCAGAGTTATTCTTTACACTCATTAAGGAGGTGGAGCCGAAGGCCAGTGTGAATGAGGTGCGGATTGTATCGGAATATGCTGATGTGTTTCCAAAAGACCTTCTGGGGTTACCTCCTCAAAGGGAAATCGACTTTGCTATCGAGCTGGTGCCAGGTGCAAAACCTGTGGCCCGCTCGCCTTAACGTGTAGCGCCAAAAGAAATTGCCGAACTGAAAGTTCAATTGCAAGAGTTGCTGGAGCAGGGATACATATGCCCAAGTATGTCACCTTGGAGCGCGCCTGTTCTTTTTGTGAAAAATAAAGACGGTAGTTTGCGGCTATGTATTGATTACCGCGAATTGAATAAGCTGACGGAGAAAAACAAGTATCCGATTCCACGGTTCGATGACTTATTCGATCAGCTAGCAAGCTAAACCGTCTATTCGAAGTTAGATTTGAGATCCGGTATTACCAATTGCGGATTAGGGAAGGTGACATTCCCAAGACAGCGTTTGGAACACGCTACGGTCATTATGAATTCACGGTGATGTCGTTTGGTCTATGTAATGCGCCTTCGGTATTCATGGACTTAATGCACCGAACGTTCCGAGAGTACTTGGATTTGTCTGTAATCGTATTCATTGACGACATCCTAGTGTACTCGCAGTCGGAAGAAGATCATGCAAACCATTTGTGGTTGGTACTGCACACCTTGTGGAGGAATAAGCTGTATGCCAAGTTCTAGAAGTGTGAGTTTCTGGCTCTCATCGGTGGCTTTTCTGGGACATGTAGTTAGTGGAGAGGGCATAGCAGTAGATCCGGTAAAGATAAGTGCCATAAAAGATTGGCCGGTGTTGTCTTCAGTGGCCGAAGTCAGGAGTTTCCTTGACTGGCAGGCTACTACAAAAGATTTGTGGTGAACTTCTCCCGGATTGCTTTGCCTCTGACAATGTTGACGAGAAAAGATCAGAAGTTTGTCTGGATGCCGGAGTGCACAAGAGCTTTTGATGAGCTAAAAAGTCGTTTGACCACGGCGCCTGTTTTGACGTTGCCATATTGTACAGACGCTATGAGATATACAACGATGCGTCAGGGAGAGGCTTAGGCTGCGTTCTCCTTCAGTTTGGCAAGGTGATTCCTTATGGCTCATGCCAATTGAAAGTGCATGAGCGTAACTATCCCGTCCACGACTCTGAGTTGGCGGCGGTGATCTTTGCGCTAAAGTTATGGTGGCACTATCTGTATGGCGTTAAAGTCGATATCTATACAGATCATAAGAGTCTAAAGTATTTGCTCGATCAGAAGGATTTGAATATGTGACAATAGTGGTGGATGGAGTTCCTTGGGGACTACACCTTCGATATTCACTATACTCCCGGGAAGGGAAATGTGGTCGCAGATGTCTTGAGTCGTCGGACTCCGGCAAGGGCAAATTTGCTTCTAAAACATGATGAAGGCCTAATTCGAGATCTAGAGGCCTTAAATATTTCTTGTGTTGAAAGGAATACCACTGTAAAGGCGTGCTTAAACTGGACGGAGGTACAGTGTGACCTGGCGAATAGAGTTCGGCAACCAACAGAACTGGATGAAAGCCTGCAATGCTATGCAGCGAAAAGTGTCGACTCTAGTTTCATTTATTGACAGTCTGTTTCTGAAGGATGGTCGTTTGTGTGTCCATATAGGGGTAAATTTCGTGAAGAGGTAATGTATGAGGCCACTTCACCAAGTATTCGGTTCACCCCGGGAGCACGAAAATGTATAAGGATATGAAGAAGCTGTTCTGGTGGCCTGGAATAAAGAAGGACATAGCACACTATGTTGCTAAATGTCAAACTTGTGCCTTAGTAAAGGCAGAATGCCAAAAACTGGGTGGTTTGCTGAAGTCGTTGCCTATCCCTGTGTAGAAGTTCGATGATATTTCCATAGACTTTGTGCATGGATTGCCGAGGTCACAGCGGCGAAATGATGCGGCATGGGTGATTGTGGACCGGTTAACCAAGTTGTCGCACTTCATCCCGAACGAAGGGACGATCTAGTGGAGAAATTTGCAAAGATGTACGTAGATACTATTGTACGATCGCACGGTGTGCCCCGTAGCATCGTTAGTGATCGAGATGGGCGTTTCACTTCGGCGGTTGGAGGTTAGTCCATGAATTGATGGGTACGAAATTGCATTTCAGCACGGCCTTCCATCCTCAAACAGATGGTCAGACCGAGAGAACAAATAGGATATTGGAAGATATGCTCCGAATGTGTGCGCTGGATTTCAGAAAGAATTGGGTAGATCATCTCGGTGTGATTGAATTCACCTACAACAACAGCCACTAAGCTAGCATCCAGATGGCGCCCTTTGAAGCTTTATACGGTAGGAAATTTCGTACACCTTTGGCTTGGGCGGAGACTGGCGAAACAAAGTTTTACCGACGTAAAGAGTTAGATGATGCCAACTCAATCATACGGCTGATACGTGAAAGGCTGATAGTGGATCAAGACATGCAAGCTAAGTATTGCACTGCCAAGCACCGAAACATGGAGTTTGCGGTGGGCGATTGGGTGTACTTGAAAATCAAACCATTCAAAGGTGTTTCCAGGATACGGCGTCTGAAAAAGTTGAGCCCGAGGTATCTGGGACCGTTTAAAGTTGTCGAACGTATTGGTGAAGCCGCCTATCGGTTTGCACTTTTGCAAGAGCTAAGTGGTTTACATGATGAATTTCATGTCTCAGTGTTGCGGAAGGTGGTCAAGGATTCAGCTCAAGTAATTGAGAGTGCCCGAATACCAGTTGAGTATGGGCTAACATTGAAGGTTAGACCCATTCAGATTGAGGATCGAGTCGAGAAACAGCTACGGAACAAAGCGTTCGGGATAGTCAAAGTCCGGGACAATTATGGTCGAGAAGAGCTAACGTGGGAGCGGGAGCAGACTATGAGAGCTGAGTTTCCCGAGTTGTTTATGTAAAGCTGTTAGCTCGTCTGTATGTTATTAAACCTTGTTTGTAAAGTGTCACATATGGTGTAATGCTTGCACTTCCTTACTATGACCAAATTTCGGGATGAAATTTTATTAAGGAGGGGAGGATTGTAACACCCCAGAAATATCAAAACCAAATTAGGATTCAGGTTGGCTGACACGGCCTGAGACACATGCGTGTCTCAGGGCGTGTCAGGTGTACACGGCCTGGGATACGGCGTTTCCCAGGACGTGTCCCTTTTCTCTAGGCATCGACTCGAGTTCTCGAGAACTGATCGTCGAGAGGCGAAACTGCCTGGACACGGGCGTGTCCCAGTGCGTGTCCTGCTCAAGAGAATATTGAGTATCGTTGAGTGGCGCTGAGAGGAATGGCGTTGAGTGGTGCTGAGTGTGGAACACGGCCTATGACACGGTCGTGTCACAGGGGCGTTTTGGCACATAGCCATGGACACGGGCGTGTGCCTTAGCCGTGTCCTACTCGGTTGATTTTGGGCTTGTGTTACAGGGGTGACACGGCCAGGTACACAGCCGTGTACTGAGTGACACGGCGTGTCAGGCTTGACACGGGCATGTCGATGCCCGTGTTCTGGTTTGTTTAAGTCGGTTGTGTGCCGCTTCAGGAACACGAACTGTGACACGGGCGTGCCACAACCTGTTCGGCCCAGGAAATTAAATTTTAGGGCTAATCTAAGCCTTCCATTTTTTCTTTGACCAAGATCCAATGGTCTAGGCTGTTCCCTGGGTCTATATGGTCGGATTTTGAGATTTAGAAAACTCATTTGAGTTGTGCCATTCTCTTTCCTAAGTGAAGAGAGAGAGAGAGGAGAGCAAGGGAGGAAGAGGAAGGAAAGCCGACTGCCGGTGGTGCTGCGGTGGTCCAAATCGCGAGCCGAGTTCAGCTTTGCGAAGGCTTGATCGCTGTGAAGCTTTCCAACCGTGTACTTTTCGCCATGGTGCCAAAACGTCCTTCAAGGGTAACGATTTCCTTCTTGGACAAGTGAAGTCCTTCTTTCCTGCATTTGCACAGGAATCCTCCACCAAAATGGTGGATGGCAAAGTGATTCCCTTGGGTCGGCGGTACGTCCCTTGTTGTATTGAATTAGAACCGGAAGTGTGAGTACAGGTCATGCTGTGTGAAGCCCATCTAGACATGTTGGTCTGGATTTGTTATGCTTGTTTGCACATCGGAGAAGACTCTGAGAATATTGCTTGTATGCATGAAATCCATGGTGGATACCTGTGGCTTGGTACCGCAAGAAGTACTGGAGGAAGTCTAGGAAATGGTGAGAGTTGGGTTCAACTCTTGTGGCCGTGAGTGCCATATGTTATGAAGTTGAGCCGTTGGGCTGCAACTGGAAAAATTCCTTGGTGGCGGATGGGGAAAGTGAAGCTGTACCCGCGGCAGTCCAGTCTTGACTTTGACGATTTTGTGCAACGAGAAAGGTGGATTTGTACCCGCATTATGGTTGTCTAACCTTGGGTTCTTAAGGCCCTGTTAGGATCACATAGCGAGAGTTGATGGCTTGCGTGCCGATCAGACTAGAAATGCTCAAATTGGACCATCATGTTTTGGACCTCTAAACGGTGGTAGTACCCGGAGTTTCCAGTACCCCAGAATGTGCCATGAGTGCACGGAATGTCGGGCCGTCGTACCGGCATTTGTTATATGTATTGCCTTAGTGAAAGTCCACCTAGTGTCAACTACTTACACCTATGGGGGGGATAGGTGTCTTTGTAGCGTATTTGTGGAATTAAGGTTTTACCTGCACAAGAAAACAAAAACAACACAGCCACAAAAAAGTACACAAGCAATTTATAGTGAGTTCCCCGATTTGGGTACGTCCACTTTTCCCCTCGACCTATCCCCAACCAGGGAAGACTCGGTCACACTCACCAACAGATTGGAAATCCAATCCTTGCACTAACGGAAGTAACCCTTCCATACGTAGGAGTCAACACTCCCACAACACGGGTTGCACCTAACCCTACAACTGGAGACCAATCGGTCCTTTACAAAGAATTAAAAATAGCTTATAAGAAATACAAACAACGTATGGAGACTAAGGTGTCCCTCTTCGTTCGACGACGTGTTCTTGAAGTCAACGAAGAGTCCACAACCCTAGATCTCACTGGAGAGAATCTCCCGAGACCGGCGGCGTGACGAGCGGCGGCGAGGCTCTCGGTGTTAGCGGCGGCAACTGAAAAACAGCAGCACAGCACTGGAGATCAATCTTCTTAGCGAAGTCGGCAAGGTCTACCAACGGTCACACGAGGATCGATCGTCTTGATCAATTCGGACGGGAAAGATTTCCCTATCTCAAATCAAGAGACAAAAGATCTCTGGTTAGACACGTGAGACTGTGCAGGCTTGGCTTCTATCACCGAGGATCTGGAGGAGATCGAGATCGGCTTCGGTGATCGGCTGCGGCGACGGAGGCGGAGCAAGTTCGCGAGATTAGGTTTAGTCGGACGCTCGGTTTCGTATGTGTCTGTGGTTATTACTTTACACAAATACCAGTGTATTTATACAATAGGTCAAGAGATGACCGTTGTGGCCCCACCAGCAGTAAGACAAAGTCCGGTTCAAAATCCCGCTGATAAACGTGGACTGGTCCAGACAGAGTCGGAAAAATACCAAGTCAAATTCGGCGAGAATCGTGGTGTGATCTCGACGAGTCGGCGAGAATCACTTACGATTCTCGCCAAATTCTACTTAGAGAATTCTGGCTGTACAGGTTATAGAGGCCGGGGAGAATCGGGGGAATCACCTTGGATTCTCGCCGACTCGTCGAGAATGCAAAGTCATTCTCGACGAATCGGCGAGAATCACTTGGTGATTCTCGACGATTCTGCCTTAGATGATTTTTCTGACTGCATCGAGACAGCCGGCCCAACCGGGCAAGAATCAACTAGTGATTCTCGATGACTCATCGAGAATCACTGGTGGCGATTCTCGACGAATCGGTGAGAATCACTTAGCGATTCTCGACAATTTACACTTAGACGATTCTCGTCTTTCAACCGTGAGATGTTCTTTGGCCCATCCTTGCTCCTTGTCTGCTCTTGCTTTATCATAGCCCTGTACTTGAACTAAGTACACCCCAATAGAGAGATAACGTAGGCCAACACACTGATCTGCTCAACGAGGGATTACGTTGCACAGACCCGTGTATATTGACCCACTGCACCCTGACATTGGTGTGTACTTAGCATTGAATAACTGCAAAGCACAACTAGAAGAAATTCATCAAATACATAGTCTATTTACCTTAGCTTGTACAGGGGCTTCTTCAAATCAGGTACATTGTGGATACAATACCCAACAATCTCCCCCTATTTGAAGAAGCCTAAACCTACAAGCTAAGGTGAATAGAGCATATAGGAATGAAAATCATAAACTTAAAATTGAGTTGAGAGAGATATTCATTACCAATTTCTTGAGAGCAAACTTAGAGCCACCTTAGCCTTAGCCGAGAGGGTAATCTCCCCATTTTCGGCTTCTGCAAATCGGGGACTGAAGCATGTGACACCATGCTCCCCCTCAGTTCTTGTACCTTTGCTCACTTCACTAAATTCCTAGCAGAGGCTCCCCCTAGACGCATGAGCCTTGAGCTCCTGTAGTCTTCATTCTTCGTAGTTAGCATCCCCAATTCAGTTTTGAACATACTGAACTTGGCCTCGTCAAGGGGCTTTGTGAAAATGTCTGAAATCTGCTTGTCAGTGGGAACATAGCAGAGAGAGATGTCCTTGTTCTCCACGTGCTCCCGAATGAAATGGTAACGCACTTCAATATGCTTCGTTCTGCTGTGCGATACCGGATTGTTGGCAATAGCAATTACACTAGAGGAGTCGCAGTACATCGGTACTTCCTTGAACTGGAGGTCATAGTCGGCTAACTGGTTTCTTATCCATAGGAGTTGTGCGCAAAAGCTGCCAGCCGAGATGTACTCAGACTCTACAGTGGAGGTTGCTACACAAGTCTGCTTCCTACACTTCCATGAAATAAGCCTTCTTCCGAGGAATTGACACGTCCCGGAGGTGCTTTTCCTGTCATCCCTACTTCCTGCAAAATCAGCATCTGAAAACCCTATTAGCTCGACATCATTGCTTCTCGGGTACCATAAGCCAAGATTAGGGGTACCTTTAAGGTATCTGAGAATTTGCTTTGCAGCGATATAATGAGATTCCTTAGTGTTCACCTGATATCTGGCACAAACACATGTGGAGAACATGATATCCGGTCTACTCGCAGTAAGATAGAGCAGAGATCCAATGATGCTTCTGTATTTGGTTTCATCAAAAGGTTTCCCTTTCTCATCCTAATCTAGAGACAAGGTGGATCCCATTGGAGTCCTCATAGAGGTTGCATTCTCCATTCTGAATTTCTTGAGGAGTTCATTTGTGAACTTCATCTGAGAAATGAAGATTCCTTCCTCAGACGGTTTCACTTGAAGTCCCAAGAAATACTTCAGCTCTCCCATACTGCTCATTTCAAACTTTCCTTGCATAAGTTTGGAAAACTTTTGGCAAAGATTGTTGTCCGTTGAGCCGAATATAATGTCATCAACATAGATTTGCACCAGCAAAATCTTGCCTTTGGCTTCCTTGAGAAACAATGTCTTATCTATTTTTCCTCTAGAGAACTTGTTCTCAAGAAGAAAACTAGACAATGTCTCATACCAAGCTCGAGGAGCTTGTTTTAGGCCATAAAGCGCTTTATTAAGAAAATATACATGATTAGGATAAGTCGGATTGACAAAACCTGGAGGTTGAGCAACGTATACTTCCTCTTTCAAATCTCCATTCAAGAAAGCCGATTTCACGTCCATCTGATAGACTGTGAATCCTTTGTGAGAGGCATAGGCTAGGAATAGCCGGATTGCCTCGAGCCGTTTGCAACTGGTGCAAACGTCTGGTCAAAGTCAATCCCCTCCTCCTATCTGTATCCTTGAGCCACCAGTCTGGCTTTGTTCTTGATGATGACTCCATGTTCATCCAACTTGTTTCTGAAGATCCACTTGGTGCCAATCACATTTTGCGTCTTCGGTCTGGGAACCAGCGTCCAGACTTCGCATATTTCGAATTGATGCAGCTCCTTTTACATGGCCAAAATCCATGATGCGTCTTTGTTCGCTTCGTCGAACTTCTTTGGCTCCACCTGCGACAGAAAGCTAAGATGCAAGATCTCGTTAAGAGTACCTCGGCGAGTTCTGACACCGTCTCGGGGATCTCCAATGATTTGATGTCTGGGATGATCCCTCACGTGTCTGAGCTCTAGAAGTCTTGCATCAGGAGCTTCGACTATTTCTTGGGCATCTCCTTCTTCTAAAGGATTTGCCTCATTTTGATCTTCAACTTCTCCGATCGGCGTTGATGTGGAGACCTTGACATATTTTGGAGTTGCATCTTTCTCGGGATCATCCAGTTGTAACTTTTCGAGTCTGGCACCTGTAGCTTCAGGAAGACAACTAGAAGTCTTGCAATTAAGCAAGCTTCCTTCATCAAATACAACATTTATTGATTCCTCTACCACTAGGGTTTTCTTGTTGAAAACTCTATAAGCCCGGCTGTGGCTACTATAGCCCATGAATATGCCTTTGAAGCATTTTTCACCAAACTTAGTACGCGGGTACTTCCCATTATTCAGTACATAACATTTGCAGCCAAAAATCCTCAGATAGGACATGGTTGGTTTCTTGCCTTTCAATAGCTCATAAGGAGTCTTATGATGGCTCTTGTTAATCAACGCCCGGTTTTGTACATGACAGGCCGTATTGACAGCCTCGGCCCAGAAGTATTCTGGGAGAGAAGCGTCATTCAACATTGTCGTGCACGCTTCAATGAGTGTTCTATTCCTCCTCTCCGCCATTCCATTCTGTTGAGGAGTGCGAGGGGAGGAGAACTCATGAAAGATACCAAGCTCTTCACAGAACTCTGTCATAGCCCCAAACTCAAACTCTGTTTCGTGGTCACTTCTGATTTTGACCACTGAGCAGTTAAGTTTGTTCTGTATCTGCTTGACAAAACTGGTGAAGATGTCAAACGTATCAGACTTGCGTTTTAAAAAGAACACCCACGTAAACCGAGAGTGATCATCTACAATCACTAGCGTATATGACTTCCCTC
Source organism: Platanthera zijinensis (assembly GCA_039513925.1). Taxonomy (NCBI): domain Eukaryota; kingdom Viridiplantae; phylum Streptophyta; class Magnoliopsida; order Asparagales; family Orchidaceae; genus Platanthera; species Platanthera zijinensis. The sequence goes on from CM077092.1 coordinate 84,104,137, forward strand.
CTAAGCTATGAACCTGCATTGGACCAAACAGCTCCATGTGCAGAAGATATAGACATCTGGAGGAATCTTTGTCTGGGATGCCCTTAAAGGTAGCTCGAGTCTGCTTGCCCATCTGACATGCAGGACATGGACTGTCTTTGATGCACTTAATAATGGGAGCATCCCTTACTAAGTCTTTGGAAAACAGCATATTAATTGTCTTGTAATTAATGTGTGCCAATCTCTTGTGCCATTGTTCACAAAGAGATGCACTGCCTTTAGCAACGAGGCAAACTGGGGTAGAAGAATCTAAACTAAGAAAATCTAAACAGAAAATATTTCTGCTCCTAATGCTTGTTAATACGGTCTCCGAAGAGTCACATGATATTATTTGGCATTTATCCTTGCAGAACTTAACGTCATACCCTTTATCACATAACTGGCTTACGTTGATCAGGTTATGATTTAACCCTTCAACATAAGCTACGTTAGTGATAGAGAGTATACCGTTGGAAATCGTACCGTAACCTCTGGTGATTCCCCGATCAGATCCCCCAAATATGACTTTGGGTCCATCCTCGACTGGAGAGTACTCCCTCAGCAGACTTCTTGTCCCGGTCATGTGATGGGAGCATCCATTGTCCAAATACCAAATAGGAGTTTTGTTGGCCTTTGGACATTCCTGCAAAACAGAATTAAGTTGCCTTAGGAACCCAATCGAACTTGGGTCCTAGATTCCTTGTTAGCATACTCCCCCTCGATTGGTTAACTCTACGAGTGGTCGGCCTCGTATTGCTAACATAAGGAGTCTCGTTATACCTTGGATTAAACCAACAATCCACGGCAAAGTGACCAATTTTGCCACAGCACCAGCAGTCAAACCTGTTATACTTCCTCTTGGGCGCCTGCTTTACCCTTGAAACGTGGGGTTCAGCTGGGGCGAAGACCTGGAGGTGGAGGCAACATGATGACCACAGTCACATGACTTCTTCACCTCTCGGCTTTTCAGTGTAACAGGCTTGGCCTTAGGTGCCTGCTTCCTATTATGGCCGCTAGAGAATTGACCATAATTTCCCAAGTGGATTTCCTCATAAGGTTCCTTGAAGACACTCTCACTGAAGTTACGGGGAAAGGTCCACCCATCATATCGGCTCTTCGGCTTTGCAACCGAGGGCCTGAAGTGATGCCCATATGTTGACTCAAAGTCATGTTGGTTACAGGGAAAGCTAGGCTTTCTAAACTCAACAGGGCTGAGTGGGGCCTTTCCTTTCTCATCAGCAGAGGCTTTCTTGGCAGCCTTATTCTTCCTCCTGTTCCTGTTTCTCCTGGATGAGGAGCTAGATACCCCTACATGCCCCAAGCCAGCTCCTTTGGCTCGAGCAGAGAAGGTATCAACTAATGGAAGAACAGTTTTTGGCATAGAGAAGCTCTTGACGATCTTCCTTTCTGCCGCAAGTAGTTCTTCCAACTTGTCAACTTCCTCCTGCTTAAGATCAAGGAGCTTAAGAGACTCTGAATGCTTTGAAGTCAGGTCCAAGTGCTCCTGTCGGAGGGAGATCAAACTGGTGATCTCTTCCCTCAGGGATACACTCTCACCTTTAAGGAATTTAACTTCCTTTTTCTCAGCCTTCAGGTTCTTTCGACATTTCAGGAATGTATTGAGCAGAAGCTCATACTTATCGAGGAGCTCAGCTTCAAGGGCAGAAGGGCTATCCTCAGGGTCATCATCCTGAGACTCAGGATCAGAGTCAGAGTCGGAGAGTGGGGTGTGAGCTTTTACCTTCCCAGTAAATGGGGGGCATTCTCCTTCTGAGTCAGAGCGACCCATTAGCCCAAAGTAGGCTTCCTCATCATCGCTGGTGTCTGACGTGTCAGATTCACTCAGCGTCTTTGGCTTCTTTGCGATGTAACTCCTCTCCTTCTTCTTGTCTTTTGAGGACCTGTGCTCCTCTCCCTTTCCCTTTTCCCTCTTGCCTTGATGGCAGTCGGCCACGACGTGTCCTGGCTTGTTGCAACCAAAGCATATAATGTCAGAAGAGCGGTGTTTGTTCGGTTTGGAAACATACCTGTCAGAGGAATAGTTCTTCTTCTGATCCCTTGAGGAGGATCCGTTTCTCTTTCTCTGATTCCTCAGCTTGAGGAACTTCTTAAATTCCCGTGTGATAAGGGATAAATCTTCCTATGATAACTCTGAGCCGGAGGAGCTTGGCTCAGAGTCTTCCTCTTCATCCCTCTTCCACGCACGGGAGGGAAGAGGCGGCACCCTTGCCCTTTCTGGATTGAATGGCTTTCAGGGCCACCGTCTTTTCCTTGGCCGCGGCTTTCTCTGCTTCCTCTTCAGCCTTCCTTGTGTTCAACTGAAGCTCATAGGACATGAGCTTCCCGAACAGAATCTGTGGATCAGTTTCCGCAAGTCTGCCAAACTCGCGGATGGCGTAGATCTTTGTGTCCCATTCCTTAGTGAGGGACCTAAGGAACTTATCATTGAGTTCACCGTCAGTGAACACCCTTCCATATCCTTTGAGTGCATTGATGATCTTGAGGAAGTTTTTGAAGGTGACTCTGATCTCCTCCTTTGGCCCTTGCCTGAAGGCCTCATATTTCTGATTGAGGAGGGATCTCCGATCGTCCCTCACTTCATCTGTGTCCTCCATTAGGACAATCAGACAGCTACAGAGATCCCTGGCTGTCCTGCAGTTGCTGAAGTTCTGCATCATAGAGTCGTCAACTGCGCTTACCAGGATGTTCTGAGCTTTCTTGTCGAGTCCGAACAGCACCATTTCGTCCTTGTCCATTTCCGAAAGTTTCTTGGGCACTTTCCTGGTTGGATCAATGGTGGAGGCCTTGGTGGGAATGTAAGGTCCCTCCTCCACTATCATGAAGAGCCGGAGGTCGACTGCTTCCATGTAGAATCTGATTCTTTCCTTCCAGATAGGAAAGTTCAGTCTGGTGCATACTGGGATTTTGTCGGAGTGCTTGAGTCCGTCCATGGAAGATATCGGTCTTCTTCTTGACACTGGTGGCAGGATTTTACTCAAGGTGTGAACCTTTTTGATGAGTAACCTCCCTCTGATACCACTTGAAAGTCCACCTAGTGTCAACTACTTACACCTATGGGGGGGGATAGGTGTCTTTGCAGCGTATTTGCGGAATTAAGGTTTTACCTGCATAAGAAAACAAAACAACACAGCATAAAAAGTACACAAGCAATTTATAGTGGTTCCCCGATTTGGGTACGTCTACTTTCCCCCTTCGACCTATCTCCCAACCAGGGACGACTCGGTCACTTCACCAACAGGATTGAAATCCAATCCTTGCACTAACGGAAGGAGCCCTTCTACACGTAGGAGTCAACACTCCCACAACACGGGTTGCACCCAACCCTACAACTAGAGACCAATCGGTCCTTTACAAAGAATTAAAAAATAGCTTGTAAGAAATACAAACAACGTATGGAGACTACAGTGTCCCTCTTCGTTCGACGACGTGTTCTTGAAGTCAACGAAGAGTCCACAACCCTAGATGTCACTTGGAGAGAATCTCCCCGAGATCGGCGGCGGCGACGAGCGGCGGCGAGGCTCTCGGTGTTGGCAGCGGCAACTGAAAACAAGAGCACAGCACTAGAGATCCAATCTTCTTAGCGAAGTCGGCAAGGTCTACCAACGGTCACACGAGGATCGATCGTCTCGATCGATTCGGACGGGGAAAGATTTCCCTATCTCAAATCAAGAGACAAAAGATCTCTGGATAGACACGTGAGACGCTGTGCAGGACTTGGCTTCTATCACCGAGGATCTGGAGGAGATCGAGATCGGCTTCGGTGATCGGCTGCGGCGACGGAGGCGGAGCAAGTTCGCGAGATTAGGTTTAGTCGGCCGCTCTGTTTCGTATGTCGTCTGTGTGTATTACTGTACACAAATACCAGAGTATTTATACAATAGGTCAAGAGATGACCGTTGTGGGCCCCACCAGCAGTAAGACCAAAGTTCGGTTCAAAATCCCGCTGATAACGTGGACCGGTCCAGACAGAGTCGGAAAAATACCCAAGTCAAATTCGGCGAGAATCGTGGGTGATTCTCGACGAGTCGGCGAGAATCACTTACGATTCTCGCCGAATTCTACTTAGAGAATTCTGGCTGTACAGGTTATAGAGGCCGGGGAGAATCAGTGGGAATCACTTTGGATTCTCGCCGACTCGTCGAGAATGCAAAGTCATTCTCGATGAATCGGCGAGAATCACTTGGTGATTCTCGACGATTCTGCCTTAGATGATTTTTCTGACTGCATCGAGACAGCCGGCCCACCCCAGCAAGAATCAACTAGTGATTCTCGACGACTCGTCGAGAATCACTGGTGATTCTCGATGAATCGATGAGAATCACTTAGCGATTCTCGACGATTTACACTTAGACGATTCTCGTCTTTCATCCCGTGAGATGGTCTTTGGCCCATCCTTGCTCCTTGTCTGCTCTTGCTTTATCATAGCCCTGTACTTGAACTTAAGTACACCCCAATAGAGAGAGTACACGTAGGCCAACACACTGATCTGCTCAACGAGGGATTACGTTGCACAGACCCGTGTATATTGACCCACTGCATCCTGACATTGGTGTGTACTTAGCATGGAATAAATACAAGCACAACTAGAAGAAATTCATCAAATACATAGTCTATTTACCTTAGCTTGTACAGGGGCTTCTTCAAATCAGGTACATTGTGGATACAATACCCAACACTTTGTGGGTGGATATATATATATATATATGTATGAGATGTAAAATGTTGTGCAGGGAAGGAATTCCGCTGCCCCGTGCCAGGGGTAGGGTCGTTATAATTGGTCAGCTGAATGGTGACCGTTGCCCTGTTTGCCACCATTTGGTGGATTGGTTCTTGTAGGTACAGGTGGTGCTGGTCCGAGCGGGACTTAGCGGGCTGAAGCCCAAGCTGCGTTGCTGCCCTCAGAGGCTTTGTTTGTTTCTTCTTGTTCATGTGTGGCCGGCCTGCGCGCCGATGGTTGGAAACCACACTTTTGTTAAGAGAAGCCTATAAGGCCATAAGGCCATTTACTTTGGGTGTAAACATTTCTATTTTGTTATAGTGGACAGTTCTTGTAACTCTTGAGTTCAAGTTTTCAACCGTGAAGCTTCCACTAGAATGCTCTGTGTTAGGATGCGTTGGTTTTGATATTATTTAGTAGCGTCTCTGCCTGTTTGTGGAATATGGTGTGGGGCCCTGGCCGGACCCTCTATTATATTCTTCTTGATGGGTAGAGGTGTTACATTGGCCACCTCTCTGATGGCACAAATCTTTGTGGCTCAGTCCTTTTTCAGAGACCTGAGAAACTGGTCATTAAGTTCATAAGTACTGAAGACACCTCCAAAGGTCATCAGCTCATTTACTATCCTGAAGAACTTTTTGTAACATTCAGCTATGCTGTCAGTCATGGCTTTTCTAAAGCTCTCATATTCTTGATTCAGCACAGATTTCCTATCTTCTCTGACTTCTTCAGTTCCCTCCATGTAGACAATCAGGGTATCCAACATTTCCTTGGAGGTTTTATAATGCACCAGATTCTGAAATGTGGCATCATTTATAGCACTTACAATAATGTTCTATTCTCTTTTGTTTAGTGTTGCCAGAATGATCTCATCTTTTGTCATTTCAGAATAGTTCTTAAGGGTTCTAACATTTGCATCCAGAGCTGATACCTTCATTGGAATGAAGGGTCCTTCTTGTACAGTAATGTAGATTCTTGGATCAGAAGCCTCCATAAACAATCTGACCATTTCCTTCCAAATTTCAAAGCATTCTTTCCTGTAGATAGGCAGTTTCATAGATCTAAACTCCTTTTTATTCTCATTTGAACCCATTCTTGAAATCTGTTAATTGCCTTAGAGATACACTTAAACTATTAGGTCAATATTTGAGTAACCTCCCTCTGATACCACTTGAAAGACTTATTTAAAGAGCCTAGACACCTAGAGGGGGGGGGGAATAGGTTCTAATTTTCTTTTATAATTCAGGAAATTAACTAGTATTAACACAGCACAGGAAATACAATCTACAGTACAGAAATCAAAGCACAACAAACACCCGATTTATAGTAGTTCCCCAAGGTATGAGTACATCCACTTTCCCCCTTCGCCTATCCAGTAGAGAACTGGATTCAGCTCAACTTCCTTCCACTAACTCAGATCCACAGATCTTACAACTCAGAACCAGATTTGTTCCTACAGCTCAGACTTATACAAGTCTTACCTCAGATTCTTCCCAAGAATCCTACCTCTGGCCTCAGCCCTACCTCAGCCTTTATCAATAGGCTTACAACTCAGACTATCACCAGTCCTATACCTCAGGCCCTCAGCCCTACCTCAGCCTTTATAATTATAGTCTTACAACTTAGATCTTACAAAAGATCATATACGAAATTAATTGTTTAAGACATACAAAGATATCACCAGATAGATCCCCTTATAGGTGTGAGCTTCTTGATATGTTCTTAAATAAACTGAATCTTTAGATTCAACCTGACTTAGTTGTTTCAAAGCTTCATGATAGAACAAAATATGGTTGAACTCTTCTTGATGTAGAAGTTGATCTACTGTCAGCTCCTTCCTTGAATTCAGAATAAGATCTGAATCTTCTCTTATAGTCTGCTCTGGATCTGCCTTCTTAAGGGTTTCCCCTTTTCTTGTTGTCAGATTCTCTTTAATGAAATACCTTGATTACTTAGTTCTTTTGTTGTTGTCGTTGTCAAGGATCAGTCCCTTATATAGAGTTTCCTCATGATGACCGGCTGATCCAGTTTATAACAACCTTCTAACAGTTCTGACAAAGGTGTCAGACCTGTTGGTTATGACAGATGTCGAGTCACCAGTCATGACAGCTGATTCCTTAAAGACTTTACAACTCAACATAACCACTCAGCAAACTGCTTCACATGTGTCGACACAAAGAGACTAAGTGTCGACACAAGTCTTAATGATGTCGATATTACACTCCATGTGTTGACATACTCATTCTTCAGCTACTCGACACAGCTTCTGTTTGTATATATCGACACAAGTCCTATGTGTCGACACAACTGCTCCTGGTCTTGACATAACTGATGCTGGTAGATGGCGTTAAGTGTATATCCAGTTGTCATTGAGTGTGTGTCGACTCAAGTCCTGTGTGTCGGCACAACTTCTGGTCTTGACATAACTGATGTAGACAAATGGCGTTGAGTGTATGTCCAGTTATTTTTGACTGTGTGTCGACACAAGTCCTGTGTGTCGACACAATTCTTCTAACCCTGTATAGCTATTGCTATAAGATGTCGTTGATTTTGTGTTGAGACAAGTCATGTGTGTCGACACAAACCTTCTTCAGGTGTCGACACATTTCTTGAGTGTCGACATAAGCCTTTCTTCTGATGTCGACATAACTCCTGGGTGTCGACACAACTTCTGCTTTGGGTGTCGACATAATTCATGCCTTAGGTGCCGACACAGCTTCTTCTTCAGGTGTCGACATAATGTTTGGGTGTCGACACAGGCCTTGCTTCTAGTGTCGACACAAGTTCTAGGTGTCGACACAATTCTTCATAAGTATCGACACTTGTACTTAAAAAAATTTCTTACAAACCTTACACATGCATAATGAAACTCAAACATCCATCAAATACAAATTGATGTATATCATTGAGTAAGATGAGGCTTCTCCAAATCTGGTACATATTTTTCAGTGTACCCAATAGTATCATCGATGTACTCAACTCCTAAAACCTTCTGGTCTTCATCTTGTACCCATGATAAGGGGGTTCTACACCTTCCGTAAAGGGCTTCATGGGGTGCCATCCCGATACTGGCTTGGTGATTGTTGTTATATGAAAATTTCACAGGGGGTAAGAGCCTTTCCCACAGCTCTCCTCTATCCAACACACACATTCTCAATAGGTCCTCCAATATCCTGATGGTCCTCTCAGACTGCCCGTCCGTCTGAGGATGAAACGTTGTAATAAAAGTAAGGCGTGAGCCCAAATACGCCTGTACCTCCGTCCATTCTTTAGAAGTAAACAGACCATCTCGATCAGAAACAATTGTCTTTGGCATGCCATGGTTGTAACGCCCCGTCTTTTCAGCGATTATTTTTATTCTCGTTTGGCGTTACGATGACGCGATTCCGTGGCTTGTGCCATGTGTGGAGTATGGTTTAGCTCCTTAGAACTGAGTGCCCTGTTTGGTAGCCTGTTGGCAAGATCTCCCTAGCAAACCGAGTCGTTTTGGTGACCCGGTGTGGCCTCTCGGGGGGATGTTTGTGTTTGGCTTTGTTTGGGCATAACTCGAGTTCTGTTCGTCGAAAGTTAATTTCGACTTCGCCGTTGTGTTCGTAGCGTGGGTATTTAGCTACGGTGCGAATTTCGTCGAATTCCGAGGTGAATCGGTTTTCGCGTCAATTTGGTGCTTTATGTAATTTTGTAATTAATTATATAATTATATAATTATATATATATAAACATATAAGATGAAATGAAAAGCCCCATCATCTTCTTCACGTAAGAAACCGCCGCCCTTGTACGAGAGAATCGAGTAACCGCCGAGCCTTCCCTTCGGACGCCGATTCCCGGAGCGTTTGTGGACGGAATTCGATTCCGAGAGTGGATACGGATTGCTCTCGTCGAGACCTTCATTCCTGCGGTAAGAAATTCGATTTTCGTGGAGTTTTGGAAGGTTTGGAATTTTCAGTTTTGGAAGTTTTCCGCCATTAATGGCCGAGTTTTGTTCTAGGTGTTGCGGCCGTCTTGATCCGTGCGAAGAGGAGGAAAGCAGTCCAAAGCTTCGCTGAGATTTGAGGCAAGTGGTATTCTTGCCCTTGCCAAGTTTTTTTCTTTTATTTTATTTGATGAAATTGAAATCCCGGTTAGCCCAGGTTAGAGGCCTTGTTGTTCTCGTTTTCTTGCTAACTATAGGGCTTAGTTCTTCCTACTGAAACCCCCCCTAGGTTGTGATGTTTGGAATCCAAATTGTCGGCGCGAAGCCGTTGTTTTCCTTTAATTTTGATTGATGCTCTGGTTCGGGCGTAGCCGAGAGGGAGAGTTAGGAGGGGGGTGTGGTTGCCAATTTCCTTCGTTATGGTATTATTCGAATGGTTAGGCATAGTTTATACGGTAGTAGCGTGCGACGTTGATAGTTGTCTACTGCTACTGCAGTGGCGTGAGTCGTGTGCGCGTTCCGGTGTCATTCGGAAAATTCCAAACGGTACAGGTTTGCCGCGCACGGTCATTAACCTTTAGGGCGCACGACCACTAGTCGTGTGCCTCTGTTCGTGCGCGTATAAATTTCAGTTTCCAAAGTTCTGTCTCGGGCAATCGCACGAGCGCTGACAATCAGTGCGCACGACCACTGATCGTGCGACACTGATCGTGCGCAGTTGCTAGGTTTTCTGTCAGGTTTCCAGGTTCGTTTCGCACGATCATCAGCCGATGAGTGCGCACGACCACTGATCGTGCGTCACTGATCGTGCGCTTTGTATAATTCCTTTTGCCAGGCGAATTTAGATGGTTTCGAGTGCGGGAGTTTAGATACTCAAGTGGCAGGCAATTACTTGAGTTCTGGATCTTCTGCCTTGGTCGTTCGACTGTCGTCGAGCTCCGTTTTCTTTAGTGGGCTTGTGGGTAGTAACTTAATTTTGGCGGCGAGTGAGGCTAGCTCACTCAAGGCCAAAGTTTAGGTAGGCACTGAGTGGGTTTCACTCAACGCCTAGTCGTGTTGGTTTATTTCAACACTCTTCCTTTACCTTGTATTTCGTTTCCGAGTGGATTTTTTTTCCAGTTGTATTTCTGGGTTTTTCTTGTCGGCCGTTTTCTTTATTTTTCCTAAAGGCCGAATCGTGGGTCGTGGATAGTAGTGGTGGTTGTAGCTCTTTATGGGGGTGGAGTTGTGTGATATAGCCAAGGCCACCCATGGATTTCTTGCTCCAGGTACGGGCTGGGCATGTCGGGTGGAAGGTCCCTTGTGTTTTCACGTGTTGACCCTCGAGCTTTTGACTTGGACATGGTGGATTGGGGGACTGCGTTTGTCTTCGATCCGGTTCCTCGTTGTTGTTTTTGCTACTATCACTTCCCGCAGTTTAGGGTGTTAGAAGTTTCTTCTTTGGTAGTGTTGCAGCATTCTGGCTCTTGGTAGTCTAGTAGGCCCTGCAGGATGTTGTTCCTGGGCTGGGTCGTTGCTGTTTCTTTGCACGTTGTGCATTTCTTGTTGTCCTGTTTTGGACAGTTGTGACTCTTTCTACTGCATGTTTTCTGTTATTTTGTCCTTTTGGTTGACTCTTTCATGCAGTTTTACCATTGATGTTTTTTTGCTTGCTGAGGTATTCTGTTTTCTTTTGGAATACCCCAGGTTCTGAGCTGTAGCCAGTTTGGTGGCTAGTTGGAGGTGTTGTTGTTGGTGGACTCCCGGACTTTGGAGTTTTGTTTACCTTGTTTGTGAGGTTGTTTTCAGTACCTTCTTACAGACATATATGTGTGCTGGTGGGTTCGTGTCAGGTTGTTGGCGCCCACTAGTAGTTTTTACCTTATACTAGATATATACTATTGCTGCTACCATTTATTTTTTGGAGATAGTCTACTTGCTTTGAGAAGGTTTTATGCTAGGTTGCTAGTTATTTTTAAACTATAATTACTATTATAAATGAAGCTCATGATCAGCATGTTTTGTAAACTTAATCACTACTTTCCAAATCACGTACGAAAACCGTTTTCTTATATATATTATATAAACTAAGTGTAGTGTCTTGCATAGTATGAGTGGTTCTCTTGGAACCCTTATGCGCTCTTTAGGGTGTAAAACCTAATCAAAGTATTTTTCCGCAGCGTTTAAATATAGTTTTCTTTTGTGGACTAGATGATCCACTGAGCCGAGGGATACGGACTCTAAACATAACTGATTTTCTATTCATTAAGCACATGATTTTTCTTGCATAAAGATTGTAGTTGGATTTGCCTGAGCGTCAGCAGTTATCCCCTACTTGACGTGGCATCATGACGCGTGTTTTCTCTTACTCTGATAATTCTTAATTCGGAGAAAATGCGGGTTGTGACAGTTGGTATCAGAGGGAGGTTGCTTGACAAGTTAGTTGGGCAACCTTCCTTAGATGCTGTTAGTAGTTCAGCATCATGTCATTCACACACCGATATGTCATCAGCACGTCTTGGCAAAAGGCACGAACACTACACTCATAGCATAACATGAAGTATACGGGGCATATTATGTAGTATGGGATGCATAATATGTGTTCATATATGGATCCACCATAGGGGCTACATGTGAGGGTTATGTAGTATGGGATGCATAACCTCACCACATGACTGCGACTAGCACGTTTCTTTTTCGTTGCATGGAAATGTTATGTAGTATGGGATGCATAACATTTTCATGTGTACGCCGCTCATATCATGCATTAGGGCCTTCTTTTTAGAATGCATAGCACAATCATGCATATCATATCATTGCATAAGCACAACGCGCCGAGCTAAAGATTTGCAGGATGACATATGTACAAACATAAGTTTTCAAACTAACATAAGTTCATGCATCCGATCTAGGCACAAGAGTTAGTGAGGTGGTGGTTAACCATCCTAGGATAGGGCATATCATCTAATTATTGTGAAGAAGATAAACTCTCAGAGCAAGTTTAGCAGCTTTAAGTCTATATCTACATATGTATTGTCTGTACTGGTAGTCGGTTCTAGTCGTGGGATTTGGTTCTGATTTGCGATGTATTGATTTTTTTTTAGGATGGCTAGGCGTCCTGCGACCCGATCGACTCCCCTGTCTGAGGGTGAATCTTCTGGAGCTCAGAACGATGCGGTGATCGAGGCTCTGCGCCAGAGTAGCGTAGTTATGGGGAGGCAGTTGGAGGAAGTGCAAGCCCAGATTCAGACTTTGGTGGCAGTTGTGGCAGGGCAGGCTCAGGGTGCGCAAGTTCCTGCAGGGGGGTTAGCTGTTCCTCCTCCTCCTGCACCCTTGAGACCTCCAGTGGTGGTGCCAGCAGAGATGGCCTTCATCTCGCAGTTTCAGAGGCTGAGCCCTCCCACTTATGATGGGAAGGCAGATTTCATGGTGATAGACGACTGGCTGATCTCCATGGAGGAGATGTTCTCGTACTCAGGGATTGCAGATGATCAGAGGGTGATGATAGCCGCCTATCAGCTTAAAGGATTGGCTAAGAGTTGGTGGCTGAGAGAGAAGGAGAGCTTAGTGGCTGGATGCTCTTGGGAAGTGTTCAAGGAGATGCTGTTGAGGAAGTTCTTACCCTCGGTCGAGCGTGACCGCCTCATGAATGATTTCCTCTATCTGAAGCAAAGGCAGCTCACGGTGGGTGAGTATGAGATAGAGTTTAGTAAGTTGAGCCGTTTTGCCCCTGGATTGGTCAGCGTGGAGGCTGATCGAGTTAAGCGATTCCTCGGTGGTTTGATGAGTGAGGTGCAGCAGTTGGCCAGTGCTTATGGGTCAGTGACTTATGCTGGAGTTGTAGAGGCTGCTCTTAAGGTTGAGGCCATTGAGACGGCGAAGAGCAGAGGCCAGCAGCTGAGGAAGGATAAGAGGAAGTTGGTAGAGGAGAAGAAACCCCTGGTACCCGATGCTGTTCCGGGAAAGAGGAGCAGGGTGGTGTGCAGTTTTTGTGGCCGGTCAGGCCATCCTGTTGAGAGGTGTTTCAAGAAGGCCGCAGCTCAGAAGAAGGAGCAGGTTCATGCTATTCAGGGTGCTCCTGGGAGAGATGTCTCCTGTTTAGTTTGCAAGCGATCCGGGCATGATGCAGCCCAGTGTTGGTCCAGGGTTAGAGTCTGCTATCAGTGTGGGCAGAAGGGTCACGTTAAGTCGAGGTGTCCTCAGGTTCAGTCAGCTCTTCCTGCAGTTCCATTGCAGGCATTACCTCCACCTCAGCATGTGGACAAGGGAAAAGGGAAGCTGAACGTGATTTCTTCCGAGGAGGCTCAGACTTCGACCCAGGTGATCTCAGGTTAGTAGTTAGTTGTTTGTTGTTTTTTTTTTCTAGCCTGGTAGTTTAGTTGCTAGATTAATTGCGATACTGTTGTGCTAGTTCCTTAGCTTTGTGCGTTCCTATAGGGAAATTTAAGGTGAAGAACCGCTGGGCGCGTGTCCTGTTTGACTCCGGCGCTACCCACTCGTTCGTGGCTAGAGCCTTTGTGGAGCGTCATCGGTTGTCTCTAGATCGTGTTCGGGATTCCTTCCGTGTCAAGTTTCCCTCTGGTGAATCTGTGTTGTCAGATTTGGGTATTTTGGATTGCCCGGTTTTGTTGGGGGATTTTCTTGCGAAGGCGGATCTGAAGATGATCGATCTAGAGGACTTCGATGTCATTTTGGGCATGGACTGGCTCTCTCGGTATGATGCGGTCATTCAGTGCAAGGGAAAGCGCTTGGACTTCATCAGGGACGACGGTCAGCCCGGCAGCGTGTATGCTGATCCATGTCAGGATTCTCCTGTTCTCTCTGCGGTATGTGTTCAGAGATTGTTTCTTTCTGATTGTTATGTTTGTTTAGTCTCGGTGGTTGGAACCGTTGTTAGCGTGCCACGCTTGGAGGAGATTCCTATTGTTCGTGGTTTCGCCGATGTTTTTCCTGATGATCTTCCTGGTATCCCTCCTGAGTGGGATGTGGAGTTTGTTATTGATTTGGAGCCGGGTACGCGTCCTATTGCTAAGGCGCCGTACCGGATGGCCCCTCGTGAGTTAGAGGAGTTGTGAATTCAGTTAGATGAGTTGTTGGCTAAAGGTTTTATCAGGCAGAGTTCGTCGCCTTGGGGTGCTCCTGTTTTGTTCGTAAAGAAGAAAGATGGGTCGATGCGGCTTTGCATCGACTATAGAGAGTTGAACAAGGTCACTATCAAGAACAGGTACCCTCTGCCGAGGATCGATGATTTATTTGACCAGTTGCGTGGTAGCACGGTGTTCTCCAAGATCGATCTTCGTTCGGGCTATCATCAGCTCAGGATCCGTGAGGCAGATATTCCACGGACTGCGTTTAGGTCGAGGCATGGGCACTTTGAGTTTTTGGTGATGTCGTTTGGTTTGACCAACGCACCATCAGCCTTCATGGATATGATGAACAGGGTGTTCAAGGATTTCCTAGACAAGTTCGTTGTGGTCTTCATTGATGACGTGTTGGTTTATTCTTGCAGTGCTGAGGAGCACGAGCAGCATTTGCATTTGGTCCTATCAGAGTTGAGGAACCACAAGTTATTCGCCAAGTTGAGCAAGTGCGAATTTTGGTTGCCTCAGGTTTCTTTTCTAGGCCACGTGGTGAACAAGGATGGGATCTCGGTTGACCCAGAAAAGATTGCAGCAGTGACGGATTGGAGTAGGCCGAATACTCCTAAGGAGATCAGAAGTTTCTTAGGGTTGGCTGGCTATTACAGGAGATTCGTGGAGGGTTTCTCTTCTCTAGCCGCACCATTGACCAAGCTGACTCAGAAGAATGTGGCTTTTGTTTGGAGCGAGAAGTGCGAAGAAGCTTTTCAGGAGTTAAAGAGGAGATTGTGTACTGCTCCCGTTCTGACCCTACCTACTGAGGGCGTGGATTATGATGTATATGTGGATGCTTCGCATATAGGTCTGGGATGCGTATTAATGCAGGATGGAAAAGTAATTGCTTATGGGTCAAGGCAGCTGAAAACTCATGAGCGGAATTATCCTACGCATGACCTTGAGTTTGCAGCGGTTATCTATGCGTTGAAGTTGTGGAGGCACTTACTTTATGGGGCTCAGTGCAAGATTTTTACTGACCATAAGAGCCTGAAGTACGTGTTCACGCAGAAGGAGTTGAATCTGCGTCAGCGGCGGTGGCTTGAGTATGTGGCGGATTATGATGTGGAAATCCAGTATCATCTGGGCAAGGCCAATGTGGTGGCCGACGCCCTGAGCCGAAAGACGGGAAAGATCTTTAACCTCTCCGCCGATCGATTAGTCGAGGAGTTCCTCCTTATGGATATTTCAGTGGGATGCTATAGTTTACAGAGTAGCTTATCAGTGGAAGAGCCGTCCTGGATTTCTTTGACTAGATTGCATCAGAAGGACGATCCGGATCTGTTGCACCTTTTTACCAGGACAGAGAAGGGAGAGTTGCCAGATTTTTCTATTGATGATGCGGGTACTTTGAAGTACTGCGGCAGGTTTTGCGTTCCCGCTGTTGGGGACATTAAGAGTATGATTTGCAGTGAGGCTCATGGTTCCAGCGTTGCCTACCATCCAGGATCTACGAAGATGTACCGTGACTTAAAGCAAATTGCTTGGTGGTATGGTATGAAAGGAGATATAGCCCGATATGTTGCTGAGTGTCACACTTGCAAGCGTGTGAAGGCCGATCATGGAAGGCCTGGTGGTAAGTTGACTCCGCTAGATATCCCGACTTGGAAGTGGGAGAGTATATCTATGGACTTCATTACGGGTTTGCCAAAATCCCCGAGAGGATTTGATTCTGTTTGGGTTATAGTGGATAGATTGACGAAGTGTGCTCACTTCGTGCCTTATAAGATTGATTACCCGATGAAGAAGATAGCGGAGTTGTACTTGTCTGAAGTCATCCGACTCCACGGTGTGCCGGTTAGCATCATTTCTGATCGAGACTCCCGGTTTACTTCTCGTTTTTGGCAGAGTCTGCAGGAGGGTTTGGGTACGGATCTGAGGTATTCTACTGCGTACCACCCTCAGACCAATGGGCAGACGGAGCGGGTCAATCAGATTGTTGAGGATATGATCCGGTGCTATATTTTAGACCACGGTGGAGCGTGGGATGAGCGTCTGCGACTCATGGAATTTGCTTACAATAACAGTTATCAGGAAAGCTTGCAGATGGCTCCGTTCGAAGCCTTGTATGGGAGGCGCTGTAGGACTCCGTTGTTTTGGGCTGAGGCTGGTGAGAAGCCTTTGTTGGGTCCTGATGCTCTAGAAGAGATGGAAGTCGCCGTGAAGCTTACTCGGGAGAAGCTTCGTTTAGCCCAGGAGAGGTATGAAAAGAACGCCAATCGGCGTAGGTCTGCTTTGGAATTTTCAGTAGGGGATCTTGTATACCTCAAGGTTTCTCCAATGGTTGGAGTGAAGAGATTTGGTAAAAATCGGAAATTGGACCCAAGGTATGTGGGCCCGTTTGAGGTCTTGGAGCGGATTGGCGTGTCTGCATATAGATTGGATTTGCCAGCAAACTTCCCTGGTGTTCATAATGTTTTTCATGTTAGCCAATTGCGGAAGTGTGTGCGCAGCAGTGGGCAACTCTTGGATGTTGTGCCCCAGTTAGAGCCCAACCTCTCTTTTGTTGAGGTGCCAGTTCGTATTTTGGATACTCAGGAGCGTGTGCTGCGAAAGAAGTCCATACCGATGGTGAAAATTCTATGGAAAAATCAGGATTTGGAGAGCGCGACTTGGGAGCTAGAGTCGGCCATGAGGAGGGCGTACCCTCACCTATTTCGCTGATTTGATCGGTATGTTTCCCTTTGTATCTTCTGTATGTTACTTTTTCCTTCTTTTGTAGGAGGGTTGTGCGTAAAGTTTCGGGACGAAACTTTCTTTTAGGGGGAGTGACTGTAACGCCCCGTCTTTTCAGCGATTATTTTTATTCTCGTTTGGCGTTACGATGACGCGATTCCGTGGCTTGTGCCATGTGTGGAGTATGGTTTAGCTCCTTAGAACTGAGTGCCCTGTTTGGTAGCCTGTTGGCAAGATCTCCCTAGCAAACCGAGTCGTTTTGGTGACCCGGTGTGGCCTCTCGGGGGGATGTTTGTGTTTGGCTTTGTTTGGGCATAACTCGAGTTCTGTTCGTCGAAAGTTAATTTCGACTTCGCCGTTGTGTTCGTAGCGTGGGTATTTAGCTACGGTGCGAATTTCGTCGAATTCCGAGGTGAATCGGATTTCGCGTCAATTTGGTGCTTTATGTAATTTTGTAATTAATTATATAATTATATAATTATATATATATAAACATAATAAGATGAAATGAAAAGCCCCATCATCTTCTTCACGTAAGAAACCGCCGCCCTTGTACGAGAGAATCGAGTAACCGCCGAGCCTTCCCTTCGGACGCCGATTCCCGGAGCGTTTGTGGACGGAATTCGATTCCGAGAGTGGATACGGATTGCTCTCGTCGAGACCTTCATTCCTGCGGTAAGAAATTCGATTTTCGTGGAGTTTTGGAAGGTTTGGAATTTTCAGTTTTGGAAGTTTTCCGCCATTAATGGCCGAGTTTTGTTCTAGGTGTTGCGGCCGTCTTGATCCGTGCGAAGAGGAGGAAAGCAGTCCAAAGCTTCGCTGAGATTTGAGGCAAGTGGTATTCTTGCCCTTGCCAAGTGTTTTCTTTTATTTTATTTGATGAAATTGAAATCCCGGTTAGCCCAGGTTAGAGGCCTTGTTGTTCTCGTTTTCTTGCTAACTATAGGGCTTAGTTCTTCCTACTGAAACCCCCCTAGGTTGTGATGTTTGGAATCCAAATTGTCGGCGCGAAGCCGTTGTTTTCCTTTAATTTTGATTGATGCTCTGGTTCGGGCGTAGCCGAGAGGGAGAGTTAGGAGGGGGGTGTGGTTGCCAATTTCCTTCGTTATGGTATTATTCGAATGGTTAGGCATAGTTTATACGGTAGTAGCGTGCGACGTTGATAGTTGTCTACTGCTACTGCAGTGGCGTGAGTCGTGTGCGCGTTCCGGTGTCATTCGGAAAATTCCAAACGGTACAGGTTTGCCGCGCACGGTCATTAACCTTTAGGGCGCACGACCACTGGTCGTGTGCCTCTGTTCGTGGGCGTATAAATTTCAGTTTCCAAAGTTCTGTCTCGGGCAATCGCACGAGCGCTGACATCAGTGCGCACGACCACTGATCGTGCGACACTGATCGTGCGCAGTTGCTAGGTTTTCTGTCAGGTTCCCAGGTTCGTTTCGCACGATCATCAGCCGATGAGTGCGCACGACCACTGATCGTGCGTCACTGATCGTGCGCTTTGTATAATTCCTTTTGCCAGGCGAATTTAGATGGTTTCGAGTGCGGGAGTTTAGATACTCAAGTGGCAGGCAATTACTTGAGTTCTGGATCTTTTGCCTTGGTCGTTCGACTGTCGTCGAGCTCCGTTTTCTTTAGCGGGCTTGTGGGTAGTAACTTAATTTTGGCGGCGAGTGAGGCTAGCTCACTCAAGGCCAAAGTTTAGGTAGGCACTGAGTGGGTTTCACTCAACGCCTAGTCGTGTTGGTTTATTTCAACACTCTTCCTTTACCTTGTATTTCGTTTCCGAGTGGATTTTTTTTCCAGTTGTATTTCTGGGTTTTTCTTGTCGGCCGTTTTCTTTATTTTTCCTAAAGGCCGAATCGTGGGTCGTGGATAGTAGTGGTGGTTGTAGCTCTTTATGGGGGTGGAGTTGTGTGATATAGCCAAGGCCACCCATGGATTTCTTGCTCCAGGTACGGGCTGGGCATGTCGGGTGGAAGGTCCCTTGTGTTTTCACGTGTTGACCCTCGAGCTTTTGACTTGGACATGGTGGATTGGGGGACTGCGTTTGTCTTCGATCCGGTTCCTCGTTGTTGTTTTTGCTACTATCACTTCCCGCAGTTTAGGGTGTTAGAAGTTTCTTCTTTGGTAGTGTTGCAGCATTCTGGCTCTTGGTAGTCTAGTAGGCCCTGCAGGATGTTGTTCCTGGGCTGGGTCGTTGCTGTTTCTTTGCACGTTGTGCAGTTCTTGTTGTCCTGTTTTGGACAGTTGTGACTCTTTCTACTGCATGTTTTCTGTTATTTTGTCCTTTTGGTTGACTCTTTCATGCAGTTTTACATTGATGTTTTTTTGCTTGCTGAGGTATTCTGTTTTCTTTTGGAATACCCCAGGTTCTGAGCTGTAGCCAGTTTGGTGGCTAGTTGGAGGTGTTGTTGTTGGTGGACTCCCGGACTTTGGAGTTTTGTTTACCTTGTTTGTGAGGTTGTTTTCAATACCTTCTTACAGACATATATGTGTGCTGGTGGGTTCGTGTCAGGTTGTTGGCGCCCACTAGTAGTTTTTACCTTGTACTAGATATATACTATTGCTGCTACCATTTATTTTCTGGAGATAGTCTACTTGCTTTGAGAAGGTTTTATGCTAGGTTGCTAGTTATTTTTAAACTATAATTACTATTATAAATGAAGCTCATGATCAGCATGTTTTGTAAACTTAATCACTACTTTCCAAATCACGTACGAAAACCGTTTTCTTATATATATTATATAAACTAAGTGTAGTGTCTTGCATAGTATGAGTGGTTCTCTTGGAACCCTTATGCGCTCTTTAGGGTGTAAAAACCTAATCAAAGTATTTTTCCGCAGCGTTTAAATATAGTTTTCTTTTGTGGACTAGATGATCCACTGAGCCGAGGGATACGGACTCTAAACATAACTGATTTTCTATTCATTAAGCACATGATTTTTCTTGCATAAAGATTGTAGTTGGATTTGCCTGAGCGTCAGCAGTTATCCCCTGCTTGACGTGGCATCATGACGCGTGTTTTCTCTTACTCTGATAATTCTTAATTCGGAGAAAATGCGGGTTGTGACAATGGTACCGTACAAACTGTTCCACAAAGAGGCGTACCAAGATATCTATGTGAGCTTCTTTCTTCATAGGAATAAACCCTGCTACCTTTATCAGGCGGTCAATGATTACCCACACCAAATCATTCCCTGAGCGTGAGTGAGGCAATCCATGGACGAAGACCATGGAGACATCCTCGAACTTCCACTCGAGGATGGGCAATGATTACAATAATCCACCGGGGCTCTTGCATTCCGCCAACACCCTTTGACAGGCCTCGCAGTGCGTAAAAAAATATCTTACGTCCATCTTCATTTCCGGCCAACACATGGTCTTCCGCAGGTCGACGTACATCTTGGCAATCCCAGGATGCACATAATACTGAGTATAATGTGCCTCACTCAGGATATCTTTCTGAATTTTACCTCCTTTGGGAATGTAAAGCCGGCCACGGAGATGAACGAGGCCGTCTTTTAGGTAATACTCGTCAGTATTCCCATCTTCAATTGACTTGATTGTCGGGGCCAGAGAGGCATCCTTTCCTTGCTCCTCCCAGATTCGGTCCCGAATATCACAGTCTATGCTCATCACGGTTAAGTACTCTGTATACCCTTCTGATTGGTATTTATATACAAGGGTGATCTCCATCTCTTTGAGCATCCGAGCGAACTCCATTCTCATCAATCGAGACTCAGAGTTCGATTCCGGTAACTTTTTGCTCAAAGCATCAGCTATGGAATTTGCTTTTCCGGGGTGGTAGTTCAAAGTGATTTCATAATCGCATAAAAACTATAACCATCGCCGCTCTCTCAAATTCAATTCCTTCTGTGTATGGACGTACTTTAGATTCTTGTGGTCTGAAAAGATTTCGCAGTGGACGCCGTATAGATAGTGTCTCAAAATCTTCAAGGCGAACACCACGGCTCCCAATTCTAGAACATGTACCGGGTAGTTGATTTCATGTTTCTTCAGCTATCTTGAAGCATATGCAATCACATGCCCGTGCTGCATCAATACCGCTCCCATCCCTTGATACAACACATCAGTGTAAACTTGAAATCCTTCATTCCCGGATGGAAGGCCTAGGATGGGTGCGGATGTAAGTTATTCTGTCAGTTCCTGAAATGCAGCTTCATACTGGGGTGTCAACTCATACGACACACCTTTCTTTATCAGCGTAGTAAGAGGAAGGGAAATCTTTGAGAACCCTTTTACAAACTTGCGATAGTACCCGGCAAGTCCAAGGAAGCTCCGCACATCAGCCGCTGACTTCAAGGGCGACCACTCCTTCATAGAATACACCTTGGCCGGATCCACAGCTAACCCAGCCCTACTGATCACATGGCCCAAGAAGGAAACCTCTTGGAGCCAGAATTCACACTTGCTGAACTTGGCAAACAAGGCGTGCTCTTTTAGCTTCCTCAGTACCAAGGTCAGAAGTTCGACATGCTCTTCCTCTGTCTTATAGTAGACCAAAATGTAAACGATGAAAACGATGACGAAGACATCTAGATAAGGCTCGAACACTTTGTTCGTCAAGCTCATGAAAGCTGAGGGGGCATTTATGAGCCCAAACGCCAACACAGTGAACTCATACAAGCCGTACCTTGAGCTAAAGGCCATTTTATGAATGTCCTCCTCCTGTATTCTCAACTGATATACCCTGAGCGCAAATCCAATTTGGAAAACCAATGTGCTCCTACTAATTGGTCGAACAACTCATCGATTCGAGTTAGCGGATAGGTGTTCCATACCGTCTGTCGGTTGAGCTCCCGATAGTCTATGCATAATCGCAAGGTTCCATCCTTCTTATTAACCAACAGAACAGGGGCTCCCCAAGGTGATGAGCTAGGGCAAACAAACCCTGATTCTACCAACTCTTCCAACTGAACTCTAAACTCTGCGAGTTTCTTCGGGGCCATCTGGTAAGGGGTCCTGGAGATGGGCTTGGCACCCGGTATTAGCTTAATAAGAAAATCCACTTCTCTATGTGGGGGTAATCCTGGCAATGTCTCAGGAAATACCTCGAGAAAATCTCGCACCACTTGCACGTCCTTCATATCTATTTTAATCTCTTTCAGTTCAAAACATATCATGTAAACTTCATCCCCTCTCATGTGAGCTTTCAAGGCCTGAATTGAAGACGATAACAAACATGGTGTGAATTTTATACCTTCGAAAATGACATCGGTATCCCCATGTCTCAATTAAATTCGCTTCTCCCCGCAGTCAATTCTTGTGTAGTATCAATCCAGCCATGTCATGCATAGAATGAGATCGAACTCTGACATTCTCAAAACTGTGATAGGGGTATCAAAGGTCTTTCCCCCAATGAGTATCTCCAATTCGCACATGGAGGTTGCAGTTATTTCAGAGCCACTTGGAAGGCGTACTGTTTGGGCAATACCAGTGAAGGATTGCACTCCTTCTAGATCTTTAATGAAGTCCGCAAACACAAACGAGTGTGAGGCATCGGTATCGAATAACGTATAGGCCGGTTTCCCACTGACCACCACGGTGCCTAAGTACCAATAACAATACTCAAGCTAGATATCTAGTATGTTTAAGCAACTTAAGGTTAATAATGAAAATGTGATAACTAACTGCAATATACCTGCAATCACATCCTGAGGGTTAAGCTCCTGTGTCATGTCCAGTGCGAACACTTGATTCCGAGCAGGTCCGGGGTTTCCTCCTCGTGTTCCTCATCCTCGACCACGCATATGTCCCCGCCCTCGAGGAGTTGTCGGAGGGGGAAGAGCAAGAGGAGCATTTTAAAATAGTTGCGGGCAGTAACGTCGGATATGGCCAGGTTGGTTGCATTGGAGGCACACTCGCTCATAACGCCCCTCGGATTGCTGAAACTTTTGAGGCTGTGGAGGTGGAGGTAATGCTGGCTGCTGTAGAACCGGGTGCTCCATGTTGAAGTGGTGACCGGGCGGTCTGGCGGTCTGGCTTAGCGAGTTGATGACCGGGCGGTCTGGCGGTTTCCCTTCAGCGGTTTGGTTGCTATGTGTTGTTGTCTGTCATCCAAGCGGTCTAGAGGCTTGTCACTGGCGACTTGGAGACCGGGCGGTCTTGCAGTCTCACATGGCGGTCTCTCTCTCACTCTGGCAGTTGCCGAGCGGTTAGCCCCTCTGTCTAACCACGCGGCTTGTGCGGTTTGTGTTTGTACAGTCCGCTTGTGTCATGTAATTTTTTTAGTGCCACATCTCTTATTTTTATTTTCTCTTCTCTCCTCCATTCTATATAAGGGAGGCCATACCTTTGTAATAGATACCTTTTTCGGATAATAAAGTTTCAGTTAAATCGCTTCCGGTTTGTTTTAGTTCGTTTCAAACATGGTATCAGAGGACTCGATTTTCTCCTCCTAATTCTGTGCGCCCTCTCTCACCACGCGACCTGTCCGCATGGCATGTTTCTTCCACCTGTTTGTTTGCTTGCGCCCTATTCGCGCGGCCTATTTCTCTTGCTTACGTTATATTCGCCGCGACCTGTTGCCCTGTGCCTTGTTTTGCATGTTGCTTCTGTTCGAGCAGACTGTCTTCTAGTCGCTCGACTTCTATCCCTCTGCTTGATTCTGCGGCTTGGTCGTGGCTTCTCTGGCCGCTGGTGTCTGACATCGTGACCGCTGCAGATCTTCTTCTTCCTATCCGCACGGCTTGTTTCCTAACCGCGCGGCCTCTCTTCTCTCTAGTTCTATCCGCGACCTGTTTTCACGGTTTCTCTGCCTCTGTTTTTCCCGCGATCTCTTTTGATTCGCGCGGCTCCTCCAATGTTCGTGCGGCCTTCTCTCTAACCCCACGGTCTTCTCCCTGCTTTGGTCTGCTTCTTGGTTGTGTCCTTTGCGGTTTCCTTTTTTGTCCGCTGTGGTCTTCTTGTTCTCACAAACTTCCTTGTGTTTGTGCTGTGTTCGATGATTGTCTATTCGCGCGACCTGTTTCTCTATTCGCGCGCCCTGTTTCTTGGTTCTCTCGTTCTTCCTTTTTTGGTTCGCGTGACCTGTCTCTCTGTTCGCGTGACCTATTTCTGCTCCTATGGCTCTCTTCGATATCTCTACTTTCTCCTCTTCTTCGAAGCCTTCTGCCTCGGTGGTCACGTCTTCTGGTAGTGCCCACTTCGTTACTCAAGGAAAATGGCTGATCGAATCTGATGCTACCAATCATGTGACCAGCTCTCCCTATAATTTTTCTCTCCTGGAAACACATGATCGGTTGCCCCCGGTTATTCTCGTTGATGGCTCTCCATCCCCGGTCTATGGGACGGGAGTGGTTCAAGTCACTCCATCTCTTCAATTGGTGAATACTCTCTATATGCCAAAATTCCCATGCAACTTAATATCTGTTACCTCTCTATGCAAGCAATTACGGTGTTCCGTCATATTTACCTCTACTTCTTATTCTTTTCAGGATCTGGACTCCCAGCGAACGATTGCTACTGGGACTGAGAGTGGCAGCCTATTTTTCCTCAATAACGTTTCCGCTTTATCCGCCTTCTCCTCCACCTCCACAAATCTTCTCCAATAGCATCTTTGCCTAGGTCATGATCCTCCACGCCTTCTTCGTCAGCTTCTGCCCCACCTTCTTCCACAAAGTCCTCCCCTCAATTGTGAGTCCTATCACCTTGGCAAGCATAACCGCTCCTCCTTCCAACCAAAGCAAGTTCGTGGATCTTCCCGACCGTTTGATCTCATCCACTCTGATGTTTGGGGTCCTTCTCCTACCATTACCGTTGGTCGGGGAAGTTCATATTTTGTCACGTTTACTGATGATTTCTCTCGTTGTACGTGGGTGTATCTTTTAAAAGATCGCTCTGAATTATTCTCTGTATGGGCGTCTTTCTATCTCATGATCAAAACTCAGTTTGATGTTTCTATTAAATTTTTTCGATCTGATAACGCCCAAGAATATCTCGGTCATGTTTTTCGTCCTTCTGTATACAACATGGGATTATTCATCAAACTAGTTGTGTCTATACTTCACTGCAAAATGGTGTGGCGAAGCGCAAAAACTGTCACCTCCTTGATGTCGCTCACACTCTGATGACATAGATGCAGGTTCCTCGTGCCTATTGGGGCTATGCCGTTCTCATCTCCTGTTTTCTCATCAATCGCATTCCATCCACCGTTCTCCATGGTCAAACCCCATTCTCCATTCTCTATCCGGGCAAGGACCCTTTTCCTCTCCCTCTCTAAATCTTTGGCTGCACGGCATTTGTGCATGCCCCATCTGCCACTCGTGATAAGCTATCTCCTCGCTCCACCAAATGTGTCTTTCTGGGGTACTCCACCACTCAGAATGGCTACTGTTGCTTTGACCCTGTTCTTCATAAGCAGTTCATCTCTACTGACGTTACCTTCTTCGAGAATGCCTCCTACTTCTTGGATGACTCCTCTTCTCTTCCCCAAGCTTCCTCTTCTCTTCCCCCAGCCTCTGATTCTCCTGTTATGCCTTTCGTTCCCTCGCCTCCTACTACAATATCCACCTATACTCCGTCTCCGTCCACTCCTCTCTCTCCGCCTCCATCTACCTCATCTCCGTTGTCGTCGCTCTCTCCTCCCGGGACAGCTCTCTCTGCCATGGATGCTCTGGATGCCGAGGAACCCGCCGACCTGGATCTTCCTGTAGCTCTTCGCAAAGGGGTGCAAATGTGTACCCTACACCCCCTTGCTGCTGTTGTTTCATATGATCGTCTTACCTCTTCTCGCAGGGCCATTGCGCTTGCTATCTCTGCCAATGCCACACATCATTCCTACTTGGAGGCCCTTGCTATTCCTCACCGGAAGATGGCCATGGATGAGGAAATGGCGACCCTAACAGAGCGGGGTACCTGGACTCTTGTTCCTCCTCCCTTTGGTACTGATGTTGTTGGCTGTCGCTGGGTCTTTGTGGTCAAATTTGGCCCGGATGGCACTGTGGACCGTTATAAGGCTCGTCTTGTTGCTAAGGGCTTTACTCAGACCTATGGGGTTGATTACTTTGACACCTTCTCTCACGTGGCTCGTCTAAGCACTATACGGGTCCTTCTCTCAGTGGCGGTCAATAAAGATTGGCTAATTTATTAGCTGGATGTAAAGAATGCCTTCCTTTATGGTGATCTACAGGAGGCCGTCTACATGGAGCAACCTCCTTGGTATGTTGCTCAGGGGGAGACACGAGTATGCTGACTGAAGAAGGCAATCTATGGCCTCAAGCAGAGCCCTCGAGCTTGGTTCGACAAGTTCAGTGGCATCGTGGCGGCCGTTGGTTTTGCGCGTAGCTCTGCCGATCACTCTCTATTTATTTGCAAAACCCCCACGGGACTGGTGGTTCTTGTTGTGTATGTTGATGATATTCTTCTCACTAGAGATGAGTAGGAAGGGGTAGCCCTGACAAAGCGGCATCTTCGTCAACATCTGGTCACGAAAGATATGGGCTCTCCGAAGTACTTTTTGGGGATCGAAATCTCTCGGAAGCCAAACTCCTTAGTCCTCTCCAAGCATAAGTATGCCCTTGATCTTCTAAAAGAAGCAGGATTGACTGGAGCCAAACCATCCCGATGCCCTATGGCTATTGGAGAAGACAAAACCTGGACAGATGATTCGCCTCTTCTTTCAGATACTATGCGATATAGGCGTTTAGTTGGTAAGCTCATATATGTAACAGTGACCAGGCCCGACATTTCCTTTGATGTGGGCAAGGTAAGTCAATTCATGCAAGCACCCAGGGAGTGCAATCTACAGTCCGCCTTGCGGATCTTGGATTATGTCAAAGCAGCCCCTGGGAAAGGATTATTATTTCAGAAGAATGGTCATCTGAAGGTTGAAGCATACTCAGATGCGAGTTACGCTGATGACAAAGGGGATCGCAAGTCTACCTCCGGTTTTTGTACCTTTGTTGGGGGAAATCTTGTAAGCTGGAAGAGCAAGAAGCAGTCTGTTATTTCCAGGTCCAGTGCTGAAGCAGAGTATCAAAGTATGACATCGACCACTTGTGAGTTAAAATGGCTACGGTCTCTCATGCTAGATTTGGGATAGGTCTACAACCATCCTCTACCTATGTTCTGTGACAACAAGGCTGCGATATACATCTCCAAAAATCCAGTCTTCCATGAAAGAACCAAGCACATTGAGGTCGACTGTCATTTCATTTGTGAAGAGATTTTGAAGGAACAAATTTGCACTCCCTTCGTCACTTCTGATAAAGAGCTGGCTGACATCTTCACCAAGCTAGTATTCGCCTCGTTTTTTCATATTTGTAACAAGCTGGGCATGATCAATATATATGCTCCAGCTTGAGGGGGAGTGTTGAAGTGGTGACCGGGCAGTCTGGCGGTCTGGCTTAGCGAGTTGATGACGGGGCGGTCTAGCGGTTTCCCTTCAGCGGTTTGGTTGCTATGTGTTGCTGCCTGTGGTCCAAGCGGTCTAGCGGCTTGTCACTGGTGACTTGGAGACCGGGCGGTCTGGCGGTCTCACATGGCGATCTCTCTCTCTCACTCTGGCAGTTGCCGAACGGTTAGCCACTTTGTCTAACCGCGCGGCATGTGTGGTTTGTGTCTGTACAGTCCGCTTGTGTCATGTAATTTTTTAGTCCCACATCTCTTATTTGTATTCTCTCTTCTCTCCTCCATTCTATATAAGGGAGGTCATACCTTTGTAATAGATACCTTTTTTGGATAATAAAGTTTTATTTAAACCGCTTCCGGTTTGTTTTAGTTTGTTTCTAACACTCCATTCTAAAATTCTGGTGGAAACGCCATCCACCTCTCTAATGTCCTCTTCCTCCTCCGTAGTCGTGCCTCCTTCTATTGCTAGGGCCAGCCTCCATCACACCCTCAGCAGGTATCTTACCACTTCCCAAGTGGTCTACTTCTAGCCTCTTCACCATGTCAATTATTTCAGCCAAGCTGGAGTCTGCTATAAATAAAAGGGCCTACCTCAGGGGTCACACAGCCCTTTATAGAAGAACATAGCATATCTTCTATCATCCAAGTCATATGAGTCAACAAATCTCTCAAGATGCTAGAACTTTCGTTGATACTCCGTAACCGACTTCGATCCTTGCGTCAACTGTAAAAATCTCTCTTCGAGTTCATCTCGAGCAGACGAGTGAATAAAGTGCTCTAAAAAGGCTCTTGAGAACTGGCTCAAGCTGATCTCTGTATAAACTCGCCCTTGAAAGGTGGAGCCCATGAGGGACTTCCACCAACTCTTGGCGTGCTGTTCTAGGATTATCACTACCAGGATCACAGCTATATTGTTTGGACATATAATTCCCGCCAGTAGTTCTTGCATGGTGTAAGGCCATTCCTCTGTATGCACTGCCGACTCTGTCCCAAGATAGGCAGGAGAGGAGAGAGATCGGAAAGTGCTCACCCAATTGGAGCCCCGATCTTGTTTTTGTATGGGGGTATGTTGGGATATGAAGGCATCTAGGATAGCTATGAGCGTCTGCCATAGCTCTAATTGCTGAAACTGTGTGTGTACGGACGGGGACGGGGTGCCCCCCATTGGCTCAACGTGCACTGGGATCTACATGTAGAATACAAACCTAAGGTCAGGTTGGCTAATCTTAAGGTCAAAGTTGGGCATACTTAGTGTGAATTACATATGGGCACACCACTGCTTCCGCTAAGTCAGTTTGTCCCCAAAAGGACAAATCGAGTGGGGGTGGCACCATTGTTGAATGACTTTTTTAGTTCAGGATCGTAGCAAGCTGATACCATTTATAAGACCCCACCTC
This sequence comes from Platanthera zijinensis, assembly GCA_039513925.1. Lineage (NCBI taxonomy): Eukaryota > Viridiplantae > Streptophyta > Magnoliopsida > Asparagales > Orchidaceae > Platanthera > Platanthera zijinensis. The sequence goes on from CM077092.1 coordinate 84,132,367, forward strand.
CCGGAACACAACACACGACACAGAGGGATTCCTATGCCCAGAACAGTCGCCTTGCAATTGAGCTAGCACTCGGGCTAACATTTATTACAAGACACCTATTCTGCCGGCTATTACCAATATCAACCAATGTCAACCCAACCAGAATAAAAATCAGAAGTCAATCCACACAAAGTAAATAGTCCAAAAGTACAACAAATAAAAGAACCTACAACAAGCTTCTAAAATATCAGAGTATGGGAAAAACTTGCCCAAAGGGCTACATCAAGAGTTTCTCAAATACACACATCTATCACTGACGGTAGCGACGACACCGTCCCTTCAGGCCCTGTCATCATGGTCTGGCTGTCCTGCTGCAAAACCTGTTGCTACTCTGTCTGCGGGGTTTCCTCCTAAAAACGAAGACGTAGCAACCGTAAGTCATAAAGACTAAGTGACTTTCACATCCGCTCCCCCGACGACTCCTCGACACCGGGCAGAGAAAGGAACAAGAGTACAATATAATTACACGTATCACATAAGTACAAGCAGGTGGTGAATATATTTAGTATCATGAATAGCAATAGAATTAGAGTATAACAATATTAACGACATTCTATTCTATCAATTAGACCAAGCTATACCAATCTATCAGGAATATAAACCTACAACGGGAAAGTAACTTAACTTACAAGAATGCCCATACAAACCAATAAGTTTGGATCGGCTTAACAGAAAATTAACTCATCGTATAAGAGTTCCCATTCAAACTTATACGATGAGGATCTTGTGAATGTAATGTATGTAATGATATGAATGCAATGCAATGACTCACCCATGCCCACTCACATGCAATTGCCATGTCGACACAGACTCGTAGTTCCCACTTTTCGAGCAGGTAGCTAACCTCTCAGACATCATCCGTCGTGGCCAGACAGTGACAGTGGTGCGGGCTTCTCCACTCCTAGGATGGAATCCACACTACCAAGCCTAGGCTTTGTATGCCTCAATGCTAAGAACACAACAACGGAGCTCACATGCGTACTACGGCTCAGCGGGAGTCTCGGGTAGATGTGCACCGAGAACCAAGACCTGAACTGGCCAAAGTTGTGACTAGGAAGGAGCCTCGGAAAAAGCACGAGGACCAAGCTCAATCATTTACTTGGCACGGAAGGAACCCCAGAAGTAAGCATCGAGGACCAATCCCAACTGCCCAAGGTCTAACTGTCAACTCCTGTCAGTGTGATGATTGGTGAGCTCATAGACCTGCCACACTATCCCTAACCCGGGATTACGACACCGTGTGTCGACTCACACCGCATGAGACATAACATCATCGTGGCTCGGAAGGAGCCTAGGGAATGAACACCGAGGGCCAAGCCCAATCGTCCACTTACGTATCTTCTCATTATTACCATACCTGTGCGGTCAAACCCCGCACTTACATTTTTTCACAATGCTACCCATAGGGAGAAAACACTCTAATCGTTGGACTACTAAATACATTCCATTAAACAATGATTCACAAGGCCATAAATTAGCATCCTATAATTAATTTCCAATGATATCAGACACATTGTTAGTACGAAGCGCATCCCTATCGGATCACATAGTTGATTCATTCTTACCATCCGAACTCATAACCCATTCGTTCACTAATTTCCACCAAATCATTTTGTTCAAGCACATTTCACTACGTCGTTTGTTTACGAAGTATCTATCCACAACTCACATCAATCCTTCACACTATTCATTTACAATCTCTCTATCAAATCTTAAATTGGATTTACATAAACCCATGACAAAACATGCAGGAAATGAGTAAAGTACAGAAACTTCAAAAGGGGATTCCTGATGCTACAGGAATTCGGTGAAAACATTTAACCCCTCGTTGGAAAGGTATTTCCAAGGGATACGACTTTCGTGTTTAGTCAAAAGCCCTGATATGGCTATATCACACTTGAAATCGGCTTCAAAGTCTGTTGCGTGCATAATACAGTTTTCTGCGCGTTAGCCCGTCAGCCACCAAGTTCGATCGGACTTTCCCGTGGCTACACACCTCTCCTGAAGAGGGGTAACCACTCGTTGGAAAGGAATTTATAAGGCCTATGACTTTTGTGTTTAGTCGAAAGCCCAGATCTGGCCATATCATATCTGAAGATGGACACGAATATTATTGTGTGCATAACACAGATTTCTGCAAGCATCTTAAGGCAGAATGAACGGTATCGGTTCGTCTTCCTCCTCAAGCCAATCTTCCCATATCACATCCAGAAATTCCTCCTTCCTTATTAGACCTCATAAGGCCACTTCTCTTCATGAAACCATCCCCCATCATCACATAGAAGGAGGGAGAGGTTGTAGATGTCTAATCTCTAGGACACAAGTCTTAGCAAGGCCTCTTCCTAGAAAACTTCTTCTCACAAATCAAGACTCTCTTGAGTCGATATCTCTCCAAAGAATAACTAAAGATCTAGCACCAAGGGAGGGGGGAGGAAGCTCACCTCATTTCCAGCATTTCCGCCACTTCCGGCAAAGGATCTCGTCACCCTTCTTGGCGGCATCTTCTTCTCCTCGGTGGCGTTGGCTCTTCACGGGATGAAGAATGGCTCCAGCACCTTCCTTATCCTCTCTAGTAGTTTTTCTACAGAAGTGGCTTGGAAGGAGGACTGAAAAACAACTAGGGTTTCAACCCCCCCTTTTTATGTGCAAACTACACGGGTAGGGACACGCCCATGTCCCTACCTTTATCCTGTTCGGGTGAAGCGTTACCGACGGTTCGGTTGCCGCTTGGATATACACAAACGGTTAGAGACACAGGCCTGTCTCTACCCGTGTCCTTCTCGGGAAATGCGGTCTGCTGCCTGGAGACATACACACGGGTAGGGACACGCCCGTGTCTCTACCTGTGTCCTGCTCGGGAAACACTTGGACACATGTACACGGGTAGGGACATGCCCGTGTATCTACTTGTATCTTGCTTGGGAAACACGATCAATGATGTTAATTACACACACCGGTAGGAACACGCCCGTTCCTTTACCCGTGTCCACATACACACGGGTAGGAACATACCCGTGTCACTACCCGTGTCCTTCTTCGGAAATTTCACAAATTTCCAACTCTGCCACCTGAGTACCACACGGGTATGGACACGCCCGTGTCACTACCCGTATCCTACTCTAGACCAACTTCACCTCCCTTACACAGGTGTAAGCCTAGTTGCCAGCATTCCCAGAGCCCAACTTAGCTCTCCTGACCAAAAAACACGCACGAGGGGCCTAGCGCGAATCGGGATGTTACATTGTATATGTTCATTAGAAATTTTTAAATCTTCTTTAAATTTTAAGTTTGTAGAAGAAAAATTATCAAATTCAATTAGTTTTTCTCTAGGAAGTTTGATTTCCTTTTTAGATTCAATCAAATCTTTACATAATAATTTGAACTATTCTGAATAAAAATCAATGGTTGAGATTACCTGATCTTCTTCTAATTTTGATTCAGATTTTGTCTCAGAATTACTGTATAAGGCATTGATTTCCATGAGATAGATTTCTTTTGCTCTTACTTCTTCTTCTTCAACTTCACTTGAACTGGATGAAGATTCGGACTCAGATTCACTCCAAGTCTCAGCAAAAAATCCTCTTTCCTTCTTCTTGTATTTGCTAGAAGAGGGCTTGTGTGAATGCTTCCTGGAGTCCTTCTCTTTCATCTTGTCTTTCTTTTGCTTTTCAAGACATTCTGGAAGTATATGTCCTGTTTTCCTGCACCCATAACAGACTATTTCTTTAGTAGGGGTTTTTTCATATCTTGGCTTATCATCATTTCTAGAAGACTTTCTTCTAATGTCTTTCTTGGCCATTTTGTAGAATCTCTTGGCTAGAAGACTCATTAGGTCTTCATTCCCTAGAAGAGCTTCTTCTTAATCTATTGCCTGGAAACCAATGCTCTTATCTTTCCTGGCTGAGAGTGAGGTCTTTTTTTCAGCTTCCATGGTCTTGATGAGCTTCTCATAGAATTTGAGCTTACCCAACAAGGTCTCTCTGTAGATATCTCATTTACACTTTTGGCTTCTTTGATTGGCCAGATCCTTGAATCCCATGTGCTAGGAAAACACATGAGGATTTTATCATTGACTTCTATCAATGTGATATCCTTTTCAAGGGTTTTTAGTGTTGATGCACGAAATGCGAAAGGGAAACCGGCACCACCAGCTAACCGTTCGAGCACTGGGGAAGGAATGGGGAGGAGACTGTCGGCTAGTCGATTACTAGCGGCTAGGAATGGCGGATAAGACCGGATAGAGAAAAGAGAAAGGACCGCTATCAGTGGCAACACCAGAGTTCGCCCGCCGCGGCTTAAATGCCCCTCCTGCGGCGGACTTTCCTTTTATGAACGGGAAAATAGTTACAGCGGTTAGCCTACTGAGTCCGCGCGGACAGGATATCCGTCAGAGAAGGATTTCGAATCCGCTGCCATAGGCGGCAAGCTTGGGGATTCAAACTTTGTCCCCTGAAAGGTACTATTCACGCCTATTTATAGGCTCGGGGGCCTGCCCAAACGGGCAGGGCTAAAATTACCGGCTGCCTGGGGTACAAGAGAACCGGGCAGCGGTGACAGGAAACAACCATGAAAGAGAAGAGGGCAGAGGAAAGGCCGCGCGGCCTGGCGGGCTTCCTCTGGCGAGTTGAGAGTCCTGGCCTCTGGGCGGGCTGATCTGAACTACCTCTGACGGCGACCTGGGACATTGGGCGCGTGGCTTGGACAAGGACAGGCCGACCCTTAGATGATGGCTGGACTTGAACTGGCGGCGGCCTGACGGAGAGGCCGCCCGGCTTATATGACAACAAGCCGGTTTGCTTTGAATGGTGGCTAGAAAGAACAAGCCGCCCGGACCTGAAAACCTGTATAACTCGCCGAAAAGGATAAAGAAAATGCATGCTTGAAGGAACTGAATGCGGTAAGAAATTACCTGATTTTTGCGGCTTCATTTATCAAGCCGCGCGGACTTACCTTTTTTCTTTCTTTGCAGAAAATGTATGATCCGGCCAACTCGGCCTTCCAGGATGCGGTCTTTCCGCAGCTTGTCCAAGGAATCGACGGGGCGTTGAAACGCCTTCGAGATCACGGCGGCCTCGCCCCTGGATTCACCAACTTCACCTGCGCCGACCTGTATTCACCCTTGAAGAAAAGGGTGGCCGTGGTTTATCGAGCGCTGAAGGGAAAGGAGAAGGTCGATGGAGAGGGAGAGGGCAAGTAAGAAAATTAAGAGGAGTACAGCGGAGGAAGAAGAAGCGAGACCGCTTCTTCAGAAACCGGCGGTCAAGCTTCTGAGACTGCACAGGTTGATATCGTTAAGTCAGAGATTGGGGAGTCCGGCAGTTCGCACACGTCTTCGTCCGACAGCGGCGAATACTCGCCGTCCGAGGTCGATGTCGATGGTGAATCAGACTCCGGCGTTCCTACGTCTAAAAGACTAAAACCGGATAGCTAGGACAAAATACTTGTAATAATTTTCACTCTTTGAGACCGGCGGTTTGATTTTGTAAACCGCGCGGTCTACCTTTTGTACTTGACAGTAAAAATGAAAACATTTTACCTTTTGTGAAAATCAATTGTACTGCAATTTTACTTGCTTATATATGCGGCTTAATCTTTCTTACTCGTTTCTGACTTAAGAAATCGCATTGATGACTTCGCCGAATAATAAGTACCTCTGTTTCGGTTAAACTCGGATAGAATACCAGTAGCCAAGTATATTAGTCGTCTGCGAGTTTAAGACAATCTGAATACCCTTGAACGTATTTATAGCCATTACCCAGGCGGTCAGGAAAGTATTTGCCAAGAAGGTAAAGCAGTTCTGTTATTGCCGGCTATCATTTATATGCAATGTGAGGTCGCACGACTAATATAGTTGATTGCCGATAGGCCATAGTTTAATTGGAGATCAAAAAGGTATATAACGATCAATATAAGCCGCTCGGCTAAGAAAATAGACTGATAAGAAACTTTAATAATCAAGCTGATGGTGGCGGCCTGTCCGAACATTAATGTAGACCACGCTTCCAATATGAAAATTACTCAAGGGTAGAGATAAATACCATAAGCCGGCGGACTGGAATCCTCTGACAGAATCAAGTTGGCCGAATTCCTGAGTTTATTAGTAATAAACCGGCGGAGATGCCATTAGCCGAATAAAACAAGACGGAATATGTAACCGCGCGGTCTGCGCACTGTGTAATGTAAATCGACTAGACTGTAAGACCGTGAGACGGTGGATAAGCTAGAACGAATAATTGCGAGGTCTATGAACTGATCAGCATAAAAATAATAATATATGAAAACCATAATTTATCTACCACCGTAATTTGTAGGTTGAAAGGATAAAAAAAATTCTGCCTGCACTGTCTTACAACATAATTTATGTCGGCGACTGATGTCGAGCGGGGTTCCACTACACATCTGCGACTGATGTCGTGCGGGATGTGGAGGGCCAAATAAGTAGTATTATTTTTTTTTATAAGTAAATGTCCACATACGCATGTCAATGTTAAATGTAAAGCTAAGAAGCAGAATTTAGAGAGCATATGAATGCTTGTTTCTAGTGGAAAGCTTAGTAAAAGGATATGGGCTTGAAGCCTGATTGAACCCAATTGTCGATGATTATTCAGATATATTTGTGAAGCTGGATGCTGGTGAGGACCGATTTGCTGCTATATCTATTACAACTGTCATTATCAAAAGAAAAGAAACAAACGCAAGAAACTCCGAACACATGGGAGATACACGAAATATATAAACGAAAGACAAACAAGATCACTTCAAACACTTCCACTATCTAACAACAGAATCTTCATTTGCAACATCGGTTTTGTCAGTGGAAAATGTGCTGGAGGATCATAGGACAACACAGTCTTATAATTTCCCTGCCTTTGCGAATTGATCTGCTAGTTTCCGGTGAGCCCGACAATCTTCTGTTTTGTGACCAATAACCTTATGATATTTACAAAAAAGTTCCCCGTGTCGATGTTCAATCTTTGATTTCATACGTCGAGGCTTTTTAAATTCTTTCATACTAGCAAGAATTGGCAGAAGATCTTCCATAGAAATTTTGAACTTAACGTACCTGTCTGAATACCTTTCATACTTGAGTGTTTTAGGATCAAAAGACATGATAGGACAAGCTTCCACAAACTCTGATGATTTATCCTGTTGTGGAAGTTTCGAAGAGTTTTGGGAAGAACTGGGTTGATGACAAGAATTTTTCTGATGTTCCCTAGCCATCTGATTCAAGAAATATATATAGTTGGCGTTTGCTGCTTCACCCATTATGAACCGATTAGCTATTTTAATAAGATCTCCATAAGTCTTTGGCTCCTTTTTGCTAACTTTAAATTTGAGAGGACCTTCTCGAAGTCCACTCATCAAGGCATATTTGTAAAAGTCTTGATGAACGTTAACGATATCGAGCGCTTCCTTTTGAAACCGATCAACGAAATGAGTAGTAGGCTCATCAACTTCCTGCTTGATTTGGAAAAGAGCTACTGGGTTCCTCTTTCGCTTCCTGAAGGTATCAAATCTCAAAAGGAACTTTTTCTGAAAATCCCCAAAGCAAGTGATAGACCGAGAAGGTAAACCATGAAACCATTCCTTGGCAAGACCGTCGAAGGTCATTAGAAAAAGCTTACACCTGATTCCATCCGTCATGGCTTTTAAAGAAACAGCCGCTTCAAATGCTTGTAGATGTGAAACTGGATCACTAATCCCAGAATAGCGTGACAAGCGAGGCTCTCTGAAATCATCAGCAACAGTATCCCAGCGAATTCGATCAGTGAACGGAAAAGAAATTTCCTCTTCCCTCTCTAAGAGATCCCGAGTAGATGATAAGAAATTATTGTCGTTCCTCGGGAGATTCATTGCAAATAATAGATGATAACCAACACGTATCTAGAGTCCGCCGAACAGCTGCAGTTTGACCGAGCTGATAGAATGGCAACCGGTTACTGAACAGGTTAACTGCCCTTGCTGCTGTTTGCTCGACTAGCCATAAAGCTCTAGCGGTCGAGCGGTCTGACAATATCTAGCCACAGATTTTCACTGGCCAACCGATATCTGAAGGTCGCGTGTTAACTGTTGATGCACGAAATGCGAAAGGGAAACCGACACCACCAGCTAACCGTTTGAGCACTGGGGAAGGAATGGGGAGGAGACTGTCGGCTAGTTGGTAACTAGCGGCTAGGAATGGCGGATAAGACCAGATAGAGAAAAGAGAAAGGACCGCTATCAGCGGCAACACCAGAGTTTGCCCGCCGCGGCTTAAATGCCCCTTCTGTGGCGGACTTTCCTTTTAAGAACGGGAAAACAGTTACAACGGTTAGCCTACTGAGACCGCGCGGACAGGATACCTGCTGGAGAAGGATTTCGAATCCGCTGCTAGAGGAGGAAAGCTTTGGGATTCTAACTCTGTCCCCTGTAAGGTACTGTTCACGCCTATTTATAGGCTCGGGGGCCTGCCCAAACGGGCAGGGCTAAAATTACCGGCTGCCCGAGGTACAGGAGAACCGGGCAGTGGTGATGGGAAATAACCAAGAAAGAGAAGAGGGCAGAGGAAAGGCCGCACGGCCTGGCAGGCTTCCTCTGGCGAGTTGAGAGTCCTGGCCTCTGGACGGGCTGATCTGAACTCCCTCTGACGGCGACCTGGAACATAGGGCACACGGCTTGGACAAGGACAGGCCGACCCTTAGATGATGGCTTGACTTGAACTAGCGGCGGCCTGACGGAGAGGCCGCCCGGCTTATCTGACAACAAGCCGGTTTGCTGAGAATGGTGGCTAGAAAGAACAAGCCGTCCGGACCTGAAAACCTGGATAACTAGTCGCGGATTCTGGGTTAACATTCAGCTCATTGATGATGAGACTGAGTCTACAGTACATATCTACTATAGATTCAGTTTCATCTTTCTTTAAATTCTCCTATTGATAAATCATGTTAGATCTTCTGTCCTTTCTTTCATCTGTAGAACCAGCAACCATTCCATTTAGGGAATCCCAGAGGTCCTTGGCTGAATTGCATTCCGCAAATTTCTGGAAAATTTCATCAGACATTGTTTGAGCCAAAATATTCATTGCTTTAGCATCACCAATATTTGCTTTCTTCTAACTATCTGTCCACTCAGATGGTGGAACATAATTAGTGCTTGTTGTTGCAAATGGAGTAGGGGGACCTGTCAAAATAGAGTTATAAATATCTTCATCAATAGAATTCATGTAAATCCTGATCCTTGCCTTAGTGCAAACTTATTTAGATTGCACATTGGAGGTCAGGTTCTTGAAAACTCTTTGTTATATGCCATGATAAATTTCATGTTAAACTAAAATCTATCAGATCATTAGGATCAGGTGTTAGCCTGTAAATCCAAAGAAATGACCCTCTGATACCAATTGAAAGAGATGGATAGATTTTATCTTTACTCTATAGAGGGGGTGAATAGAGTATTAAAAATTTATTAACTTATTTTATTGAGGATTAAAAGCTAGTGATATATATAAGTATAAAAAGAAAATCACAGCACACAAACAGAAAAGGCAATCAACACAGACGACACAAGGATTATAGTGGTTTCCCAATAAACCTAGGTACATCCACTCTTTTACCATCCTGGTAGCAATCCACTACAGGTTTTTGATCAGGTGCCCTGACACCACAGGTTTTTGCTCAGGTGCCCTACGACCACAAGATCAATTTTTCTAAGGGAGATCTAGACAACCCTTTGAGGTTTTGATCAGGTGCCCAAAAACCAAATCTAAGTCTTGATCAGGTGACTTATGAACAAAAGATCTAACTTTTGAAGGGATTTAAAACACTGTATATAGATTGATGGTAATAAACAAAAAGATTGATGGTGTTCTTCTCTGTCAATAAGCTCTGTGAAGACTAGTGGATTGTTGAAGCAGAAAGCTCCCCATGATTTGAATAGAGTTAATAATAAGGTGAGGGTAGCTTTCTCTTCAGGGTGTAGGCCTTTTTTTTGAAAGCTTCTCCTTCCAGTAAATGTTTCTTAGAGATGTGAGCTTTTGTGTCAGATTAAAGATGTGTTGCTGGAATAAATCTTGAAGCAAAAAGCTAAATCTCTGTAGAAATATTTCTGTAGCTTTCTGTAACTCTGTAGCCTTGTTTGTCTTTGTGTCTGTCTCTCTGAGTCAGAAAACATCTGAGAATATATGAAAAAAAAAGAATTCAAATATTTGAATTCAATAACCCTAAACGGCTGGAGAATTCCCGAGAAGGTAACTGCCTTGGAAATAGGTTAGAAATAAGAACTCTGTGATTAAGTCCATATTTAATGCTACCTCTAAACAGCTATATTTATAAGAATATTGAGCATTAACTATCAGAGTTATTGATGCATGCAATTAAGCTATTAAATATTCTGCCTTTAGAATATAAAATATCCTGGAATTGAGCCTGGAAATATTCTGCTTCTGCTTAAACTAACTGCCTAAGACACTGCCTGGAAATCATCGAACTGAGCCTGCATTTCGTCGACTTGAGCCTTGAGTTCGTCAAACTGATGATGGCTTTCGTCGAGCTAAATTCTGAGAAAAGATCGGAGTTCGTCAACCGGAGCTCAGCTTTCGTCAAGCTCAACTCAGAGTTAGAACTCCGAGTTCATCGAGCTGAGATCGGCTTTCGTCAAACTGCACTCAACTTTCATCGATCTGAATTTCTGAACTCTGGAAATCTTCTAAGGCAATACCCAGGAAAAACCTATGACCGAGACTATACATATTGGGTCATTCTATGCATCCTAATAGTAATCCTTTGCCTAATCAAAACTGGGGTTCCCACAACTGGTCTTTTCATTGCACACAACATAAATAGCTCACCAAGAGCTATCGCCATTGGTGATACTCACTGTCGCCCGATGATATCCAACTGGTCTTAAAACCATGGAATTTCTTGGGTATTTTCCTAGAATGCAACTCCAGTACTTCCTGCTACTTTCAGTTCACCAGTACAACCCTGTAGACCCCATATATTACTCATTTATAATCGGAGTCTTCTCCGGCATGCAAAATAAACATTTCCAATCTAGACCAACCTATCCAGATGGGCTTCACACAGTATGCATATTTCGTACTACATATTTTCGGATCTATATACAAGACTCACTGGGGATTTCACGAATCAATCCAAAGGAATTCCCTTTGCTTTTCCATCTTTTGGTGGGGGATTCCATGCATATGCCAAAAGAAGGACTTCACTTGTCTAAGAAAGAAGATCATTACCCTTGTAGTTTTCTTCGGAGCCATGAACTTGTTCTTGGATCCGGATGGAATTGATTGTTACAGCTTCCTCTCTGCGGATTTAGTGACGACTCGCAATTCTGATCACAAACACACCTTGGATCGATCTCCTCTTGAGCTCCTTGACTTTTCCTCCTCTTCCCTCTCTAAAACTAAGCAAGAGAGTGTGTGAGAGAAAATGAGAATGAAATCTCAAGTACAACCTTTATCTTAAAGCTACCACCGCACGATAACTCCTATCGCCGCGCGGTAGCACAGGCGATGACCGCATTGGCCAGCCGACGCTGCTATCTAGAGCTATCGCCCCCCAATAACTCTTTAGCGCCGCATAATAGCACACTAAACGATACATCGAGAACCTAAAAGCGTTAAGTACTACCGTGGCGCGCTAGCTTCTTGCCGTCAAGCGGTAACAACCCGAGCCCTGGGTATTTTTATTCACTGAGCTATCGTCGGCGATAAGTCTATCGTTGCGCGATAACTTCCAATGAACACTTCTCATTTTTTCAGTGTTACACACCGGGTGTGGCAGAACCTCCTAGTGGTATTAGAAGGAATCTTGTATTCAGACACTCAAGAGATCACCCTATAGATCTAATCATTGGAGATCAAAGTGATTGCATAAGAACTAGAAGAGGTACAACTAACGAGATTTTGTATCTTAGTTTTCTTTCTCAGGTTGAGCCAAAGAAATTTTAAGAAGCAAATAAGGATGCTTCTTTGATAATGGTTACGTAAGAGGAGCCCAACTAGTTTTAAAGGCGCAAAGTTTGGGAACTGGTGCCAAGGCCTAAAGGAAAGAACTTGATTGGAACAAAGTGGATATTCAGAAACAAACTGGATGAAAATGGAGTAATTATACAGAATAAAGTCAAGCTTGTAGCACAAGGATACCGACAAGAAGAATTTATCAACTTCGATCAAACATTTGCTCCTCTGGCAACACTCGAAGCAATTAGGTTTTTTCTTGCATATGCTACTCACAAAGGTTTCAAAGTCTATCAAATGGACGTGAAATCAACATTCCTCAACGGTAATCTAAAAGAGGAAGTATACGTTGCTCAACCTCCAAGTTTTGTCAACTCAACTCTCCCTGAACATGTTTTTTCTTAAAAAAGCTTTATAAGGTATAAAATAAGCTCCTCACAGTTGGTATGAGACTTTATCTAACTTTATTCTTGAGAACAAATTCACAAGGGGAAAGATAGATAAGACATTATTTCTTTAGGGAAGTTTACTGTAACACCCCAAAAATTGGAAAATATAGCTCGCATGTAGCAATCGCCCGACGATAGTGCCACGTGGTAGTTATACATGTGTTGGATGGACGGAAAGTGGCCGAAGAGCGATGTTGACTGGGGTCAAAGTGGCTACAGATAATATCACCCAGAAGATAGCTGATATCGCCCGGCGATAGCGATAAGTTTGACTTGCCAGTTGAAATCATGCCCTTCATTCCTATTGAATAAATGATTGTGTGGCTGGGTTTATTCCCAAGACTCCTTAATCAGAGGAGTGGAAAATAGAAGAGTCATTTTGCTTCTCTTATTCTCTCTCATCCTTCTCATCAAGTTCTTGAAATAAAGAAAGAAGAGGGGTCGGAGGCTGAACTTTGGAAGTTTTGTGAAGGAGATTTCGCAGTCAAAATTAAGAGCTGAAGCAAGATCTGTGAAGAGGAAAGCGAGGTGATCCTTTCCATCTAAATTTAAGTCTTAATCATGGCTCTGAAATGATCTACAGGGTAACGATCTTTCTTCTTGGACAAGTGAAGTCCCAAATTTTGCATGTGTATGGAATCCCCCACCAAAGGGTGAAAAGTGAAGGGAATTCTGATAGGTTGATACGTGATATCCCCGGGTAGTTGATGTGTCCAATTTATATAAGGTTTTTCGGACTCATCTGGTCTTATTTTATCACTTATGCACTGCATTTCAACCAGTTATCGGTTATATTTGCATCGTTTGGTCATTGACCAATTTGTGCATTATTTTAGCCCATGGGTGTGCAATTGCGCATTCTTTTGTTGGGGGGTAAGCACATGGTGCTCCCCATGGTTCTTTTTATTTATTTTATATTGTATGTTGTTGCTGGGAGCTTGTGCTCCAGCCTGGTTTTATTTTTGTGCAGGTAGTCGGGATGTCCTAGATTCATTTTCCAGTTCTGTGTAAAATGCACGGTCATGCGAATTTGTTGTGCACGGTTTCTGTGTAATCGAGCGTATCACAAAGCTATTCTGGGAACTTCTGTTTCTACCCGTGTGTTTTGTTCCCACACGGTTTCGGCCAAACCGTGCGAGAAGGAATTGCACGGTCTGTAATATTTTCTCTTGATTCCTGCATTCTTGGGTAAATCGTGTGTTTCCTTCACGCACGTTTCCTTCACGCCCATGCACGAGTAAAACGCACGGTTCCCATCTTTCTCTTATTTTCCTATGCTCTGTGTTTACCCGTGCGATTTCCTTCACGCACAGGCAGAAGCACCCGTACGCGAGTAAAATGCACGGGTCAACGCATCTTCATCCGCGATCCAGATCTGAAAGTTAATAATGCACGGTTAGCGCACGGTCGTGCGCGGGACCGTGCGTGCCTATTTTTCTGAACTGTTTATATTTAAAGTGCAGATTTTTTGCCATTTAGGACACCTTCGTTTTGAGTCATTCCAGCAGTGTTTTTTGTCAAAGTTCTGCCCTTCCACCTCCGCCCTTCATCTTCCACTAAGGAGAGAAGCTTCGGCCATGTTCGCGAAGCCTATACCTTGCCGGTGCTCTCTCTCGGCCTTCTCCTTCATCTTCTAAGCTCTATTTCAAGCTTTGATGCCATCGCTAACAAGAAAAGGGGAGCTTGCAACTTTCTTCCAGATCGTGACACGAAGAAGACGGGTCCATTGGATTGTAGTGACAGCCCTTCTCTACCCTGGACGCAGTTGAGGACCGAGCTAGGATGCGGAATGATAACCCTGCGAATCCCGCCGTGAATCCTCAGCAAGACTTCGGATTCGGTCGATCTCTTGACTTGTTCTTCCTTTATTATTGTTTATGTGTTGTTAGAACTTTTGTGTTGATGATGTGCTCTTAGTTGTAAACATTATTAGTTTCAGGTCTATGTGAACTTGTATTGTTTATGCTTAAGTTTCTTGAGTTGCACCCGCATTTCCATCCTTCCCCATAGTTATTCTTTCCGCACTAGCGATTGTTAGTGGCGTGCGTAGCGAAGAGGTGCTTATGACCCTCATATTCCTCTATTCGTTTGGTTCTTATTCTTGCCTAATCGCCCATCCGCCTAGCGATTCGGTGCATAGCGGCCCGTGTAGTCTTCCATCCCGCCTAGCGAAGCGATGCATAGAGGCATTGCATAGGAGTAGTTGATAGTGTTTTGTTTTCATTTTCCTCAACTATCAAAACCCCCCATCGTTAACTCCAACCTAAGGACTTCAATCTCAAGTCATCCTCGATATTAACTCCCCCTTACTGTGTTCCTTGAAGAGATCGATACTTGGGAAAGCCACCCATTTTATATTACTTGTGCGACTGGTACACTTGTCGTTCAAAAGCATCAAGCTTTTGGCGCCATTGCCGTGGAACACAGTCGAGTGAGTTTTTGGAAAGGGAGATAGTAGATCGATTCTCTTTTCCATTTGTACATTTCATGTTTCTTCTTTGCTTTAGTTGTTAGAATTTTTATTTTTGCTTATTTATTTTTTCCCTTTTCTGATTTTTGGTTTAGATAGCAGATCCATGCTATTTTTTTTATTCTTGTGTGTAGCACTTTTTGATAATTATTTTTGTTCGTGATATATTCTGTAGTTGAGTGCAGTCTACTTGACGCTTTGCGCCGATGCATCGATTCCATGGCCGATATGAATGTCAAGCATTGTATTCGATGTGTGTTATTTCAAGGTGTATGCCATATGGTGAACGATTGCCCTCGCTTGTGCGAGCCTTCTCCCTTTGTGGGCGCGCGCGCAATAACCTCCCATTCGCAGAAGACTGTTGTGGACAGGCCTAACAAGGTGTTGCATGGCCCATACACTGGCATGACGCACCTTGCTCGTTCTTTGGCCGTTAAGATTACCGAAGAATCTCTCGCTGCATACAGATCCTTCATGGGTCCCTCACTCCCTTTTTACAGGCTTCCCTTGAGTAATGACGATCACTCTTGTGGTAGCCAGCTAAAAGAGGATCAGGAATCCATGGGAACTCCTGTATGGGACGCAGAGATTATTCCTGTCAATGGGGTGGCGTTTGCGGATAATTTGGCGATGGGGCCTGCTCATTCTTTTCCTAATTTTGAGAGCAGCCTTGCCCCTCCACAATTTTTATCGTATTTTGCTGTACCTTTTTCTTGTGAGTCAGTTGATGATGTTCAGCCGGATTGTGATTCAGAGCCTGAGGTTATGCCCATGTGTGACGAGGACGCGATTCTCTTCAATGGAGATTATTATATCTTGGAACATGATGACGCACCCCGGTGGGTTGAGGATGAGATCTTTTCTCATGAGGAAGTTTTCACTTCCTTGTTGGGTGAGGAGGTCAAAACCACCACCGAGGACATCGAGCTCTCGGATTCCCCTCGCTATGACTCATATGACATCAACGATTATCTATGCTTGGATCCTGCTGGGAGTGAGAGCGGGACCACTCTCCCTATTTCTGATTATTTTAGTTCTTCAGCTCCTTTATTTCTTGATCCCCTTTCTCTATCTGAGCATGTGCAGGTCGAGTCTCCACGGGTAAGCTTGGAGGACGATGGGCCTTGTACTCATGTCGTTGCCATCGCTTCCTACACACCTGAGGTGGATGACACCTTGTCAAGCAAGGATTTATTTTGTGGTGAGATGAGTGAGGACCAACGCTCCTCCTCTTCTTATTTCCTATTTTTTCTACCTGTGTTGGGTAGGTATTATTACTTAGGTAGAGGGGTAACTACTCAATCGTTGTATCGGTACTTGCTACCGTAACGGATATTAGGCCAGTTACCTGTGCACTTTTATTTTCATAGGCCCATTAGTTAGGACTTTTTGGCTTTCAAATAAGTCGTGTTGGGATGACAATAACCCCAGTAGTTATCTTTCATTTACTGTATTTTTATTTTTCATGTCTATCTTAGTTTAGTATTTTTTTTATATCGTATATTTTTCTTTTATTTTTGCGGAGCTCACCCCTGCAGGTATTCATGACAACTTCATTGGCGGGGTTGTGATTCTTCGTATGGCGAGCCTGCTTCAGTTTTTCAATCGTCTTCTGGTATGCTCACTGGCTGAGCATTGGGTAACCTCCTCCCTTAGTTCTATCATATTTTATTTTCATTATCATATGTTGTGTTGTCTAGTGTAAGTCTGGGGGAGAGTAGTATTGTTACCTTTTGCACGCACACAATTCATGTGCATACTAGAAGCATTTATAGTTTAATTTTAATTAGTTCATTACATCGCATACCACTGCACTCACATGAGTGCGTGCTTAACTGTTAGCGTGCTGCGAGTTAAACTCATTTCTTTTGTATGATTTAGGAAAATTATTGTGCTAGCATAAGATTGTGAGCCAGAGTAAAATGTTGACTCCTATAGTGCTCCTAGTCGAGTGCTCCATCTCGTATAGAAATTTGAGTAGATTTAATTTTTCTGTATGCTTATAGTTTTATATTTTTTCTATTTGCTTAAATACTCTTTATTCTACTAAAAAAATGGTGAATCCGGCATGAATCGAATAGTAGTGTAGGGATGTGTGTAGCCGTCACTAGACTCGTTTTGCTCGAGTCAGGAGGAAGGATCATCTTTATCGGTGGCTAAGAACTTGCCGCAAGATACTCTCGAAGCATTGGTGCATGCATGGTTAGTCCAACGTGAGTGTGATGTAGGCCATCATTTTGGCCCGGTTGAGCTTTGTACTGTCCCTAACGTCTTATCCTCACTAAGCCCCACCGTGCCTACCCCTTCTTTTGATTCAGCTCCACCATTATTTCACCAAAGCCTCATAGCCAATCCTAATCGCACACCCAAGTCGAGCTTTAGTGTTTTACATTTGCATTTTGGGATGTGATGTGGTGGTATTCATGTGAATATGTGGATGTGCTCCAAAGCTTCTATTTGCTGAAATTGTGGAAATAAAGAAAATGATTTAAAAAATATATATATATGTGAAAAAGAAAAGTCAAAAGAAAAAGTTTGAATTAAAATCCTATTGGAGATGTGATTATATTTGGAGTAGGCGGTGCACACACCCATATGTTAAAAGTTAAGTCTGGGGCTATGGTGTACCCACGCGTATTTTGGTTTACCAGAGAGATTCACTTTATGATAGCTCATTTGGGTTAGGTGAATAGCCTTCCTATTTATCTTTGTTTACCTAAACGTAACCCAAGCCCCATGATTATCCTAATGTCCTACAGATTCACGCATGAGTCGAACTAGTGTCGTGGAGAGAGTGTGAACGGGCAAGCGTATGGTCCCCGACATTGGTGGATTCTTTAGGAGGTGATCCTGAGCCCCGATCTTTGGCAAAGATCACCTTAGTGGCATGCCTACTTTCCTCTTATGTTTGACCGGTAGATTCACCGTGATTCAATTTTTTTAGTAATAATAAAATTTTGATACGCATTGTGAAAAGTATAAACTATTTTGTATACTTCGAAATTTCCTCTATTATATTTTTATGAACGAAAGCATGCAACTTCGCGTGGTACTCCGTATCTTAATTTCCGGGTTAAGTAAATCATTTTCCCTATCTGCATAGATTTTGTTTGCTCGGGACGCACAAATAGGTAAGTCTCGGGGTGTGATGAGTCCGATTTATATAGGGTTTTTCGGACTCATCTGGGCTTGTTTTCTCACTCGTGCACTACATTTCAACCGGTTATCGGTTATATTTGCATCGTTTGGTAATTGACCAATACGTGGATTGTTTTAGCCCATGAGTGTGCAATTGCGCATTCTTTTATTGGGGGTAAGCACATTGTGCTCCCCATGATTCTTTTTAATTATTTTATTCTGTGTGTTATTGCTGGGAGCTTGTGCTCTGGCCTGGTTTTATTGTTGTACAGGTAGTCGGGATGTCCCAGATTCATTTTCTAGTTCTGTGTAAAACGCACGGCCGTGCGAATTTATTGTGCATGGTTTCTATGCAATCGTGCATTTCACACAGCTATTCTGGGGACTTCATGTTTCTACCCGTGCATTTTGTTCCCACACAGTTTCGGCCAAACCGTGTGAGAAGGAATTGGACGGTCTGTATTATTTTCTCTTGATTCCTGCATTCTGGTGTAAATCGTGTGTTTCCTTCACGGACGGGCAAATGCGCCCGTGCGCGAGTAAAACACATGGTTCCCATGTTTCTCTTATTTTCCTGCGCTCTGTGTTTACCTGTGCGATTTCCTTCACGCATGGGCGGAAGCGCCCGTGCATGAGTAAAATGCATGGGTCAACGCATCTTCATCCGCGATCCAGATCTGAAAGTTAATAATGCACGGTTAGCGCACGGTCGTGCGCGGGACCATGCGTGCCTATTTTCTGGCCTGTTTCTATTTAAAACGCAGATTTTCTGCCATTTAGGACACCTTCATTTTTAGCCATTCCACCCGCATTTTTGGGCAAAGCTCTGCCTTTCGACCTCCGCCCTTCATCTTCCACCAAGGAGAGAAACTCCGGCCATGCTCGCGAAGCCTATACCTTGCCAGTGCTTCCTCTCAGCCTTCTCCTTCATCTTCTAAGCTCTATTTCAAGCTTCGACGCCAACGCTAATAAGCAAAGGGAAGCTTGCAACTTTCTTTCGGATCGTTACACGAAGAAGACGGGTCCATTGGAAGGTAGTGACAGCCCTTCTCTACCCCGGACGCAGTTGAGGACCGAGCTAGGACGCGGAATGACAACCCGGTGAATCCTTTCGTGAATCCTCAGTAAGACTTTTGATTTGGTCGATCTCCTAACTTGTTCTTCCTTGTTTGTTGTTTATGTGATGTTAGAACCTTTGTGTTGATGATGTGATCTTAGTTGTAAACATTATTTGTTTCATGTCTATGTGAACTTGTACTATTTATGCTTAATTTGCTTGAGTTGCGCCCTCATTTCCATCCTCCACCATAGTTGTTCTTATCGCACTAGCGATTGTTAGTGGCATGTGTAGCGAAGAGATGCTTAAGACCCTCATATTCCTTTGTTCGTTTGGTTCTTACGCTTGCCTACTTGCCCATCCACCTAGCGATTCGGTGCATAACGGCCCACATAGTCTTCCATCCCGCCTGGCAAAGCAATGCATAGCGGTATTGCATAGGAGTAGTTGATAGTGTTTTGTTTTCCTTTTCCGCAACTATCAAAACCCCCCATTGTTAACTCCGACCTAAGGACTTTAATCTCAGGTCCTCCTCGATATTAACTCCCCCCTTACTATGTTCCTTGAAGAGATCGATACTTGGGAAAGCCACCCATTTTATATTACTTGTGCGACCGGTACACTTGCCGTTCAAACGCATCAGTAGTCTTGCATAAAGAATCCGGAAATTATAGTATGGAATAGGAATACTGTGAGAAGCCTATCCGGACAGGTTGGTATAGATTGGTGATATTTTGATTTTCGTGTCGGAGAAGACTTCGAGTATAAATGTGTAATTTACGGAGTCCGAGTGGTTGTGTCTGTGTACTTGTGTTGCAAGAAGTACTGGAGATGCACTCTAGGAAAATACAAAGAGAATACCATAGTTTTGATAAATATTGGGTATCGCTAAACGATAATGAATATTGCTGGCGATAGCTCTTGATGAGCTATATGTTGTGAAAGTCCAATTTTGGGCACTACAGGATGTTGCAAGTTTTTCTGGAAAGATGGTCCAGTTGTGGTTGAGTCTTGAGATAGAAAGAGAGGTTCTGTTGTTAATGCCAGACGATTGTGGATATCATCGGCGATAGCTCCCATATAGCATTTTGATTACGAAGCTTGTCTTACGGAGATCGTGTGGCTAGTATGTGAGTTGTGGGCCTAGGTGCCCAGCTTTGATGTCCTTGAGAGTCATTCATTACGGGAAAGGGGAGGACGACTCGCGTTCTGTCGATTAGCCATGAAGGTTTTGGCTTTCGGCGAGGACATGGCAATTTGAGCAACGGGAAAGGGCTGATCTGTACCTGCTCTATGTGGTTCGATTAAATAGACATAAAGTACATGGCAATTATAGTTGGCATAGAGTGAGCATCATGGAGATATGGTTTATGTGGCATATGTCAGGCTAATAATGCTCAATATTGACCATCAAGTCTCTGACTTTTTGGAAGGAGGTGGGACCGTGGAAACCTGGTACATATAAAATGTGCCCAGAGTGCCCAGAACGTTTTGCACGTGGTGAAAATGTTTGTGATATATTGAATAGTGCTTAAGTTGTACCTTCATGTGATATATATCTATATGAATGCTATACCTACAGGGAAGGAATACCGCTGCCCCAAGAATGTGGTAGGGTTATTATAAATTGGTCAGCTAAAGCTGACCGTTGCCTTGTTTGCCACCTTTATGGTGGAATGTCCCTGTGCAGGTATTGGAGAGCCGAGCGGGAAATAGCGGGTTGCAGACCTTTTAATGCTTTGACGGCCCTTAAAGGCCAAGTGAAGAGCTTTTTATTATTTTTATGTGTGGCCGGCCTGCATGCCTATGTTTGTAAACCACTTTTATGAAAAACAATTGTAAGGCATTAAGGACGCACTTTTTAGTGTATTTTATATGACATTTCTATGTGGTTTTAGTGGACATTCATGTTACTTGAGTTCTAATAACATATAAAACTTCCGCTAGAATGCTCTGAGTTAGGATACGGTTGGTAGTTTTGGATATTCATATATAACTCTGCTGACTGTCTGTAGAATATGTCGTGGGGACCCGACGATATTCACTATCGCCTGGCGATACCCAACAATTATTCATATGTTTTGACTTGTGTGTTGAAGAAGACTCCGAGTATAAATGTGTAATTTACGGAGTACAAGGGGTTGTGCCTATGAACTTGTGTTTTAGGAAGTACTAGAGATGCACTTCAGGAAAATACCCAGAGAATACCACAGTTTTGATAATTGTTTGGTATTGCCATACGATAGTGGATATCGCTGGCGATAGCTCTTGGTGAGCTATGTGTTGTAAAAGTGAAGTTTCTGGCACTACAAGATGCTGCAGGTTTTTCTGGAAAGATGCACCAATTGTAGCTGAGTTTGGAGATTGAAAGAAAGGTTTTGTTATTAACGCTAGATGATAGTGGATATCACTAGTGATAGATACCAAATAGCATTTTGATTATGAAGCCTATCTCGCGGAGACCATATAACTAGTATGTGAGTTGTGAGCCTCGGTGCCAAACTGTGATGGCCTTGAGAGCCTTTCATTATGGGAAAGGGGAGGCCGACGCGCGTCCTATTGATTGTCCATGAAGGTTTTGGAATTTGGCGATGATATGGAGATTTGAGCAATAGGAAAAGGCTGAACTGTACCAGCTCTATGTGGTTCTCTTAAAAAGACCTAAAGTACGTGGAAATTACCATTTGCATAGAAGGAGAGTCGTGGCGATATGGTCTATGTGACATATGCCAGGCTAAAAATGCTCAATGTTGACCATCAAGTCTAAGACTTTTTGGAAGGAGGTGGGACCGTGGTACTCCGGTACACTGATAATTTTACCTGAGTGCATGGAATGTTTAGCACGTGGTGCAAACGCTTGTGATATATTGAATGGGTCTTAAGTTGTACCTTCATGTGATATATATATATATATATCGATATGAATGTTATGCCTGTAGGGAAGGAATACCGCTACCTCGGGAATGGGGTAGGGTCGTTATAAATTGGTTAGCTAAAGTTGACTGTTGCCTTGTTTGGCACCTTTATGGTGGAATGTCCCTATGTAGGTGCTGGAGAGCTGAGTGGGAAATAGCGGGTTGCAGCCCTTTTGATGTTATGCCGACCCTCGAAGGCCAAGCGAAGAGCGTTTTATTATTTTCATGTGTGGTTGTCCTGCGTGCCTATGTTTGTAAACCACTTTTATAAAGAACAATTGTAAGGCCTTAAGGCCGCACTTTTTAGTGTATTTTATATGACATTACTATGTTGTTTTAGTGGACATTCATGTTACTTGCATTCTAATAACCTATGAAACTTCCTCTAGAATGATCTGAGTTAGGATACGGTTGTAGTTTTTGATATTCATATGTAACTTCGCTGATTGTCCATGGAATATGGCGTAGGACCCCGACCAGACCTTCTGTTATATTCTACGTTGACAAATGGAGTTGTTATAATTTGGTATCAGCTTCTTATCTCAGTCCTCCTTCTACAAATTCGTGGTCTAATTCTTTTCAGAGGTGAAGAGCTCGTGTATGTGCTTACCGTTATACCAAAATAAACTCAAAAATTTTCACTTAGAAATGAAAATATATATATATTTAAGGAACCTTTGTGTTCCTATTGGTCATTGTTTGCCTTTTGAGTAGTCGCTGAATTGTGTATTTTACACTTATAGGTCACTCGAAGTGGTGCGAGGCAGTCTGAACCCCAACATTCTATGGAAAGTATGACACCAGCTGATGTGCCCACACCTCCCCCTTCTCCTGAAACGATACGCTTAGTTGCTGAGGCAGTGTTTGCTATGATAAATGAACTGCTGACTTGGCAGGTGCGTCCTATTATGGTGCTAAACCAGTTTGGTGTGGCTGAGCCCATAGTTGTTAGGCAAATTCCTAGTGAGTCCTTGGTTGAAATGCGAGCTACTAAAACTCAGCTGAAGCATTTTCTGAGTTTTAGTCCTCTTACATTCACGGGTGCAGGATCTACAACGCATGCAGAGGATTGGCTTTCGTTTTTCAATAGAGTATTGATGGCGATTGAAACAGAGGAGGCGTAGAAGGTAAACTTTACCACTTTCCTTTTGGAAGGAGAGGCTTGGCTTTGGTGGAATGAGATGGAGTTACACCACTTTACGGGCAGACGACTATCAAAGATATTGATGGATGAGTTTTCAAGATTATTTGTGGTAAAGAATCTTCCTTCTTCATAGAGGATTTCCTTGGAGAATGAGTTCTAGCGCTTGACTCAAGGCAAGAGTAGTGTAGATAACTACTTGCATG
This sequence comes from Platanthera zijinensis, assembly GCA_039513925.1. Classification (NCBI taxonomy): domain Eukaryota; kingdom Viridiplantae; phylum Streptophyta; class Magnoliopsida; order Asparagales; family Orchidaceae; genus Platanthera; species Platanthera zijinensis. The sequence continues at coordinate 84,155,732 of CM077092.1, forward strand.
AGTTCACTAGGTTGGGACGATATGCGGGATCCACTTTCATGGACGAGGAGCGTAAGACCAATCGGTTCTATGAGGGACTGCAGGATGAGTTGAGGTTGCTTCTCTCGGGTCCGATGAATCATGGTTTTCAAATACTGGTTAATACGGCTCGTTCATTTGTGAAGGACATGAAGAGGGTGCATGGAAGGAAGGAATTGACTGTGAAAAATCCCGAGTTCAAAGTGTAGACATCTTCAAAATCGCATCTTCAGAAATGGAATAAGAAGTCCAAGTCTTCTGTACTTGCTCCATCTACTGTTACTTCTAGAGCAATGTCTGGGCGAAGTAATCTTACATGTTACACTTGTGGCAAGCAAGGACATTTTTCCCATGAGTGTACTAGTGTCCTTCCAAAGATAGATAAGAAGGCAGGAGCATCTTATGTTGAGAAGGGAAAGGCGGTGGAGTCCGCTACATCCAAATATGCTCTAGCATAACTGAGGGTTTACAATCTTGGCCAATAGGAGGCCATTAAACAGGCTAACGTCGTCACAAGTACTAGTAGTATATAGTTTTCATGCTTTATTTACTTTATACCTTGTGATTTGCTTATGTATAACTTGATCAATATAGGCTTTGTCCTTATTCGGGACTATCCGGCGAGAGCACTGTTCGATACAGGTGCTTCTCATTCCTTTCTATCTGAGGACTTTGTATTATGGATTGGAGTGGCAACTCTTACATCAACATATAGATTAAGTTGTTGTTTCCTAACAGATGCTTAATGTGTGCAGATAGAAATTGCTGTGTTGAGGTGCAGATAAGAAGTCAAGATTTTTGATTGGAAGCATTGGTGCTACCGATATCTGAGTTTGATATAATATTTGGCATGGACTGGCTCTTGGAGCAGTGTGCCTGTATAGATTGCAACTCTAAGGAAGTCACGCTCGGACAGAACACTGAATACGAGACTAAGTTGTTGGTATGCGAGGATCGAGCAAGATATTGATGTCTGCTCTCCAGATAGTCAAGGCAGTTTAAAAGGGCACATATTTGTTTTTTACATTGTTGGAGACAGTAGAGCCGAAGCCCAGTTTGAGAGATGTTCCTTTGTGTTGGATTATGCAGATGTGTTTCCTAAAGATCTCCCTGGGTTTCCTCCCTAGCGAGAGATTGACTTCACTATTTAGTTGTTGCCAGGTGAAAAACCTATGGCCCGCTCACCATACCGAGTAATGTCATAGGAGATGGCAGAATTGAATGTTCAATTATAAGAATTGCTAGATCAAGGCTATATACGTCCAAGTTTATCACCTTGGAGTACACTAGTCCTCTTTGTGAAGAATAAGGACGGAAGCTTGCGTCTATGAATTGATTATCGAGAATGGAACAAGCTAACGGAGAAAAACAAGTACTGATTCCATGGACTGATGACTTGTTTCATACTCTGGTGGGATCAACTGTCTATTCGAAGCTAGATTTAAAGTCTGGCTATTACCAGTTGCGGATTAAGGAATTTGACATTCCCAAGAGAGCTTTCGGTACACGTTATAGTCACTATGAGTTCATTGTAATGTCGTTTGAGCTAAGAAACACTCAATCAGTATTCATGGACTTAATGCACCAAACTTTTTAGGAGTACTTAGATCGATTTGTAATCACCTTTATTGATAATAAATTGTTATACTCTCAATTAGAAGAAGAACATACAAATCACTTTGAGGATGATTTTACACTCCCTGAGATGGAATAAACTATATGTCAAGTTCTCAAAGTATGAGTTTTGGTTGTCATTGTAAGACCCAATTTTTTTCTTTCACAACCGGGGTCTTATGCCCAGAACTGCCGCTTTACGGTGACACCAACATACTCGGGAAGGTTGTCACTACAAAACGCCGATCCTGTTGTCCATATCGATCACAGAAGTGTAGAATAAAGTATAAGAGTAAGAATGAAATAAAAACTAGTTCACCAGAATCACATGTATATAATAAATCTCCACGAAGGGAGTGTCCACAATAATAACAACAAGAGTACAAAAGGAGGGCTTTTTCCCGATACATCATAATTCTCACTACAAATCACTCATCGCGTAAGCAAATCTATAATAACTACTGACGATCAGGACTCGCTGTCTCAGCTGTCTGAACTCTGGTACAAGATTGTCCTGTCTCCAAGTGTGCCATCCTCCGGGCCTGCTCCTCTTTGCTGGGCTCCACGATCCCCTAAAATGATATGGTCCACCGACCGTTAGTCATAAAGACTAAGCCACTATCATCCTCGCCTCACCCCCGTGACTCTTAGGCACTGTACGAGGAGGATGAAAGTGGAGGACAACAAAGCAGAGTGGAACAAGCATGTGATAACTACCCTAGCAGGTGTATGTATAAAAGAGCTATAAAAGGAAAAGCAGTATAGTAAACAAATAGACAAAATATGAAATATGTAACCTTAACTTATAAGACCAACCTATGATATATGATGTACATGATATGAGGTACTCCAAATTTTCATCCAAATGCCCTAATATATTTATTGTGGGTCTATCTTGACACATTTAGCCCAAATCCATAAACTTAAAATTTTCCAAATTAATTTGGCATTTATTAATTTTTCCAAAAGTTAGGCCATGGGTAATTTTGAACATGAATTACTACATTTCCTTTAGTTATGGCGACCAAAAAATTATTATCACTATATGATTCAAATATAACAAAGAATACTAAGTTTCACAAACTTTCTTAAAAGAATTAGCCCCTAAACAATTATTTCAAGATAAATACAATAAATAAAATTAAAGAGAGAAGTAAATCAAAATATTATCCAAAAATTAAACAAAAATTGTCAGGGCTTTAATATAATCATAAATCATCACTGACTAAGTTCCATAACATTATAATTTATTTTAACCAGTATTTTATCAAAATCATCCTTAAGGGCAACATAAAGGTTATAACTACAAGTATGAGCTAATGTTTTCAAAACATCCTAAAATAATTTCTAGAGGCTCAAACTGTTATAAAAACTCTTATTCCAAAATTTCATAAGGATCCAAGGTCATATTGTCCTTCAATATTTTACTAAAATGTATAGGCCTAAACTATCCATAATTGGTTTAAGTTGTGTCTAAGTCTAAATGTCACCATATCCATTCCTAGGGCTATTTACCATCCTAGGATTACATGGACTAAACCCCAAGTCCATACATAGACATATCACACCATGTCATTCACAAACCCCCAAAGTTAAATCCTAGGTTTGAAACTAGAGTCCTAGGGCAAACCCACTCCAATCCATCTCAAACTCCATGAGAGGGTGTTTTTAACTGACCTTGAGGCTCTGGCCAAAATCCCATCCCCTTTGGGTGTGAATTGGCCCCTCTTTTCCCCAAACACTCTTTGCCCTAAATTACCCTTAAGGGACCAAACTTTGGTCACACCAATACCTATTCAAATGAACCTCACATGGGCTGAAATTTTTAGCAGAGTCATAATATAACCCTAAAAGACAGTCACCAAAATTTTGGTGGGTTTAGAGTTCATTAGACCCCTTAAATAATTCATGCAAGGTTTATTAAATTTCTACCAAAAATTTAACAAAATGTTTTCCAAATATTCCTTTTTTTGGATATGTTTTAGGTATAAGTAAGAGTGACCATCATCCAAAATTTCAAGTTATTTAGATGGCTGGATTGTTGGGGGCAATCAATTTAGTCTCTTGTCAAGCCTATGTATAGGCTGCACCATTTTGAATGTTGTGGTAAAACCACATAACCAAATAGGTTGAAACAAATTTTAAACTAAAGTAGACTTCATGTTCTACAACTTTCATGTTGTCCATTTTTCCAAACACGGCCTCTAATGGCCTCCTATAACGGCATCAAATAATGCTTGATAAAAGATGATAATTCACTATATTATATATAAATATAATTATACTTTTCAATTCACTGTTCATCTTTCTTTCTCACCCGAACACGAGCAGAACAAGAAAAAAAAACACTGTCTGTAGCTTTTCCAAAGCCTAACACCGGCCACTCGGTCACTTCCCTGGCTAGCTACCGCCACCACGACCTCCGTCGAGGTGGTGGCTATGACCCGGTGGTGGTTTGGTCGCCGGAGGTGGTGGTTTCCCGCGAACCCACCACCACGATTTTTTGAATTTCTCCATTTTTTCTGACTTGGATCGGCTCGTTTGAGCCCAATTTCTCCGCCTAATTTGATCTAGATACTAGCACAAGGGGAGAGGAGGAGAAGCGGACCTTGTTCGGGGTTCAATGACGGCGGTGGCGGCGGTTGACCGTGGCTTTATTCCTCTCCGGCGAACTTTCCCGATTTCTCGATCCTCCACCAAAACTATCGATCCAATACATGATTTCGACTGCCATGAACGTTTTGAAGATGATGAAAGGATCAGAAATTGGAATGGAGGGCTGTATAAGGGGTTTTATATATTTTTCATGGGAGGGGAGGTGAAGGGGTTGTTGCCAATGGTGGTTGGGCTCCCCTCTTTATTTTTATGGGTTGGAGTTGATGGGGAGATGAATCTTAAGCATTAAAGAATCCCAAAGGCTGCTTAGGGGAGGTGGAAGGAGTGACCCAAGGTCTCCCTCCAAAACTCCACTCTCTCTTTCTTCTTTCTCTCTCCTCCATTAAAGGATAACTTGAGATTTCTCTCTCCTAGTCATCATTTATAGCTTTTGAATGTCATTCCATGTAAATATCAGCCCCCTAAAGTTAATGGACAACTTAAGTTGGGCTTAGCCCAAGTGGCTTGGGTTTGAACTATCAATTTAGGCTAGTTTGACCTAAACCTAAGTTGAGTTGACTTAGGTCAATTTTACCATTTGAGTTGACTCCAATGGGTCCTTAGTGACTCAATAGCCTTTCCTAAGGTCTAGGGAGATTTGGGTAGGGTTGGTTTTGCACATTAGAGGCCAATTGCCCTTACTTGCCTAATTTTGGACTATAGTGGACTTGGGTCAATTTGGTCACTTTGAGTTGACACCAATGGGTCCTTGGTGACCCATTGACCTCACTTTTGGGATAGGAAGGCATGTTTGGGGTCCACTTAGCTAAGGTAAGGTCAATTGACCCTCTGTAGGTCAGTTTGACCAATTTTGGGTTAGGGTGGACCTAGGTCAACTTGGCCACTTTGACTGCCCCCAATGGGTCCTTTGTGACCCTTTGGACCACCCAATGAGTTAGGGGTGTTGTGGTGGGGTCATGGAGTCAAGTTGAAGCCTTAAGGTAAAATCCTAGGTTTGGTGATGAGGATGTGCTATAGGCTGACCAAGGTGATTTTCACCTTGGCCTTTGATCACTTGGCCCTTTTTAGCTTCCTAGGGTTTTGTCATGACCTAGTCATGATAAAATCACTCTTAGGGGTCTAGTTGAAAATGGGATGTAATAAATCCCAATAAACAAAATTAAAAATTTTGTCCCCAAAATTTAAGTTAGGCATGTGGGGTTTCTACTGAGAGTAATTGAATGTAACATCCCATAGGAAGTTAAATGTATACTTTACCCGGAGAGATCCGGGTACCTTTACTGCATTAGATCTGGGTTCTCCCAGGTATGCTCCTCCTACCCATGGTTCCTTTGCAGGACCTTGCCCAACGGGACCTTCTTGCGCCGCAAGACCTGGCTATTATATCATCTATCCTTACCGGCTCACAGCAGACCGATTGATCAAAAGCTATCGAGCCATCTATACCAAGAACCTACTATTCCGGCCGTAGGAGAGCCTTCCTGAGAAAGGAGACATGGAAGACATCGTGCAAACCCACTAACTCCGGCAGTAGCTCCAGCCTGTAATCCATTGGGATGATCCGCTCCCGGATCCTGTAACACCCCATATTCCATAGACTGAGCTTCTCTCGCCCGCGTACTCGCGAGACTCCATACACCAGACGTATCTTTAGGAATCATGGTCTCCATCTTGAGACTCTACTTTGCAATGTCGCGCATTGTAATATTTGGTTGGTCTGCTCTGGGCCTCCAGCATCCTATCTTGAAGTAGTCACACCTAGGTATCTGGGTTCTTCATAAATCCTGAGTTGAGTGCCTTTGTATCCTCATCTTAGATCAATGACAATGGAATCCTGTACCACCATACGAGGGTGGAGAGCTTTGTTGAATGTCGGCTGAGATTCTAGATAAGCCTGGACTGACCTTCTCTCCTTGGACGTACACTATCCATCCTAATTCGACACGGTCATCTTGAGCACACCATGATAATGGTCTTCTACTCCCAAACTTCATAAAACACCCGCGGGTGATTTCTTTTGGGTCGGGGTCACCCCAGCTACCTCGGCCAGTCTATCCTCGATGTTCCCTTTATAATTGTGCCCGGAATGGGGACGAGGAATCCTGTGTATGAAAATCCTTAATTATACCCTCGAATTTCCACTCTAACTCGGGCAGTGTATGGTAATTGGGCCTCTTTCTTCACTCTGGGGCGATACATGTTCTGAGATACACTATACTTCAGGTGATATATCATAGCGATTAAATTTTTACCTTCTCAGATATCCTTAATCTTGTTACCCATCATCTAATTTTTCGTGATCATAGTTAATCCTCGTAATTATTACATCTTATCACCAAGAAATTGTCTTGGTAATGCTGCAGGTCATCATTCCAAACATATTTTTAAAAAATCTTATCTTCCCCTGAATAACGTCGAATTATATTGACTTCAATCTCACTGTGTTCGTTATGCCTCATTCTCTAAATTAGGTCTAAGGAAACCCAAGTCAATACTAATTTACCAAATAATCAAAGTACAAGTCCCCAATAAATAAAAGGTAAGCCCCAAATAAACAAAACATAAGCCCCTACCTACCTTGGGCTAAGTATCTTTGATATTACCATATTATATCCATCTTAGCTAGTTGCACAACCCCAAGGGCATCAATCTTTGCCTTGGGGTTCCACCCTGAAACTCGTCGATATACTCCATACTTTAAACTCTATGAGTCACATTTACAGCAACCTTATCGGGGTCAAAATATTCCCGTCCCAAATGGGTATCTTCCGAACTTGAATTCCTATCCGACCCTCGGTATTTGTCTCCGTGGTTCTCTCCAGGTAATCTTATTACTGGTATGAGGGTCGAGATAAAATGTCTTCTGCCATTCTGCTAATAGATTATTGGCCTCAATTCTCCTTAAGGAAGTCCTACCAGTTTGAGTAATTCTTGATTGGGACAGTATGGACACCTGAGTTTATGTCTTAGTTAGTCATTCTCGTGTTAAACTCCTCCTTTATTCTCTTTGGGTATCTCCTTACCTTAACCAAGTTAATAACCAAGGTCTATTTTGGACTAGGGCATACTATAATCGTCATGGTTAGTCGTGAGTCCTAGTTGGTTGAGTCTAACTCATTGGTTAGAGAATTATAAGATGAGATCTTCGCAGTCGGAGGTGCTCCCTGTTGGGGCAGGGTTTGTCGTAGGCTACAAATAAGAATTCCAATTAATGAAGAACTGGACTTTTACATGTGATTTCCCTTATGTGCACACCACTGCTTCCGCTGCTAGTTTGTCCTCAAACTAAGCTCGCGCGGGGATGACCCTGGGATTAGTGGACTTCTACTTTTCCGATCGAGGTTTCCTCTGATACCACTTGTAAGACCCCTTTTTTTCACAACCAGGGTCTTATATAACGTCCCTAGCCAATCCAACATGACAGTGTCACGGCTCCGCTCTAGGCAACGCTACCGGGCTGCAGCCCAAGCACCCCAACCCCTCTCTCTCCACAAGCGGGTTATTGGGGGCAACAACCTCCCTTTGATGAGCGAAACTCGATAGTCAAGCGCTCACCACGGAGACTTCCCAGGAGGTCACCCATCCTGGTACAACTCCAGCCCGAGCACACTTAATTATGGAGTTCTTTCAACTCTCATCAGTAGTTAAGCTGCATAGTTAAGCGTGCTCGGGCTAGAGTAGTGCCGGGAAGGGTGACCTCCTTGGAAGTCCCCATGGTGCGTGCTTGACTATCGAGTTTATCTCATCAATGAGAGGTTGTGGCCACCAACAACCCGCCTGTGGAGGGAGAGGGGTTGGGGTGCTTGGGCTGCAGCCTGGTAGCGTCGCCTAGAGCGGAGCCAAGAAACTATCACATTAGATCGGCTAGGGACGTTACAATAAAAAAGTTCATGGTTGTAACACCCCAAATGTCAATTTGGAGTTCACGCTGGGTGACACGGCCTGGGACACGGGCGTGTCCATGGGCGTGTCAAGATCTAGGTACTCCGCTGTGTTGTGAGAGCTCGTCGAACACTAAGTCAGCGAGAGTTGAGAGGCGACACGGCCTGGGACACGAGTGTGTTCTAGGATGTGTCATACTCGGGTTAGCGTTGAGTGGCATTTAGTGGCGTTGAGTGGCGTTGAGTGGCATTGAGTATAGAACACAGCTTGTGACACGGGCATGTCACAAGGGGCGTGTTCGGCACATGGCCAAGGATACGGGCATGTGCCTTAGCCGTGTGCTTCTCGGGAGAGGTTGTCCTGTGTCGAGTGAGGAACACACCCCACAACACGGGCATGTACTTTCAGACACGGACGTGTTAGGGCTTGACACGGGCGTGTCTTAACCCGTGTTCTCGTCTGGAGTGAGTCGGTTCCTTGCCGCTTAGGGGAACACAGCTTGTGACATGAGCGTGTCACAAGTCATGTCAGCCAAGGAAAAGTGGTTCCAGGGAAAATCTTGGCCATCCAATTTCTTCTATTTCGATCATGTGGTCCAAGCTCCTTCCTGCTAATATAAGGACGAGAATAGAGGATTGAATCTCATTCAAGCTTTGTCCATTCTCTTTCTAAAGAGAAGAGAGAGAGGAGAGCAGGGAAGGAAGAAGGAGAGGCTTTCCGGCCACTGGTGGAGCTTCAACGGTCCGAATCGAGAGCCTAGTTCAGCGTTGTGGAGGCAAGGCCATCGCGGTGATTTCCAACCGGCTAGTTTGTCATGGCTCTGATGTGATCGTCAAGGGTAACGATCTCCTTCTTAGACAAGTGAAGTCCTACTTATTGCATGTGCATGGGATCCTCCACCAAGAGATGGAAAGCGTAAGTGATTCCAGCGGTTGAGTCTGCATTTAGATCCGGAAATGAGTAGCATAGAATAGGCATGCTATGTGAAGCCCATCTGGATGGATAGTCTGGTAGGTGATGTTTATATTGCGAACCGGATAAGACTCCATGTATGTAACGAGTAGGTTGCGGAGGTTGTGAGGATGCTTGTGATCTTCTTGTGTTGTATGCTCTACATGAGCTGAATGTGTTGTGGCCTTGAGAGCCAGATAATGTTATTGGTTTAGCGGTGTGCTCCCAAGAGCTTGTGTGGTAATGGAGTTGTGAACTCCTGTGAGAGATTCGTGAGCTCTGATGGTTGTGTGGACAGGAAAGGGAAATCCGACACGCGTCAAGATCTGCGCTATTGACGAGTTGCGCAACGGGAAAAGGATGACCTGTACCTGCGTTATGTCCGTTCGATAAAATGCTGGATCTAGCCACGTCGGAGCGTATAATGAGAGATCGATTAGAAGACCGGAATGGCTCGTCGATCAGAAATGCTCAAGTGTTACCATGAGGTTACCACCTCTGAATGGGATAGGTGAGAGGGTCTCCAGTCTGAGTGTTGTAGTAGAATATGCTCCATCGCTAACAAGTTAAGAACCTCTAGTCGGTGGTGTACTAAGGATGATTCAGTACACCGTAAGCGTGCCATGAGTGCATGGAGCGTCTGGCACGAAGGCTGATGACTAGTTTTCATTAACCCTTTTGGGGTAGTTTAGTATTCATAATTCTTAGGTTTTATCATAGTTTTGTGTATTTTCATGCTTATTATGTTGTTATTTTATTCTTATGTTTTGTTATGATATGATATAAAAATTCGTAGTTTTATTTATATGTTTTTATCTATTATACCTTTTATTATTTTATGTTCTATATTTTATGTTAATCCATGTTATGTTATATTGACTAATGTTATTATGTTTTGTTTTATTTGTTTGTAGGTTCAAGCCCAAGCCCTCTCCTCATTAATTTCTCCATACACGCACCTTTCCACCTTTGCATGGCCGGCCCTCTCATTCTTCCCACCTCCTTCTCCCCTCTCTCCTCTTTTATTTCTTTCTCCCCTCTTTATTTCTTATTCATTCTCCCTCTCAATTTTATATTTTCTATTTTCATTCCCTTAAACACCATACATTGCATTTAGCCTATTCTCTCTCCCTCATTTAATGTCATGCATGAACCCTCTCCAACATACATGGTCGGCCACCCCCCTTGCTCCCTTCATATCCATTTCATTCTAGAACCTTCTCCCTCACCTATAAAAGGAACCCTTAGCCTCAAGCATTGGGAGGAGGGATTGTGGAGAGCAAGTTAGATAACTATTATTAGTATATGTTTCTTTCCTTGTTGCTAAGTCAATTTCCTTTTCATTATTGAAATAGTCTTTTTATTAGTGTAATCTTGTCTTTTTATTATTGCGTACTCTTCTTTTCTATCATCAATGAAAATGAAATTCTTTTTTCTTATTGTTGTTATTTCTTTATCAAACATTCTTAGCTAATTTTTTTTGTGCCTGATCGCGATGAAATAACGCATCTTTTATTTTATGTTTGCATTTATATTTTTTTATTTTTGATCCGACCTTGAATTATTTCGTATCGACTCCATATTTCTATTATATGGTAGTAGATTCCGATCTCATATTTGAGTAGTCGAGAGGCTCGTGAATGTGAAAGATCACTCAAGGAAGGAAGGAGTTGCACGCAACCCTAGAGATAAGATGATGTAAATCCTCCGGAAATGAGTCAAATCCAATAGTGCGGGTCACTTCGGTAATGCAACTTTAGGCCATTTTGACTTGTAAAGAGATTTCGATCAAAAAGTCTATAAGTTAGGAGATTTAATGCTCTAGCGAGATTACTTCCTAATATCGGATCCGTAACAGTCTTAATAGAATTGCAAATGTTAAATAATTTATTTTGTAATTTTATTTCAAAGTGAATCATCGATCGAGCACTCTTTTGCAATAGTTTATTTCTCTTTTAACTAAGTTTAGTTTATTTTATTTTCAAAACCCATCAATCGTTCGGTAGGATAATAGAGTCGTTATGAGTAATAGTACCTGCCTGCCCCGAGCTTTTATACGACCTTGATATATTTTTATCACTATATAATAAAACGATAGGTACACTTGCCTATTCGGAGTGTAGTCTGTGAGACGATTTTTACGCATCAAGTTTTGGCGCCGTTACCGGGGACATTTTTGGCAATATTACAAAAGCACCGAGTTTATTACTTCTACTAAATTTCTTTTTTTAAAAAATATTTTTAATTTTTCTACTTTCTAAAAAAAAAATTTTCAAATAATTTAAATTTTTTTTTCTTTTTGGTAACAGTTTATTTTTTTTATGGAATCATCATCGTTTTGCGCTTTTTGCGGGTCGCTCGACCATTTTAATTTTGCATGTCTTTCGGGAACTCCTCCCTCTTTTGATTTAAATTTTCTTGGAGCAGGTCAAAGTGGCCAATTTGACTCTTACTCAAATTTTTATCCTACTTGGGAGATGGGGAACCCGTCTTTTTTTTCTTATGATTTTGCCCCGCAAAGCGCCGCGTCTCTAATTTTTAATTTAATCGATAATGGGTATTTTGAATTGCAAACATCTCTTGATAATATTAATTCGCATTAAAAAACTATTATGGATTATTTTTCTCATGAGGCAGCTTCGTTTTCTTCGTCTTCTTCTCCGTCTCCTCCAATTTCATCGTGTAATGAGTCACCGGATATCCCGACTTATCTTTTTCCTCTCGAGGAGGACAACTATTAGGATATTCCGGATTATTTCCTTCCTCCTTTGGATGACACCTTTGTGGATATTCTGGTGTGCTTCTTACCTTTTGAGGATGACGAGACGTCTCAACAATCTCTTTCTTTTTCTGAAGACGTTTATTATTCCATTTCACTTCAAATTTCAACTGTTCAAAATTTTTCTATTTTTAGCGAATCTTTTTCTTCTTCTTCTTTTATTTTAGATGACTCTCCTTTAGTTCTTTCTGCCCCTTCTCCCGAAATTTCACATGATTCCCTTTCTCCTTGTGAAATTTCCGTTGATGAAATTTCTTTTTCTACTTCTTTTATTCCTCTTTCTATTTCTTCTTCTTTTTTTTCTTCTTTGTTTGACGACCCCTTCTTTCCCATTTTACATACGGCGGAGTTCTTCTATAACTCCGTCCGTTCATTTTCGGGCGTCATACCCTTGAAGATTCCACCGCATGTCGGTGCGATTCTTCAATTTTTCCTTTTTTTGATTTACTCCCCTAAGCGCATACTTAGGGAGTTACCTCTTCATTTCAGTTTTTATTTTCCATTTAGCTAACCAATAACGTTGAGCTCAGACGACGTTAAATAAAGAGCGCTCTTGGGAGACACCCTTTGCTTATCAGTTTTTATTCTTTCATTTTCTTTTTGTTTGCTTATTTTGTTTTGCAAGAATAATACCCCCGGCGGTTCGTTTGGCTCCATCCTTTCTTCTCTTCCTTAGGCCTGAGCCGGTGTCCAGCTCAAGCATGGGGGAGCGACATCTGTATTCGGACTTACGAATCTGGGGATGTCATGTTTTTTTAAGTATTTACTTTATTGCACCCTCCCCCCTTCTTTTCTTCTTTTCTTTTTCTTTCCTCATACTTATTATTCAACATTGGGGTCAATGTTGAACTTAAAGTATGGGGGAGTGTTTTCCCTTTCTTTTTAAGTCTTTCAAAAAAATTACCAAAATTGAAAAAACCAAAAACAAAAAAAAATTATTATTATTGTACTATCTTTTTCTTTAGCTTTATCTAAAATAAAAAAAAATTGAAAATGCAAAACCAAAAAAAATTAGAAAAATAAAAAATATATATAATAAACCTCATGCTTAGCTTTTTGTTATTTTCAGAAACTTAGTTTGATTTTGTTTATAAGCATTTTTTTAATTTGCTAATCTTTTATTTCATCATATTTAGTTAAATCTAATATTTAGTGATTTAGTTTTAAGGATAATCTTATGATTTTAATTTGCTTAGAGTAATTTATTTAGCACTTTTTCTCTTTTATTTTAAATGGTTTCAATTTTGTAGTAATTTTACTTAACAATTTTAGATTTTAATTATTATTACCTCATGCTTTTAGATTCTTAGGAAATCTCAATCTACTAGTAGTTGCTCTCTAGTGTTTTAGTTTTTTTTCTAAAATTTTGTTTAACGCCATCCTTTTTTCCTTTTATTGTTAGATCATATGTCATGGGAATAAGGAGATGTTAGTTCCTTATTCTCTAGTAAACATATGCAACCCTGATGAAGAGAGGAATTAAAAGTTCATATATGTCGTGGGAAGTGATAGGATGTTAGTCTATCAATTTTTGGTATTACATATATATTTTATTTAAATAAAATTGTGTGGGGTGTGAAGAAAAAAAATGATGATCACCTCCAATCAAAGACCTCTTCATGATGATTTCCTCCCTAAACCCCTTAGCCAATATTATTGTCCTAGTCTTTAAATTAAAATATTGGGAGAGCATAAGTAGTAGGTTGTATTTTTTCCTTAAGTTTCTTTTAAGTTATGGTTTTTATAATTTCAATCTAACCTTGTTTGCACTTTACTAAATTTTGAGTGCTAGTTAATTTATTAGAGAATTTTTGGCTAAATATTTCTCTCTTTTAACTTTAATTTCATAATTTAGGACTTAATTCGTAAATCCCTAAATTTTATTTTTGGCTTGATTTTGGTGTAAATAAATTTTTAGTTTAATTTAAAATTTTATAAATGTCTTATAAATATTTCTCATACTTTTGCTCTGGAATAGCAAAAGCCTAAGCATGGGAGAATTTGATGACTAGTTTTAGTCAAACCTTTTGGGGTAGTTTAGTATTCATAATTCTTAGGTTTTATCATAGTTTTGTGTATTTTCATGCTTATTATGTTGTTATTTTATTCTTATGTTTTGTTATGATATGATATAAAAATTCATAGTTTTATTTATATGTTTTTATGTATTCTACCTTTTATAATTTTATGTTCTATATTTTATGTTTATCCATGTTATGTTATATTGACTAATGTTATTATGTTTAGTTTTATTTGTTTGTAGGTTCAAGCCCAAGATCAAGTCCATCCTCCGTTTGATGCAACCATGCAAGCCTACATGAAGACCAAACCGAGCCTTCTATTTGGAGCAGCCCACCTGCTACCCGAGCCTCCATGCAAGCCTACCCGAGCCCATGAAGAGCAGCCCCTACATGCAATCCTAGCCCTACCTGAGCCCACAAAGCCCACCAAGCAGACCATTATGAATCCCATGCTTGGCCGACCCTCTCTCTCCTCTCCTCATTAATTTCTCCATACACGCACCTTTCCACCTTTGCATGGCCGGCCCTCTCATTCATCCCACCTCCTTCTCCCCTCTCTCCTCTTTTATTTATTTCTCCCCTCTTTATTTCTTATTCATTCTCCCTCTCAATTTTTTATTTTCTATTTTCATTCCCTTAAACACCATACATTGCATTTAGCCTATTCTCTCTCCCTCATTTAATGTCATGCATGAACCCTCTCCAACATACATGGCCGGCCACCCCCCTTGCTCCCTTCATATCCATTTCATTCTAGAACCTTCTCCCTCACCTATAAAAGGAACCCTTAGCCTCAAGCATTGGGAGGAGGGATTGTGGAGAGCAAGTTAGATAACTATTATTAGTTTATGTTTCTTTCCTTGTTGCTAAGTCAATTTCCATTTCATTATTGTAATAGTCTTTTTATTAGTGTAATCTTGTCTTTTTATTATTGCGTACTCTTCTTTTCTATCATCAATGAAAATGAATTTCTTTTTTCTTATTGTTGTTATTTCTTTCTCAAACATGCTTAGCTAAATTTGTTTTGTGCCCGATCACGATGAACTTTGCGATGAAATAACACATCTTTTATTTTATGTTTGCATTTGTATTTTTCTATTTTTGATCCGACCTTGAATTATTTTGTATCGACTCCGTATTTTTAGTATACGGTAGTAGATTCTGATCTCATATTTGAGTAGCCGAGAGGCTCGTGAATGTGAAAGATCACTCAAGGAAGGAAGGAGTTGCACGCAACCCTAGAGATATGATGACGTAAATCCTCCGGATTGGAGTCAAATCCAATATCGCGGGTCACTTCGGTAATGCGACTTTAGGCCATTTTGACTTGTAAAGAGATTTCAGTCAAAACGTCTATAAGTTAGGGGATTTAATGCTCTAGTGAGATTACTTCCTAATATCGGATCCGTCACGGTCTTAATAGAATTGCAAATGTTAAACTAATTTATTTCGTTATTTTATTTCAAAGTGAATCGTCGATCGAGCAATCTTTTGCAATAGTTTATTTCTCTTTTAACTAAGTTTAGTTTATTTTATTTTCAAAACCCATCAATCGTTCGGTAGGTTAATAGAGTCGTTGTGAGTAATAGTACTTGCCTGCCCCAAGCTTTTATACGACCTTGATATATTTTTATTACTATACTATAAAATGATTGGTACACTTGCCTATTCAGATTGTAGTCCGTGAGATGATTTTTACGCATCAAAGGCAGACGTGGGTGTTGTTGTTGTGCCTTAGTGCACTTGTTGTGATATATATATTGTGATTGAAATGCATGCAGGGAAGGAACCACTGCCCCGGGTAAAGGGTATGTGAAAGTCTCTAGTGTCGACTAAATCCACCTATGGGGGGGGGATAGGTGTCATGCAGTCTTTTGCGGAATTAATTTTACCTGCACAAATTAACAAACAGAGCACAGAAAACACACAAAGAATTATAGTGGTTCCCCGATTTGGGTGCGTCCACTTTCCCCCTTCGACCTATCTCCCACCAAGGGACGACTCGGTCACTTCTCCAAACAGATTGAAATCCAATCCTCACACTACAGAAGGAACCCTTCCAACAAAGGAGTCATAACTCCACCACCACGGGTTACACCCAACCCTTACAACTATGAATGAAAAATTCCTTTACAACAAACAAAAATTGAATGTAAAAGAAAATACAAACAAATCTTTTTGAGATTCCGATGTCCTTCTTCGTTCGTTGAAGCTTGCTTGAAAATAACGAAGAATCCATAACCGGATTTCTCTCTTGGAATGGGTCTTCTCAAGATCGGCGGCGGCAAGTGATTACGACGGCGATACTTTATAGATCTAAACTTCTTGATGAAGCAACCAAGGTCTACAAACGATCTCAGTCGGATCAATCGTCTCCACCGATTCGGAATGGAGAACTTGTCTCGTTCAACGAATCGAGAAATAAAAGATCTCAAGAGAGATGCGTGAGATGCTTGGCTTGCCTCGGTACTGTCGTCGGAAGATCAAAGAAGATCGGAGATTAGCGGCAATGACAAACTGTGAGCAGCGACAAGTGATCGGCGGTTTCCGCGATCGGCTAGGGCACGGCGTCGGCTACTTTTGATTTCGCATGAATGACTTACTCTCAAAGTTCAAAATATGCGAGTATAAATACTAGAGGCCAACCCTAATGACCGTTGTGGGGCCCACAAAGAGAAACCCTAGTCCCGGCCGAAACAGCGCACGGCAAGTTGGTTCGGTCCAGCGAACGAGGAAAATTTCCTAAGGCAAAATCGGCGGGAATCATTGGTGATTCCCGTCGAAGTCGGCGGGAATCACTCACGATTCCCGTCGATTCTGCCTTAGCAAAATTCCTGTTGGAAAACTGTCAGCCGGAAGAAGTCGGCGGGAATGAAGACTGATTCTCGTCGAAGTCGGCGGGAATCACTCACGATTCCCGTCGATTCTGCCTTAGTAGAATTCCTATTGGAAAACTATCAGCCAGAAGAAGTCGGCGGGAATGCAGACTGATTTTCGTCGAATTGGCGGGAATCACTAACGATTCTCGTCAAAGTCAGCGGTAATCACAAGTTACTCCCGTCGAAGTCGGCGGGAATGACTTAGTGATTCCCGTCGATTTTTACTTAGAAGATTTTTCTCTTCCTTCCTTTGAAGACATGGTCTCTGACCCATGTTTGCTCCTTCTTCTGCTCTTGATCTACCTTAACCCTATACTTGAAAATAAGTACATTTTAATAGAGAGAGCACACGTGAGTCAACACACTGATCTACTCAACGAGGGATTACGTAGCGCAGACCCGTGTATATTGACCCACTGCGCTTTGACATTGGAGTGTACTTAGCATGGAATAGCTGCAAGCACAACTTGATAGAAGATCGTCAAATAAATTATCAATTCAACTTAGCTTGTTCAGGGGCTTCTTCAATTCAGGTCCATTGTGGATACAATACCCAACAATCTCCCCCTATTTGAAGAAGCCTAAACCTTACAAGCTAAGGTGAATAGAACACGGGTGTGTGCCTTAGCCGTGTCCTGCTCGGGTGATTTTGGGCTTGTGTTATAGGGGTGACACGGCCAGGTACACGGCCTTGTACTGAGTGACACAGGCGTGTCAGGCTTGACACGGGCGTGTCGATGCCCGTGTTCTGGTTTGTTTTAAGTCGGTTGTGCGCCGCTTCAGGAACACGACTTGTGACACGGGCGTGTCATAACCCGTGTTTGGCCTAGGAAATTCAATTTCAGGGCTAATCTGAGCCTTTCATTTTCATTGACCAAGATCCAATGGTCTAGGCTTTTCCCTGGGTTTATAAGGCCGGATTTGAGATGGAGAAAACTCATTTGAGTTGTGTCATTCTCTTTCCTAAGTGAAGAGAGAGAGGAGAGTAAGGGAGGAAGAGGAAGGGAAAGCCGGCTGTCGGTAGTGCTGCGGTGGTCCAAATCATGAGCCGAGTTCAGCTCTGCGGAGGCTTGATCGTTGCGAAGCTTTCCAACCGTGTACTTTTCACCATGGCGCCAAAATGTCCTTCAAGGGTAACAATCTCCTTCTTGGACAAGTGAAGTCCTTCTTTCCTGCATTTGAATAGGAATCCTCCACCAAAAGGTGGATGGCGAAGTGATTCCCTTGGGTCGGCAGTATGTCCCTTGTTGTATTGTATTAGAACTGGAAGTGTGAGTACGGTTAGGTATGCTGTGTGATGCCCATCTGGACATGTTGGTCTGGTTGGTGATGCTTGTTTGCACATCAGAGAAGACTCCGTGAATATTGCTTGTATGCATAAAATCCGTTGTGGATACCTGTGGCTTGGTGCCGCAAGAAGTACTGGAGGAAGTCCAGGAAATGGTGAGAGTTGGGTTCAACTCTTGTTGTCGTGAGTGCCATATGTTATGAAGTTGAGCCGTTGGGCTGCAACTGGAAAAATGCCTTGGTTGCGGACGGGCAAAGCTAAGTTGTACCCGAATCCGTCCAGTCTTGAGTCTGACGATTTTGAGCAACGGGAAAGGTGGATCTGTACCCGCGTTATGGTTGTCTAACCTTGGGTTCTTCAGGCCCTATTAGGATCACATAGAGAGAGTCGATGGCTTGCATGCCGATCAGACTAGAAATGCTCAAATTGCACGGTCATGTCTGGGACCTCTGAATGGTTGTGGGACCCGGTGTTTCCGGTACCCCAGAATGTACCATGAGTGCACGGAATGTCGGGCCATCGTGCCGGCATTTGTGATATGTATTGCCTTGGTGGCTAGATATATATATATATGTATGAGAAGTAAAATGCTGTGCAGGGAAGGAATTCCGCTGCCCCGTGCCAGGGGCAGGGTCGTTATAACTGGTCAGCTGAATGCTGACCGTTGCCCTGTTTGCCATCGCTTGGTGGATTGGTTCTTGCAGGTGCAGGTGGTGCTGGTCCGAGCGGGACTTAGCGGGCTAAAACCCAAGCTACGTTGCTGCCCTCGAAGGCTTTGTTTGTTTCTTCTTGTTCATGTGTGGTCGGCCTGCGCGCCGATGTTTGGAAACCAAACTTTTGTTAAGAGAAACCTGTAAGGCCATAAGGCCATTTACTTTGGGTGTAAACATTCCTATTTTGTTATAGTGGACAGTTCTTGTAACTCTTGAGTTCATGTTTTCAACCGTGAAGCTTCCGCTAGAATTCTCTGTGTTAGGATGCGTTGGTTTTGATATTATTTAGTAGCATCTCCTCCTATTTGTGGAATATGGTGTGGGGCTCCGGCCGAACCCTCTATTATATTCTTCTTGACGGGTAGAGGTGTTACAATTTAGTATCAGCTTGTTGGTCGATATCTTCCGAATTTGCGGACGAATTCTTTTGAGGGGTGGCGAGCACGTGTCAGTGCTGTCATTATAACACATAAATTGAACTCAAGAATGTCCACTTAGGAATGTAAATACACTTGTTTGGTGTGTTCATTTTTGAAAGTTTGCCGTTTGTTTAGTCGCTAAATTGTGTTTTTACACATATCGGTGACTAGAAGTGTTGCGGGTCAATCGGAACCTCAACATTCTGTTGAAAGTGCGGCACCGGCTGAGGTGCCCACACCTCCTCCATCTGCTGAAACTGTGCATTTCATTACGGATACTGTACTTGCTGTGATGACTGCTCAGCAGGCTGGTCAAGCACGTCCTACTGTTGTGCCAACGCATGCTGGGGTAAGGCAAGAACCGGCAGAAGCTGTAGTTGATCCGCGGGCAACAGATCAACAACTGAAGCAATTCATGAACTTCAATCCTCCTCAATTTACTGGGGCGGGATCCCCGGCCCAAGCGGAGGATTGGCTTGCAAGGATCAAGAGAATCATTAGAGCAATTAGAGTTGAGGACAAGCAGAAGTTAATGTTGGCCACTTTCCTTCTTGAGGGAGAGGCTCGGTTGTGGTGGGATGAGATTGAACTGCATCACTTGGCCGGTAGACAGTTGGCAGAGGTCTCGATGGAAGAGTTCTCTCGGTTATTCTTGGCAAAGCATCTGCCAATGCAGCAGAGAATATCAATGGAAATGGAATTTCAGCGGTTAACTCAAGGAGATTGTAGTGTGGATGATTATCTTCATGAATTCACGCGGTTGGGAAGATATGCGGGTTCTATCTGCGCCGAAGAGGAGCATAAGACTAGTCAGTTTTATGCGGGACTGCAAGACGAGTTACGATATCTTCTCTCGAGTTCTGTAAATCAGGGTTTTCAAGCCTTAGTCTGTACGGCTCGGTCGTTGGAGACAGACATGAAAAGGGGGCAAGTAAAGGGGACCTTGGCTGTTGCAAAATCAGAGTTTAAGTCGCCGCGTCCGGAGAAATCTGGGTATCAAAGGAGATGGAATAAGAAGTCGAAATCTACTGGACAAGCTCCTTCAACGTCTGTGACGGAGGCATCGTCGGGGTATGGATCTCGCGCCTGTTTTACGTGTGGGAAGGTGGGACACTTCGCACGTGATTGCCGAGTTGTCCCTCCAAAGGGTGAAAAGAAGACGGGAGCGTCTTATGCAGAGAAAGGGAAGACTGTGGTGGAGTCTTCTGCATCGCACGCGCAGCCCCGGGTCTTCAACATTGGACAACAGGGGGCCATTAAGCAGGCCGATGTCGTCACAAGTGCACGTAGTTTTTAATGTTATTTTATACTGTGTTCTAGTCTTGTTTAATTTTGGTGTTATTGGTTTTGTCCTTATACGGGAGTATCAGATGCGAGCACTGTTTGATACAGGTGCTTCCCATTCATTTCTGTCTGAAGATTTCATTTTATGAATCGGGGTGCCTATACGGACAACGATAGACAGTATAAAGGTGCTTCTACCTAACGGATGTTTGTTATGCGAAGATAAATCTTGCGGTCTTGAGGTAAAGATAGGGAGTCGGGAATTCAAGGTGGAAACATATGTATTGCCGATTACAGAGTTTGATATAATCTTTGGTATGGACTGGCTTTCAGAGCAGCGTGCCTGTATAGATTGTACTTCAAAAGTGGTCACACTGGGGTAAAATACCGAACAAGAGACCAAGTTCACCGGTATGCGAGGGATGAGTGGGATGTTGTTATCTGCTCTCCAAGTTACTAAGGCAGTTCGGAAGGGTGCAGAGTTATTCTTTACACTCATTAAGGCGGTGGAGCCGAAGGCCAGTATGAATGAGGTGCGGATTGTATCGGAATACGCTAATGTGTTTCCAAAAGACCTTCTGGGGTTACCTCCTCAAAGGGAAATCGACTTCGCTATCGAGCTGGTGCTAGGTGCAAAACCTGTGGCCCGCTCGCCTTATCGTGCAGCGCCAAAAGAAATGGCCGAACTGAAAGTTCAATTGAAAGAAAGACGGTATGTCACCTTGGAGCAGGGATACATATGCCCAAGTATGTCACCTTGGAGCGCGCCTGTTCTTTTTGTGAAAAAGAAAGACGGTAGTTTGCGGCTATGTATTGATTACCGCGAATTGAATAAGCTGACGGAGAAAAACAAGTATCTGATTCCATGGTTCGATGACTTGTTCGATCAGCTAGTAGGCTCAACCGTCTATTCGAAGTTAGATTTGAAATCCGGGTATTACCAATTGCGGATTAGGGAAGGTGACATTCCCAAGACAGCATTTGGAACACGCTACGATCATTATGAATTCACGGTGATGCCGTTTGGGCTATGTAATGCGCCTTCGGTATTCATGGACTTAATGTACCGAACGTTCCGAGAGTACTTGGATTTGTTTGTAATCGTATTCATTGACGACATCCTAGTGTACTCGCAGTCAGAAGAAGATCATGCAAACCATTAGTGGTTGGTACTGCACACCTTGCGGAGGAATAAGCTGTATGACAAGTTCTCGAAGTGTGATTTCTGGCTCTCATCGGTGGCTTTTCTGGGACATGTAGTTAGTGGAGAGGGCATAGCAGTAGATCCGGTAAAGATAAGTGCCATAAAAGATTTGCCGGTGTTTTCTTCAGGGTGCCGAAGTCAGGAGCTTCCTTGGACTGGCAGGCTACTACAAACGATTTATGGTGAACTTCTCCCAGATTTCTTTGCCTCTGACAATGTTGACGAGAAAAGATCAGAAGTTTGTCTGGAAGCCGGAGTGCGCAAGAGCTTTTGATGAGCTGAAGAGTCGTTTGACCACGGCGCCTCTTTTGACGTCGCCATGTGGTACAGACGGCTATGAGATATACAGCGATCCGTTAGGGAGTGGCTTAGGCTGCGTTCTCCTGTAGTTTGGCAAGGTGATTGCTTATGGCTCATGCCAATTGAAAGTGCATGAGCGTAACTATCCCGTCCACGATTTGGAGTTGGCGGCGGTGATCTTTGCGCTAAAGTTGTGGCGACACTATCTGTATGGCATTAAAGTTGATATCTATACAGATCATAAGAGTCTAAAGTATTTGCTCGATTAGAAGGACTTGAATATGTGACAACAGAGGTGGATGGAGTTCCTTGGGGACTACACATTTGATATTCACTATACTCCCGGGAAGGGAAATGTGGTCGCGGATGTCTTGAGTCGTCGGACTCCGGCAAGGGCAAATTGGGTTCTAAAACATGATGAAGGCCTAATTCGAGATCTGGAGGCCTTAAATATTTCTTGTGTTGAAAGGAATACCACTGCAAAGGCGTGCTTAAACTGGACGGAGGTATAGTGTGACCTGGCAGACAGAGTTCGGCAACCAACATAACTGGATGAAAGTCGGCAACGCTATGCAGCGGAAAGTGTCGACTCTAGGTTTTCGTTTATTGACGGTCTGTTTCGGAAGGATGGTCGTTTGTGTGTCCCAGATAGGGGTAAACTTCGTGAAGAGGTAATGTATGAAGGCCACTTCACCAAGTTTTCGGTTCACCCCAGGAGCACGAAAATGTATAAGGATATGAAGAAGCTGTTCTGGTAGCCTTAAATAAAGAAGGACATAACACACTATATTGCTAAATGTAAAACTTGTTCCTTAGTAAAGACAGAATGCCAAAAATCGGGTGGTTTGCTGAAGTCGTTGCCTATCCCTGTGTGGAAGTTTGATGATATTTCCATGGACTTTGTGCATGGATTGTCGAGGTCACAGCGGGGAAATGATGCGGCATGGGTGATTTTGGACCGGTTTACCAAGGTGTCGCACTTCATCCCGAACCGAAGGGACGATCCAGTGGAGAAATTGGCAAAGATGTACGTGGATACTATTGTACAATTGCACGGTGTGCCCCGTAGCATCGTTAGTGATCGAGATGGACGTTTCACTTCGGGCGGTTGGAGGTTAGTCCATGAATTGTTGGGTACGAAATTGCATTTCAGCACGGCCTTCCATCCTTAAACAGATGGTCAGACCGAGAGAACCAATTGGACATTGGAGGATGTGCTCTGAATATGTGCGCTGGATTTCAAAAAGAATTGGGAAGATCATCTCGGTGTGATTGAATTCGCCTACAACAACAGCTACCAAGCTAGCATCCAGATGGCGCCCTTTGAAGCTTTATACAGTAGGAAATGTCGTACATCTTTGGCTTGGGCGGAGACTGGCGAAACAAAGTTGTACGGGCGTACAGAGTTAGATGAAGCCAAATCAATCATACGGTTGATATGTGAAAGGCTGATAGTGGCTCAAGACATGCAAGCTAAGTATTACAATACCAAGCACCGAAACATGGAGTTTGCGGTGGGCGATTGGGTGTACTTGAAAATCAAACCATTCAAAGGGATGTCTAGGATACGGCATCTGAAAAAGTGGAGCCCGAGGTATCTGGGACCGTTTGAAGTTGTCGAATGTATTGGTGAAGTCGCCTATCAGTTTGCACTTTTGCAAGAGCTGAGTGGTTTACATGATGTGTTTCATGTCTCAGTGTTGCGGAAGGTGGTCAAGGATTCAGCTCAAGTAATTGAGAGTGCCCGAATACCAGTTGAGTATGGGCTAACGTTGAAGGTTAGACCCATTCGGATTGAGGATCGAGTCGAGAAACAGCTACAGAACAAAGCGATCGGGATGGTCAAAGTCTGGTGGGACAATTATGGCAAAGAAGAGCTAACGTGGGAGCGGGAGCAGACCATGAGAGCTGAGTTTCCCGAGTTGTTTATGTAAAGCTGTTAGCTCATCTGTATGTTGTTAAACCTTGTTTGTAAAGTGTCACATATGGTGTAATGCTTGCACTTCCTTACTATGTCCAAATTTCGGGACGAAATTTTATTAAGGAGGGGAGGATTGTAACACCCCAGAAATCTCAAAAGCAAAAATCAGGATTCAGGTTGGCTAACACAGCCTGAGACACAGGCGTGTCTCAGGGCTTGTCAGGTGTACACGGCCTGGGATACGGGCGTGTCCCAGGGCATGTCCCTTTTCTCTAGGCGTCGACTCGAGTTCCCAAGAACTGATCGTCGAGAGGCGAAACGGCCTGGGACACAGGCGTGTCCTAGTGCATGTCCTGCTCGGGAGAATAATGAGTAGCGTTGAGTGGCGCTGAGAGGAATGGCGTTGAGTGGCATTGAGTGTGGAACACGGCCTGTTACACGGGCGTGTCACAGGGGCATGTTGGGCACACGGCTATGGATACGGGCGTGTGCCTTAGCCGTTTCCTGCTCGGTTGATTTTGGGCTTGTGTTATAGGGGTGACACGGCCAGGTATACGGCCGTGTACTGAGTGACACGGGCGTGTCAGGCTTGACACGGGGATGTCGATGCCCGTGTTTTGGTTTGTTTTATGTCAGTTGTGCGCCTCTTCAGGAACACGGACTGTGACACGGGCGTGGCACAACCCGTGTTTGGCCCAGGAAATTCAATTTCAGGGATAATCTAAGCCTTCCATTTTCTTTGACCAAGATCCAATGGTCTAGGCTATTCCCTGGGTTTATAAGGTCGGATTTGAGATGGAGAAAACTCATTTGAGTTGTGCCATTCTCTTTCCAAAGTGAAGAGTGAGAGGAGAGCAAGGGGAGGAAGAGGAAGGGAAAGCCGGTTGTCGGTGGTGCTGCGGTGGTCCAAATCGCGAGCCGAGTTCATCTCTACGGAGGCTTGATCGCTGTGAAGCTTTCCAACCGTGTACTTTTCGCCATGGTGCCAAAACGTCCTTCAAGGGTAACGATTTCCTTCTTGGACAAGTGAAGTCCTTCTTTCCTGCATTTGCACAGGAATCCTTCACCAAAAGGTGGATGGCGAAGTGATTCCCTTGGGTCGGCGGTACGTCCCTTGTTGTATTGAATTAGAACCGGAAGTGTGAGTACGGTTAGGCATGCTGTGTGAAGCCCATCTGGACATGTTGGTCTCGATTAGTGATGCTTGTTTGCACATCGGAGAAGACTCCGTGAATATTGCTTGTATGCATGAAATCCATGGTGGATACCTGTGGCTTGGTGCCGCAAGAAGTACTGGAGGAAGTCCAGGAAATGGTGAGAGTTGGGTTCAACTCTTGTGGCCGTGAGTGCCATATGTTATGAAGTTGAGCAGTTGGGCTGCAACAAGAAAAATTCCTTGGTGGCGGATGGGGAAAGTGAAGTTGTACCCGCGTCAGTCTAGTCTTGAGTTTGACGATTTTGAGCAACGGGAATGGTGGATCTGTACCCGCGTTATGGTTGTCTAACCTTGGGTTCTTAAGGCCCTGTTAGGATCACATAGCGAGAGTCGATGGCTTGCGTGCCGATCAGACTAGAAATGCTCAAATTGGACCGTCATGTCTGGGACCTCTGAATGGTGGTAGGACCCGGTGTTTCCAGTACCCCAGAATGTGCCATGAGTGCACAGAATGTTGGGCCGTCGTACCGGCATTTGTTATATGTATTGCCTTAGTGGGTGGATATATATATGTATGAGATGTAAAATGTTGTGCAGGGAAGGAATTCTGCTGCACCGTGCCAGGGGCAGGGTCGTTATAATTGGTCAGCTGAATGATGACCGTTGCCCTGTTTTCCACCGCTTGGTGGATTGGTTCTTGTAGGTGCAGGTGGTGCTGGTCCCTGCGGGACTTAGCGGGTTGAAGCCCAAGCTGCGTTGCTGCCCTCGAAAGCTTTGTTTGTTTCTTCTTGTTCATGTGTGGCCGGCCTGCACGCCGATGTTTGGAAACCATACTTTTGTTAAGAGAAGCCTATAAGGCCATAAGGCCATTTACTTTGGGTGTAAACATTCCTATTTTGTTATAGTGGACAATTCTTATAACTCTTGAGTTCAAGTTTTCAACCGTGAAGCTTCCGCTAGAATGCTCTGTGTTAGGATGCATTTGTTTTGATATTATTTAGTAGCGACTCTGCCTGTTTGTGGAATATGGTGTGGGGCCCCGGCCAGACCCTCTATTATATTCTTATTGACGGGTAGAGGTGTTACATTGGCCACCTCTCTGATGGCACAAATCTTTGTGTCTAAGTCCTTTTTCAGAGACCTGAGAAACTTGTCATTCAGTTCATAAGTACTGAAGACACCTCCATAGGTCATCAGCTCATTTACTATCCTGAAGAACTTTTTGTAATATTCAGCTATGCTGTCAATCATTACTTTTCTTAAGCTCTCATATTTTAGATTCAGCATAGATTTCCTGTCTTCTCTGAGTTCTTCAGTTCCCTCCATGTAGACAATCAGGGTGTCTCACATTTCCTTGGAGGTTTTACAATGCACCAGATTCTGAAATGTGGCATCATTTATAGCACTTACAATAATGTTCTGTTCTCTTTTGTTTAGTGTTGCCAGAATGATCTCATCTTTTGTCATTTCAGAATAGTTCTTAAGGGTTCTAACATTTGCATCCAGAGCTGATACCTTCATTGGAATGAAGGGTCCTTCTTGTACAGTAATGTAGATTCTTGGATCAGAAGCCTCCATAAACAATCTCACCCTTTTCCTTCCAAATGCCAAAGCATTCTTTCCTATAGATAGGCAGTTTCATAGATCCAAACTCCTTTTGATTCTCATTTGAACCCATTCTTGAAATCTATTAATTGCCTTAGAGATACACTTAGACTGTTAGGTCAATATTTGAGTAACCTCCCTATGATACCACTTGAAAGACTGATTTAAAAATACTAGACACCTAGAGGGGGGGTGAATAGGTTCTAATTTTCTTTTATAATTCAGGCAATCAACTAGTATTAACACAGCACATGAAATACAATCTACAGTACAGAAATCAAAGCACAACAAACACCAGATTTATAGTGGTTCCCCAAGGTATGGGTACATCCACTTTCCCCCTTCGCCTATCCAGTAGAGAACTGGATTCAGCCCAACTTTCTTTCACTAGCTCAGATCCACAGATCTTACAACTCATAACCAGATTTGTTCCTACAGCTCAGACTTATACAAGTCTTACCTCAGATTCTTCCCAAGAATCCTACCTCAGGCCTCAGCCCTACCTCAGCCTTTATCACTAGGCTTAAAATTCAGACTATCACCAGTCCTACACCTCAGGCCCTCAGCCCTACCTCAGCCTTTATAATTATAGGCTTACAACTTAGATCTTACAAAAGATCATACACGAAATTAATTGTTTAAGAGATACAAAGATATCACCAGATAGATCTCTTTATAGGTGTGAGCTTCTTGATCAGTTCTTGAATAAACTGAATCTTTAGATTCAACCTGAATTAGCTGTTTCAAAGCTTCTTGATAGAACAAAATAAGGTTGAACACTTCTTGATGTAGAAGTTGATCTCCTGTCAGCTCCTTCCTTGAATTTAGAATAAGATCTAAATCTTCTCTTGTATTCTGCTTTGGATCTGCCTTCTTAAGGGTTTCGCCTTTTCTTGTTGTCAGATTCTCTTTAATGAAATACCTTGATTACTTCCATAGTTCTTTTGTTGTTGTGGTTGTCAAGGATTAGTCCCTTATATAGAGTTTCCTCATGATGACCGGCTGATCTGGTTTATAACAACCTTCTAATAGTTTTGACAAAGGTGCCAGACCTGTTGGTTATGACAGATGTCGAGTCACAAGTCATGACAGCTGATTTCTTAAAGACTTTACAACTCAACATAACCACTCAGCAAACTGCTTCACATGTGTCGACACAAAGAGACTAAGTGTCGACACAAGTCTTGATGATGTCGATATAACACTCCATGTGTTGACATACTCATTCTTTAACTACTCAACACAGCTTCTGTTTGTATATATCGACACAAGTCCTATGTGTCGACATAACTGCTCCTGGTCTTGACATAACTGATGCTTGTAGATGGCATTGAGTGTATATCCAGTTGTCATTGAGTGTGTGTCGACACAAGTCCTGTGTGTCGGCACAACTTCTGGTCTTGACATAACTGATGCAGACAAATGGCGTTGAGTGTATGTCCAACTATTGTTGAGTGTGTGTCGACACAAGTCCTGTGTGTCGACACAATTCTTCTGACCCATTATAGCTATTACTATAAGATGTCATTGAGTTTGTGTTGAGACATGTCCTGTGTGTCGACACAAACCTTCTTCAGGTGTCGACACATTTCCTGAGTGTCGACATAAGCCTTTCTTCTGATGTCGACATAACTCCTGGGTGTTGACAGAACTTCTACTTTGGGTGTCGACATAATTCCTGCCTTAGGTGTAGACACAATTCTGGGTGTCGACACAGAATCTTCTTCAGGTGTCGACACAATGCTTGGGTGTCGACACAGGCCTTGCTTCTAGTGTCGACACAAGTTCTGGGTGTCGACACAATTCTTCATAAGAATCGACACTTGTACTTAGAAAAATTTCTTACAAACCCTACACCTGCATAATGAAACTCAAACATCCATCAAATACAAATTGATGTATATCATTGAGTAAGATGAGGCTTCTCCAAATCTGGTACATATTTTTCAGTGTACCCAACAGTATCATCGATGTACTCAACTCCTAAAACCTTCTGGTCTTCATCTTGTACCCATGACAAGGGGGTTCTACACCTTCTTCCGTAAAGGGCTTCATGGGGTGCCATCCCGATACTGGCTTGGTGACTGTTGTTATATGAAAATTCCACCAGGGGTAAGAGCCTTTCCCACAGCTCTCCTTTATCCAACACACACTGTCTCAATAGGTCCTCCAATATCCTGATGGTCCTCTCAGAATGCCCGTCCGTCTGAGGATGAAACGTTGTAATAAAAGTAAGGCGTGAGCCCAAATACGCCTGTACCGCCCTCCATTCTTTAGAAGTAAACAGACCATCCCGATCAGAAACAATTGTCTTTGGCACGCCATGGTACCGTACAAACTATTCCACAAAGAGGCGTACCAAGATATCCATGTGAGCTTCTTTCTTCATAGGAATAAACCCTGCTACCTTTGTCAGGTGGTCAATGATTACCCACACCGAATCATTCCCTGAGCGTGAGCGAGGAAATCCATGGACGAAGACCATCGAGACATCCTCGAACTTTCCACCCGAGTATATCCATGTGGGCTCTTGCATTCTGCCAACACCCTTTGACAGGCCTCGCAGCGCGTAACAAAATATCTGATATCCCTCTTCATTTCCGGCCAACACATGGTCTTTCGCAGGTCGACGTACATCTTGGCAATCCCAGGATGCACAGAATACTGAGTATAATGTGCCTCACTCAGGATATCTTCCCGAATTTTACCTCCTTTGGGAATGTAAAGTCGGCCACGGAGATGAATGAGGTCGTCTTTTAGGTAATACTCGTCAGTATTCCCATCTTTAATTGACTTGATTGTCGGGGCCAGAGAGGCATCCTTTCCTTGCTCCGCCCAGATTCGGTCTCGAATATCACAGTCTATGCTAGTCGCGGTTAAGTAATCTGTATACCCTTCTGATTGGTGTTTATATAAGAGGGTGATCTCCATCTCTTTGAGCATCCGGGCGAACTCCATTCTCATCAATCGGGACTCAGAGTTTGATTCCGGTAACTTTTTGCTCAAAGCATCAGCTACAGAATTTTCTTTTCCGGGGTGATAGTTCAAAGTGATTTCATAATCGCATAAAAACTATAACCACCGCCGCTCTCTCAAATTCAATTCCTTCTGTGTATGGACGTACTTTAGATTCTTGTGGTCTGAAAAGATTTCGCAGTGGACACCGTATAGATTGTGTCTCGAAATCTTCAAGGCGAACACCACAGCTCCCAATTCTAGATCATGTACCGAGAAGTTGATTTCATGTTTATTCAGCTATCTTGAAGCATATGCAATCACATGCCCGTGCTGCATCAATACCGCTCCCATCCCTTGATACGACGCGTCAGTGTAAACTTGAAATCCTTCGTTCCCGGATGGAAGGCCTAGGATGGGTGCGGATGTAACTTAGTCTGTCAGTTCCTGAAATGCAGCTTCATACTGGGGTGTCCACTCATACGACACACCTTTCTTTGTCAGCGTAGTAAGAGGAAGGGAAATCTTTGAGAACCCTTTTACAAACTTGCGATAGTACTCAGTAAGTCCAAGGAAGCTCCGCACATCAGCCGCTGACTTCAAGGGCGGCCACTACTTCATAGCACGCACCTTGGTCCGATCCACAGCTAACCCAGCCCCACTGATCACATGGCCCAAGTAGGCAACCTCTTGGAGCCAGAATTCACACTTGCTGAACTTGGCAAACAAGGCGTGCTCTTTTAGCTTCCTCAGAACCAAGGTCAGATGTTCGACATGCTCTTCCTCTGTCTTAGAGTAGACCAAAATGTCATCGATGAAAACGATGACGAAGACATCTTGATAAGGTTAGAACACTTTGTTCGCCAAGCTCATGAAATCTGAAGGGGCATTTGTGAGGCCAAACGGCAACACAGTGAACTCATACAAGCCGTACCTTGAGCTAAAGGCCATTTTATGAATGTCCTCCTCCTGTATTCTCAACTGATATACCCCGAGCGCAAATCCAATTTAAAAAACCAATGTGCTCCTACAAATTGGTCAAACAACTCATCGATCCGAGTTAGCGGATAGGTGTTCCATATCGTCTGTCGGTTGAGCTCCCGATAGTCAATGCATAATCGCAAGGTTCCATCCTTCTTCTTAACAAATAGAACAGGGGCTCCCCAAGGTGATGAGTTGGGGCGAACAAATCCAGATTCTACCAACTATTCCAACTGAACTATAAACTCTGCGAGTTTCTTCGGGGCAATCCGGTAAGGGGTCCTTGAGACGGGCTTGGCACCCGGTACTAGCTTAATAAGAAAATCCACTTCTCTATGCGGGGGTAATCCTGGCAATTTCTCAGGAAATACCTCGAGAAAATCTCGCACCACTCGCACGTCCTTCATATCTATTTTCATCTCTTTCAGTTCAAAACATATCATGTAAACTTCATCCCCTCTCATGTGAGCTTTCAAGGCCTGAATTGAAGACGATAACAAACATGGTGCGAATTTTATACCATCGAAAATGACATCGGTATCCCCATGTCTCAATTAAATTCGCTTCTCCCCGCAGTCAATTCTTGTGTAGTATCAATCCAGCCATGTCCTGCCCAGAATGAGATCGAACTCTGGCATTCTCAAAACTGTGGTATGGGTATCAAAGGTCTTTCCCCCAATGAGTATCTCCAATTCTCACATGGAGGTTGTAGTCATTTCAGAGCCACTTGGAAGGCGTACTCTTCGAGCAATACAAGTGAAGGATTGCACTCCTTCTAGATCTTTAATGAAGTACGCAGACACAAACGAGTGTGAGGCACCGGTATTGAATAACATATAGGCCGGTTTCCCACCGACCACCACGGTGCCTAAGTACCAATAGCAATACTCAATCTAGATATCTAGTATGTCTTAAGCAACTTAAGGTTAATAATGAAAATGTGATAACTATCTGCAACATACCTGTAATCACCTCCTGAGGGTTCCGCTCCTGTGTTATGTCTAGTGCGAACACTTGATTCCGAGCAGGTCCGGGGTTTCCTCCTCGTGTTCCTCATCCTCGACCACGCATATGTCCCCGCCCTCGAGGAGTTGTCGGAGGGGGAAGAGCAAGAGGAGCATTTTAAAATAGTTGCGGGCAGTAACGTCGGATATGGCCTTGTTGGTTGCATTGGAGGCACACTCGCTCATAACGCCCCTCGGATTGCTGAAACTTTTGAGGCTGTGGAGGTGGAGGCAATGCTGGCTGATGTGGAACCAGGTGTTTCATGTTGAAGTGGTGACCGGGCGATCTGGCTTGGCAAGTTGATGACCGGGCGGTCTGGCGGTTTCCCTTCAGCGGTTTGGTTGCTATGTGTTGTTGTCTGTCTTCCAAGCAGTCTAGAGGCTTGTCACTGGTGACTTGGAGACCGGGCGGTCTGGCGGTCTCACATGGCGGTCTCTCTCTCTCACTCTGGCAGTTGCCGAGCAGTTAGCCCCTCTGTCTAACCACGCGGCTTGTGCGGTTTTTGTCTTAACAGTCCGCTTGTGTCATGTAATTTTTTTAGTATCACATCTCTTATTTGTATTCTCTCTTCTCTCCTCCATTCTATATAAGGGAGGGCATACCTTTGTAATAGATACCTTTTTCGGATAATAAAGTTTCAGTTAAACCGCTTCCGGTTTGTTTTAGTTCGTTTCTACCATGGTATCAGAGGACTCGATTTTCTCTTCCTGATTCTGTGCGCCCTCTCTGACCGTGCGACCAGTCCGCACGGCTTGTTTCTTCCACCTGTTTGTTTGCTTGCGCCCTGTTCGCGCGCCCTGTTTCTCTTGCTTACGTTCTATTCGCCGCGACCTGTTGCCATGTGCCTTGTTTTGCCTGTGGCTTTTGTTCGAGCGGACTGTCTTCTAGTCGTTCGACTTCTATCCCTCTTCTTGATTATGCGGCTTGGTCGTGGATTCTCTGGCCGCTGGTGTCTGACATCGTGACCGCTGCAGATCTTCTTCTTCCTATCCGCACGGCTTGTTTCCTAACTGCGCGGCCTCTCTTCTCT
Source organism: Platanthera zijinensis (assembly GCA_039513925.1). Classification (NCBI taxonomy): domain Eukaryota; kingdom Viridiplantae; phylum Streptophyta; class Magnoliopsida; order Asparagales; family Orchidaceae; genus Platanthera; species Platanthera zijinensis. The sequence continues at coordinate 84,188,353 of CM077092.1, forward strand.
CTAGATCTATCCGCGACCTTTTTTCGCGGTTTCTCTGCCTCTGTTTTTCCCACAATCTCTTTTGATTCGCGTGGCTCCTCCTCTGTTCGTGCGACCTTCTCTCTAACCGCACGGTCTTCTCCCTGCTTTGGTCTGCTTCTTAGTTGTGTCCTTTGCGGTTTCCTTTTTTGTCCGCAGTGGTCTTCTGATTCTCACAAACTTCCTTGTGTTCGTGTTGTGTTTGCTGATTGTCTATTCGCGCGACCTGTTTCTCTATTCGCTCTGCCTTTTTCTTGGTTCTCTCGTTCTTCCTTTTTTAGTTCGTGCGACCTGTCTCTCTGTTCGCGCGACCTATTTCTGCTCCTATGGCTCTCTTCGATATCTCTACTTTCTCCTCTTCTTCGAAGCCTTCTGCCTTAGTGGTCACGTCTTCTGGTAGTGCCCACTTCATTACTCAAGGAAAATGGCTGATCGACTCAGATGCTACCAATCATATGACCGGCTCTCCCTAGTGTTTTTCTCTCCTGGAAACACATGATAGGTTGCCCCCGGTTATTCTCGCTGATGGCTCTCCATCCCTGGTCCATGGGACGGGAGTGGTTCAAGTCACTCCATCTCTTCAATTGTCGAATACTCTCTATGTGCCCGAATACCCATGCAACTTAATATCTGTTACCTCTCTATGCAAGCAATTACGGTGTTCCGTCACATTTACCTCTACTTCTTGTTCTTTTCAGGATCTGGACTCCCAGCGGACGATTGCTACTGGGACTGAGAGTGGCAGCCTATTCTTCCTCGATAACGTTTCCGCTCTATCCGCCTTCTCCTCCACCTCCACAGATCTTCTCCAATGGCATCTTTGCCTAGGTCATGATCCTCCATGCCTTCTTCATCAGCTTCTGCACCACCTTCCTCCACAAAGTCCTCCCCTCAATTGTGAGGCCTGTCAGCTTGGAAAGCATCACCGCTCCTCCTTCCGACCAAAGCAAGTTCGTGGATCTTCCCGACCGTTTGATCTCATCCACTCTGATGTTTGGGGTCCTTCTCCTACCATTACCGTTGGTCGGGGAAGTTCATATTTTGTAACGCTTATTGATGATTTCTCTCGTTGTACGTGGGTGTATCTTTTAAAAGATCGCTCCAAATTATTCTCTGTATGGACGTCTTTCTATCTCATGATCAAAACTCAGTTTGATGTTTCTATTAAATTTTTTTGATCTGATAACGCCCAAGAATATCTCTGTCATGCTTTTTCTTCCTTATGTATACAACATGAGATTATTCATCAAACTAGTTGCGTCTATACTTCACATCAAAATGGTGTGGCAGAGCGCAAAAATTGTCACCTCCTTGATGTCGCTCGCACTCTGATGACACATATGCAGGTTTCTCGTGCCTATTGGGGCTATTCCGTTCTCATCTCCTGTTTCCTCATCAATCGCATTCCATCCACTATTATCCATGGTCAAACCCCATTCTCCATTCTCTATCCGGGCAAGGACCCTTTTTCCTCTCCCTCTCTGAATCTTTGGCTGCACGGAATTTGTGCATGCCCCATCTGCCACTCGTGATAATCTATCTCCTCGCTCCACCAAATGTGTCTTTCTGGGGTACTCGACCACTCAGAATGGCTACTGTTGCTTTGACCATGTTCTTCGTAAGCAGTTCGTCTCTACAGACGTTACCTTCTTCGAGAATGCCTCCTACTTCTCGGATGACTCCTCTTCTCTTCCCCAAGCTTCCTCTTCTCTTCCCCCAGCCTCTAATTCTCCTGTTATGCCCTTCGTTCCCTCGCCTCCTACTATGATATCCACCCCTACTCCGTCTTCGTCCACTCCTCTCTCTCCGCCTCCATCTCCCAAATCTCCGCTGCCGTCGCTCTCTCCTCCCGGGCAAGCTCTCTCTGCCATGTATGCTCTGGATGCCGAGGAACCCGCCGACCTGGATCTTCCTGTAGCTCTTCGCAAAGGGGTGCGGACGTGTACCCTACACCCCCTTGCTGCTGTTGTTTCATATGATCGTCTTACCTCTTCTCGCAGGGCCTTTGCGCTTGCCATCTCTGCAACTTCCATACCTCGTTCCTACCAGGAGGCCCTTGCTATTCCTTACCGAAAGATGGCCATGGATGAGGAAATGGTGACCCTAACAGAGCGGGGTACCAGGACTCTTGTTCCTCCTCCCTTTGGTACTGATGTTGTAGGCTGTCGCTGGGTCTTTGTAGTCAAATTTGGCCCGGATGGCACTGTGGACTGTTATAAGGCTCGTCTTGTTGCTAAGGGCTTTAATCAGACCTATGGGGTTGATTACTTTGACATGTTCTCTCACGTGGCTCGTCTCAACACTATACGGGTCCTTCTCTCAGTGGCGGTCAATAAAGATTGGCCAATTTCTTAGCTGGATGTAAAGAATGCCTTCCTTTATGGTGATCTTCAGAAGGCCGTCTACATGGAGCAACCTCCTGGGTATGTTGCTTAGGGGTAGACACGAGTATGCTAACTGAAGAAGGCAATCTATGGCCTCAAGCAGAGCCCTCGAGCTTGGTTTGACAAGTTCAGCGGCATCATGGCGGCTGTTGGTTTTGCGTGCAGCTCTGCTGATCACTCTCTATTTATTCGTAAAGCCCCCTCTGGACTGGTGGTTCTTGCTGTGTATGTTGATGATATTCTTCTCACTAGAGATGACCAGGAAGGGGTATCCCTGACAAAGCGGCATCTTCGTCAACATCTAGTCACAAAAGATATGGGCTCTCTGAAGTACTTTTTGGGGATCGAAATCTCTCGGAAGCCCAACTCCTTAGTCCTCTCCCAGCGTAAGTATGCCCTTGATCTTCTAAAAGAAGTAGGATTGACTGGAGCCAAACCTGCCTGATGTCCTATGGCTATTGGAGAAGACAAAACCTGGACAGATGATTCGCCTCTTCTTTCAGATACTACGCGATACAGGCGTCTAGTTGGTAAGCTCATATATCTCACAGTGACCAGGCCCGACATTTCCTATAATGTGGGCAAGGTAAGTCAATTCATGCAAGCACCCAGGGAGTGCCATCTACGGTCCGCCTTGCGGATCTTGGAGTATGTCAAAGCAGCCCCTGGGAAAGGATTATTATTTCATAAGAATGGTCATCTGAAGGTTGAGGCATACTCAAATGTGAGTTATGCTGATGATAAAGGGGATCGCAAGTCTACCTCCGGTTTCTGTACCTTTGTTGGGGGAAATCTGGTAAGCTGGAAGAGCAAAAAGCAGTCTGTTGTTCCCAGGTCCAGTGCTGAAGCAGAGTATCTAAGTATGGCATCGACCACTTCTGAGTTAAAATGGCTACGAGCTCTCATGCTAGATTTGGGAGAGGTCTACAACCATCCTCTACCTATGTTTTGTGACAACAAGGCTGCGATATACATCTCCAAAAATCCAATCTTCCATGAAAGAACCAAGCACATTAAGGTCGACTGTAATTTCATTCATGAAGAGATTTTGAAGGAACAAACTTGCACTCCCTTCGTCACTTCTGATAAAGAGCTGGCTGACATCTTCACCAAGCCAGTATCCGCCTCATTTTTTCATATTTGTGACAAGCTGGGCATGATCGTTATATATGCTCCAGCTTGAGGGGGAGTATTGAAGCGATTACCGGGCAGTCTGGCGGTCTGGCTTAGCGAGTTGATGACCAGGCGGTCTAGCGGTTTCCCTTCAGCGGTTTTGTTGCTATGTGTTGCTCTCTGTGGTCCAAGCGGTCTAGCGGCTTGTCACTGGCGACTTGGAGACCGGGCGGTCTAGCAGTCTCATATGGCAGTCTCTCTCTCTCACTCTGGCAGTTGTTGAGCCGTTAGCCCCTCTGTCTAACCGCGCGGCTTGTGCGGTTTGTGTCTGTACAGTCCGCTTGTGTCATGTAATTTTTTAGTCTCACATCTCTTATTTGTATTCTCTCTTCTCTCCTCCATTCTATATAAGGGAGGCCATACCTTTGTAATAGATACCTTTTTCGGATAATAAAGTTTCAGTTAAACCGCTTCGGGTTTGTTTTAGTTTGTTTCTAACACTCAATTCTAAAATTCTGGTGGAAACGCCTGCCACCTCTCTAATGTCCTCTTCCTCCTCCATAGTCGTGCCTCCTTCTATTGCTAGGGCCAGCCTCCATCACACCCTCAGCAGGTATCTTACCACTTCCCAAGTGGTCTGCTTCTAGCTTCTTCGCCATGTAAATTATTTCAGCCAAGCTGGAGTCTGCTATAAACAAAAGGGCCTACCTCAGGGGGTCACATAGCCCTTTATAGAAGCACTTAGCATATCTTCTATCATCCAAGTCATATGAGTCAACAAATCTCTCGAGATGTTGGAACTCTCGTTGATACTCCGTAACCGACTTCGATCCTTGCTTCAGCTGTAAAAATCTCTCTTCGAGTTCATCTCGAGCAGATGAGGGAATAAAGTGCTCTAAAAAGGCTCTTGAGAAATGGCTCCAGCTGATCTCTGTATAAACTCGCCCTTGAAAGGTGGAGCCCATGAGGGACTTCCACCAACTCTTAGCGTGCAGTTCTAGGAGTATCACTACCAGGATCACAGCTATATTGTTTGGACATCTAATTCCCGCCAGTAGTTCTTGCACGGTGTCAAGCCATTCCTCTGTATGCACTGTCGACTCTGTCCCAAGATAGGCAGGAGAGGAGAGAGATCGGAAAGTGCTCACCCAATTGGAGCCCGAATCTTGTTTTTGTATGGGGGCATGTTGGGATCTGAAGGCATCTAGGATAGCTATGAGCGTCTGCCATAGCTCTGATTGCTAAAACTGTGTGTGTACGGACGGGGCGAGGGTGTCCCCCATTGGCTCAACGTGCACTGGGATCTACATGTAGAATACAAACGTAAGGTCGGGTTGGCTAATCTTAAGGTCAAAGTTGGACATACTTAGTGTGAATTACATATGGGCACACCACTGCTTCCACTAAGTCAGTTTGTCCCCAAAAGGACTAATCAAGTTGGGGTGGCACCATTGTTGAATGACTTCTTTAGTTCAGGATCGTAGCAAGCTGATACCATTTGTAAGACCCCCCCCCCCTTCCGGAACACAACACACGACACGGAGGGATTCCTATGCCCATAACAGTCGCCTTGCAGTTGCGCTAGTACTCGGGCTAACATTTATTACAAGACACCTATTCTGCCGGTTATTACCAATATAAACCAATGCCAACCCAACCAGAATAAAAATCAGAAGTCAATCCACACAAAGTAAATAGTCCAAAAGTACAACAAATAAAAGAACCTACAACAAGCTTCTAAAATATCAGAGTATGGGTAAAACTTTCCCAAAGGGCTACATCAAGAGTTTCTCAAATACACACATCTATCACTGACGGTAGCGACGGCACCGTCGCTTCATGCCCTGTCTTCCTGGCCTGGCTGTCCTGCTGCAAAACCTGCTGTTACTCTGTCTACGGGGTTTCCTCCTAAAAAGGAAGACGTAGCAACCGTTAGTCATAAAGACTAAGTGACTTTCACATCTGCTCCCCCGGCGACTCCTCGACACCGGGCGGAGATAGGAATAAGGGTACAATATAATTACACGTATCACATAAGTACAAGCAGGTGGTGAATCTATTTAGTATCATGAATAGCAATAGAACTAGAGTATAACAATATTAACAACATTCTATTCTAGCAATTAGACCAAGCTATACCATATCTATCAGGAATATAAACCTACAACTGGAAAGTAACTTAACTTACAAGAATGCCCATACAAACCTATAAGTTAGGATCGGCTTATCAGAAAATTAACTCATCGTATAAGAGTGCCCATTCAAACTTATACGATGAGGATCTTGTGAATGTAATGTATGTAATGATATGAATGCAATGCATTGACTCACCCATGCCCACATACATGGAATTGCCATGTCGACACAGACTCGTAGTTCCCACTTTTCGAGCAGGTAGCTAACCTCTCGGGCATCATCCGTCGTGGCCAGACGGTGACAGTGGTGCGGGCTTCTCCACTAATAGGATGGAATCCACACTACCAAGCCTAGGCTTTTTATGCCTCAATGCTAAGAACACAACAGCGGAGCTCACATGCGTACTACGGCTCAGCGGGAGTCTCGGGTAGATGTGCACCGAGAACCAAGCCCCGAACTGGCCAAAGTTGTGACTAGGAAGGAGCCTCGAAAAAAGCACGAGGACTAAGCCCAATCGTCCACTTGGCATGGAAGGAACTCCTAGAGTAAGCACCGAGGACCAAGCCCAACCGCCCAAGGTCTAACTGTCAACTCCCGTCAGTGTGATGATTGGTGAGCTCATAGACCTGCCACACTATCCCTAACCCGGGATTATGACACCGTGTGTCGACTCACACCGCATGAGACATAACATCATCGTGGCTCGGAAGGAGCCTCGGGAATGAACACCGAGGGCCAAGCCAAATCGTCCACTTACATCTCTTCTCATTATTACAATACCTGTGCGGTCAAACCCCGCACTTACATTTTTTCACAATGCTACCCATAGGGAGAAAACATTCTAATTGTTGGACTACTAAATACATTCCATTAAACAATGATTCAAATGGCAATAAATTAACATCCTATAATTAATTTCCAATGATATCCAACACATTGTTAGTACGAAGCGCATCCCTATCGGATCACATAGTTGATTCATTCTTACCATCCAAACTCATAACCCATTTGTTCACTAATTTCCACCAAATCATTTCGTTCAAGCACATTTCACTACGTCGTTTGTTTACGAAGGATCTATCCACAACTCACATCAATCCTTCACACTATTCATTTACAATCTCTCTATCAATTCCTAAATTAGATTTACATAAACCCATGACAAAACATGCAGGAAATGAGTAAAGTACAAAAACTTCAAAAGGGGATTCCTGATGCTACAGGAATTCGGTGAAAACATTTAACCCTCGTTGGAAAGGTATTTCAAAGGGCTACGACTTTCGTGTTTAGTCAAAAACCCTGATATGGTCGTATCACACTTGAAATCGGCTTCAAAGTCTGTTGCGTGCATAATACAGTTTTCTGCACGTTAGCCCGTCAGCCACCAAGTTCGATTGGACTTTCCCGTGGCTACACATCTCTCCTGAAGACGTGTAACCACTCGTTAGAAAGGTATTTATAAGGCCTATGACTTTTGTGTTTAGTCAAAAGCCCAGATCTGGCCATATCATATCTGAAGATGGCAACGAATATTGTTGTGTGCATAACACAGATTTCTGCAAGCATCTTAAGGCAGAATGAACGGTATCGGTTTGTCTTCCTCCTCAAGCTAATCTTCCCATATCACATCCAGAAATTCCTCCTCCCTTATTAGACCTCATAAGGCCACTTCTCTTCATGAAACCATCCCCCATCATCACATAGAAGGAGGGAGAGGTTGTAGATGTCTAATCTCTTGGACACAAGTCCTAGCAAGGCCTCTTCCTTGAAAACTTCTTCTCACAAATCAAGACTCTCTTGAGTCGATATCTCTCCAAAGAATAACTAGAGATCTAGCACCAAGGGAGGGGGAGGAAGCTCACCTCATTTCCATCATTTCCGCCACTTCCGGCCAAGGATCTCGTCACCCTTCTTGGCAGCATCTTCTTCTCCTCGGTGGTGTTGGCTCTTCACGGGATGAAAAATGGCTCCAGCACCTTCCTTATCCTCTCCAGTAGTTTTCTACAGAAGTGGCTTGGAAGGAGGACTGAAAAACAACTAGGGTTTCAACCCCCCTTTTTATGTGGAAACTACACGGGTAGGGACACGCCCATGTCCCTATCTTTATCCTGTTCTGGTGAAGCGTTGTCGACGGTTCGGTTGCCGCTTGGACAAACACACACGCGTAGAGACACAGGCGTGTCTCTACCCGTGTCCTTCTCGAGAAATGCGGTCTGCTGTCTTGAGACATACACACGGGTAGGGACACGCCCGTGTCTCTACCCGTGTCCTGCTCGGGAAACACTTGGAGACATGTACACGGGTAGGGACATGCCCGTGTATCTACCCGTATCTTGCTTGGGAAACACGATCAATGATGAAAATTACACACACCGGTAGGAACACGGCCGTGCCTTTACCCGTGTCCACATACACACGGGTAGGAACATGCCCGTGTCACTACCCGTGTCCTTCTTCGGAAATTTCACAAATTTCCAACTCTGCCACCTGTGTACCACACGGGTATGGACACGCCCGTGTCACTACCCGTATCCTACTTTAGACCAACTTCACCTCCCTTACACAGGTGTAAGCCTAGTTTCCAGCATTCTTAGAGCCCAAGTCAACTCTCCTGACCAAAAAACACGGATGAGGGGCCTAGCGCGAATCGAGATGTTACATTGTATATGTTCATTAGAAATTTTTAAATCTTCTTTAAATTTTAAGTTTGTAGAAGAAAAATTATCAAATTCAATTAGTTTTTCTCTGAGAAGTTTGATTTCCTTCTCAGATTGAATCAAATCTTTACATTATAATTTGAAATTAGTTTTCAACTATTCTAAATAAAAATCAATGGTTGAGATTACCTAATCTTCTTCTAATTTTGATTCAGATTCTGTCTCAGAATTACTGCATAAGGCATTGATTTCCATCAGATAGATTTCTTTTTCTCTTACTTCTTCTTCTTCAACTTCACTTGAACTGGATGAAGATTCTGACTCAGATTCACTCCAAGTCTCAGCAACAAATCATCTTTCCTTCTTCTTGTATTTGCTAGAAGAGGGCTTGTGTGAATGCTTCCTAGAGTCCTTCTCTTTCATCTTGTCTTTCTTTTGCTTTTCAAGACATTCTGGAAGTATATGTCCTGTTTTTCGGCACCCATAACAGACTATTTCTTTAGTAGGGGTTTTTTCATATCTTGGCTTATCATCATTTCTCGAAGACTTTCTTTTAATGTCTTTCTTGGCCATTTTGTAGAATCTCTTGGCCAGAGACTTATGAGGTCTTCATTCCCTGGAAGAGCTTCTTCTTAATCTATTGCATGTAAACCAATGCTCTTATCTTTCCTGGATGAGAGTGAGGTCTTTTTTTCAGCTTCCTTGGTCTTGATGAGCTGCTCATAGAATTTGAGCTTGCCCAACAAGGTCTCTATAGATATCTCATTTACACTTCTAGCTTCTTTGATTGGCCAGATCCTTAAATCCCATGTGCTAGGAAAACACATGAGGATTTTATCATTGACTTCTATCAATGTGATATTTTTTTCAAGGGTTTTAAGCTCATTGATGATGAGACTGAGTCTACAGTACATATCTGCTACAGATTCAGTTTCATCTTTCTTTAAATTCTCCTATTGTGAAATCAAGTTAGATCTTCTGTCCTTTCTTTCATCTGTAGAACCAGCAACCATTCCATTTAGGGAATCCCAGATGTCCTTGGCTGAAGTGCATTCCGCAAATTTCTGGAAAATGTCATCAGACATTGTTTGAGCCAAAATATTCAAGGCTTTAGCATCAACAATCTTTGCTTTCTTCTGAGCATCTATCCACTAAGATGGTGGAACAGCATTAGTGCTTGTTGTTGCAAATGGAGTAGGGAGACCTGTCAAAATAGAGTTATAAATATCTTCATCAATAGAATTCATGTAAATCCTGATCCTTGCCTTAGTGCAAACTTATTTAGATTGCACATTGGAGGTCAGGTTCTTGAAAACTCTTTTTTATATGCCATGATAAATTTCAAGTTAAACTAAAATCTATCAGATCATTAGGTTCAGGTGTTAGCCTGTAAATCCAAAGAAATGACCCTCTGATACCAATTGAAAGTGATTGATAGATTTTATCTTTACTCTATAGAGGGGGTGAATAGAATATTAAAAATTTATTAACTTATTTTATTGAGGATTAAAAGCTAGTGATATATATAAGTATAAAAAGAAAATCACAACACACAAACAGAAAAGGCAATCAACACAGACGACACAAGGTTTATAGTGGTTTCCCAATAAACCTAGGTACATCCACTCTTCTACCATCCTGGTAGCAATCCACTACAGGTTTTTGATCAGGTGCCCTGACACCACATGTTTTTGCTCAGGTGCCCTACGACCACAAGATCAATTTTTCTAAGGGAGATCTAGCAACCCTTTGAGGTTTTGATCAGGTGCCTAAAAACCAAATCTAAGTCTTGATCAAGTGACTTATGAACCAAAGATCTAACTTTTGAAGGGATTTTAAACACTGTACACAGATTGATGGAAATAAACAAAAAGATTGATGGTGTTCTTCTCTGTCAATAAGCTCTGTGAAGACTAGTGGATTGTTGAAGCAGAAAGCTCCCCATGATTAGAATAGAGTTAATGATCAGGTGAGGGTAGCTTTCTCTTCAGGGTGTAGGCCTTTTTTTTGAAAGCTTCTCCTTGCAGTAAATGTTTCTGAGAGATGTGAGCTTTTGTCTCAGATTAAAGATGTGTTGCTGGAAGAAAGCTTGAAGCAAAAAAGCTAAATCTCTGTAGAAATATTTCTGTAGCTTTCTGTAACTCTGTAGCCTTGTTTGTCTCTGTGTCTGTCTCTCTGAGTCAGAAAATATCTGTAGAAATATTTGAATTCAATAACCCTAAATGGCTAGAGAATTCCCGAGAAGGTAACTGCCTTGGAAATAGGTTAGAAATAAGAACTCTGTGATTAAGTCCATATTTAATGTTGCCTCTAAACAGCTATATTTATAAGAATATTGAGCATTAACTATCAGAGTTATTAATCTATGCAATTATGTTATTAAATATTCTGCCTTCAGAATATAAAATATCCTGGAATTGAGCCCGGAAATATTCTACTTCTGCTTAAACTAACTGCCTAAGACATTGCCTGGAAATCATCGAACTGAGCCTGCATTTCGTCGACCTGAGCCTGGAGTTCGTCAAACTGATGATGGCTTTCGTCGAGCTAAACTCTGAGAAAAGATCGGAGTTCGTCAACCGGAGCTTAGCTTTCGTCGAGCTCAACTCAGATTTAGAACTCCGAGTTCATCGAGCTGAGATCGGCTTTCGTCGAACTGCACTCAACTTTCATCGATCTGAATTTCTGAACTCTGGAAATCTTCTAAGGCAATACCCAGGAAAAACCTATGACCGAGACTATACATATTGTGTCATTCTATGCATCCTAATAGTAATCCTTTGCCAAATCAGAACTGGGGTTCCCACAACTGGTCTTTTCATTGCACACAACATAAATAGCTCACCAAGAGCTATCGCCATTGGTGATACTCACTGTCACCCGATGATATCCAACTGGTCTTAAAACCATGGAATTTCTCGGGTATTTTCCTAGAATGCAACTCCAGTACTTCCTGCTACTTTCAGTTAATAGGTACAACCCCACAGACCCCATATATTACTCATTTATAATCGGAGTTTTCTCCGACATGCAAAATAAACATTACCAATCTAGACCAACCTGTCCAAATAGGCTTCACACAGTATGCATATTTCGTACTACATATTTCCGGATCTATATACAAGACTCACTGGGGATTTCACGAATCAATCCAAAGGAATTCCCTTTGCTTTTCCATGTTTTGGTTGTAGATTCCATGCATATGACAAAAGAAGGACTTCACTTGTCCAAGAGGGAAGATCGTTACCCTTGTAGTTTTCTTCGGAGCCATGACATTGTTCTTGGATCCGGATGGAATTGATTGTTACAGCTTCCTCTCTGCGGATCTAGCGACGACTCACGATTCTGATCACACACACACATTGGATCGATCTCCTCTTGAGCTCCTGGACTTTTCCTCCTCTTCCCTCTTTAAAACTAAGCAAGAGAGGGTGTGAGAGAAAACGAGAATGAAATCTCAAGTACAACCTTTATCTTAAAGCTACCACCACACGATAACTCCTACCGCCGTGCGGTAGCACAGGCGATGACCTCTTTGGCAAGCCGACACTGTTATCTAGAGCTATCGCCCCCCAATAACTCTCTAGCGCCGCATAATAGCACACTCAACGATTCGTCGAGAACCTAAAAGCGTTGAGTACTACCGTGGCGCGCTAGCTTCTTGCCGTCAAGCGGTAACAACCCGATCCCTGGGTTTTTTAATTCACTGAGCTATCGTCAGCGATAAGTCTATCGTTGCGCGATAACTTCCAATGAACACGTCTCATTTTTGCAGTGTTACGCACCGGGTGTGGCAGAACCTCCTAGTGGTATTAAAAGGAATCTTGTATTCAGACACTCAAGAGATCACTCTATAGATCTAATCATTGGAGATCAAAGTGATTGCATAAGAACTAGAAGTGGTACAACTAACGAGATTTTGTATCTTAGTTTTCTTTCTCAGGTTGAGCCAAAGAAATTTGAAGAAGAAAATAAGGATACTTCTTGGATAATGGTTATGTAAGAGGAGCTCAACTAGTTTGAAAGGCGCAAAGTTTTGGAACTGGTGCCAAGGCCCAAAGGAAAGAACTTGATTGGAACAAAGTGGATATTCAGAAACAAACTGGATGAAAATGGAGTAATTATACAGAATAGAGTCAAGCTTGTAGCATAAGGATACCGACAAGAAGAATTTATAAACATCGATCAAACATTTGCTCCTCTGGCAACACTCGAAGCAATTAGGTTTTTTCTTGCATATGCTACTCATAAAGGTTTCAAAGTCTATCAAATGGACGTGAAATCAACATTCCTCAACGGTAATCTAAAAGAGGAAGTATACGTTGCTCAACCTCAAAGTTTTGTCAACTCAACTCTCCCTGAACTTGTTTTTTCTTAATAAAGCTTTATAAGGTATAAAATAAGCTCCTCGCAGTTGCTATGAGACTTTATCTAACTTTATTCTTGAGAACAAATTCACAAGGGGAAAGATAGATAAGACATTATTTTTTTAGAGAAGTTAACTGTAACACCCCAAAAATTGGAAAATAGAGCACGCATGTAGCAATCGCCCGACGATAGTACCACGTGCTAGTTATACACGTGTTGGATGGCCGGAAAGTGTCCGAAGAGCGATGTTGACTAGGGTCAAAGCGGCTACAGATGATATCACCCAGAAGATAGCTGATATCGCCCGACGATAGCGATAAGTTTGACTTGCCAGTTGAAATCATGGCCCTTCATTCCATTGAATAAATGATCGTGTGGCTGGGTTTATTCCCAAGACTCCTTAATCAGAGGAGTGGAAAATAGAAGAGTCATTTTGCTTCTCTTATTCTCTCTCATCCTTCTCATCAAGTTCTTGAAAGAAAGAAAGAAGAGGGGTCGGAGGCTGAGCTTTGGAAGTTTGGTGAAGGAGATTTCATAGTCAAAATTAAGAGCTGAAGCAAGATCTGTGAAGGGGAAAGCGAGGTGATCCTTTCTATCTAAATTGAAGTCTTAATCATGGCTCTGAAATGATCTACAAGGGTAACGATCTTTCTTCTTGGACAAGTGAAGTCCCAAATTTTGAATGTGTATGGAATCCCCCACCAAAGGGTGAAAAGTGAAGGGAATTCCGATAGGTTGATACGTGATATCCCCGGGTAGTTGATGTGTCCGATTTATATAAGGTTTTTCGGACTCATCTGGTCTTATTTTATCACTTATGCACTGCATTTTAACTGGTTATCGGTTATATTTGCATCGTTTGGTCATTGACCAATTTGTGCATTATTTTAGCCCATGGGTGTGCAATTGCGCATTCTTTTGTTGGGGGGTAAGCACATGGTGCTCCCCATGGTTCTTTTTATTTATTTTATGTTGTATGTTGTTGCTGGGAGCTTGTGCTCCGGCCTGGTTTTATTTTTGTGCAGGTAGTCAAGATGTCCTAGATTCATTTTCCAGTTCTGTGTAAAATGCACGGTCATGCGAATTTGTTGCGCACGGTTTCTGTGTAGTCGAGCGTATCACACAGCTATTCGGGGGACTTCTGTTTCTACCCGTGTGTTTTGTTCTCGCACGGTTTCGGCCAAACCATGCGAGAAGGAATTGCCCGGTCTGTAATATTTTCTCTTGATTCCTGCATTCTTTGGTAAATCGTGTGTTTCCTTCACGCACGGGCAAACGCGCCCGTGCACGAGTAAAACGCACGGTTCCCATCTTTCTCTTGTTTTCCTATGCTCTGTGTTTACCCGTGCGATTTCCTTCACGCATAGGCGAAAGCGCCCGTGCGCGAGTAAAATGCACGGGTCAACGCATCTTCATCCGCGATCCAGATCTGAAAGTTAATAATGCACGGTTAGCGCACGGTCGTGCGCGGGACCGTGCGTGCCTATTTTTCTGAACTGTTTATATTTAAAGCGCACATTTTTTGCCATTTAGGACACCTTCATTTTGAGTCATTCCAGCAGTGTTTTAGGTCAAAGTTCCGCCCTTCCACCTCCGCCCTTCATCTTCCACTAAGGAGAGAAGCTTCGTCCATGTTCGCGAAGCCTTTACCTTGCCGGTTCTCTCTCTCGGCCTTCTCCTTCATCTTCTAAGCTCTATTTCAAGCTTCGATGCCATCGCTAACAAGCAAAGGGGAGCTTGCAACTTTCTTCCAGATCGTGACACGAAGAAGACGGGTCCATTGGATGGTAGTGACAACCCTTCTCTACCCCGGACGTAGTTGAGGACCGAGCTAGGATGTGGAAAGATAACCCTGCGAATCCTGCCGTGAATCCTCAGCAAGACTTTGGATTCGGTCGATCTCTTGACTTGTATTCCTTTATTATTGTTTATGTGTTGTTAGAACTTTTGTGTTGATGATGTGCTCTTAGTTATAAACATTATTAGTTTCAGGTCTATGTGAACTTCTATTGTTTATGCTTAAGTTTCTTGAGTTGCACCCGCATTTCCATCCTTCCCCATAGTTATTCTTTCCGCACTAGCGATTGTTAGTGGCGTGCGTAGCGAATAGGTGCTTACCACCCTCATATTCCTCTATTCGTTTGGTTCTTATTCTTGCCTAATCGCCCATCCGCCTAGCGATTCGGTGCATAGCGGCCCGTGTAGTCTTCCATCCCGCCTAGCGAATCGATGCATAGCGGCATTGCATAGGAGTAGTTGATAGTGTTTTGTTTTCATTTTCCGCAACTATCAAAACCCCCATAGTTAACTCCAACCTAAGGACTTCAATCTCAAGTCATCCTTGATATTAACTCCCCCTTACTGTGTTCCTTGAAGAGATCGATACTTGGGAAAGCCACCCATTTTATATTACTTGTGCGACCGGTACACTTGTCGTTCAAAAGCATCAAGCTTTTGGCCCCATTGCCGTGGAACACAGTCGAGTGAGTTTTTGGAAAGGGAGATAGTAGATCGAATCTCTTTTCCATTTGTACATTTCATGTTTCTTCTTTGCTTTAGTTGTTAGAATTTTTATTTTTGCTTATTTATTTTTTCCCTTTTCTGATTTTTTATTTAGATAGCAGATCCATGCTATTTTTTTAATTCTTGTGTGTAGCACTTTTTGGAAATTATTTTTGTTCGTGATGTATTCCGTAGCTGAGTGCAGTCTACATGACGCTTTGCGCCGATGCATCGATTCCATGGCTGATATGAATGCCAAGCATTGTATTCGATGTGTGTTATGTTAAGGTTTAGGCCACATGGTGAACAATTGCCCTCGCTTATGCGAGCCTTCTCCCTTTGTGGGCGCGCGCGCAATAACCTTCCATTCGCAGAAGACTGTTTTGGACAGGCCTAACAAGGTATTTCCTGTCCCATACACTGGTATGACGCACCTTGCTCGTTCTTTGGCCGTTAAGATTACCGAAGAATCTCTCGCTGCATACAGATCCTTCATGGGTCCCTCACTCCCTTTTTACAAGCTTCCCTTGAGTGATGACGATCACTCTTGTGGTAGCTAGCAAAAAGAGGATCAGGAATCCATGGGAACTCCTGTATGGGACGCAGAGATTATTCCTGTCAATGGGGTGGCGTTTGCGGATAATTTGGAGATGGGGCCTGCTCATTCTATGCCTAATTTTGAGAGCAGCCTTGCCCCTCCACAATTTTTACCGTAATTTGCAATACCTTTTTCTTGTGAGTCGGTTGATGATGTTCGGCCGGATTGTGATTCAGAGCTTGAGGTTGTGCCCATGTGTGACGAGGATGCGATTCTCTTCAATGGAGATTATTATATCTTGGAACATGATGACGCACCCTGGTGGGTTGAGGATGAGATCTTTTCTCATGAGGAAGTTTTCACTTCCTTGTTGGGTGAGGAGGTCCAAACAACCACCGAGGACATCGAGCTCTCGGATTCCCCTCGCTATGACTCATATGACATCAACGATGATCTATGCTTGGATCCTGCTTGGAGTGAGAGCGGGACCACTCCCCCTATTTCTGATTATTTTAGTTCTTCAGCTCCTTTATTTCTTGATCCCCTTTCTCTATCTGAGCACGTGCAGGTCGAGTCTCCACGGGTAAGCTGGGATGACGATGGGCCTTGTGCTCATTTCGTTGCCATCGCTTCCTACACACCTGAGGTGGATGACACCTTGTCAAGCAAGGATTTATTTTGTGGTGAGATGAGTGAGGACCAACGCTCCTCCTCTTCTTATTTCCTATTTCCTCTACCTGTGTTGGGTTGGTATTATTATTTAGGTAGAGGGGTAACTGCTCTATCGTTGTATCGGTACTTGCTACCGCAACGGATATTAGGCCAGTTACCTGTGCACTTTGCTTTTCATAGGCCCATTAGTTAGGATTTTTCGGCTTTCAAATAAGTCGTGCTGGGATGACAGTAACCCCAGTAGTTATCTTTCATTTACTGCATTTTTATTTTTCATGTCTATCTTAGTTTAGTATTTCTTTATATCGTATATTTTTCTTTTATTTTTGCGGAGCTCACCCCTATAGGTATTCATGACAACTTCATTGGCGGGGTTGTGATTCTTCGTATGACGAGCCTGCTTTAATTTTTCAATCGTCTTCTGGTATGCTCACTGGCTGAGCATTGGGTAACCTCCTCCCTTAGCTCTATCATATTTTAATTTCATTATCATATGTTGTGTAGTCTAGTGTAAGTCTGGGGGAGAGTAGTATTGTTACCTTTTGCACGCGCACAATTGATGTCAATACTAGAAGCTTTTATAGTTTAATTTTAATTAGTTCATTACATCACACACCACTGCACTCACATGAGTGTGTGCTTAACTGTTAGCGTGCAGCGAGTTAAACTCATTTCTTTTGTATGATTTAGGAAAATGATTGTGCTAGCATAAGATTGTGAGACGGAGTAAAATTTTGACTCTTATAGTGCTCCTAGTCGAGTGCTCCCGTCTCATATAGAAATTTGAGTAGATTTAATTTTTTTTGTATGTTTATAGTTTTATATTTTTCTATTTGCGTAAATACTCTTTATTCTACTAAAAAAATGGTGAATCTGGTATGAATCGAATGGTAGTGTAGGGATGTGTGTAGCCGTCACAAGACTCATTTTGCTCGAGTCAGGAGGAAGGATCATCTTTATCGGTGGCTAAGAACTTGCCGCAAGATACTCTCGAAGCATTGGTGCATGGTTAGTCCAGCATGAGTGTGATGTAGGCCATCATTTTGGCCCGGTTGAGCTTTGTATCGTTCCTAACGTCTTATCCTCACTAAGCCCCATTGTGCCTACCCCTTCTTTTGATTCAGCTCCACCATTATTTCACCAAAGCCTCATAGCCAATCCTAATCGCACACCCAAGTCGAGCTTTAGTGTTTTACATTTGCATTTTGGGATGTGATGTGGTGGTATTCATGTGAATATGTGGATGTGCTCCAAAGCTTCTATTTGCTGAAATTATGGAAATTAAGAAAATGATTTAAAAAATATATATATGTGAAAAAGAAAAGTCAAAACAAAAATTTTGATTGAAAATCCTATTGGAGATGTGATTGTATTTGGATTAGGCAGTGCACACACCCATATATTAAAAGTTAAGTCTGGGGGTGTGGTGTACCCGGGCGTATTTTGGTTTAGCAAAGGGATTCACTTTCTGATAGCTCATTTGGGTTAGGTGCATAGCCTTCCTATTTATCTTTGTTTACCTCAACGTAACCCAAGCCTCATGATTATCCTAATGTCCTACAGATTCACGCTTGAGCCGAACTAGTGCCGCGGAGAGAGTGTGAACGGGCAAGCGTATGGTCCCCGACATTGGTGGATTCCTTTGGAGGTGATCCTGAGCCCCGATCTTTGGTAAAGATAACCTTAGTGGCATGCCTACTTTCCTCCTATGTTTGACCAGTAGATTCACCGTGATTCCATTTTTTTAGTAATAATAAATTTTGATACGCATTGTGAAAAGTATAAACTATTTTGTATACTTAGAAATTTCCTCTATTATATTTTTATGAACGAAAGCATGCGACTTCGCGTGGTACTCCGTATCTTAATTTCCGTGTTAGGTAAATCATTTTCCCTATCTGCATAGATTTTTTTTGCTCGGGACGCGCAATCAGGTAAGTCTCGGGGTGTGACGAGTTCGATTTATATAGGGTTTTTCGGACTAATCTGGGCTTGTTTTCTCACTCGCGCACTACATTTCAACCGGTTAACGGTTATATTTGCATCGTTTGGTAATTGACCAATACGTGCATTGTTTTATCCCATGAGTGTGCAATTGCGCATTCTTTTGTTGGGGGTAAGCACATTGTGCTCCCCATGATTATATTTAATTATTTTATGCTGTGTGTTGTTGCTGGGGACTTATGCTCTGCGCTGGTTTTATTGCTGTGCAGGTAGTCGGGATGTCCCGGATTCATTTTCCAATTCTGTGTAAAACGCACGGCCGTGCGAATTTGTTGCGCATGGTTTCTGTGCAATCGTGTATTTCACACAGCTATTCTGGGGACTTCTGTTTCTACCCGTGCATTTTGTTCCCGCACGGTTTCGGCCAAACCGTGCGAGAAGGAATTGGACGGTCTGCATTATTTTCTCTTGATTCCTGCATTCTGGTGTAAATCGTTTGTTTCCTTCACACACGGTCAAATGCGCCCGTGCGCGAGTAAAACGCATGGTTCCCCTGTTTCTCTTATTTTCCTGCGCTCTGTGTTTACCCATGCGATTTCCTTCACGCACGGGCATAAGCGCCCGTGCGTGAGTAAAATGTATGGGTCAACGCATCTTCATCCGCGATCCAGATCTGAAAGTTAATAATGCACGGTTAGCGCACGGTCGTGCGCAGGACCATGCGTGCCTATTTTTCTGACCTGTTTCTATTTAAAGCGCAGATTTTCTGCCATTTAGGACACCTTCGTTTTGAGCCATTCCAGCCGCGTTTTAGGGCAAAGATCTGCCCTTCCACCTCCGCCCTTCAACTTCCACCAAGGAGAGAAGCTCCGGCCATGCTCGCGAAGCCTATACCTTGCCAGTGCTTCCTATCAGCCTTCTCCTTCATCTTCTAAGCTCTATTTCAAGCTTCGACGCCAACACAAATAAGCAAAGGGAAGCTTGCAACTTTCTTCTGGATTGTGACACGAAGAAGACGGGTCCATTGGAAGATAGTGACAGCCCTTCTCTACCCCGGACACAGTTGAGGACCGAGCTAGGATGCGGAATGACAACCCGGTGAATCTTGTCGTGAATCCTCAGCAAGACTTTAGATTCGGTCGATCTCTTAACTTGTTCTTCCTTGTTTGTTGTTTATGTGATGTTAGAACTTTTGTGTTGATGATGTGATCTTAGTTGTAAACATTATTAGTTTCATGTCTATGTGAACTTGTACTATTTATGCTTAATTTGCTTGAGTTGCGCCCTCATTTCCATCCTCCACCATAGTTGTTCTTGTCACACTAGCGATTATTAGTGGCGTGTGTAGCGAAGAGGTGCTTAAGACCCTCATATTCCTTTGTTCGTTTGGTTCTTATGCTTTCCTACTCGCCCATCCACCTAGCGATTCGGTGCATAACGGCCCGCATAGTCTTCCATACCGCCTGGTGAAGCGATGCATAGCGGTATTGCATAGGAGTAGTTGATAGTGTTTTGTTTTCCATTTCCGCAACTATCAAAACCCCCCATAGTTAAATCCGACCTAAGGACTTTAATCTCAAGTCCTCCTCGATATTAACTCCCCCTTACTATGTTCCTTTAAGAGATTGATACTTGGGAAAGCCACCCATTTTATATTACTTGTGCGACCGGTACACTTGCCGTTCAAACGCATCAGTAGTCTTGCATATAGAATCCGGAAATTATACTATGGAATAAGAATACTGTGAGAAGCCCATCCGAACAGGGTTGTATAGATTGGTGATATTTTGATTTTCGTGTCGGAGAAGACTTCGAGTATAAATGTGTAATTTATGGAGTCCGAGTGGTTGTGTCTATGTACTTGTGTTGCAGGAAGTACTAGAGATACACTCCAGGAAAATACCAAGAGAATACCATAGTTTTGATAAATATTGGGTATCGCTAGGCGATAATGGATATTGCTGGCGATTGATCTTGATGAGCTATATGTTTTGAAAGTCCAATTTCGGGCACTACAGGATGTTGCAAGTTTTTCTGGAAAGATGGTCCAGTTGTGGCTGAGTCTTGAGATAGAAAGAGAGGTTCTGTTGTTAATGCCAGACGATTGTGGATATCACCGGCGATATCTCCCATATAACATTTTGATTACGAAGCTTGTCTTACGGAGATCGTGTGGCTAGTATGTGAGTTGTGGTCCTAGGTGCCCAACTTTGATGTCCTTGAGAGTCATTCATTACGGGAAAGCAGAGGACGACTCGCGTTCTGTCGATTAGCCATGAAGGTTTTGGCTTTCGGCGAGTACATGGCAATTTGAGCAACGGGAAAAGGCTGATCTGTACCTGCTCTATGTGGTTCGATTAAATATACATAAAGTACATGGCAATTATAGTTGGTATAGAGTGAGCATCATGAAGATATGGTTTATGTGGCATATATAAGGCCAATAATGCTCAATATTGACCATCAAGTCTCGGACTTTTTTGACGGAGGTGGGACCGTGGAAACCTGGTACACAGAAAATGTGCCCAGAGTGCACAGAATGTTTGGCACGTAATGCAAATGTTTGTAATATATTGAATGGTGCTTAAGTTGTACCTTCATGTGATATATATCTATATGAATGTTATACCTACAGGGAAGGAATACCGCTGCCCCGGGAATGTGGTAGGGTTATTATAAATTGGTCAGCTAAAGCTGACCGTTGCCTTGTTTGCCACCTTTATGGTGGAATGTCCCTGTGCAGGTATTGGAGAGCCGAGCGGGAAATAGCGGGTTGCAGACCTTTTAATGCTTTGACGGCCCTTAAAGGCCAAGTGAAGAGCTTTTTATTGTTTTTTATGTATGGCCGGCCTGCATGCCTATGTTTGTAAACCACTTTTATGAAAAACAATTGTAAGGCATTAAGGCCGCACTTTTTAGTGTATTTTATATGACATTTCTATGTGGTTTTAGTGGACATTCATGTTACTTGAGTTCTAATAAAATATGAAACTTCCGCTAGAATGCTCTGAGTTAGGATACGGTTGGTAGTTTTGGATATTCATATATAACTCTACTGACTATCTGTAGAATATGTCGTGTGGACCCGACGATATCCACTGTCGCCTGGCGATACCCAACAATTATTCATATGTTTTGACTTGTGTGCTGAAGAAGACTCCGAGTATAAATGTGTAATTTATGGAGTACAAGGGGTTGTGCCTATGAACTTGTGTTTTAAGAAGTACTAGAGATGCACTTCAGGAAAATACCCAGAGAATACCACAGTTTTGATAATTGTTTGGTATTGCCATACGATAGTGGATATCGCTGGTGATAGCTCTTGGTGAGCTATGTGTTGTGAAAGTGAAGTTTCTGGCACTGCAAGATGCTGCAGGTTTTTCTCGAAAGATGCTCCAATTGTAGCTGAGTTTGGAGATAGAAAGAAAGGTTTTGTTATTAATGCTAGATGATAGTGGATATCGCCGGTGATAGCTACCAAATAGCATTTTGATTACGAAGCCTATCTCGCGGAGACCATATAACTAGTATGTGAGCTGTGAGCCTCGGTGCCCAACTGTGATGGCCTTGAGAGCCTTTCATTATGGGAAAGGGGAGGCCGACCTGCATCCTATTGATTGTCCATGATGGTTTTGGATTTTGGCGATGATATGGAGATTTGAGCAATGGGAAAAGGCTGAACTGTACCAGCTCTATGTGGTTCTCTTAAAAAGACCTAAAGTACGTGGAAATTACCATTTGCATAGAAGGAGAGTCGTGGCGATATGGTCTATGTGACATATGCCAGGCTAAAAATGCTCAATATTGACCATCAAGTCTCAGACTTTTTGGAAGGAGGTGGGACCGTGGTACTCTGGTACACTGATAATTTTACCTGAGTGCACGGAATGTTTGGCACGTGCCGCAAACGCTTGTGAAATATTGAATGGTGCTTAAGTTGTACCTTCATATATATATATATATATATATATCGATATGATTGTTAAGCCTGCAGGGAAGGAATACCGCTACCCCGGGAATGGGGTAGGGTCGTTATAAATTGGTTAGCTAAAGTTGACTATTGCCTTGTTTGACACCTTTATGGTGGAATGTCCCTATGTAGGTGCTGGAGAGCCGAGTGGGAAATAGCGGGTTGCAGCCCTTTTGATGTTATGCCGACCCTAGAAGGCAAAGCGAAGAGCGTTTTATTATTTTCATGTGTGGGTGTCCTGCGTGCCTATGTTTGTAAACCACTTTTATAAAGAAAAATTGTAAAGCCTTAAGGCCGCACTTTTTAGTGTATTTTATATGACATTCCTATGTTATTTTAGTGGACTTTCATGTTACTTGCATTCTAATAACCTATGAAACTTCCTCTAGAATGATCTGAGTTAGGATACGGTTGTAGTTTTTGATATTCATATGTAACTCTGCTGATTGTCCATGGAATATGGCGTAGGGCCCCGATCGGACCTTCTGTTATATTCTACGTTGACAAATAGAGTTGTTATAATTTTGTAACAGCTTCTTGTCTCAGTCCTCCTTCTACAAATTCGTGGTCTAATTCTTTTCAGAGGTGACGAGCACGTGTATGTGCTTACCGTTATACAAAAATTAACTCAAAAATTTTCACTTAGAAATGAAAATATATATATATTTAAGGAACCTTTGTGTTCCTATTGGTCATTGTTTGCCTTTTGAGTAGTCGCTGAATTGTGTATTTTACACTTATAGGTCACTCGAAGTGGTGCGAGGCAGTCTAAACCCCAACATTCTGTGGAGAGTACGACACCAGCTGATGTGCCCATACCTCCCCCTTCTACTGAAACAATACGCTTAGTTGCTGAGGCAGTGTTTGCTATGATAAATGAACAACTGACTGGGCAGGTGCATCCTGTTATGGTGCCAAACCAATTTGGTGTGACTGAGCCCATAGTTGTTAGGCAAATTCCTAGTGAGTCCTTGGTTGAAATGCGAGCTACTAAAACTCAGCTGAAGCATTTTATGAGTTTTAGTCCTCTTACATTCACGGGTGCAGGATCCGCAACGCATGCAGAGGATTGGCTTTCATTTTTCAATAGAGTATTGATGGCGATTGAAACAGAGGAGGCGTAGAAGGTAAACTTTACCACTTTCCTTTTGGATGGAGAGGCTTGGATTTGGTGGAATGTGATGGAGTTACATCACTTTACGGGCAGACGACTATCTAAGATATTGATGGATGAGTTTTCAAGATTATTTTTGGTAAAGAATCTTCCTTCTTCATAGAGGATTTCCTTGGAGAATGAGTTCTAGCGCTTGACTCAAGGCGAGACTAAGTTTGCTGGTATGCGAGGATCGAGCAAGATATTTATGTCTGCTCTCCAGATAGTCAAGGCAGTTCGAAAGGGCGCATATTTGTTTTTTGTATTGTTGGAGGCAGTAGAGCCGAAGCCCAGTTTGAGATACGTTCCTATTATGTCGAATTATGCAGATGTGTTTCCTAAAGATCTCCCTGGGTTTCCTCCCTAGCGAGAGATTGACTTCACTATTGAGTTGTTTCCAGGTGAAAAACCTATGGCTTGCTTACCATACCGAGTATTGCCATAGGAGATGGCGGAATTGAATGTTCAATTATAAGAATTGCATGATCAAGGCTATATACGTCCAAGTTTATCACCTTGGAGTACACTAGTCCTCTTTGTGAAGAATAAGGATGGAAGCTTGCGTCTATGAATTGATTATCGAGAATGGAACAAGCAAACGGAGAAAAACAAGTACCGATTCCATGGACTGATGACTTGTTTCATCAACTGGGGGGATCAACTGTCTATTCGAAGCTAGATTTATAGTCTTGCTATTACCAGTTGCGGATTAAGGAATGTGACATTCCCAAGAGAGCTTTCGGTACACGTTATGGTCATTATGAGTTCATTGTAATGTCATTTGAGCTAAGAAACACTCAATCGGTATTCATGGACTTAATGCACCAAACTTTTTGGGAGTACTTAGATCGATTTGTAATCGCCTTTATTGACAACAAATTGTTATACTCTCAATCAGAAGAAGAACATGCAAATCACTTTTAGGATGATTTTACACTCCCTGAGATGGAATAAACTCTATGGCAAGTTCTCAAAGTATGAGTTTTGGTTGTCATTGTAAGACCCCATTTTTTTCTTTCACAACCGGGGTCTTATGCCCAGAACTACCGCTTTACGGTGACACCAACATACTCGGGAAGGTCGTCACTACAAAACGTCGATCCTGTTGTCCATATCGATCGCAGAAGTGTAGAATAAAGTATAAGAGTAAGAATGAAATCAAAACTAGTTCACCGGAATCAAATGTATATAATAAATCTCCACGAAGGGAGTGTCCACAATAATAACAACAAGATTACAAAAGGAGGGCTTTTTCCCGATACATCATAATCCTCACTACAAATCACTCATCGCGTAAGCAAAACTATAATAACTACTGACGATCAGGACTCGCTGTCTCAGCTGTCTGAACTCTGGTACAAGATTGTCCTGTCTCCAAGTGTGCCATCCTCTGGGGCTGCTCCTCTTTGCTGGGCTCCACGATCCCCTAAAATAATATGGTCCACCGATCGTTAGTCATAAAGACTAAGCCACAATCATCCTCGCCTCACCCCCGCGACTCCTAGGCACCGTACGAGGAGGATGAAAGTGGAGGACAACAAAGCAGTGTGTAACAAGCAGGTGATCACTACCCTAGTAGGTGTATGTATAAACGAGCTATAAAAGGAAAAGCAGTATAGTAAACAAATAGACAAAATATGAAATATGTAACCTTAACTTATAAGACCAACCTATGATATATGATGTACATGATAGGAGGTACTCCAAATTTTCATCCAAATGCCCTAATATATTTATTGTGGGTCTATCTTGACACATTTAGCCCAAATCCATAAACTTATAATTTTCCTAATTAATTTGGCATTTATTAATTTTTCCAAAAGTTAGGCCATGGGTAATTTTGAACATGAATTACTACATTTCCTTTAGTTATGGCGTCCAAAAAATTATTATCACTATATGATTCAAATATAACAAAGAATACTAAGTTTCACAAACTTTCATAAAAGAATCAGCTCCTAAACAATTAATTCAAGATAAATACAATAAATAAAATTAAAGAGAGAAGTAAATCAAAATATTATCCAAAAATTAAACAAAAATTGTCAGGGCTTTAATATAATCATAAATCATCACTGACTAAGTTCCATAACATTATAATTTATTTTAACCAGTATTTTATCAAAATCATCCTTAAGGGCAACATAAAGTTTATAACTACAAGTATGAGCTAATGTTTTCAAAACATCCTAAAATAATTTCTAGAGGCTCAAACTGTTATAAAAACTCTTATTCAAAAATTTCATAAGGATCCAAGGTCATATAGTCCTTCAATATTTTCCTAAAATGTATAGGCCTAAACTATCCATAATTGGTTTAAGTTGTGTCTAAGTCTAAATGGCACCATATCCCTTCCTAGGGTTATTTACCATCCTAGGATTACATGGACTAAACCCCAAGTCCATACATAGACATATCACACCATGTCAGTCACAAACCCCCAAAGTTTAATCCTAGGTTTGAAACTAGAGTCCTAGGGAAAACCCACTCCAATCCATCTCAAACTTTATGAGAGGGTGTTTTCAACTGACCTTGAGGCTCTGGCCAAAATCCCATCCCCTTTAGGTGTGAATTGGCCCCTCTATGCCCCAAACACTCTTTGCCCTAAATTATCCTTAAGGGACCAAACTTTGGTCACACCAATACCTATTCAAATCAATCTCACATGGGCTGAAATTTTTAGCAAAGTCATAATATAACCCTAAAAGACAGTCACCAAAATTTTGGTGGGTTTAGAGTTCATTAGACCCCTTAAATAATTCATGCAAGGTTTATTAAATTTCTACCAAAACTTTAACAAAATGGTTTCCAAAAATTCATATTTTTGGATATGTTTTAGGTGTAAGTAAGAGTGACCATCATCCCAAATTTCAAGGTATTTAGATGGCTGGATTGTCGGGGGCACTCAATTTAGTCTCTGGTCAAGCCTATGTATAGGCTGCACCATTTTGAATGTTGTGGTAAAACCACATAACCAAATGTGTTGAAAAAAATTTTAAACTAAAGTAGACTTCATGTTCTACAACTTTCATGTTGTCCATTTTTCTGAACACGACCTTTAATGGCCTCATATAACGGCATCAAATAATGCTTGATAAAAGATGATAATTCACTATATTATATATAAATATAATTATACTTTTCAATTCACTGTTCATCTTTCTTTCTCACCCGAACACGAGTAGAACCAGAAAAAAATGCTATCTATAGCTTTTCCAAAGATTAACACCGGCCACTCGGTCACTTCCCTGGCCAGCTACCGCTGTAACACCCCGAAACTCAAAAGAGGGACGAGTGACGTTTTCAGCCCAGTCTGAATTTCGGAGCAGGTGTCACGGGGGTGACACGGGCGTGTCACGGGCGTGACACAGGTGTGTTCGGCCGCGGGTCATGTGGTCGACGTTTTGACGATCGGAGATCATCGAGTTGAGGCACACGGCCTGGGACACGGGCGTGCCCCAGGGCATGTCACTTTGGGCAGTTTTCTGAGTCATGTACACGGGTCATGACACGGGCACAGACACGGGCGTGTCACATGTGACACGGGCGTGTCTGGTGCCGTGTCGCAGGCTGTGTCCTCCTCGGGAAACAAATGTTGGCAGTTGTGCACGGGCCATGACACGGGCCCAGACACGGGCGTGTCACATGCGACACGGGCGTGTCGGGTGCCGTGTCGCAGGCCGTGTCCTTCTCGGGTTGGGAAAGCTGGCCGATTGTACACGGGGGGGCGTGACACGGGTCTCGACATGGGCGTGTCATATGTGTCACGGGCGTGTCGGAGGCCGTGTCGAATTCCGTGTGCTGGTTTTCGAGTCGGTCGAGACGGCGAATGGGTGACATAGCCATGCACACGGCCGTGTTGCAACCCGTGTTCGGCCCATATTTTCTAATTTGAGGCCTAATCGTGGCTGTTCATTTCCTTAGCTTTGGATCTGACGGTGGGGGGCTGCTCCTGGGTGGTTTTAGCCGGGATAAGGGTTTCAAAACCCTCATTATCTTTTTCCATTCTCTCTCTTAGGGTTTAGAGAGAAGGGAGAGCAAGGAAGAGGTTGGAGGCCAAGATAAGGCCGCCGGTGGAGCGTCGGAGCTCCGAATCGCGATCTGAGTCCAGATCCGCGGAGGTGACGCCGTTGCGGTGCTTTCCAACAGCATAGTTTTTTATGGCGCCGCGGAAGAATGCAAGGGTAACGATTTCTCATCCTTGGGCATGTGAAGCCCTTTTTCCCTTTACATAGGAAGCCCTCTCTCGCGAGTGAGCGAAGAGTTGGAGCGTTCCTTGGGGTATATATGTAAAGTCCCCCTTGTATAGAGTCCGTATGCGAAAATGGACATAGGCATTGTGTGTGAAGCCTATCCGGACAAGTAGAGCCGGATCGGTGATGTTGCATTGCATATGAACCGGGGAAAACTCCGGGTGTTTGGGCGTTTTTCGGGTTTTCTACGTGGTAGATTGCAACAGGGAGCCTCTGAGATTAACTCCAAGGTGCACCCAGAAAACTGGGCAAAAGCGAGTTTTGACAACACGATGGCCGGGGAGCCAACGTGAACATAACCGGGTTATGTGATTGTTGTGGCGGAAACGGGACTCGGTGAGTCTTGACCTGCGCATATGGATTAAATTTCCATTGCGATATGAGCACGGGTCAGGCAAAACCGTACCCGATCTATGTCGTTCGGTGGGACCGTTGGCATGGATGAGAGTCTTCGGCGGTCTATGGCTTAAATTATCGTGACCAAGGCCAAGAAGACAAATTGCTCATATGGTTGGCCGTCCAAGGGGCGGTGGTGGAACGGGAACATCTATGGCTTGAATTGACGTGACGTTGGCCGGTTCGCTATGAATGTGCCCTGTGTGCACGAGGTGTGTGGCCGTGCGAGCCTACGCCTGTGATGATGTGTGTTTACACTAATAAATTGCCTATACTAATAAAGTGCAGGGAAAGAGCATCGCCGCCCCGATTTTGGGGGCGGGATCGTTATAATTTGGTCAGCATAGCTGACCATTGCTTTTGTTTGCCACCGGGAGGTGGTTTGTGCTTGCAGGTGCTGCGGAGCCGAGCGGAAAATAGCGGGCTAAAGCCCATGTTGCGGTGCTGGCCCTCGAAGGCCTACCTTTCTTTATGTTTTCCGTTTATCTCATGTATGGCCGGCCTGCGAGCCGAAGTATAAAAGACACTTTTGTTGAGAGAACTATTGTATGGCCATAAGGCCGGTACTTTTGTATTCATAATTCCTAGTTTATCTAAGTAGTGGACATTCGTGCTTGGCAGGGTTCTTTTATTTGTGCAACTTAAGAAATTGCTTCCGCTAGAATGACTCTGTGTAGGACGTTGGTGATTGGTTGTATGGTTTCAACGCGTAACCAACCGGTCTGTCCGTAGTATATGGCGTCGGGCCCCGGCCGGACCTACTGCAATATGCTATGCGACGGATAGGGGTGTTACAAATTGGTATCAGACTACTGGTTTCGGTCAAACTTAAATGAATTCGTGGACGAATTCACTTTAAGGAGTGGTGAGCACATGTGTGCGTCATCGTTATAACATGAAAAGAACCCATGAATGACCACTTAGGAATGGAAATACATATGTTTGAGGAACTTGCGTGTTCCTATAATTGCTGTTTGCAATAGTATTTGGTCGTTTATCGGTGTTTTGCACGTTTATAGGTGACCAGAAGTTGTGCTGGGCCGTCAGAACGACCAGGTTCTAAGGCAAGCAGTGCGCCAAGTGAAGCGCCTGCAACACCTCCGTCTGCCGAGACCATTAGGTTGGTGGCAGAAGCTGTCATGGCGATGATTAATGCGCAACCTGCAAGACAGATGCAGCAGCCTGCTCCTGCGGAGGAGCAAGTGCCGCTCCAAGCAGCGGAGCCTAGAAGGGTTGAGCAGGTGGCGGTGGAGCCGGAGTTGCCTCAGAGAGCAACTGAGAGACAGCTTAAGCATGTGATGGGCTTTCACCCACCGGTGTTCTCTGGAACGGGAACCCCGACCCAGGCTGAAGATTGGCTCTCAAGAGTCAATAGGGTGATGACAGCAACGGAAACGGAAGAGTGGCAAACATCAATAGCGACGTTCCTTTTGGATGGGGACGCAAGGTTATGGTGGGAAGGCCTAGAGCTACACCAGTTTAGGGGAAGGCCGTTGGCCGAAGTTCCTATGGCGGAGTTTGCAAGATTGTTCATGGCTCGATACCTCCCCTCAGCGCAGAGGATCGCATTGGAGAACGAGTTCCAAAAGTTGGTGCAAGGAGATAGCACTGTAGACGAGTACCTCCACGAGTTTACTCGGTTGGGGAGATATGCTAGCGCTACCTTTGCCGACGAGGAGCGAAAGACTAACCGCTTCTATGAAGGGTTAAGAGATGAGCTGAGGTTGCTACTGTCGGGGCCTATGGCGCAGGGTTTCCTAACCTTGGTCAACTCAGCCCGGTCCTTGGAGAAGGACATGAGAAATGTGCAAGCTAAGAAGGAATTTGGTGGGAAGAAATCGGAGTTCAAAGCGCTGACTACGTCGAAGTCGGGCTATCAGAAAATTCTACAAGAAGGCTAGGACGTCAGGTCCAGCTTCTTCTACAGGTGCCTCGGGGGCAACTACCAATTGAACCCCGGGCGCTTGTTTCACGTGTGGAAAGACGGGGCACTTTGCCCGCGATTGCTGGAGCGGACGCCCAAAGAATGAGAGAAAACAAGGAGCTACTTACGAAGAGAAGGGCAAGGCGGTGGAGTCAACCGCATCCCACTATGCTCCGACTCAGCCTAGAGTCTACAACTTGGGGCAGTAGGAGGCTATTAAACAAGCGGATATGGTAATAGGTACGAGTTAATTTATAGCAATTTAACTTAGATACTGTTGTTTATTGCTTGTTAGCCTAATATGGTTTGCATAGGCTTTGTTTTTATTAACGATAGTCCGGCACGGGCACTGTTCGATACGGGAGCTTCACACTCCTTCTTGTCCGAAAATTTTATGTCGCGCATCGGAGTCCCTTCTTCGATGGCGAAGGACAAGTTGGATGTGCTGCTACCGAATGGGTGCTTGATGCGTGCGGACAGAGTGTGCGCCGTAAAGGTTCACATAGGGAGCCAAGAGTTCGAATTGCTAGCGCCATTGCTGCCGCTAGTAGAATTCGACGTTATCTTTGGGATGGATTGGCTTTCGGAGCAGAAGGCTTGGATTGATTGCGACCGGAAGGAGGTCAAGCTGGGTGTTGGGAGGGGGACAACATTCGAGGGACTCAAGGGGTCGAGCAAGTCGTTGATGTCTGCTCTTCAGGTGGTAAAGGAAGTTCGTGCTGGTGCAGAGCTGTTCTTCGCAATAGTGGGGGCTGTGGAGCCAAAGTCCACGTTGGATAGCATCCCCGTGGTTTGTGAATACCCCGATGTGTTCTCGGATAGTCTTCCCGGGGCCCCACCGCATCGGGAGATTGATTTCACCATCGAGCTCGTACCGGGGGCCAAACCGGTGTCACGTGCTCCGTATAGGTTGACGCCTAAGGAGATGGCAGAGTTGAAAGTTAAGCTAGAGGAGCTGATGGAGTAAGGTTTTGTGCGTTCAAGCTCGTCACCTTGGAGCGCACCGGTCCTCTTCGTTAAGAAGAAGGATGGTAGTATGCGGTTGTGTATCGACTACAGAGAGTTGAACAAACTGACGGAGAAGAACAAGTACCCGATCCCGAGGATTGATGATCTGTTCGATCAGTTGGTCGGATCGTCGGTATATTCTGAGTTGGACTTGAAGTCGGGGTACTATCAGTTGAGGATAAGGAAATGTGATATCCCGAAGATGGCGTTATGCACAAGGTATGGGCATTTCGAGTTCACGGTCATGCCATTTGGACTGACGAATGCGCCATCAGTGTTTATGGACTTGATGAACAGGACATTCCGAGATTTCCTGGACAGCTTTGTGATCGTCTTTATTGACGATATATTGGTGTACTTGCAGTGCGAAGAAGTTCAATTCAAGCACTTGCATCTGGTGTTGGAGACTTTGAGGAGGAATGAGCTATATGCAAAATTCTCCAAGTGCGAGTTCTGGCTACCCTCAGTAGCGTTCCTTGGTCACGTTGTTAGTGGGGAAGGTATAGCGGTGGATCCGGCGAAGATCGTCGCGATACAGGAGTGGCCTGCGTTGTCTTCTGTCGCGGAAGTCCGTAGTTTTCTCGGGCTTGCCGGATATTACAGGCGCTTCGTAGAGAACTTCTCGCGAATCGCACTACCTCTCACGAAGTTGACAAGGAAAGATCAGAGATTCTTGTGGACGCAGGAGTGCATGCAAGCTTTTGAGGAGTTGAAGAGACGGTTGACCACGGCGCCAGTGCTTAGTTTGCTGACTGGGACCGAGGGCTTCAAGGTTTATAGTGACGCCTCGGGTAGTGGTTTGGGCTGTGTGCTGTTGTAGCATGGGAGCGTGATAGCTTATGGATCGCGTCAGCTAAAAGTGCATAAAAGGAACTATCCAGTCCACGACTTGGAGTTGGCGGCCGTGATATTTGCACTTAAGCTGTGGAGGCACTACCTATACGGCATAAGGGTCGATATTTACACCGATCACAAGAGCCTGAAGTACCTATTGGATCAGAAGGATCTTAACATGAGGAAGAGGAGGTGGATGGAGTTCCTGGGAGACTACACCTTCAAGATTCATTATGTACCCGGGAAGGGCAATGCGGTTGCTGATGCGTTGAGTCGCAAGGCTCCCGCCCAAGCCAACTGGTTGTCGGTGCATGATGAGCGGCTGATACGGGAGTTGGAGGAGCTTGAGATCTGTTGCGTTGACAAGCAGACGAGCGCCAAAGCAATATTGAACTGGACAGAAGCCCAGTACGACCTGGCTGACCGGGTTCAGCAGGCATTGGAGTTAGATGACTCCATGAAAGAGCTTATGGAGGCAGCGTTGGATGGGTCAAATTCCCAATTTTCAGTGGAAGATGGGTTGTTAAGGAAGGATCATCAGTTGTGCGTCCCAAGCGGGAGTAACCTACGGGCAGAGTTGATGTACGAGGCTCATCATACCAAGTACTAAATCCACCCAGGGAGCACAAAGATGTACCGTGACCTTAAGAAGCTGTTTTGGTGGTCGGGGCTTAAGAAAGACGTAGCGTTGTTTGTGGCTAAGTGCCAAGCGTGCGCCTTGGTGAAGGCGGAGTGCCAAAAGCCGGGAGGATTTCTGAAGTCCTTGCCTATACCGGAGTGGAAGTTCGACGACATATATATGGACTTTGTGCATGGGTTGCCAAGGTAGAAGAAGGGGAACGATGCCATCTAGATAATCGTAGATCGGTTAACTAAGGTGTCGCATTTCATTCCGCATAGGAAGGACGACTCGGTGGAGAAGT
This sequence comes from Platanthera zijinensis, assembly GCA_039513925.1. NCBI lineage: Eukaryota > Viridiplantae > Streptophyta > Magnoliopsida > Asparagales > Orchidaceae > Platanthera > Platanthera zijinensis. The sequence goes on from CM077092.1 coordinate 84,221,146, forward strand.
TGGCGAAGCTATATGTGGACAATATAGTTAGACTGCATGGTGTGCCTCGCAGCATTGTGAGTGATCGCGATGGGCATTTCCCGTCAAATGATTGGAGGTTGGTGCAGCAGATGCTGGGGACAAAGTTGAAGTTCAGCACAGCCTTCCATCCACAGACGGATGTGCAGACCGAGAGAGTCAATAGAACGATGGAGGACATGCTCCGCATGTGTGTTCTAGACTTCAGGAAGCATTGGGAGGACCACCTTTATTTGGTGGAGTTCGCGTACAACAATAGCTACCAGGAGAGTATCCAAATGGCGCCCTTTGAGGCCCTATATGGTAGAAAATGTCACATGTTGTTGTCTTGGTTAGAAATGGGTGAGGCAAGGTTGTACAAGAAGCAGGAGGTGGATAGTGCTACCTCATTGGTGCGGATCATTTGGGAGCGCTTGTTGATCGCTCAGGACAGGCAGGCGAAGTATTACAATACCAAGCACCGGAACGTAGAGTTCGCGGTAGGCGATTGGGTTTACTTGAAAGTAAAGCCGTTCAAGGGGCTTTCACGGGTAAGACACTTGAAGAAGCTGAGCCCAAGATACCTTGGACCTTTTGAGGTTCTAGATCGAGTCGGCGAAGCAGCATACCGTTTGAAGCTATCGGTGGAGTTGAATGGGCTACACGATATGCTCCACATCTCTGTGTTGCGGAAGGCGGTGCAAGTGCCTTCACTAGTGATCGCAGTTAATCAAGTGTCGGTGGACGAAGGGTTGACGACTAGGGTCAAGCCCGTTCGTATCGAAGACTCTGAGTTCAAGAGGATCTGTAACAAGGAGATCCGGATGGTTAAGGTCTGGTGGGATAATTGCGGTCGGGAGGAGCTCTCTTGGGAAAGGGAGCAAACAATGCTGGAGGAGTACCCGGAGTTATTCCTCTCAGGTATCGTTAAAAGTTTTAAGTTCCTATAGTTTTCCTTTAGTAAATTTCGTGGGCGAAATTCTATTAAGGGGGAGAGAGTTGTAACACCCCGAAACTCAAAAGAGGGACGGGTGACGTTTTGAGCCCAGGCTAAATTTCAGAGCAGGTGTCACGGGCGTGACACGGGCGTGACACGGGCGTGACACGGGCATGTCATGGGCGTGACACGGGCATGTCACGGGCGTGACACAGGCGTGTTCGGCCGCGGGTCATGTGGTCGACGTTTTGACGATTGGAGATCGTCGAGTTGAGGCACACGGCCTGGGACACGGGCGTGTCCCAGGGCGTGTCACTTTGGGCAGTTTTCTGAGTCATGTACACGGGTCATGACACGGGCACAGACACGGGCGTGTCACATGTGACACGGGCGTGTCTGGTGCCGTGTCGCAGGCCGTGTCCTCCTCGGGAAACAAATGTTGGCAGTTGTGCACGGGCCATGACACGGGCCCAGACACGGGCGTGTCACATGCGACATGGGCATGTCAGGTGCCGTGTCGCAGGCCGTGTCCTTCTCGGGTTGGGAAAGCTGGCCGATTGCACACGGGGGGGGGGGGGGGGCGTGACACGGGTCTCAACACGGGCGTGTCACTTGTGACACGGGCATGTCGGAGGCCGTGTCGAATGTCGTGTGCTCGTTTTCGAGTCGTTCGAGACGGTGAATGGGTGACACGGCCATGCACACGGCCGTGTTGCAACCCGTGTTCGGCCCAGATTTTCTAATTTGAGGCCTAATCGTGGCTGTTCATTTCCTTGGCTTTGGATCCGACAGTGGGGGGCTGCTCCTGGGTTGTTTTAGCCAGGATAAGGGTTTCAAAACCCTCATTCTCTTTTTCCATTCTCTCTCTAAGGGTTTAGAGAGAAGGGAGAGCAAGGAAGAGTTTGGAGGCCAAGATCTGGCCGTCGGTGGAGCGTCGGAGCTCCGAATCGCGATCCGAGTCCAGATCCGCGGAGGTGACGTCGTTGCGGTGCTTTCCAACCGCATAGTTTTTTATGGCACCGCGGAAGAACGCAAGGGTAACAATTTCTCATCCTTGTGCATGTGAAGCCCTTTTTCCCTTTGCATAGGAAGCCCTCTCTCGCGAGTGAGCAAAGAGTTGGAGCGTTCCTTGGGATAGATATGTAAAGTCCCCCTTGTATAGAGTCCGTATGCGAAAACGGACATATGCATTGTGTGTAAAGCCTATCCGGATAAGTAGAGCCGGATCGGTGATGTTGCATTGCATATAAACTGGGGAAAACTCCGGGTGTTTGGGCATTTTTCGGGTTTTCTACATGGTAGATTGCAATAGGGAGCCTCTGAGATTTACTCCAAGGTGCACCCGGAAAACAGGGCAAAAATGAGTTTTGCCAACACGATGGTCGGGGAGCCAACGTGAACATAACCGGGTTATGTGATTGTTGTGGCGGAAACGGGACTCGGTGAGTCTTGACCTGCGCATATGGCTTAAATTGCCGTTGCGATATGAGCACGGGTTAGGCGGAACCGTACCCGATCTATGTCGTTCGGTGGGACCGTTGGCATGGATGAGAGTCTTCGGCGGTCTATGGCTTAAATTGTCGTGACCAAGGCCAAGAAGATAAATTGCTCATATGGTTGGCCGTCCAAGGGGCGGTGGTGGAACGGGAACGTCTATGGCTTGAATTGACGTGACGTTGGCCGGTTTGCCGTGAATGTGCCCTGTGTGCACAAGGTGTGTGGCCGTGCGAGCCTACGCCTGTGATGATGTGTGTTTACACTAATAAATTGCCTATACTAATAAAGTGCAGGGAAAGAGCATCGCCGCCCCGATTTTGGCGGCGGGATCGTTATAATTTGGTCAGCATAGCTGACCGTTGCATTTGTTTGCCACCGGGTGGTGGTTTGTGCTTGCAGGTGCTGTGGAGCCGAGTAGAAAATAGCGGGCTAAAGCCCATGTTGCGGTGCTGGCCCTCGAAGGCCTACCTTTCTTTATGTTTTCCGTTTATCTCATGTATGGCCGGCCTGCGAGCCGAAGTATGAAAGACACTTTTGTTGAGAGAACTATTGTAAGGTCATAAGGCCGGTACTTTTGTAATCATCATTCCTAGTTTATCTAAGTAGTGGACATTCGTTCTTGGCAGGGTTATTTTATTTGTGCAACTTAAGAAATTGCTTCCGCTAGAATCTCTCTGTGTAGGACGTTGGTGATTGGTTGTATGGTTTCAACGTGTAACCAACCGGTCTGTCCGTAGTATATGGCGTCGGGCCCGGCCGGACCTACTGCTATATGCTATGCGACGGATAGGGGTGTTACAACCGCCACCACCACCTCCGTCGAGGTGGTGGCTATGGCCCGGCGGTGGTTTGGCCGCTGGAGGTGGTGGTTTCCCGCGAACCCGCAACCATGATTTTTGGAATTTCTCCATTTTTTATCACTTGGATCGTCTTGTTTGAGCCCAATTTCTCCGCCTAATTTGATCTAGACACTAGCACAAGGGGAGAGGAGGAGAAGCGGACCTTGTTCGGGGTTCGATGACGACAGTGGAGGCGGTTGGCCGTGGCTTTATTCCTCTCCGGCGAGCCTTCCCAATTTCTCGATCCTCCACCAAAACTATTGATCCAATACATGATTTCGACTGTCATGAACGTTTTGAAGATGATGAAAGGATCAGAAATTGGAATGGAGGGCTGTATAGGGGGTTTTATATTTTTTTCATGGGAGGGGAGGTGAAGGGGTTGTTGGTAATGGTGGTTGGGCTCCCCTCTTTATTTTTATGGGTTGGAGTTTATGGGGAGATGAATCTTAAGCATTAAAGAATCCCAAAGGCTGCTTAGGGGAGGTGGAAAAAGTGATCCATGGTCTCCCTCCAAAACTCCACTCTCTCTTTCTTCTTTCTCTCTCCTCCATTAAAGGATAACTTGAGATTTCTCTCTCCTAGTCATCATTTATAGCTTTTGAATGTCATTCCATTTAAATATCAGCCCCCTAAAGTTAATGGACCACTTAAGTTGGGCTTAGCCCAAGTGGCTTGGGTTTGAGCTAGCCATTTAGGCTAGTTTGACCTAAACCTAGGTTGAGTTGACTTAGGTCAATTTTACCATTTGAGTTGACTCCAATGAGTCCTTAGTGACTCAATAGCCTCTCCTAGGGTCTAGGGAGATTTGGGTAGGGTTGGTTTTGCACATTAGAGGCCAATTGCCCTTACTTGCCTAATTTTGGACTATAGTGGACTTGGGTCAATTTGTCCACTTTGAGTTGACACCAATGGGTCCTTGGTGACCCATTGACCTCACTTTAGGGTTAGGAAAGCATGTTTGGGGTCTACTTAGCTAAGGTAAGGTCAATTGACCCTCTATAGGTCAGTTTGACCTATTTAGGGTTAGGGTGGACCTAGGTCAACTTGGCCACTTTGACTGCCCCAAATTGGTCCTTAGTGACCCTTTGGACCACCCAATGAGTTAGGGGTTTTGTGGTGGGGTCATGGAGTCAAGTTGAAGCCTTAAGGTCAAATCCTAGGTTTGGTGATGAGGATGTGTTATAGGCTGACCAAGGTGATTTTCACCTTGGCCTTTGATCACTTTGCCCTTTTTAGCTTCCTAGGGTTTTGTCATGACCTAGTCATGATAAAACCACTCTTAGGGGTCTAGTTGAAAATGGGATATTACAAATCCCAATAAACAAAATTAAAAATTTTGTCCCCGAAATTTAGGTTAGGCCTGTTGGGTTTCTACTGAGAGTTATTGAATGTAACATCCCATAGGAAGTTAAATGTATTCTTTTCCCGGAGAGATCCAGGTACCTTTACTGCATTAGATCTGGGTTTTCCCAGGTATGCTCCTCCTACCCATGGTTCCTTTACAGGACCTTGCCTAGCGGGACCTTCTTGCACCGCAAGACCTGACCGTTGTATCATCTATCCTGACCGACTCACAGCATACCGATTGATCAAAAGTTGTCGAGCCATCTATACCAAGAACCTACTATTCCGGCCGTAGAAGAGCCTTCCTGAGAAATGAGACATGGAAGACGTCGTGCAAACCCGCTAACTCCGGCAGTAGCTCCAGCCTGTAATCCAATGGGATGATCCGCTCCCGGATCCTGTAACACCCCATATTCCATAGACTGAGCTTCTCCCGCCCGCGTACCCGCGAGACTCCATGCACCAGACGTATCTTTAGGAATCATGGTCTCTATCTTGAGACTCTACTTGACAATGTCGCGCATTGTAATATTTGGTCAGTGTGCTCTGGGCCTCCAGCATCCTATCTTGAAGTAGTCACACCTAGGTATCTGGGTTCTTCATAAATCCTGAGTTGAGTGCCATTGGATCCTCATCTTAGATCCACGACAGTGGAATCCTGTACTACCATATGAGGGTGGAGAGTTGTGTTGAATGTCGGCTAAGATTCTAGATAAGCCTGGACTTACCTTCTCTCCTTGGACATACACTATCCATCCTAATTCGACACGATCATCTTGAGCACACCATGATAATGGTCTTCTACTCCCAAACTTCATAAAACACCCGCGGGTGATTTCTTTCGGGTCGGGGTGACCCCAGCTACCTCGGCCAGTCTATCCTCGATGTTCCCTTTATAACTGGGCCCGGAATGGGGACGAGGAATCCTGTGTATGAAAATCCCTAATTATACCCTCGAATTTCCACTCTAACTCGGGCAGTGTATGGTAATTGTGCCTCTTTCTTCACTCCGGGGCGATACATGTACTGAGATACACTATACTTCCGGTGATACATCATAGCGATTAAATTTTTACCTTCTCAGATATCCTTAATCTTGTTACCCATCATCTAATTTTTCATGACCATAGTTAATCCTCGTAATTATTATATCTTATCACCAAGAAATTGTCTTGGTAATGCTACAGGTCATCATTCCAAACATGTTTTTAAAAAAATCTTATCTTCCCCTGAATAATGTCGAATTATATTGACTTCAATCTCACTATGTTCGTTATGCCTCATTCTCTAAATTAGGTCTAAGGAAACCCAAGTCAATACTAATTTACCAAATAATCAAAGTACAAGTCCCCAATAAACAAAAGGTAAGCCCCAAATAAACAAAAGGTAAGCCCCTACCTACCTTGGGCTAAGTATCTTTGATATTACCATATTATATCCATCTTAGCTGGTTGCACAATCCCTAGGGCATCAATATTTGCCTTGGGGTTCCACCCTGAAACACGTGATATACTCCATACTTTAAACTCTATGAGTCACATTTACAGCAACCTTATCGGGGTCAAAATATTCTCGTCCCAAATTGGTATCTTCCGAACTTGAATTCCTATCTAACCCTCGGTGTTTGTCTCGGTGGTTCTCTCCAGGTAATCTTATTACTGGTATGAGGGTCAAGATAAAATGTCTTCTGCCATTCTGCTAATAGATTATTGGCCTCAATTCTCCTTAAGGCAGTCCTACCAGTTTGAGTAATTCTTGATTGGGACAGTATGGACACCTGAGTTTATGTCTTAGTTAGTCATTCTCGTGTTAAACTCATCCTTTATTCTCTTTGGGTATCTACTTACCTTAACCAAGTTAATAACCAAGGTCTATTTTGGACTAGGGCATACTATAATCGTCATGGTTAGTCTTAGTCCTAGTTGGTGTAGTCTAACTCGTCTGTTAGAGAATTATAAGATGAGATCTTCGCAGCCGGAGATGCTCACTATTGGGGCAGGGTTTGTCGTAGGCTACAAATAAGAATTCCAATTAATGAAGAAGTGGACTTTTACATGTGATTTCCCTTATGTGCACACCACTGCTTCCGCTGCTAGTTTGTCCTCAAACTAAGCTCGCGCGGGGATGACCCTGGGTTAGTTGACTTCTACTTTTCCGATCAAGGTTTCCTCTGATACCACTTGTAAGACTCCATTTTTTTTCACAACCAGGGTCTTATGTAACGTCCCTAGCCAATCCAACGTGACAGTGTCACGGCTCCGCTCTAGGCGACGCTACCCGGCTGCAGTCCAAGAACCCCAACCCCGCTCTCTCCACAAGCATGTTATTGGTGGCCAGTACCTCCCATTGATGAGGGAAACTCGATAGTCAAGCGCTCACCACGGATACTTCACAGGAGGTCACCCATCCTGGTACAACTCTAGCCCGAGCACACTTAACTATGGAGTTCTTTCAACTCTCATCAGTAGTTAAGCTGCATAGTTAAGCGTGCTCGGGCTAGAGTAGTACCGGGATGGCTGACCTCCTGGGAAGTCCCCATGGTGCGTAATTGACAATCGCGTTTCTCTCATCAATGAGAGGATGTGGCCACCAACAACCCTCCTGCGGAGGGAGAGGGGTTGGGGTGCTTGGGCTGCATCCGGTAGCGTCGCCTAGAGCGGAGCCATGACACTGTTACATTAGATCGGCTAGGGACGTTACAATAAAAAGTGCATGGTTGTGTTGGGATTTGTCTCCACAATACCTCAGATTTGTAGGAGGTCAGACCTTGAACTCAGATGAATTAAGGTGTATTTGATATTGTGTTCAAGTTATATGTGTGCAGGTTTTTATTTCTAAGTGTAGACCAATGTCAGTCTATAATGGGTCACCAAACACAGGACCATACAATGTAATCCCTCATTGTGTGATCCAAAGTGGTTGCCCATGTATAGCCTCTCTATTGGGATACACTTCCTATACAAGCACTTGGATTGGTGGACTGAAGTTTTGAACTTTATCTTTTCAGAAGAAATTTTTTCTAAGTCTACATACTCGAGTATGTTTCTTTATATACTCGAGTAAGTTACTTAGTACTCGAGTAGATCCTTAGACATACTCGTGTAGACTCTGTGTACTCGTGTAGATAATTCTATACTCGAGTAGATAGTCAGTCACTCGAGTAGGTCATATCTTATACTCGAGTAAATCCTTCTGCTTTTAGATCCAGAATTTTCTCTAAGTCCACATACTCGAGTACATCTCTTGTATACTCGAGTAAGTGGGTCTGCACTCGAGTAAGTTGGATTACATACTCGAGTAGACTGTTTTACTCGAGTAGATAATAACTTGTACTCGAGTAGTTGGTTAGTTACTCGAGTAAGTGGTATGTTCATACTCGAGTAGATCTGTGCTTCTCATCTCAGAATAATTCTAAGTCTACATACTCGAGTAGTTCCCTATATACTCGAGTAAGTGACGCTGAACTCGAGTAGATGTTTTTCGTACTCGAGTAGTTCAATGATTACCCGAGTAGCTTTTCCAAGATACTCGAGTAATTCATTCTTCTCTTACTCAAGTATCTCCAACTCTTCTACTCGAGTAGTTCCTCCTCTTATCTGAGAAATTTTTCTAAGTATTTTTACTCGAGTATATACTCGCATGCTCGGGTAGTTCTAAATTCACTCGAGTGCTGATCCTTGAATCACTCGAGTAGCTTATCTTCATATACTCGAGTATGCTCCTTTTTTATCCTCTCGAGTATATACCATCTGATACTCGAGTATATCTTTTCTTTGACTCGAGTATATCTGTTTAAATTTTCCTAAAATTTCTCTAAGTCAATTCCTCTATGTATTTCAAATCAATCATTTCTGATTGGTCCACGTGTCATCCCGAATTAATTTTCTGACCGTTGGAGTCCACCTATAAATAGGTCCTCTCAGATTTGATTAAAAACAAGTTTTTGAAGGATTATTATTTTCAGTAAGAGAAAAAGGAAATCCCGTGAACCCTAATTCCTCACGTCGTCGCCACCGCCATTGACGTTCACGGAAGAAGCTCTGGATCGACGATCTTCGATCGCTGCCTTCAACTTTTATTCTCCAGCGATCCAGACGAAAGTTAATCACTCGATCTCGCCGAGCCTCAAAGATTTCAGATCTATTTTCTCGATCGAGGTGATTCCGTTTTTCAGATTTGTGGATCTCTTACAAGTCATCTTTAACATACTCTGATCAAGCCAAAGCTCTTAAAGAAGAAGACTGTCAAGATCCAGATCTGAGAATATTGTTGTTTGTATTTCTCCTTTCAAACAATTTACTTTGTAGGAGCTTTGTTCTCCGAGATTTGTAGGAAGGCTTTTTCTTCCGAGTTCTGTAGATCTAGTTGGATCGAGTTTGTAGGAACGGGGTTCCGAGGTGTAGGATTGTTTTCAATCCGATATAGTGGAGTAGCCGAGTCTAGTGATTTGCTAGATCGGTGAGGAAAGTGGACGTACCCAAGATTGGGGAACCACTATAAATCTCTTGTCGTCTGTGATTGCTTGATGTGTGCTGTGTTCATTTTTTTAATTCCGCATTTGACACGCATTTCACCTATTCACCCCCCCCCTGTAGGTGTTTTAGGCTAACAACTTAGCACTCTCAATTGGTATCAGAGGGAGGTTGATCGTTAAAAGGTTAACACCTTGATCTTATCCTTCTAAGTTGTTTCTTGAATAGTATCAAGCATGAGTAAGACCAAGGATTTTGCTAAACTCCCTATCTGCACCAAGAACAATTTTCCTATGTGGAAGGAAAGAGTAAAGTTCTTCATGGAAGCAGTAGATCCCCGGATCTTCATGATTGTTGAAGAAGGTCCCCACATTCCTATGACTACTTCCACCATAGATCCCACCAAACAAGTTCCCAAGAAATTGATGGATCTAGATAAAGATGAGATTGCACTTGTCTCTCTGGACAAGAATGCTAAAAACATTATAGCAAGTGCAGTCGATGACTCAATGCTGCAGAATCTGATTCATTGCCAATCTGCCAAGGAGATGTGGCAATCCCTAGTGACTCTAATGGAAGGTACTGAAGAAGTAAGGGATGATCGAAGGTCCCTACTGAACCAGAAGTATGAAGCCTTCAGGCAGGGTCATAAGGAAGCCATAGCTGACACTTTTGAGAACTTCTTCAAGATAGTAAATGGCCTCAGAGTTTATGGACGTGTCTTCACCAATGGGGAACTCAATGACAAATTCTTAAGATCCCTAACCAAGGAATGGGACAATAAGGTATGTGCCATTCGGGAGTTTGGAAGGTTAGCTGAGACAGACCCGCAGAATCTGTTCGGAAAGCTTATGTCTTACGAGCTGCAAATCAACTCAAGAAAAGCTGAAGAAGAGATCAGCAGGTCTGCATCCAAGGAGAACTCTATCGCTCTAAAGGCAGATAGCTCAAGGAAGACAAAGGCTAGCTCTTCTGCCCCAGTTCCTTAAGTTGATGAAGAAGAATCATCTGATCCAAGCTCATCTGGCTCAGAACTATCTGATGGAGAGTTCTCATTGCTCTCCCGGCAATTCAAGAAATTCTTAAACAAGAAGAAGCAATGGAGAGGCAAAGATGCCTCATTCAGAAGATCACGACATGATGGTGATCAGAAAAAGAAAGGCTCAAGTAGCCATGACAGGTATAACTCCAAACCGAACAAACAGATTTCGACTGACATCATTTGTTATTGTTGCAATAAGCCAGGATACGTCATCGCCGACTGCCCTCACAAAAAGAAAGAGGGTGGAAGAAGAGAGGAAAAGAAATCCTCACACCATAAGAAGAGGACAGAGATGAGTCTAGTAGCCAAGAAGAGCAAAACTCTCAGCGACTCCGACTCATCTGAGTCGAGTGAAGAAGAGGAAGCTTACTTTGGGCTCATGTCTCACTCAGATGATGAACAAGTCCCCCAGTTCACTGGGGAGGTAAAATCTCACACTCCTCTCTCTGACTCTGATGATGATAATGAGCAAGAGGGCTATTCCTCTGAAGATGAATCTGAACTCATGGCCCAGTACAAAGAGTTGCTCATGACCTACGAGAAATGTCGTAGAGTAGTGAAAACTCAAGCCAAAGAGATAAAATCTCTACAGGCTAGTGAGAGCAGCTTGAGAGAAGAAGTCAATAAGACTAACTCTCTTCAAGAGATCTTAAACAGTGCTATGGATGAATACAATCAAGCTCTCAAGCACCTCAACCTTAAAGAGGAAATCACCAAAGAATTGGAACAATAACTCGAGGTGGAAAAGAAACTTGTTGAGAGTTGCTCTAAGCCTAAGACAGTTCTTCTAATCGTTGCTGAGTTCTCTGCTAAGTCCAAGGGTGCTGTTCTAGGCCACATTGGCTCTTCCAGTAAATCCTCTAGGAGAAACAAGGCCAAGAGAAAGATTAAGGCTGCCCGGAAGGCTCTAGCTGAAGAAAAAGGGAAAGCTCCCTTGGAACCTGTTCTGTTCAAGAAAGTTATCTTTCCTACGAACGAGCTCGACTATGAGTCTACCTATGGACACTTTTCTAGGCCGATCCCTGAGAAACCTAAGTCAAGATTCCAAGGTTGGACTCGTCCCCGTAACTTTGGCGAGAGTGCCTTCAAAGCACCTTATGAAGAGATTCAAGTTCAAAGCTATGGACCTTATGCTCATGGTCATAATATCAAAAAGACACCAAAAGTAAAACCCATTGTAGAAAAGCCTATGAAGGAGAAGACTTCATGTAATTGCCATCATCATGAAGCCTCTTCCTCCAAGAGTAAAGCTCCTGCTGGACCTTCATTCCAGAAAGTCAAGCAGGACTACACAAGGCAAAGATACAACATGTTCGACTGTTGGTGTTGTGGCAGAATTGGTCATTTTGCCAGTGATTGTTGGTTCAATCCTAGTAATGCTGCAACCCCTCAAGTTAGCAACGTGAGAATGACCACTCATGAGGCTAATACTCGTAGGGGGAGTATTCTAACTCGAGACCAAGGACCCAAACTTGTTTGGGTTCCTAAGGCTAAATGATTGTAATTGCAGGTATGTCCAAAGGCCACCAAAATGCCAATCTGGTACTTGGACAGTCGATGCTCTCGGCATATGACCGGGACAAGGAGCCTACTCCAGAATTACACCTCAGTCTGCAACGGACCAAAGGTCATCTTTGGAGGTTTAGATCGAGGAATAACTAAAGGCTATGGTATGATCTCTAACAGTAGCGTATCCTTTTCGGATGTAGCCTATATTGAAGGATTGGAACACAATCTCATCAGCATAAGCCAACTATGCGACAAAGGATACGTAGTTGAATTTCATGCTGACAAGTGTTTGATAAAATCGGTTAACAACATGGAAACTATTTTATCAGGCACTCGAAGCAGAAATATTTTCTGTTTAAATTTCATTTGTATAGACTCTTCGACACCAGTATGTCTTTTGGCAAAAAGTAGTGCATCTCTTGCTGACCAATGGCACAAGAGACTAGCACATATTAATTACAAAACTATTAATAAATTATTCTCTCAAAACTTAGTACGTGATACACCTAATGTCAAGTGCGTTACGGACAGTCCTTGTCACGCTTATATCAAAGGCAAGCAAACAAGAAGTTCGTTTAAAAGCATAATAGGCAAGGATTCTAATAGAAGCTTACAGCTTCTCCATATGGACCTGTTTGGTCCACTGCAGGTTAGAAGTTTGGGAGGTAAGGAATATACGTTGGTTATTGTGGATGATTACTCGCGCTTTGCGTGGGTGTTCTTTCTGAAACACAAGTCAGATACCTTCGGTATTTTCACTAATTTTGTTAGGCAGATCCAGAATGAATACAACTGTTCCGTAGTCATAATCAGAAGTGACAATGGAACGGAATTCAAGTCTGGAGCCATGACAGAATTCTGTGAAAGTCAAGGTATCTTTCATGAGTTTTCCTCTCCTCGTACCCCACAGCAAAATGGAGTAGCTGAGAGAAGGAACAGAACACTCATAGAGGCTTGCAGGACCATGTTGAGTGATGCCTCACTTCCAGAGTATTTCTGGGCTGAAGCCGTCAACACCGCTTGTCACGTGCAAAATCGAGCACTCATCAACAAAAATTATGATAAGACTCCTTACGAACTTTTAAAAGGCAGGAAACCAACCATTTCGTATTTTAGAATCTTTGGCTGTAAGTGCTTCGTGCTTAACAACGGTAAGTATCACACTACCAAGTTTAGCGAGAAAAGCTTTGAAGGTATTTTTGTAGGGTATAGTAGCCATAGTAAAGCCTATAGAGTATTCAATAGAAAAACCCTGGTGGTGGAAGAGTCGATACATCTTGTATTTGATGAGACGAGTCTGCTGCAAAGCAACTTGTCTAGTGTGCCTATTGTAGATGCAGGTACAAAGTTGAAAGAAATTAGCTTGGATGAAACTACTAAAGGTAGAGATGAGACGTTCATCAAGATCACCTCTACAACCCCTATTGAAGAGGTGGATGATCAAAATGAAGAACACATCCCAGCTGAAGATGCAACTCCAGTGGCTGAAGACATCTCAGATGCAAGCACTTTTGAGTTCAGACACTTGAAAGATCATCCTGTTGAGCAAATTATAGGAGATCCTCGGGATGGCGTCAGAACTCGTCGAGGTACAACTAACGAGAATTTATACTTAAGTTTTCTGTCACAGGTTGAACCAAAGAAGTTTGAGGAAGCAAACTCCGACGCATCCTGGATTCTAGCCATGGAAGAAGAGCTCAATCAGTTCAAATGATGCAAAGTTTGGACACTTGTTCCTAGACCCAAGAGTAAGAACGTCATTGGGACAAAATGGGTCTACCGGAACAAGATGGACGAAGATGGAACAATTATAAAGAATAAAGCCAGACTTGTCGCCAATTGCTATCGTCAAGAAGAAGGAATCGACTTCGACCAGACTTATGCTCCAGTGGCAAGACTGGAGGCGATCAGGTTATTTCTTGCCTATGCTGCACTTAAGGGCTTTACCGTCTATCAAATGGACGTCAAGTCCGCCTTCCTAAATGGTGACATAAAGGAAGAAGTGTATGTAGAGCAACCTCCAGGTTTTGTTGATTCAACCTTTCCTAATTATGTTTATTTACTGCAAAAAGCTTTATATGGTCTTAAGCAAGCTCCTCGAGCTTGGTATGAGACGTTGTCTACCTTTCTTCTTGAGAACAAGTTCATAAGAGGAAAGATAGACAAGACATTATTTCTTAGGGAAATAAAAGACAAGATTTTGCTAGTGCAAATCTATGTCGACGACATCATTTTTGGCTCTACGGATAACAACCTCTGCAAGAAGTTTTCCAAACTTATGCAAGGGAAGTTTGAAATGAGCAGTATGGGAGAGCTGAAGTATTTCTTAGGGCTACAAGTGAAACAATCTGAGGATGGAATTTTCATCTCACAGACCAAGTTCACCAAAGAGCTACTTAAGAAATTTGGAATGGAGAATGCAACCTCTATGAGGACTCCAATGGCCTCAGCTATGTCTCTGGACAAGGATGAGAAAGGGAAACCTTTTGATGAAACCAAGTACAGAAGCATAATTGGGTCCTTGCTCTACCTTACTGCAAGTAGACGAGATATAATGTTCTCAACATGTGTATGTGCTAGATTTCAGGTGAACTCTAAGGAATCTCACTACATTGCTGCAAAGCGAATCCTGAGATACCTCAAAGGTACACCAAATCTTGGCTTATGGTACCCAAGAAGTAATGATAGTGAACTAATTGGATTTTCAGATGCAGATTTTGTAGGTAGCAAAGATGACAGGAAAAGCACCTCCGGGACTTGCCAATTTCTCGGAAGGAGACTTATTTCCTGGAGCAGTAAGAAGCAGAACTGTGTAGCTATCTCAATGGCTGAATCAGAGTACATCTCTGCAGGCAGCTGTTGTGCACAGCTTTTATGGATCAAGAATCAATTTGAAGACTACAACATGAAGTTCCAGAACATTCCTTTGTTTTGCGACTCATCCAGTGCTATAGCAATTGCCAACAATCCAGTCTCCCACAGCCGGACCAAGCATATAGAGCTTCGCTATCATTTCATCCGGGAGCATGTGGAAAATGGAGTCATTGATCTACAATATGTCTCCACAGACAGGCAAGTTGCGGATATATTCACCAAGCCGCTGGACGAGTCCAAGTTCTCGTTCTTCAAAATGGAACTCGGGCTGCTCAACAAAGAAGACTACAAATGGACTCTCAAAGTTGAAGAGATCTATGTCAGTAAATATCTCCAAGGAAAATTGTCCTTCAGAGTAAGATACTCGAGTATATCAAAGACATACTCGAGTAAACGGGAAATACTCGAGTAAAGAGTTTCACATACTCGAGTAGTTGACTACATACTCGTGTATGAACTTTACACACTCGAGTATGCTTCGTTACTACTCGTGTATGAACTCCACATACTCGAGTATGCTCCGTCTCTACTCGAGTATGAACTTGACCTACTCGAGTATAAGGACTTCTCTACTTTGAAATTCTAATTTCTCTATTCGCACCGAGTTATTTGCCGCTTCATTCAGGTATGAAATAATATTTATTTTTTTAAAACAAACCTAATTAGGATTATATATATAGAGAGAGAAATCAGGAAAACCCTTTCCACTTCTCATTTAATCGAGTAGCCGCCGACTCCTCATCTTCCAGAAATCACAGAGCATCGTCTTCTTCGCCTTCTCATCTTCCAGAATCGCAAATGGCTCCTTCCTCTAAAATCGGCATCGGCTCTGAACTCGCCCCCGCGGGTATAGCCGATCTCTCAGATGATTTCAGAAATCTTCTGATTTTGTTCGATACCGCCGGATTATCATTCGTTCTCGAGTCGCCGTGCAGAGTTATTCTTCCAGCAGTTGAGGAGTTCTATCAGAATCTGAAGATCAAGCGTAATGGAAAGCTCCTGAAAACCAAGGTAAGAGGGATAAAAATTCGATTGGATA
The DNA here is from genome assembly GCA_039513925.1 of Platanthera zijinensis. Classification (NCBI taxonomy): domain Eukaryota; kingdom Viridiplantae; phylum Streptophyta; class Magnoliopsida; order Asparagales; family Orchidaceae; genus Platanthera; species Platanthera zijinensis. The sequence goes on from CM077092.1 coordinate 84,236,699, forward strand.
AAGGTTCTCTTGCAACTCTGTTGAAGCTCCCAGTAGTCGATGAAGATGCCGATATGGCTGAAGAAGTTTCCTTAAGAACTAGCTTGTTCTGTGGAGCTAACCCTCAAGCACATTCTTTTAGCAGGGCTGACTTTAACTCAGAAGGAAAATTCCTGGTAGATTTGATTGCAAAAGTTCTGTTGTGCAAGACGTATTCTATTCGAGAAATCTCTATGGAAATGTTTGACATAATGCAAGCTATTGTCTGTCGCAAGCAGTTTCAGTTTGGACTGTTGCTCCTAGACAAAATCAGAGACAGTATTATGCATCCCAGCTTTGCCAGAATCATCCCCCTCCTGCTTCATGAAGTTAACCCATCAGTGTTTAACCTATCCAAAGGAACTCCCCTACATCACATGAAGAAAGTCTCCATATTCTCCATCCAGAGGTATGATATTAAGATTCTGAATTCTGCCCAAGCCTCCAAATCTGCTATTCCTTCAGAAAAGTCCCAAGAACACAGTGTATCTGAAGACAGGATTCCATCTCCTCCTCTAAATCAAACTGCTGCTACCTCTGGTGCAATAGTTGAGGGGGAGCCTGCCTCTTCTCATCCTAAGTACCCAGCTTCTTCAGATCTTTCAGAACTAGCAGAGGTCAGAGTTTCTACTCCTCCAGTTTCTCCTCCTCCAGCAGATCTTCAATCAGAAATTCCTGAATCAGAGATTCCAGATACAGCAGACCTACTGTCTATAGCAGAAGATATAAATAAATTCATTGATGAGCTAAGCTCATATGCTCCTCTATTTCAAAATGAATCAGCTGTCAAGTCTCCTGCCAAGTCTCCAGTTCAATCTCCTGTACAGATTCCAGCTCAGACTCCAGTTCAGTCTCCTGCCCAATCTTCTGATAGTGAGCCCAACAAATCTGATCATATTCTCCTGTCTGATGATGAGGAAATGTCTCCAGATCCTGTGGAGGCACCTCTGAGGACATTGGATTTCTCCATTCCATCCTTTCTGAATACAGAAGAATCTGTTGAGATAGAACCCTTCAAAAGAGCTGTCAGCTCAGTAGTCATTACAGAAATCCCTCCATGGTTTGCTCCTGCTCCTTCTCCTTTAGTCCCTGCCCCAACCTCAGTCCCTTCTTCCTCCTCAGATATGGTCAGTAAAATTGAACAATTGCTTATTGAACAGAGAAAGTACTTTGATGAATCTCTAGCATCAGTAAATAACAAAGTCACTACTCTTGAACAAGAGATGAGTAGAGGCTTTGCTGAAATCCAAGCCAATACTGATGAGCTTAAAAGATTGTTTCAGCTAGGTGGAAAAGCACTAGATCACACTATCACAAGCATAGGTGAACTGAGAAATCAACAAGAAACTGTTGCACATAATCAGATAGTAATGGACAAGAATGCTGAAGCAAATGTGATAAAAGTATGTGAAGAAGTTGGCACCTTCAGAGATGAAGCTATTGCTCAGCTATCTGTAGATATCACCAAGGGGGAGAAGGTAGTAAAAGAACAAGTGGAAAAACTATCTGAACAAGCTCAAGCAGCTGTAAAAGAACAAGTTGAAATCCTATCTAAACAAGCTCAAGCAGCTGTGGATGGTCTTGTAAAAGACATGAAAGCAGATATTCTATCCCAGCTCTAGTCTGTGAAGTTCTATACTTATGACACTGCTGTTTGGATGCACAACCTGAATTTCCCTAATGCCCAGCTCAACCCTACCATCATTCCACACTTCTTAAATCCTCTTGTAGAACAACCTCCAGTAGATGCTCCAGCCCAGGCAACCATTCCAGAAGGTGTGCCAGTCTTCTCACCTAGACCTGATGGTGATGTGACTGAGCCCCCTCTCTCCTATGATGATATGTGGCAAGATGAAATTCCAGCTCCAAGAAAGAAAAGAAAATATGGTGAAGGTGCTTCTGCCAGTCGATCTGCACCTAGAAAAGATCCTGCCCTAGCTTCTGAAGGTAGACCACGAATTGTTCATTCTGAGGTTTGGAGTCCAACCTCCAAATCCCTAATCCTTGATACCTTGAAGTTAGTGACAGATCTGGGTGAGAACAGAGATCAGTTTTACAGTCATTCAGAATGGAAAGCCTATGAAGTGTCCCAAATCAAAATCAGACTTCATGACAGGAATTGGGGGCACAATAACCCAGCTGCTCCTCCTAGGCCAGAACTTACTTTCCTAAGCCATTCAGCTACCTAAAGAGGCAAGAGCTGAAAAGAGAAAGGATGCATAAAGAAGCCCCTGCTTGAGTCTATGAGAATGTGGAAATGGATATTTTGAACTGTTAAAAACATTTCTATATATATATTTGATTCTGGTTTTGGCTATTTTTTTTATTTACCCTGCTTTAGCTTACTCTATTTTTTTTGGTATATGTGTATTGTTCTTTTTACTCTTAAAGTAATTCACCTTAGTGTAGAGGGTGCTGATATCTACAAATAGGGGGAGATTGTTGGGATTTGTCTCCACAATACCTCAGATTTGTAGGAGGTCAGACCTTGAACTAAGATGAATTAAGGTGTACTTGATATTGTGTTCAAGTTGTATGTGTGCAGGTTTTTATTGCTAAGTGTAGACCAATGTCAGTCTATAATGGGTCACCAAACACAGGACCATACAATGTAATCCCTCATTGTGTGATCCAAAGTGTTGGCCCATGTATAACCTCTCTATTGGGATACACTTCCTATACAAGCACTTGGATTGGTGGACTGAAGTTTTGAACTTTATCTTTTCAGAAGAAATTTTTTCTAAGTCCACATACTCGAGTATCTTTCTTCATATACTCGAGTAAGTGACTTAGTACTCGAGTAGATCCTTAGACATACTCGTGTAGACTCTGTGTACTCGTATAGATAAGTCTATACTCGAGTAGATAGTCAGTCACTCGAGTAGGTCATATCTTATACTCGAGTAAATCCTTCTGCTTTTAGATCCAGAATTTTCTCTAAGTCCACATACTCGAGTACATCTCTTGTATACTCGAGTAAGTGGGTCTGCACTCGAGTAAGTTGGATTACATACTCGAGTAGACTGTTTTACTCGAGTAGATAATAACTTGTACTCGAGTAGTTGGTTAGTTACTCGAGTAAGTGGTATGTTCATACTCGAGTAGATCTGTGCTTCTCATCTCAGAATAATTCTAAGTCTACATACTCGAGTAGTTCCCTATATACTCGAGTAAGTGACGCTGAACTCGAGTAGATGTTTTTCATACTCGAGTAGTTCAATGATTACCCGAGTAGCTTTTCCAAGATACTCGAGTAATTCATTCTTCTCTTACTCAAGTATCTCCAACTCTTCTACTCGAGTAGTTCCTCCTCTTATCTGAGAAATTTTTCTAAGTATTTTTACTCGAGTATATACTCGCATACTCGGGTAGTTCTAAATTCACTCGAGTGCTGATCCTTGAATCACTCGAGTAGCTTATCTTCATATACTCGAGTATGCTCCTTTTTTATCCACTCGAGTATATACCATTTGATACTCGAGTATATCTTTTCTTTGACTCGAGTATATCTGTTTAAATTTTCCTGAAATTTCTCTAAGTCAATTCCTCTGTGTATTTCAAATCAATCATTTCTGATTGGTCCACGTGTCATCCCGAATTAATTTTCTGACCGTTGGAGTCCACCTATAAATAGGTCCTCTCAGATTTGACTAAAAACAAGTTTTTAAAGGATTATTATTTTCAGTAAGAGAAAAAGGAAATCCCGTGAACCCTAATTCCTCATGTCATCGCCGCCGCCATTGACGTTCACGGAAGAAGCTCTGGATCGACGATCTTCGATCGCTGCCTTCAACTTTTATTCTCCAGCGATCCAGACGAAAGTTAATCACTCGATCTCGCCGAGCCTCAAAGATTTCAGATCTATTTTCTCGATCGAGGTGATTCCGTTTTTCAGATTTGTGGATCTCTTTCAAGTCATCTTCAACATACTATGATCAAGCCAAAGCTCTTAAAGAAGAAGACTGTCAAGATCCAGATCTGAGAATATTGTTGTTTGTATTTCTCCTTTCAAACAATTTACTTTGTAGGAGCTTTGTTCTCCGAGATTTGTAGGAAGGCTTTTTCTTCCGAGTTCTGTAGATCCAATTGGATCGAGTTTGTAGGAACGTGGTTCCGAGGTGTAGGATTGTTTTCAATCCGAGATAGTGGAGTAGCCGAGTCTAGTGATTTGCTAGATCGGTGAGGAAAGTGGACGTACCCAAGATTGGGGAACCACTATAAATCTCTTGTCGTCTGTGATTGCTTGATGTGTGCTGTGTTCATTTTTTTAATTCCGCATTTGACACGCATTTCACCTATTCACCCCCCCTCTAGGTGTTTTAGGCTAACAACTTAGCACTCTCAGGTTGTAACACCCCAAATGTCAATTTGGAGTTCACGCTGGGTCACACGGCCTGGGACACGGGCGTGTCCCAGGGCGTGTCCAGCTCTAGGTACTCGGCTGTGTTGTGAGAGCTCGACGAACACTAAGTCAGCGAGCGTTGAGAGGCGACATGGCCTGGGACACGAGTGTGTTCCAGGCCGTGTCCTGCTCGGGTTAGCATTGAGTGGCGTTGAGTATAGAACACGGCTTGTGACATGGGCGTGTCACAGGGGCGTGTTCGGCACATGGCCAAGGATACGGGCGTGTGCCTTAGCCGTGTGCTTCTTGGGAGAGGTTGTCCTGTGTCGAGTGAGGAACACGCCCCTCAACACAGATATGTACTTTCAGACATGGACGTGTTAGGGCTTGACACGGGCATATCTAAACCCGTGTTCTGGTCTGGAGTGAGTCGGTTCCTTGCCGCTTAGGGGAACACGGCTTGTGACACGAGCGTGTCACAAGCCATGTCAGCCCAGGAAAAGTGGTTCCAGGGAAAATCTTGGCCGTCCAATTTCTTCTATTTGGATCATGTGGTCCAAGCTCCTTCCTGCTAATATAAGGCCTAGAATAGAGGATAAAATCTCATTCAAGCTTTGGCCATTCTCTTTCTAAAGAGAAGAGAGAGAGGAGAGCAAGGAAGGAAGAAGGAGAGGCTTTCCGGCCACTGGTGGAGCTTCAGCGGTCCGAATCGAGAGCCTAGTTCAGCATTGTGAAGGCAAGGCCGACGCAGTGATTTCCAACCGACCAGTTTGTCATGGCTCTGATGTGATCGTCAAGGGTAACGATCTCCTTCTTGGACAAGTGAAGTCCTACTTATTGCATGTGCATGGGATCCTCCACCAAGAGGTGGAAAGCGTAAGTGATTCTAGCGGTTGAGTCTGCATTTAGATCCGGAAATGAGTAGTATGGAATAGGCATGCTATGTGAAGCCCATCTGGACGGATAGTGTGGATACGTGATGTTTATATTGCGAACCGGATAAGACTCCGTGTATGTAACGAGTATGTTGCGGAGGTTGTGAGGATGCTTGTGATCTTCTTGTGTTGTATGCTCTACATGAGCTGAATGTGTTGTGGCCTTGAGAACCAGATCATGTGATTGGTTGAGCGGTGTGCTGCCAAAAGCTTGTGTTGTAATGGAGTTGTGAACTCCTATGAGAGATTCATGAGCTCTGATGGTTGTGTGGACAGGAAAGGGAAATCTGACCCGCGTCAAGATTTGCGCTATTGACGAGTTGGGCAACGGGAAAAGGCTGACCTGTACCTGCGTTATGTCCGTCCGATAAAATGTTGGATCTAGCCGCGTCGGAGCGTATAATGAGAGATCGATTAGAAGACCGGAATGGCTCGTCGATCATAAATGCTCAAGTGTTACCATGAGGTTACCACCTCTGAATGGGATAGGTGAGAGGGTCTCCAGTCTGCCTGTTGTAGTAGAATATGCTCCATCGCTAACAAGTTAAGAACCTCTAGTCGGTGGTGTACTAAGGATGATTCGGTACACGGTAAGCGTGCCATGAGTGCATGGAGCATCTGGCACGAAGGCTTATGACTTGTTTTAGTCAAACCTTTTGGGGTAGTTTAGTATTCATAATTCTTAGGTTTTATCATAGTTTTGTGTATTTTCATGCTTATTATGTTGTTATTTTATTCTTTTGTTTTGTTATGATATGATATAAAAATTCATAGTTTTATTTATAGGTTTTTATGTATTCTACCTTTTATTATTTTATGTTCTATATTTTATGTTTATCCATGTTATGTTATATTGACTAATGTTATTATGTTTTGTTTTATTTGTTTGTAGGTTCAAGCCCAAGCTCAAGTCAATTCTCCGTTTGATGCAACCATTCAAGCCTACATGAAGACCAACCCGAGCCTTCCATTTAGAGCAGCCCACCATGCTACCCGAGCCTCCATGCAAGCCTACCCGAGCCCATGAAGAGCAGCCCCTACATGCAATCCTAGCCCTACCTGAGCCCACAAAGCCCACCAAGCAGACCATTATGAATCCCATGCTTGGCCGACCCTCTCTCTCCTCTCCTCATTAATTTCTCCATACATACACCTTTCCACCTTTGCATGGCCGGCCCTCTCATTCATCCCACCTCCTTCTCCCCTCTCTCCTCTTTTATTTCTTTCTCCCCTCTTTATTTCTTATTCATTCTCCCTCTCAATTTTATATTTTCTATTTTCATTCCCTTAAACACCATACATTGCATTTAGCCTATTCTCTCTCCCTCATTTAATGTCATGCATGAACCCTCTCCAACATACATGGCCGGCCACCCCCCTTGCTCCCTTCATATCTATTTCATTCTAGAACCTTCTCCCTCACCTATAAAAGGAACCCTTAGCCTCAAGCATTGGGAGGAGGGATTGTGGAGAGCAAGTTAGATAACTATTATTAGTTTATGTTTCTTTCCTTGTTGCTAAGTCAATTTCCTTTTCATAATTATAATAGTCTTTTTATTAGTGTAATCTTGTCATTTTATTATTGCGTACTCTTCTTTTCTATCATCAATGAAAATGAATTTCTTTTTTCTTATTGTTGTTATTTCTTTCTGAAACATGCTTAGCTAATTTTGTTTTGTGCCCGATCGTGTTGAAATAACGCATCTTGTATTTTATGTTTGCATTTGTATTTTTCTATTTTTGATCCGACCTTGAATTATTTCGTATCGACTCCATATTTCTAGTATACGGTAGTAGATTCCGATCTCATATTTTAGTAGCCGAGAGGCTCGTGAATGTGAAAGATCACTCAAGGAAGGAAGGAGTTGCACGCAACCCTAGAGATAGGATGATGTAAATCCTCTGGATTTGAGTCAAATCCAATAGTGCGGGTCACTTTGGTAATACAACTTTAGGCCATTTTGACTTGTAAAGAGATTTCGATCAAAACGTCTATAAGTTAGGGGATTTAATGCTCTAGCGAGATTACTTCCTAATATCGGATCCGTCAAAGTCTTAATAGAATTGAAAATGTTAAACTAATTTATTTCGTTATTTTATTTCAAAGTGAATTGTCGATCGAGCACTCTTTTGCAATAGTTTGTTTCTCTTTTAACTAAGTTTAGTTTATTTTATTTTCAAAACCCATCAATCGTTCGATAGGATAATAGAGTCGTTGTGAGTAATAGTACCTGCCTGCCCCGAGCTTTTATACGACCTTGATATATTTTTATCACTATATAATAAAACGATAGGTACACTTGCCTATTCGGATTGTAGTTTGTGAGACGATTTTTACGCATCAAGTTTTTGGCGCCATTACCGGGGACATTTTTGGCAATATTACGAAAGCACCGAGTTTATTACTTCTACTAAATTTCTTTTTTAAAAAAATATTTTTAATTTTTCTACTTTCTAAAAAAAAATTTCAAAAAATTTAAATTTTCTTTTTCTTTTTGGTAACAGTTTATTTTTTTTATGGAATCATCATCGTTTTGCGCTTTTGGCGGGTCGCTCGACCATTTTAATTTTGCATGTCTTTCGGGAACTCCTCTCTCTTTTGATTTAAATTTTCTTGGAGCAGGTCAAAGTGGCCAATTTGACTCTACTCCAATTTTTATCCTACTTGGGAGATGGGGAACCCGTCTTTTTTTTCTTATGATTTTGCCCCGCAAAGCGCCGTGCCTCTAATTTTTAATTTAATCAATAATGGGTATTTTGAATTGCAAACTTCTCTTGATAATATTAATTCGCATTAAAAAACTATTATGGATTATTTTTCTCGTGAGGCAGCTTCATTTTCTTTGTCTTCTTCTCCATCTCCTCCAATTTCATCGTGTAATGAGTCACCGGATATCCCGACTTGTCTTTTTCCTCTCGAGGAGGATAACTATTCGGATATTCCAGATTGTTTCCTTCCTCCTTTGGATGACACCTTTATGGATATTCTGGCGTGCTTCATACCTTTTGAGGATGACGAGACGTCTCAACATTCTCTTTCTTTTTCTGAAGACGTTTATGATTCCATTTCACTTCAAATTTCAACTGTTCCAAATTTTTCTATTTTTAGCGAATCTTTTTCTTCTTCTTCTTTTATTTTAGATGACTCTCCTTTAGTTCTTTCTGCCCCTTCTCCCGAAATTTCACATGATTCCCTTTCTCCTTGTGAAATTTTCATTGATGAAATTTCTTTTTCTACTTCTTTTATTCCTCTTTCTATTTCTTCTTCTTTTTTTCTTCTTCGTTTGACGACCCCTTCTTTCCCATTTTACATACGGCAGAGTTCTTCTATAACTCTGTCCGTTCATTTTCGGGCGTCATTCCCTTGAAGATTCCACCGCATGTCGGTGCGATTCTTCAATTTTTCTTTTTTTGATTTACTCCCTTAAGTGCATACTTAGGGAGTTACCTCTTCATTTCAGTTTTAATTTTCCATTTAGCTAACCAATAACGTTGGGCTCAGACGACGTTAAACAAAGAGCGCTCTTGGGAGACACCCTTTGCTTATCACTTTTTGTTCTTTCTTTTTATTTTTGTTTGCTTATTTTGTTTTGCAGGAATAATACCCCTGGTGGTTCGTTTGGCTCCATCCTTTCTTATCTTCCTTAGGCCTGAGCCGGTGTCCAGCTCAAGCATGGGGGAGCGACATCTGTATTCGGCCTTACGAATCCGGGGATGTCATGTTTTTTTAAGTATTTACTTTATTGCACCCTCCCCCTTCTTTTCTTCTTTTCTTTTTCTTTCCTCATACTTACTATTCAACATTGGGGTCAATGTTGAACTTTAAGCATGGGGGAGTGTTTTCCCTTTCTTTTTAAGTCTTTCAAAAAAATACAAAAATTGAAAAAACCAAAAACAAAAAAAAATTATTATTATTGTACTATCTTTTTCTTTAGCTTTATCTAAAATAAAAAAAATTGAAAATGCAAAACCCAAAAAAATTAGAAAAATCAAAAAAATATATAATAAAACTCATGCTTAGCTTTTTGTTATTTTCAGAAACTTAGTTTGAGTTTGTTTATAAGCATTTTTTTAATTTGCTAATCTTTTATTTCATCATATTTAGTTAAATCTAATATTTAGTGATTTAGTTTTAAGGATAATCTTATGATTTTAATTTGCTTAGAGTAATTTATTTAGCACTTTTTCTCTTTTATTTTAAATGATTTCAATTTTGTAGTAATTTTGCTTAACAATTTTAGATTCTAATTATTATTATCTCATGCTTTTAGATTCTTAGGAAATCTCAATCTACTAGTAGTTGCTCTCTAGTGTTTTAGTTTTTTTTCTAAAATTTTGTTTAATGGCATCCTTTTTTCTTTTATTGTTAGATCATATGTCATGGGAATAAGGAGATGTTAGTTTCTTATTCTCTAGTAAACATATGTTACCCTGATGAAGAGAGGAATTAAAAGTTCATATATGTCGTGGGAAGTGATAGGATGTTAGTCTATCATTTTTTAGTATTACATATATATTTTATTTAAAAAAAATTGTGTGGGGTGTGAAGAAAAAAAATGTTGATCACCTCCAATCAAAGACCTCTTCATGATGATTTCCTCCCTAAACCCCTTAGCCAATATTATTGTCCTAGTCTTTAAATTAAAATATTGGGAGAGCATAAGTAATAGGTTGTATTTTTTCCTTAAGTTTCTTTTAAGTTATGGTTTTTATAATTTCAATCTAACCTTTTTGCACTTTACTAAATTTTGAGTGCTAGTTAATTTATTAGAGAATTTTTGGCTAAATATTTCTCTCTTTTCACTTTAATTTCATAATTTAGGACTTAATTCGTAAATCCCTAAATTTTATATTTGGCTTGATTTTGGTGTAAATAAATTTTTAGTTTAATTGAAAATTTTATAAATGTCTTATAAATATTTCTCATACTTTTGCTCTGGAATAGCAAAAGCCTAAGCATGGGAGAATTTGATGACTAGTTTTAGTCATCCCTTTTGGGGTAGTTTAGTATTCTTAATTCTTAGATTTTATCATAGTTTTGTGTATTTTCATTCTTATTATGTTGATATTTTATTCTTATATTTTGTTATGATATGATATAAAAATTCATAGTTTTATTTATTTGTTTTTATGTATTCTCCTTTTATTATTTTATATTCTAGGTTTTATGTTTATCCATGTTATGTTATATTCACTAATGTTATTATGTTTTGTTTTATTTTTTTGTAGGTTCAAGCCCAAGCTCAAGTCCATCCTCCGTTTGATGCAACCATTCAAGCCTACATGAAGACCAACCCGAGCCTTCCATTTGGAGCAACCCACCATGCTACCCGAGCCTCCCTGAAAGCCTACCCGAGCCCATGAAGAGCAGCCCCTACATGTAATCCTAGCCCTACCCGAGCCCACAAAGCCCACCAAGTAGCCCATTATGAATCCCATGCTTGGCCGGCCCTCTCTCTCCTCTCCTCATTAATTTCTCCATACATGCACCTTGCCACCTTTGCATGGTCGGCCCTCTCATTCATCCCACCTCCTTCTCCCCTCTCTCCTCTTTTATTTATTTCTCCCCTCTTTATTTCTTATTCATTCTCCCTCTCTATTTAATATTTTCTATTTTCATTCCCTTAAACACCATACATAGCATTTAGCCTATTCTCTCTCCCTCATTTAATGTCATGCATGAACCCTCTCCAACATACATGGCCGGCCACCCCCACCCCCCCCCCCCCCTTGCTCCCTTCATATCCATTTCATTCTAGAACCTTCTCCCTCACCTATAAAAGTAACCCTTAGCCTCATGCATTGGGAGGAGGGATTGTGGAGAGCAAGTTAGATAGCTATTATTAGTTTATGTTTCTTTCCTTGTTGCTAAGTAGATTTCCTTTTCATTATTATAGTAGTCTTTTTATTAGTGTAATCTTGCCTTTTTATTATTGCGTACTCTTATTTTCTATCATCAATGAAAATGAATTTCTTTTTTCTTATTGTTGTTATTTCTTTCTTAAACATGCTTAGCTAATTTTGTTTTGTGCCCGATCGCGATGAACTTTGCGATGAAATAACACATCTTTTATTTTATGTTTGCAATTGTATTTTTCTATTTTTGATCCGACCTTGAATTATTTTGTATAGACTCCATATTTCTAGTATACGGTAGTAGATTCTGATCTCATTTTGAGTAGCCGAGAGGCTCGTGAATGTGAAAGATCACTCAAGGAAGGAAGGAGTTTCACGCAACCCTAGAGATAGGATAACGTAAATCCTCCGGATTGGAGTCAAATCCAATATTGCAGGTCACTTCGGTAATGCGAGTTTAGGCCATTTTGACTTGTAAAGAGATTTCGGTCAAAATGTCTATAAGTAAGGGGATTTAATGCTCTAGTGAGATTACTTCCTAATATCGTATCCGTCACGGTCTTAATAGAATTGCAAATGTTAAACTAATTTATTTCGTTATTTTATTTCAAAGTGAATCGTCGATCGAGTAATCTTTTGCAATAGTTTATTTCTCTTTTAACTAAGTTTAGTTTATTTTATTTTCAAAACCCATCAATCGTTCGGTAGGTTAATAGAGTCGTTGTGAGTAATAGTACTTGCCTTCCCCAAGCTTTTATACGACCTTTATATATTTTTATCACTATACTATAAAATGATAGGTACACTTGCCTATTCGGATTGTAGTCCGTGAGATGATTTTTACGCATCAAAGGCAGACGTGGGTGTTGTTGTTGTGCCTTATTGTACTTGTTGTGATATATATATATATATTGTGATTGCAATGCATGCAGGGAAGGAACCACTGCCCCGGGTAAAGGGTAGGTGAAAGTATCTAGTGTCGACTAAATACACCTATGGGGGGGGGGGAATAGGTGTCGTGCAGTCTTTTGCGGAATTAATTTTACCTGCACAAATTAACAAACAGAGCACAGAAAACACACAAAGAATTATAGTGGTTCCCCGATTTGGGTGCGTCCACTTTCCCCCTTCGACCTATCTCCCACTAAGGGACGACTCGGTCACTTCTCCAAACGGATTAAAATCCAATCCTCACACTATGGAAGGAACCCTTCCAACAAGGGAGTCATAACTCCACCACCACGGGTTGCACCCAACCCTTACAACTATGAATGAAAAATTCCTTTACAACAAACCAAAATTCAAGGTAAAAGAAAATACAAACAAATCTTTTTGAGATTCCGATGTCCTTCTTCGTTCGTTGAAGCTTGCTTGAAAATAATGAAGAATCCACAACCGGATTTCTCTCTTGGAATGCGTCTTCTCAAGATCGGCGGCGGCGATACTTTGTAGATCTAAACTTCTTGATGAAGCAAGCAAGGTCTACCAATGATCTCAGTCGGATTAATCGTCTCCACCGATTCGGAATGGAGAACTTGTCTCGTTCAACGAATCGAGAAACAAAAGATCTCAAGAGAGATGCGTGAGATGCTCAGCTTGCCTCGGTACTGTCGTCAGAAGATCAAAGAAGATCGGAGATTAGCGGCGACGACGAACTGCGAGCAGCGACAAGCGATCAGCGGTTTTCACGATCGGCTAGGGCACGGCGTCAGCTACTTTTGATTTTGCATGAATGTCTGACTCTCAAAGTTCAAAATACGCGAGTATAAATACTAGAGGCCAACCCTAATAACCGTTGTGGGGCCCACAATGAGAAACCCTAGTCCCGGCCGAAATAGCGCACGACAAGTTGGTTCGGTCCAGCGAACGAGGAAAATTGCCTAAGGAAAAATCGGCGGGAATCATTGGTGATTCCCGTCGAAGTCGGCGGGAATCACTCACGATTCCCGTCGATTCTGCCTTGGCAAAATTCCTGTTGGAAAACTGTCATCCGGAAGAAGTTGGCGGGAATGCAAACTGATTCTCGTCGAAGTCGGCGGGAATCACTCACGATTCCCGTCGATTCTGTGTTAATAGAATTCCTGTTGGAAAACTATAAGCCGGAAGAAGTCGGCGGGAATGCAGACTGATTTTCGTCGAATCGGCGGGAATCACTAACGATTCTCATCGAAGTCGGCGGGAATCACAAGTGACTCCCGTCGAAGTCGGCGGGAATGACTTAGTGATTCCCGTCGATTTTTACTTAGAAAATTTTTCTCTTCCTTCCTTTGAAGACTTGGTCTTTGACCCATCTTTGCTCCTTCTTCTGCTCTTGATCTACCTTAACCCTATACTTGAAAATAAGTACACTCTAATAGAGGGAGCACATGTGAGTCAACACACTGATCTACTAAATGAGGGATTACGTTGCGCAGACTCGTGTATATTGACCCACTGCACTTTGACATTGGTGTGTACGTAGCATGGAATAGCTGCAAGCACAACTTGATAGAAGATCGCCAAATAAATTGTCAATTCAACTTAGCTTGTTCAGGGGCTTCTTCAAATCAGGCCCATTGTGGATACAATACCCAACAATCTCCCCCTATTTGAAGAAGCCTAAACCCTACAAGCTAAGGTGAATAGAACACGGGCGTGTGCCTTAGCCGTGTCCTGCTCGGGTGATTTTGGGCTTGTGTTATAGGGGTGACACGGTCTTGTACTGAGTGACACGGGCGTGTCAGGCTTGACACGGGCGTGTCGATGCCCGTGTTCTGGTTTGTTTAAAGTCGGTTGTGCGCCGCTTCAGGAACACGGCCTTTGACACGGGCGTGTCATAACCCGTGTTTGGCCCAGGAAATTCAATTTCAGGGCTAATCATAGCCTTCCATTTTCATTGACAAAGATCCAATGGTCTAGGCTGTTCCCTGGGTTTATAAGGGCGGATTTGAGATGGAGAAAACTCATTTGAGTTGTGCCATTCTCTTTCCTAAGTGAAGAGAGAGAGTAGAGCAAGGGGAGGAAGAGGAAGGGAAAGCCGGCTGTCGGTGGTGCTGCGGTGGTCCAAATCACGAGCCGAGTTTAGCTCTGTGGAGGTTGATCGCTGCGAAGCTTTCCAACCGTGTACTTTTCGCCATGGCGCAAAAGCGTCCTTCAAGGGTAACAATTTCCTTCTTGGACAAGTGAAGTCCTTCTTTCCTGCAATTGCATAGGAATCCTCCAGCAAAAGGTGGATGGCGAAGTGATTCCCTTGGGTCGGCGGTACGTCCCTTGTTGTATTGTATTAGAACCGGAAGTGTGAGTACGGTTAGGTATGCTATGTGAAGCCCATCTGGACATGTTGGTCTGGTTTGGTGATGCTTATTTGCACATCGGAGAAGACTCCGTGAATATTGCTTGTATACATGAAATCCGTTGTGGATACCTGTGGCTTGGTGCCGCAAGAAGTACTGGAGGAAGTCCAGGAAATGGTGAGAATTTGGTTCAACTCTTGTGGTCGTGAGTGCCATATGTTATGAAGTTGAGCTGTCGGGGTGCAACTGGAAAAATTCCTTGGTTGCGGACGGGCAAAGTGAAGTTGTACCCGCATCAGTCCAGTCTTGAGTCTGATGATTTTGAGCAACGGGAAAGGTGGATTTGTACCCGCGTTATGGTTTTAAACCTTGGGTGCTTCAGGCCCTATTAGGATTACATAGCGAGAGTCGATGGCTTGCGTGCCGATTAGACTAGAAATGCTCAAATTGGACTGTCATGTCTGGGACCTCTGAACGGTTGTGGGACCCGGTGTTTCCGGTACCCAAGAATGTGCCATGAGTGCACGGAATGTCGGGCCATCGTGTCGGCATTTTTGATATGTATTGCCTTGGTGGCTGGATATATATATGTATGAGAAGTAAAATGATGTGCAGGGAAGGAATTCCGCTGCCCCGTGCCAGGGGCAGGGTCGTTATAATTTGTCAGCTGAATGCTGACCGTTGCCCTATTTGCCACCACTTGGTGGATTGGTTCTTGCAGGTGCAGGTGGTGCTGGTCCGAGCGGGACTTAGCGGGCTAAAACCCAAGCTACGTTGCTGCCCTCGAAGGCTTTGTTTGTTTCTTCATGTTCATGTGTGGCCGGCCTGCGCGCCGATGTTTGGAAACCAAACTTTTGTTAAGAGAAACCTGTAAGGCCATAAGGCCATTTACTTTGGGTGTAAACATTCATATTTTGTTATAGTGGACAGTTCTTGTAACTCTTGAGTTCAAGTTTTCAACCGTGAATCTTCCGCTAGAATGCTCTGTGTTAGGATGCGTTGGTTTTGATATTATTTAGTAGCATCTCCGCCTATTTGTGGAATATGGTGTGGGGCCCCGACCGGACCCTCTATTATATTCTTCTTTACGAGTAGAGGTGTTACAATTTGGTATCAGCTTGTTGGTCGATATCTTCCGAATTTGCGGGCGAATTCTTTTGAGGGGTGGCGAGCACGTGTCAGTGCTGTCGTTATAATACATAAATTGAACTCAAGAATGTCCACTTAGGAATGTTAATACACTTGTATGGTGTGTTCATTTTTGTAAGTTTGTCGTTTGTTTAGTCGCTAAATTGTGTTTTTACACATATAGGTGACTAGAAGTGTTGCGGGTCAATCGAAACCTCAACATTCTATTGAAAGTGCGGCACCAGCTGAGGTGCCCATACCTCCTCCATCTGCTGAAACTGTGCTTTTCATTACGGAGACAGTACTTGATGTGGTGACTGCTCAGCAAGCTGGGCAAGCACGTCCTGCTGTTGTGCCAATGCATGCTGGGGTAAGACAAGAACCGGCAGAAGCTGTAGTTGATCCGCGGGCAACAGATCAACAACTGAAGCAATTCATGAACTTCAATCCTCCTCAATTTACTGGGGCGGGATCCCCGGCCGAAGCAGAGGATTGGCTTGAAAGGATCAAGAGAATCATGAGAGCAATCAGAGTTGAGGACAAGCAGAAGGTAATGTTGGCCACTTTCCTTCTTGAGGGAGAGGCTCGGTTGTGATGGGATGAGATTGAACTGCATCACTTGGCCGGCAGACAGTTGGCAGAGGTCTCGATGGAAGATTTCTCTCGGTTATTCTTGGCAAAGCATCTGCCAATGCAGTAGAGAATATCAATGGAAATGGAATTTCAGCGGTTAACTCAAGGAGATTGTAGTGTTGATGATTATCTTCATGAGTTCACGCGGGTTGGAAGATATGCGGGTTCTATCTTCGCCGAAGAGGAGCATAAGACTAGTCAGTTTTATGCGGGACTGCGAGACGAGTTACGATATCTTCTCTCGAGTTCTGTAAGTCAGGGTTTTCAAGCCTAAGTCTGTACGGCTCGTTCGTTGGAGACAGACATGAAAAGGGGGCAAGTAAAGGGGACCTTGGCTGCTGCAAAACCTGAGTTTAAGTCGCCGCGTCTGGAGAAATCTGGGTACCGAAGGAGATGGAATAAGAAGTCCAAATCTACTGGACAAGCTCCTTCAGCGACTGTGACGGAGGCATCGTCGGGGTATGGATCTCGCACCTGTTTTACGTGTGGGAAGGTGGGACACTTCGCACGTGATTGCCGAGTTGGCCCTCCAAAGGGTGAAAATAAGATGGGAGTGTCCTATGTGGAGAAAGGGAAGACTGTGGTGGAGTCTTCTGCATCGCACGCGCAGCCCCGGGTCTTCAACCTTGGACAACAGGAGGCCATTAAGCAGGCCGATGTCATCACAGGTGCACGCAGTTTTTAATGTTATTTTACACGGTGTTCTATGCTTGTTTAATTTTGGTGTTATTGGTTTTGTCCTTATACGGGAGTATCCGGCGCGAGCACTGTTTGATACAGGTGCTTCCCATTCATTTCTGTCTGAAGATTTCGTTTTATGAATCGGGGTGCCTATACGGACCACGACAGACAGTATAAAGGTGCTTCTACCTAACGGATGTTTGTTATGCGCGGATAAATCTTGCGGTCTTGAGGTAAAGATAGGGAGTTGGGAATTCAAGGTATAAACATACATATTGCCGATTACAGAGTTTGATATAATCTTTGGTATGTACTGGCTTTCAGAGACGCGTGCCTGTATAGATTGTACTTCAAAAGCGGTCACACTGGGGCAAAATACCGAACAAGAGACCAAGTTCACTGGTATGCGAGGGATGAGTGGGATGTTGTTATCTTCTCTCCAAGTCACTAAGGCAGTTCGGAAGGGTGCAGAGTTATTCTTTACACTCATTAAGGCGGTGGATCCGAAGTCCAGTGTTAATGAGGTGTGGATTGTATCGGAATACACTGATGTGTTTCCAAAAGACCTTCTGGGGTTACCTCCTCAAAGGGAAATCGACTTTGCTATCGAGCTGGTGCCATATATAAAACCTGTGGCCCGCTCGCCTTATCTTGTAGCGCCAAAAGAAATGGCCGAACTGAAAGTTGAATTGCAAGAGTTGCTGGAGCAGGGATACATATGCCCAAGTATGTCACCTTGGAGCGCGCCTGTTCTTTTTGTGAAAAAGAAAGACGGTAGTTTGCGGCTATGATTACAGCAAATTGAATAAGCTGACGGAGAAAAACAAGTATCTGACTCCACGGTTCGATGACTTTGAAAGTGAAGGGATAGATACTACTCTAGAGGGGGGTGAATAGAGTTATCAAATTTTGCACAGACAAAACTTAATAGTCTACCCAACTCCCTTGGAGTGAAGTGCGGAATGAAAAGATTATAGATATTGATTTAACCTTAAAGCCTAACACAAGTGATGTGCACAAACTCAAGCTAACTGTAATTACAGTTAAGGCTTGGAAAACCTAATCAGCAACTAGCAACCTAGTTATATCTAATCACAGCCACAATACAGGAATTAAACAATGGAATCCAGACGACACAAGGAAATTTATAGTGGTTCCCCAAACAACTTGGGTACGTCCACTCTTCTACCCACACGGTAGGAATCCACTCAGGTTTTTGATCAGGTGCCCTGCCACCAACAGGATCTGCTTCAGGTAGATCCAGAAACCCTTTAGACTTTTGATCAGGTGTCTAAAAACCAAGCACAGGTTTTTGATCAGGTGCCCTGCCACCAAGGGATACTTTTGAAGGGAGTAATAACCCTATACAGGAGGGGGAAGAAGGTTAAGATGTCTTCTCTATTTTACAAAGATTAGAGAAGCACAAAAGCTTGCACTGAGCTAGAATGCTCTAAAGAATCAAGGCTCCCCCTGGCTCAAAGATGTCCAGGTGAAGTCTTGCTTCAGTGCAGAAAAACTCTTCAGAAAGTTCTGAAGGAAAAGCTACAGGAAGAAAGTAAATAATAAAATCAAAGATCTTCAGGCAGCTATCTTCTTCTTCTTCTTCAAAGGAACTCTGAGTTTGAACTTCCTGAAAGCAGGAGAACTCAGGTGAAGAAGAGATGAAGATCTTAACACTTCTCAGTTAGATGGAAATTGCTGAGAGCAGAAAGCTTTTTCTTGATGAAGGCTTGAAAGCTTGAATGAACAACTGGTTAGCTATTAGCTAGCTTGAATCCTTCTTCAAAGGGTCCTTTTTATAATCATCAGCAAGCAACGGCTCTCTTCCATTTGAATTATGTGTCTTCTTCTGAGCCTTGAGACCTGGGCTGTAAATATCAAGAAGACAGAAACAACTCTGCAGCAAAACATTCTATAAAAGGAATAAACCTCTTTCTAAGAAGCTGCAGGCTTAAATCAAATAACAGAAGGACTAAATAAAGTCACATCAGAAATAATCTCTTTATAGCAAAAAGAAGACTTTTCAGTCTAACGGCTATAAAGGGCTGACAATAGATAAAGTAATTTATAATGACAGCTAATAAGACAAACAACTTTATCTTAAAAAGATTTGACTCAGGCAAAAGAGATGGAGCAAATATTGCCTGGTAATTTTATCATACAGCTTAAAATAATGTGCCAGAAAATGTATTAATTAATTAAATATAATAAATAAATACAAAATACAAAGGCAGACAGAAAGCGTCGAACGACCCTCGAAGATCGTCGAACGACGCATGGAGATCGTCGAACTATCGGGCAGATAGTCGAACGATCCAGATAGTCGACCTATCGAAGAAGATAGTCGAACTACCCCAGCAGATAGTCGAACTATCAGAGCAGATAGTCGAACTATCAGATAGTCGATCTATCTAGGACAGATAGTCGAACTATCAAGCGCACAGAGATAGTCGACCTATCAAGCAGATAGTCGACCTACCTCAGAAAACAGATAGTCGAACTATCAACAGATAGTCGAACTATCAAAACAAACCAGATAGTCGATCTATCAACAGATAGTCGAACTATCAGATAGTCGAACTATCAGGACAGATAGTCGAACTATCAAAGACAACAGATAGTCGAACTATCAACAGATAGTCGAACTATCAAGACGAAACAGATAGTCGATCTATCAACAGATAGTCGAACTATCAAAGCGGAACAGATAGTCGACCTATCAACAAATAGTCGAACTATCAGATAGTCGATCTATCAGAACAGATAGTCGAACTACCTCGCCAAGCAGATAGTCGAACTATCAACAGATAGTCGAGCTATCAACGCAGACAAAGCGTCGACCAACTGATAGACGATCGTCGATCAGCCGATAGACGATAGTCGAGCGGCGTTCGACTATAGTCGAACGAAAAAACTACTTAACCAAATTCTCATTCTGGAAAAGTGAGGACTCTACAGCTAGACTCCTAACCATTGACCATAGATATTTCTTGGGTCAAGGGGCACAAAGGAGAGGACTAAACTCAAATCAAAACTAGGGTACCAACAATCTCCCCCTATTTGAGTTAAGTCTCTCAACATCTAAAACATACAGCTAGCTAAAGAGCAATAAAATAATACAGGAAAGATTTAAGAATTAACTAGCAGATTATCAAACAGATAAACAAATATAGCACAGCAGTTTATCAAACTATGGATCAACAGAGTCAGGCTTAGCTACAGAGGAGCTAGAAACAAAAGAGATTTTCCTTAAAGGATCATCAGATTCTTTCTTTGACAGTTTCAGGTCCTGCGCGCCAATGATCTTCAGTTCTGTAGCTCTTGGGACTACTGCTTCAGGATGCTTTTCCATATATTTTGATGGATCAAAAATCTCAGGATTAACCTGGAACTTTTCAAATTCTTTCTTTCTGTAAGCAGACATGGTAGTTAGACCAGTCGTATCTTTTCCTTCTGCTCTAGCTTTTCTTATTTGAGCTGCTCCAACTAGTTCTTGAAAGCGAGCCATCCTAAAGTTAGGATCAAGCTCAGGATTTTCATACACAGGCTCAGGAGAAGCAGCATCAGCTATTTTATCTTGAATAACTAGATAAGACATTAGAGTATACTTAGCAAAAGGGTTCTTGCTAGAAATTTTAAAACAAAGTAAACTATTTACCTTTTGATACAATTTCCTCAGACTGAACTGGTGTTGGAGATGGAATTCTCTTCTTTGGAGAAGGAGGTGGGGAAAAGGTTGGTCTTTGAATCACAGCCTCCTTCATTTGTCTTTGAGAGCCAGAAAACGATTTGCCTTGCGAGCTTTGATAACCTTGTCTTGGCTGGGGCTGAAAAGAAGCAGATCTTCCAGAAGAGGCAGCAGGATTAGCTGATAGGTTCCCAGAGGCTCCTGCACCTGGAGGAGGAGGAGGACCTCTGGGAGTCCATCTTGAGACAGGACTATCATACCTCTTAGTTCTTTTTCTTTCTTTCTACTGATTCTTTGAAAACCACATCCAGTGCTGAAATTCCTTGGATTTAGGGTCAATGCCCTTCAGAATATAATAGGGAGTATCATTATCCTTACTGGGAGGTGGAGGAGGAGGAGCAGCTTTCCTTTTCTTTGAAGCAGCTTTCTTTCTCTTTGACTTCTCAGAAACAACAGAATCATCATCATCATCAGAATGAGATGAGGGAGGATTTTCATAAGGATCATAGGCTTCTGAAACAGCCTTTTCTTTAAGCTTAAGAGCAAATTTTTCTCTTTCCTCTTCCATGGCATCCAGAGCCAGAAGGGAATCTAAGTCCAACCCTGGTGAGTCATCCCAGATGGTTGACTTTTCAATTTGCAGATCTTTTTCTTTCTCTTTTAAAGATTGTACTCTTAAATCCCAGGCAGCTCTTGCTTGAGCTTCTTCCAAATTCAGAACAGGAGAGTCATCCTTGACTTTATCTTGATTCTCAGATTCATCCTCTCTATCATCTAAAAAGGATTCCAATTCAGGATCTACTTGAGTATCAGGAGCACTTGGATCAGCTTCAGAAACAACTGCTACGATCTGAGTAGCAAGATCTTCTCTAATAACATCTATAGAATTATGAATACATATCTGCTAAATAAGCGATAATCATTCCCTCAAGGTATTCACAAACTATCAAATTAATCGACTCATCAACAAAATGAATGAAAGAGTTACCTTCATACTTAACCATCTCCCATGATTCATTCAGATATGAAGTTATAATTCCTTCTAGGAATCTAGCAATCACAGGAGTGGTAAGATCTTCTAAACAGACTTTAACTGCAATTTCAGATAACAAGATTCCATCTGCTATTTCCTTATCAGACAAAGCTGGAACTATTTCTTTCTCAGCAGGAGCAGATTCTTCCTGGGCAGTCATTACAACATCTGGAACTATTTCTATCTCAGCTTGAGCAGATTCTTCCTGGGCAGACATGACTGTATCTTTTATAGCTGGAGGGGAGGCAGGATGGTCTGAGGCATCTTCATGGAACATCTCCCCCTGCCTGATTTCAGTGGAGACTGAAACTAGGCCCCTTGAGGAAGATGGCTCAGCAGATTTTGAAAGGGATTTGATGGAGGCAGATAAGATATCAATGGAGGCTGCAAGGGGAGCGATTGCCTCTTCAATCATGGTTTTGATTGAGGGAGTAATCAACTCCACAATGCGGGAGATGAATTCAGGAGAGATCTCAAGAGATGAAGGATGTGAAGTGGATGGAGCTGCAGCAGATATGGTAGTGGTGCTGGGATGAGAAATGGTGTGGACAGGGGATCTAGCAGGAGATGGAGCAGGAGAGTTAATTGGGGAATTAACTGGGGAATGAACGGGAGATAGCGGAGGAGTAGGAATTCTCTCTGATCCTAACAAATCAAAGCTAGGAGCAGATATCCTAGCCAGATGAGCAGGTAGAGGAGAAGCTGGAGGGGAAAGAGGAACAACCGTAGTTGTTTCTAAAGCAGAAGAGGAAGAAGGTCGTACTTCAGCTGAAGTTGATGGTACTTCAACTGAGGCAGACAGCAAAGCAGAGGAGAAGGAGGGAAGAGCTGAGCCAGCTTCAACATGGTGAGGAGTGACTGATTCAGTCCTGGTGTCCTCAGATGTTGCTGGAGCAGGTTTCACAAACGTTCTCTTCCACTTAGAGAACAAGTTGGGATCCATCTTCTTGCTTGCATTGATTGTTGTTGCAGTTGAACTCAGCAGCTGGGGGTATTTTTCCTTAAGGAAGATTCCAATGACCCTTCCTAGGGTGACTTCCTTCTTACCAGTCTTTTTCCTGATTAAATCAAACACAACTGCTGCCCAATCGATTCTTTTTCGATTAACAATCGCACACATGAGTGCGAATTGCTGCCTTGTTATATTATCGTGGGCAGAATGCTTACCCAGGAGCACTTTTCCTACTAACTCAGCCAGAAACTTGATCTTGAAAGGAAAATTCACTTTGAGCAGCTTCGTGGGAATGCCCTCAGCATGTCCCAGCTCAACTAGCATTCTTCCGAATTCCTGAGCATCTTGCTCATAATCCTCGTCACCATTAACTAATCCAAAAACATCAGATAAAACGGCCGGAGTCAAGATTACCTCTTCTCCGCCGATGGTACCAGTCATCGATTCGTCTGTGGAAGACGACATGAAAGCCCATTCTTTGATTTTTGGGATGTTTATCTTAATCCTTGCAGACATTAACTTCTCTAATCCCTGATCCCTGCATAGCTGTAGAACTTCTACGATTCCTGCATCGCAGCTGCCGAACGCGTCGAAATCCACGCTAAATCCTGCATCAAACTTCACGACGGCTAGAACTGCTGGAGAGACCGCCATGGATTCGCTGGAGAAAGCTCGAGAAAGCTGTAGAGAACGAAGAAGACGAAACGCCCGGAAATCGCAAGCGGGAAAGCAGAATGCGAAAGGGCACGCTCCGTCGACGATAAAACACAAGATCTTTTAACCTAGGTCGACTATCGGCTTTATATTAGACCGGGAATAGTCGATCTATTAAAAAGATACTTGACCCGATAGTCGAACGGCCGTTCGACGATCGGCTCAGAAGCAGAGTAGTCGAACCATCGTTCGGCTATTTCTGGCTTCACAAGCAACAAGCTGTCGTCGTTCAGAGATCGACGATGAGCTCAACCTGTTCGACGATGGTCGAACGTCGATCGACGATCTTCAAACAGATAAGCTATCATTAACCAGAGGTCGACGATGGGCTTAATCCGTTCGACGATCTTCGATCATCGTTCGACGATCTTCAAGCAGATTTCAACATAGGCAGATATAGTCACACTTAGTCTCGTCCATTAATCATGCCTAGTTGAACTAAAAAGAACAGATGCTTTTGTTCATCTAAAGGCTTGGTGAATATATCACCTCTCTGAAACTCAGTGGATATGAACTCAAGACAGATCTTGTTCTTTTCCACACAATCTCTCAGGAAATGGTGCCTAATCTCAATGTGCTTCGTTCTAGAGTGGTGCACTGGATTTTGTGCAATAGAAATGGCACTGGTACTATCACACATGATCTTGGTGTTCTTGTGTGAGTAACCATAATCCACAAGCTGGTTTTGAATCCACAGGATCTGTGAACAACAACTGGCAGCTGCTATATATTCAGCCTCTGCAGTTGAAGTTGAGACAGAAGCCTGCTTCTTACAGAACCAAGAGACCAATCTCTCTCCCAGGAACTGGCAAGTTCCTGAGGTGCTCTTCCTGTCAACTCTGCAGCCAGCATAATCAGAATCAGAATATCCAATTAATTCAAACTCTGACTCAGCTGGGTACCAAAGTCCTAGATCTGGACATCCCTTCAGGTATCTCAGGATTCTCTTTAGAAGAATCAGATGAGATTCCTTGGGGTTGACCTGGAATCTAGCACAAAGGCATGTAGCAAACATTATATCTGGCCTACTTGCAGTTAGATATAATAGGGAACCAACAATGGCCCTATAATTCTTTTGATCAACAGGCTTGCCGTGATCATCAGAATCAATAACTACATTAGTAGCCATGGGTGTAGGCATTGCTGAAGCATCAGCCATCCCAAATTTCTTTACCAATTCCTTGGCATATTTGGATTGGGAGATGAAGATACCATCAGCATCTTGCTTAACTTGGAGACCAAGAAAGTAAGACAGCACACCCATGCTACTCATCTCAAACTTAGAGTGCATCAGGTCAGAGAACCTTTTGCAAAGTTTGGGATCAGTGGAGCCAAAAATAATATCATCTACATACACCTGAACTAACAGGATTGTGTCCTTGTGATGCTTGACGAAAAGGGTTCTATCAACTACTCCCCTAGTAAAGTTGTGCTCTAACAGGAAACTAGCTAAGGTCTCATACCAGGCCCTAGGAGCTTGCTTTAGTCCATAAAGAGCTTTCTGCAACTTAAAAACATGAGAAGGCTGAGTTGAAGAAACAAACCATGGTGGTTGTTCAACAAACACCTCTTCCTTAAGCTCACCATTTAGGAATGCACTTTTGACATCCATTTAGAACACCTTAAACTTCATGAAGGCTGCATAGGCCAAGAAGATCCTTATTGCTTCTAGCCTTGCAACAGGAGCAAAGGTTTGGTCATAGTCTATACCTTCCTCCTGTCTGTAGCCCTGAGCTACAAGCCTAGCTTTATTCCTTACTATAATTCCATTTGCATCTAACTTGTTTCTATACACCCACTTGGTGCCTATGATCAGTTGGACTTTAGGTCTTGGAACCAAAGTCCAAACTTTACATCTCTCAAACTGATTGAGCTCCTCTTGCATTGCAATGATCCAGTGGGGATCTAGCTCTGCATCTTTAAAGGTGAGGGGCTCAACCTGTGAGAGGAAACAAGCATGCATCACATCCTGTCTTAATTGGTATCTTGTTTGTACACCAGCTGATATGTCTCCAATCACTTGAGATGTGGGGTGATCTCTAAGTGTGACAATATCAGCAGGTGGGATGTGATCTTCAGCAACAGTTGGGATTAATTCCTCAGGAGGAATTTGATCTACTGTTGGTGGTACAACAACAGCTTCAACAGCTTCAGCAATGTCTTCATCACTGTCTGATTCAGTGATCTGAAGAGTTGATAGTTGGAGAATTTCTTGAGGGGCATCAGGTACCTGCAAAGAACTGGAGGAAGGAGAATTTTCCTTCTCCTTGTAAAACATCTGAGACTCATCAAAAGTCACATGCACAGATTCTTCTATCTTACAGGTAGACTTGTTATAAACCCTATAAGCTTTGCTTACTTGGGAATATCCAAGCATGATTCCCATTGAAGCTTTTGCTTCAAATTTTCTAATATATTCTTTATTATTATTATGAATATAAACAATACAGCCAAAAACTCTAAAGTAATTAATTTTTGGTTTCTTTCCTTTAAGCAACTCATAAGGAGTTTTACACTTAAGTTTGTGTATCAAACTTCTATTCAAGACATAGTTGGCTGTACTAACAGCTTCTGCCCAATAGGATAGAGGCATGTTAGCATCTGCCAACAATGTACTAGCAGCTTCAATGAGGGTTCTATTCTTCCTTTCAACTACCCCATTTTGTTGAGGAGTTCTAGGAGCTGAGAAGCTATGTTTGATACCTTCTCTCTCACAGAATTCTTGCATGAGAAGAGAGTCAAACTCAGTACCATGATCACTTCTGATCAAGGCGACATGAGTATAGTACTCAGTCTGCACACATAATAGAAAGTCTGTAAGGGCTTTGAAGTTATCAGACTTAGTTCTCAAAAAGAAAACCCAACTGAACCTAGAGAAGTCATCTACAATTACTAAAGTGTAATACTTCCCTCCTAAACTCTGTACATTTATTGGGCCAAAAAGGTCCAAATGTAATAAATACAGGATTCTAGGAGAATCACTTTTATTTACAGATTTAAAAGAATTCTTGGTTTGCTTGCCTAGCTGACAAGCCTTGCATAGGCTCTCCTTCTTGTAGGGGCAAGAAGGTAAACCTCTAACAAGGTTGTGCTTAGATAACCTAGATATATTTTTAAGGTTTACATGACTAAGCCTTTTATGCCATAGGGAATTATTATTAAGGGTTACTTCATTAAACAGGCAGATTTCAGAATGAGATGAATTGAAATCTACTAAATAAATGTTACCTATTCTAATACCTACTAAAACAACATTATTATTTAAAGTAATATTGCAAGAGAAATTAGAAAATGAAACCTGGTAGCCAGCATCACATAGCTGGCTGACTGAAATCAGATTATTCTTCAGTCCATTGACATAAGCAACTCTCTTGAAAGTAACTGCTCCAATTATGATCTTGCCATAGCCTTCTGTCTGACCACAGCTGGAGTCTCCAAAGATAACCTTTGGGTCGAGCTTAGCTTTGAACTTTGGCAGTAGATCTTTATTTCCTGTCATATGCTTAGAGCATCCACTATCCAAATACCACTTATTTTGAGTGATTGGATAGGCCTTCACCTGCAAGACAATTATTTAGACAGAGTGGACCCAGGTAACCTTGGGTCCCTTGTTTTTCACATAAGAAAAACTGGAAATATATGAGAATGCAGGCTGAGGGTGATAACCTAGTGGGTGAGATCTCCTAGGTGGGATTCTCCATGCAGATGATGGGTCAACAAACCTAGGGTTTCTATTCTCATTTAGGTTTCTATGGAATTGATTATGATTTTGAAAATCATATTGAAATCGTCGATCGACGTTCGACGATGGGCGCCCAGATCGTCGAGCTTCGTTCGACCATGGAGCTTCCGATCGTCGAGCGGCGTTCGAC
Organism: Platanthera zijinensis; assembly: GCA_039513925.1. Classification (NCBI taxonomy): domain Eukaryota; kingdom Viridiplantae; phylum Streptophyta; class Magnoliopsida; order Asparagales; family Orchidaceae; genus Platanthera; species Platanthera zijinensis. The sequence continues at coordinate 84,263,823 of CM077092.1, forward strand.
GCTCTTTGCATTTCTTTAAAGAACTTCTTTCTCTTTTCTCTCTTAGCTTTATTTAAGGTTTTATTTACCATATTTACTTGCTCAGTGTTCTTCTTTCCACTAGCTGAAATGAAGTTCACTGGAGTTGAAAGATTATTTTTAAGAAGGACTGGGGGTTCACTGGGAGAAGCTCCTAAGCCTAGTTTATCATTACCTGACCTAGTGTTAGTCATGCTGGTAATTTCTAACAACTTAAGGCTTCTACCATTAAGGGATTCTTCTAATCTCTTAGACTTAGCTAACTCTATTTTAAGAAATTTAATTTCTTCACTACAAGTAGTGAGTTCTTCCTTTAACCTAACATTTTCAGAGGCTATTGATTCTAAGTCAGCTAACCTATTTCTAAGTTCTTTTATTTCCTTTTCTGAGCTAATTAAATCTAAACATAAAGATTTAAATTCTAACTTAAATTCTTCTGAAGTAAAATCATAAGAGGAAAGTACCTCATCTTCAGTAGGCATCTCTTCATCAGAATCAGAACTCTCTGCAGCAGAGTGATTGCTGCAGGCATCTATTGCCATTAGGCAAACTTCTTTTGCCTTCTTCTCTTCCTCATCTTCACTGGAGCTTGATGAGGAGGATTCTTCATCAGAATCACTCCAGGTTTCAGCAATGAAACCTCTCTCCTTCTTCTTGTTTTTGTAGGAGGATGGCTTGGAGTGCTTCCTGTGTTGTTCTTTTTCTTTTCTCTTTTCTTTGTTCTTCTCCTCTGGACACTCGGGCAAGATGTGTCCAGGCTTCCTGCAACCATAACAAATAATTTCTTTAGCAGGAGAGCGATCATACCTTGGTTTGTCTTCATATCGTGAAGACTTCTTTCTGAACTCCTTTCTTCCCATCTTGAGAAATCTTTTGGCAAACAATGCCATAAGTTCCTCATTAGATTGGCTGCCTTCAGACACATATGCAGCCTTAAGAGCTAGAGATTGCTCTTTTCTTGTTGGAGTGGGGGTCTTGGCTTCAGCTTCTGCTTCTCTGGTCTTCAGCACTTGCTCAAAAGACTTGAGCTTGCCGAGGAGAGCTTCAGTTAAGATCTCATTAGTACTTCTGGCTTCCTTGATGGGCCAGATTCTTAGATCCCATGTGCTAGGGAAGCACATAAGAATCTTATCATTGACCTCTGTCAATGATATGTCCTTATCCAGGGTTCTCAGCATATTGATGATTGAGCTGAGCCTGGTGTACATAGCTTCAACTGATTCAGCATCAGTTTTCTTGAAGTTCTCATACTGTGAGATCAGGTTGGACCTTCTGTCCTTCCTTTCATCAGCTGAACCAGCTACAATCTGGTTCAGTGTGTCCCACATGGCCTTTGCTGAGGAGTAGTCAGCCACCTTCTAGAACACCTCATCAGACATTGTCTGAGCCAGTATGTTCATTGCCTTGACATCTGCAATTTTGGCCTTCTTGTATTCATCATTGTAGTCAGGAGGAGGCACTGCACTCATATCAGATGATGAGGCAGTGGCAGCAGCAGGTGCTCTTGGGGGACCTGACAAAATAGAAGCAAAGATGCTTTCATCAATAGAGTTCATATATAATTTAATCCTTGCCTTCCAGATGCCAAACTTAGCTAAGTTGCATGCTGGAGGTCTGGTGCTAGAATAATCCTTAGACTGGGCCATGATAGTGAATATCTATAAGCTCTTGGTATCTATCAGGATCTTGTGACTTAGGTGTTAGCCTATACAGTCAGTCAACCTCCCTCTGATACCAATTGAAAGTGAAGGGATAGATACTACTCTAGAGGGGGGGTGAATAGAGTTATCAAATTTTGCACAGACAAAACTTAATAGTCTACCCAACTCCCTTGGAGTGAAGTGCGGAATGAAAAGATTATAGATATTGATTTAACCTTAAAGCCTAACATAAGTGATGTGCACAAACTCAAGCTAACTATAATTACAGTTAAGGCTTGGAAAACCTAATCAGCAACTAGCAACCTAGTTATATCTAATCACAGCCACAATACAGGAATTAAACAATGGAATCCAGACGACACAAGGAAATTTATAGTGGTTCCCCAAACAACTTGGGTACATCCACTCTTCTACCCACACGGTAGGAATCCACTCAGGTTTTTGATCAGGTGCCCTGCCACCAACAGGATCTGCTTCAGGTAGATCCAGAAACCCTTTAGACTTTTGATCAGGTGTCTAAAAACCAAGCACAGGTTTTTGATCAGGTGCCCTGCCACCAAGGGATATTTTTGAAGGGAGTAATAACCCTGTACAGGAGGGGGAAGAAGGTTAAGATGTCTTCTCTATTTTACAAAGATTAGAGAAGCACAAAAGCTTGCACTGAGCTAGAATGCTCTAAAGAATCAAGGCTCCCCCTGGCTCAAAGATGTCCAGGTGAAGTCTTGCTTCAGTGCAGAAAAACTCTTCAGAAAGTTCTGAAGGAAAAGCTACAGGAAGAAAGTAAATAATAAAATCAAAGATCTTCAGGCAGCTATCTTCTTCTTCTTCTTCAAAGGAACTCTGAGTTTGAACTTCCTGAAAGCAGGAGAACTCAGGTGAAGAAGAGATGAAGATCTTAACACTTCTCAGTTAGATGGAAATTGCTGAGAGCAGAAAGCTTTTTCTTGATGAAGGCTTGAAAGCTTGAATGAACAACTGGTTAGCTATTAGCTAGCTTGAATCCTTCTTCAAAGGGTCCTTTTTATAATCATCAGCAAGCAACGGCTCTCTTCCATTTGAATTATTTGTCTTCTTCTGAGCCTTGAGACCTGGGCTGTAAATATCAAGAAGACAGAAACAACTCTGCAGCAAAACATTCTATAAAAGGAATAAACCTCTTTCTAAGAAGCTGCAAGCTTAAATCAAATAACAGAAGGACTAAATAAAGTCACATCAGAAATAATCTCTTTATAGCAAAAAGAAGACTTTTCAGTCTAACGGCTATAAAGGGCTGACAATAGATAAAGTAATTTATAATGACAGCTAATAAGACAAACAACTTTATCTTAAAAAGATTTGACTCAGGCAAAAGAGATGGAGCAAATATTGCCTGGTAATTTTATCATACAGCTTAAAATAATGTGCCAGAAAATGTATTAATTAATTAAATATAATAAATAAATACAAAATACAAAGGTAGACAGAAAGCGTCGAACGACCCTCGAAGATCGTCGAACGACGCACGAAGATCGTCGAACTATCGGGCAGATAGTCGAACGATCCAGATAGTCGACCTATCGAAGAAGATAGTCGAACTACCCCAGCAGATAGTCGAACTATCAGAGCAGATAGTCGAACTATCAGATAGTCGATCTATCTAGGACAGATAGTCGAACTATCAAGCGCACAGAGATAGTCGACCTATCAAGCAGATAGTCGACCTACCTAAGAAAACAGATAGTCGAACTATCAACAGATAGTCGAACTATCAAAACAAACCAGATAGTCGATCTATCAGCAGATAGTCGAACTATCAGATAGTCGAACTATCAGGACAGATAGTCGAACTATCAAAGACAACAGATAGTCGAACTATCAACAGATAGTCGAACTATCAAGACGAAACAGATAGTCGATCTATCAACAGATAGTCGAACTATCAAAGCGGAACAGATAGTCGACCTATCAACAGATAGTCGAACTATCAGATAGTCGATCTATCAGAACAGATAGTCGAACTACCTCGCCAAGCAGATAGTCGAACTATCAACAGATAGTCGAGCTATCAACGCAGACAAAGCGTCGACCAACTGATAGACGATCGTCGATCAGCCGATAGACGATAGTCGAGCGGCGTTCGACTATAGTCGAACGAAAAAACTACTTAACCAAATTCTCAATCTGGAAAAGTGAGGACTCTACAGCTAGACTCCTAACCATTGACCATAGATATTTCTTGGGTCAAGGGGCATAAAGGAGAGGACTAAACTCAAATCAAAACTAGGGTACCAACAGACTTGTTCGATCAGCTAGCAGGCTCAACCGTCTATTCGAAGTTAGATTTGAAAACCGGGTATTACCAATTGCGGATTAGGGAAGGTGACATTCCCAAGACAGCGTTTGAAACACGCTACGGTCATTATGAATTCATGGTGATGCCGTTTGGGCTATGTAATGCGCCTTCGGTATTCATGGACTTAATGCACCGAACGTTCCGAGAGTACTTGGATTTGTCTGTAATCGTATTCATTGACGACATCCTAGTGTACTCGCACTCGGAAGAAGATCATGCAAACCATTTGTTGTTGGTACTGCACACATTGCTGAGGAATAAGCTGTATGCCAAGTTCTCGAAGTATGAGTTCTGGCTCTCATCGGTGGCTTTTCTGGTACATGTAGTTAGTGAAGAGGGCATAGCAGTAGATCCGGTAAAGATAAGTGCCATAAAAGATTGGCCGGTGTTGTCTTCAGTGGTCGAAGTCAGGAGTTTCCTTGGACTGGCAGGCTACTACAAATGATTTGTGGTGAACTTCTCCCGGATTGCTTTTCCTCTGACATTGTTGACGAGAAAAGATCAGAAGTTTGTCTTGACACTGGAGTGCGTAAGAGCTTTTGATGAGCTGGAGAATCGTTTGACCACAGCGCCTTTTTTTACGTCGCCATGTGGTACAGACGGCTATGAGATATACAGTGATGCATCAGGGAGTGGCTTAGGCTGCGTTCTCCTACAGTTTGGCAAGGTGATTGCTTATGGCTCATGCCAATTGAACGTTCATGAGCGTAACTATCCCGTCCATGACTTGGAGTTGGCGGCGGTGATGTTTGCGCTAAAGTTATGGTGGCACTATCTGTATGGAGTTAAAGTCGATATCTATACAGATCATAAGAGTCTAAAGTATTTGCTCGATCAGAAGGATTTGAATATGTGACAACAGAGGTGGATGGAGTTCCTTGGGGACTACACCTTCGATATTCACTATACTCTCGGGAAGGGAAATGTGGTCGCGGATGTCTTGAGTCGTTAGACTCCGGTAAGGGCAAATTGGCTTCTAAAACATGATGAAGGCCTAATTCGAGATCTGGAGGCCTTAAATATTTCTTGTGTTGAAAGGAATACCACTGCAAAAACGTGCTTAAACTGGACGAAGGTATAGTGTGACCTGGCGGACAGAGTTCGGCAACCAACAGAACTGGATGAAAGCCTGCAACACTGTGCAGCGAAAAGTGTCGACTCTAGGTTTTCGTTTATTGACAGTCTATTTCGGAAGGATGGTCGTTTGTGTGTCCCAGAAAGGGGTAAACTTCGTGAAGAGGTAATGTATGAAGGCCACTTCACCAAGTATTCGGTTCACCCCGGGAGCACGAAAATGTATAAGGATATGAAGAAGCTGTTCTGGTGGCCGGGAATAAAGAAGGACATAACACACTATGTTGATGTCAAACTTGTGCCTTAGTAAAGGCGGAATGCCAAAAACCGGGTGGTCTGCTGAAGTCGTTGCCTATCCCTGTGTGGAAGTTTGATGATATTTCCATGGACTTTGTGCATGGATTGCCGAGGTCACAACGGGGAAATGATGCAGCATGGGTGATTGTGGACCGGTTAACCAAGGTGTCGCACTTCATCCCGAACTGAAGGGACGATCCAGTGGAGAAATTGGCAAAGATGTACGTGGATACTATTGTACGATTGCACGGTGTGCCCCATAGCATCGTTAGTGATCGAGATGGGCGTTTCACCTCGGGCGGTTGGAGGTTAGTCCATGAATTGTTGGGTACGAAATTGCATTTCAGCACGGCCTTCCATCCTCAAACAGATGGTCAGACCGAGAGAACCAATAGGACATTGGAGGATATGCTCCGAATGTGTGCGCTAGATTTCAGAAAGAATTGGGAAGATCATCTCGGTGTGACTGAATTCACCTACAATAACAGCTACCAAGCTAGCATCCAGATGGCGCCCTTTGAAGCTTTATACGGTAGGAAATTTCGTACACCTTTGGCTTGGGCGGAGACTGGCGAAACAAAGTTTTACCGGCGTAAAGAGTTAGATGATGCCAACTCAATCATACGGTTGATACGTGAAAGGCTGATAGTGGATCAAGACATGCAAGCTAAGTATTATAATGCCAAGCACCGAAACAAGGAGTTTGCGGTGGGCGATTGGGTGTACTTGAAAATCAAACGATTCAAAGGTGTGTCCAGGATACGGCGTCTGAAAAAGTTGAGCTCGAGGTATCTGGGACCATTTGAAGTTGTCGAACGTATTGGTGAAGCCGCCTATCAGTTTGCACTTTTGCAAGAGCTGAGTGGTTTACATGATGTATTTCATGTCTCAGTGTTGCGGAAGGTGGTCAAGGATTCAGCTCAAGTTATCTAGAGTGCCCGAATACCAGTTGAGTATGGGCTAACGTTGAAGGTTAGACCCATTCGGATTGAGGATCGAGTCGAGAAATAGCTACGGAACAAAGCGATCGGGATGGTCAAAGTCCGATGGGACAATTATGGCCAAGAAGAGCTAACGTGGGAGCGGGAGCAGACCATGAGAGCTGGGTTTCCCGAGTTTTTTATGTAAAGCGGTTAGCTCGTCTGTATGTTGTTAAACATTGTTTGTAAAGTGTCACATATGGTGTAATGCTTGCACTTCCTTACTATGTCCAAATTTCGGGACAAAATTTTATTAAGGAGGGGAGGATTGTAACACCCCAGAAATCTCAAAAGCCAAAATTAGGATTCAGGTTGGCTGACACGGCCTGAGACACAGGCGTGTCTCAGGGCATGTCAGGTGTACACAGCCTGGGATACGGGCGTGTCCCAGGGCATGTCCCTTTTCTCTAGGCATCGACTCGAGTTCTCGAGAACTGATCGTCGAGAGGCGAAACGGCCTGGGATACGGGCGTGTCCCAGTGCATGTCCTGCTCGGGAGAATATTGAGTAGCGTTGAGTGGCGCTGAGAGGAATGGCGTTGAGTGGCGCTGAGTGTGGAACACGGACTATGACACGGGCGTGTCCCAGGGTCGTGTTGGGCACACGGCCATGGACACGGGCGTGTGCCTTAGCCGTGTCCTGCTCGATTGATTTTGGGCTTGTGTTACAGGGGTGACACGGCCAGGTACACGGCCGTGTACTGAGTGATACGGGCGTGTCAAGCTTGACACGGGCGTGTCGATGCCCGTGTTCTGGTTTGTTTTAAGTCGGTTGTGCGCTGCTTCAGGAACACGGACTGTGACACGGGCGTACCACAACCCGTGTTCGGCCCAGGAAATTCAATTTCAGGGCTAATCTGAGCCTTCCATTTTCTTTGACAAAGATCCAATGGTCTAGGCTGTTCCCTGGGTTTATAAGGCCGGATTTGAGATGGAGAAAACTCATTTGAGTTGTGCCATTCTCTTTCCTAAGTGAAGAGAGAGAGTAGAGCAAGTGGATGAAGAGGAAGGGAAAGCCGGCTGTCAGTGGTGCTGCGGTGGTCCAAATCGCGAGCCGAGTTCATCTCTGCGCAGGCTTGATCGCTGTGAAGCTTTCCAACCGTGTACATTTCGCCATGGTGCCAAAACGTCCTGCAAGGGTAACGATTTCCTTCTTGGACAAGTGAAGTCCTTATTTACTGCATTTGCACAGGAATCCTCCACCAAAAGGTGGATGGCAAAGTGATTCCCTTGGGTCGGCGGTACGTCCCTTGTTGTATTGAATTAGAACCGGAAGTGTGAGTACGGTTAGGCATGCTGTATGATGCCAATCTGGACATGTTGGTCTGGATTGGTGATGCTTGTTTGCATATCGGAGAAGACACCGTGAATATTGCTTGTATGCATGAAATCCATGGTGGATACCTGTGGCTTGGTGCCGCAAGAAGTACTGGAGGAAGTCCAGGAAATGGTGAGAGTTGGGTTCAACTCTTGTGGCCGTGAGTGCCATATGTTATGAAGTTGAGCCATTGGGCTGCAACTGGAAAAATTCCTTGGTGGCGGATGGGGAAAGTGAAGCTGTACCCGTGTCAGTCCAGTCTTGAGTTTGACGATTTTGTGCAACGGGAAAGGTGGATTTGTACCCGCATTATGGTTGGCTAACCTTGGGTTCTTAAGGCCCTGCTAGGATCACATAGTGAGAGTCGATGGCTTGCGTGCCGATCAGACTAGAAATGCTCAAATTGGATCGTCATGTCTGGGACCTCTGAACGGTGGTGGGACCCGGTGTTTCCAGTACCCCAGAATGTGCCATGAGTGCCCGGAATGTTGGGCCGTCATACTGGTATTTGTTATATGTATTGCTTTAGTGGGTGGATATATATATATGTATGAGATGTAAAATGTTGTGCAGGGAAGGAATTCCGCTGCCCCGTGCCAGGGGCAGGGTCGTTATAATTGGTCAGCTGAATGCTGACCGTTGCCCTGTTTGCCACCGCTTGGTGGATTGGTTCTTATAGGTGTAGGTGGTGCTGCTCCGAGCGGGACTTAGCGGGCTAAAGCCCAAGCTGCGTTGCTGCCCTCGAAGGCTTTGTTTGTTTCTTCTTGTTCATGTGTGGCCGGCCTGCGCGCTGATGTTTGGAAACCACACTTTTGTGAAGAGAAGCCTATAAGGCCATAAGGCCATTTACTTTGGGTGTAAACATTCCTATTTTGTTATAGTGGACAGTTCTTGTAACTCTTGAGTTCAAGTTTTTAACCGTGAAGCTTCAACTAGAATGCTCTGTGTTAGGATGCGTTGGTTTTGATATTATTTAGTAGCGTCTCTTCCTGTTTGTGGAATATTGTGTGGGGCCCCGACCGGACCCTCTATTATATTCTTATTGATGGGTAGAGGTGTTACATTGGCCACCTCTCTGATGGCACAAATCTTTGTATCTCAGTCCTTTTTCAGAGACCTGAGAAACTTTTCATTCAGTTAATAAGTACTGAAGACACCTCCATAGGTCATCAGCTCATTAACTATCCTGAAGAACTTTTTGTAACATTCAGCTATGCTGTCAGTCATGGCTTTTCTGAAGCTCTCATATTCTTGATTCAGCATAGATTTCCTATCTTCTCTGACTTCTTCAGTTCCCTCCATGTAGACAATCATGGTGTCCCACATTTCCTTGGAGGTTTTACAATGCACCAGATTCTGAAATGTGGCATCATTTATAGCACTTACAATAATGTTTTGTTCTCTTTTGTTTAGTGTTGCAAGAATGATCTCAGCTTTTGTCATTTCAGAATAGTTCTTAGGGGTTCTAACATTTGCATCCAGAGCTAATACCTTCATTGGAATGAAGGGTCCTTCTTGTACAGTAATGTAGATTCTTGGATCAGAAGCCTCCATAAATAATCTGACCCTTTTCTTCCAAATGCCAAAGCATTCTTTCCTTTAGATAGGCAGTTTTGTAGATCCAAACTCCTTTTGATTCTCATTTGAACCCATTCTTGAAATCTATTAATTGCCTTAGAGATACACTTAGACTGTTAGGTCAATATTTGAGTAACCTCCCTCTGATACCACTTGAAAGACTTATTTAAAGAGCCTAGACACCTAGAGGGGGGTGAATAGGTTCTAATTTTCTTTTATAATTCAGGCAATTAACTAGTATTAACACAGCACAGGAAATACAATCTACAGTACAGAAATCAAAGCACAACAAACACCAGATTTATAGTGGTTCCCTAAGGTATGGGTACATCCACTTTCCCCTTTGCCTATCCAGTAGAGAACTGGATTCAACCAAACTTCCTTCCACTAGCTCAGATCCACAGATCTTACAACTGAGAACCAGATATGTTCCTACAGCTAGGACTTATACAAGTCTTACCTCAGATTCTTCCCAAGAATCCTACCTCAGGCCTCAGCCCTACCTCAGCCTTTATCACTAGGCTTACAACTCAGACTATCACCAGTCCTACACCTCAGGCCCTCAGCCTTTATAATTAAAGGCTTACAACTTAGATCTTACAAAGGATGATACACGAAATTAATTGTTTACGAGATACAAAGATATCACCAGATAGATCTCTCTATAGGTGTGAGCTTCTTGATCCGTTCTTGAATAAACTGAATCTTTAGATTCAACCTGACTTAGTTGTTTCAAAGCTTCTTGATAGAACAAAATAAAGTTGAACTCTTTTTGATGTAGAAGTTGATATCCTGTCAGCTCCTTCCTTGAATTCAGAATAATATCTGAATCTTCTCTTGTAGTCTGCTCTGGATCTGCCTTCTTAAGGGTTTCCCCTTTTCTTGTTGTCAGATTCTCTTTAATGAAATACCTTGATTACTTCCTTAGTTCTTTTATTGTTGTGGTTGTCAAGGACCAGTCCCTTATATAGAGTTTCCTCATGATGACCGGCTGATCCGGTTTATAAAAACCTTCTGACAGTTCTGACAAAGGTGCCAGACCTGTTGGTTATGACAGATGTCGAGTCACCAGTCATGACAGCTGATTCCTTAAAGACTTTACAACTCAACATAACCACTCAGCAAACTGCTTCACATGTGTTGACACAAAGAGACTAAGTGTCGACATAAGTCTTGATGATGTCGATATAACACTCTATGTGTTGACATACTCATTCTTCAGCTACTCGACACAGCTTCTGTTTGTATATATCGACACAAGTCCTATGTGTCGACAAACCTGCTCCTGGTCTTGACATAAATGATGCTGGTAGATGGCGTTGAGTGTATATCCAGTTGTCATTGAGTGTGTGTCGACACAAGTCCTTTGTGTCGGCACAACTTCTGGTCTTGACATAACTTATGCAGACAAATGGCATTGAGTGTATGTCTAGCTGTTGTTGAGTGTGTGTCGATACAAGTCCTGTGTGTCGACACAATTCTTCTGACCCAGTATAGCTATTGCTATAAGATGTCGTTGAGTTTGTGTTGAGACAAGTCCTGTGTGTCGACACAAACCTTCTTCAGGTGTCGACATATTTCCTGAGTGTCGACATAAGCCTTTCTTCTGATGTCGATATAACTCCTGGGTGTCGACACAACTTCTGCTTTGGGTATCGACATAATTCCTACCTTAGGTGTCGACACAATTCTGGGTGTCGACACAGCTTCTTCTTCAGGTGTCGACACAATGCTTAGGTGTCGACACAGGCCTTGCTTCTAGTGTCGACACAAGTTCTGGGTGTCGACACAATTCTTCATAAGTATCTACACTTGTACTTAGAAAAATTTCTTACAAACCTTACACCTGCATAATGAAACTCAAATATCCATCAAATACGAATTGATGTATATCATTGAGTAAGATGAGGCTTCTCCAAATCTGGTACATATTTTTCAGTGTACCCAACAGTATCATCGATGTACTCAACTCCTAAAACCTTCTGGTCTTCATCTTATACCCATGACAAGGGGGTTCTACACCTTCTTCCGTAAAGGGCTTCATGGGGTGCCATCCCGATACTGGCTTGGAGACTGTTGTTATATGAAAATTCCACAAGGGGTAAGAGCCATTCCCACAGCTCTCCTATATCCAACACACACAATCTCAATAGGTCCTCCAATATCCTGATGGTCCTCTCAGACTGCCCGTCCGTCTGAGGATGAAACGTTGTAATAAAAGTAAGGCGTGAGCCCAAATACGCCTGTACCGCCCTCCATTCTTTAGAAGTAAACAGACCATCCCGATCAGAAAAAATTATCTTTGGCACGCCATGGTACCGTACAAACTGTTCCACAAAGAGGCGTACCAAGATATCCATGTGAGCTTCTTTCCTCATAGGAATAAACCCTACTACCTTTGTCAGGCGGTCAATGATTACCCACACCGAATCATTCCCTGAGCGTGAGCGAGGCAATCCATGGACGAAGACCATGGAGACATCCTCGAACTTTCCACTCGAGGATGGGCAATGATTACAATAATCCACCGGGGCTCTTGCATTCCGCCAACACCCTTTGACAGGCCTCGCAGTGCGTAACAAAATATCTGACGTCCCTCTTCATTTCCGGCCAACACATGGTCTTCCGCAGGTCGACGTACATCTTGGAAATCCCAGGATGTACAGAATACTGAGTATAATGTGCCTCACTCAGGATATCTTCCCGAATTTTACCTCCTTTGGGAATGTAAAGCCGGCCACGGAGATGAACAAGGCCGTCTTGTAGGTAATACTCGTCAGTATTCCCATCTTAAATTGACTTGATTGTCGGGGCCAGAGAGGCATCCTTTCCTTGCTCAGCCCAGATTCAGTCTCGAATATCACAGTCTATGCTCATCGTGGTTAAGTACTCTGTATACCCTTCTGATTGGTCTTTATGTACAAGGGTGATCTCCATCTCTTTGAGCATCCGGGCGAACTCCATTCTCATTAATCGGGACTCAGAGTTCGATTCCGGTAACTTTTTGCTCAAAGCATCAGCTACGGAATTTTCTTTTCCAGGGTGGTAGTTCAAAGTGATTTCATAATCGCATAAAAACTATAACCACCGCAGCTCTCTCAAATTCAATTCCTTCTGTGTATGGACGTACTTTAGATTCTTCTGGTCTGAAAAGATTTCGCAGTGGACGCCATATAGATAGTGTCTCCAAATCTTCAAGGCGAACACCACGGCTCCCAATTCCAGATCATGTACCGGGTAGTTGATTTCATGTTTCTTCAGCTATCTTGAAGCATATGCAATCACATGCCCGTTGTTGAAGTTGAGACCGGGCGGTCTGGCAGTCTGTCTTGGCGGGTTAGAGACCGCGCGGTCTGGCAGTTTCCCTTCAGCGGTTTGATTGTTGTGCTGTTGCTGTCTGGTTGCCGAGCTCTCAGGAGGTCTCCCCTTGCGGTCTCTCTCTCTCTCTCTAGTGGTAGCCGTGCGGTTAGCCCTTCTGTCTAACCGCGCGGCTTGTGCGGTTTGTTCTGTACAGTCCGCTTAGTCCTGTAAATTTTTTAGTCCCACATCTCTTATTTGTATTCTCTCATCTCTCCTCCATTCAATATAAGGGAGGGCATACCTTTGTAATAGTTACCTTTTTCTGATAATAAAGTTTCAGTTATACTCTCTCCGGCTTGTTTTAGTTCGTTTCTAACATGGTATCAGAGGATTCGATCTTTCGCTCCTGATTCTGTGCATTCTCCTGTCCGCGCGACCTGCCTCTTCTTCTCGCGGCCTGTCTCCCGCGGCTTGTTTCTTCCGCCTGTTTGCTTGCGCCCTGTTCGCGCGGCCTGTTTCTGTTGCTTGCTTCTTTCTTGCGACCTGTTCTAGTCGCTGCTTCCTCCTTCTCTTCTCTTGTCGCCGCGACCTGTCTCCGCGGCCTCTTTTGCCTTGTTCGCCTTTTGCCTCCCGATATCCTCCTCTTCTGTTCGCGCGGTCTGTTTGCTAGCCGCCCGACTTCTCTCCCTCTATTTGGTTCTGCGGCTTGGTCGTGGCTTTTCTGGCCGCTGGTGTCTGACATCGTGACCGCTGCTGATCTTCTTCTTCCTATCCGCGCGGATAGTTTTCTAACCGCGTGGCTTCCTGTTGTTTGCGCGGCAGATCTCTTTCTCCTAACCGCTGCGATTTCTTTCTGTTCGCGCGGGTTCTTCCTTGTTTAGGCGGCCTTTCTACCCTTCTTCCTTCGCCGCTCTCTCTTGTCCCCGCGACCTGTCTCTAAGTCACAGCGGCTTGTTCTCCTCTATGCGGCTCTTCCTTTAGCCGCTCCTGCGTGTTAGTCGCCGCGACCTCCTGTTGAGTCGCGCGGCTTATGCTTCCCTCTTCGTTCTCTTTTGTTCTTCCCTTCATGGCTTCCATATACTCCTCAAAGTCGTTCGCCTCGGTGGTCACGTCTTCTGGTAGTGCCCACGTTGTTACTCAAGGAAAATGGTTGATCGACACCGGTGCTACTAATCATATGACCGGCAATCTCCAGTGTTTTTCTCTCCTCGAAACACATGGTCGGTTCCCCCCGGTTACTCTCGCTGACGGCTCCTCATCATCGGTTGATGGGACGGGGATAGTTCATATCACTCCGTCTCTTCGCTTGGAGGATACTCTCTACGTGCCCAAGTTCCCGTGCAACTTATTATCTGTTACCTCTCTATGCAAGCAATTACACTGTTGTGTTACTTTTACTTCAACTACTTGCTCTTTTCAGGATCCGGACTCCCAACGGATAATTGCTACTGGGACTGAGAGTGGCGGCCTATACTTCCTGGACAACATTTCCGCTTTCTCCACCTTCTCCTCCACCTCCACAGATCTTCTCCAATGGAATTTCCGCCTTGGTCATGCTCCTCCTCATCTTCTTTGACAACTTCTGCCCCACCTTCCTCCCCAAAGTCCTCCGCTCAACTGTGAAGCCTGTCAGCTTGGCAAACATCACCGCTCCTCCTTCCCTCCAAAGCACGTTCGTGGAACCACCCATCCGTTTGATCTCATCCACTCCGATATTTGGGGTCCTTCTCCTACTCTTACGGTTGGTCGGAGTAGTTCATATTTTGTCACATTCATTGATGATTTCTCTCGCTGTACGTGGGTGTATCTGTTAAAAGATCGCTCCGAATTATTTTCTGTATGGACGTCCTTCTATCTCATGATCAAAACTCAGTTTGATGTTTCTATTAAAGTTCTTAGATCTGATAATGCCCAAGAATATATCAGTCATGACTTTTCTGCCTTCTGCATGCAAAATGGGATTATTCATCAAACGAGTTGTGTCTATACCTCACAATAAAATGGTGTGGCAGAACGCAAAAACCATCACCTTCTGGATGTCGCTCGCTCCTTGATGACCCAGATGCATGTTCCTCGCTCCTATTGGGGCTATGCTGTTCTCCTTGCCTGTTACCTCATCAATCGCATTCCCTCCACCGTTCTCCACGGAAAAACCCCTTTCTCCATTTTGTATCCGGGCAAGGAGCCGTTTCCTCTCCCTCTCCAAATATTTGGATGCACTGCCTTTGTGCATGCCCCGTCTGCCACCCGTGATAAGCTATCTCCTCGCTCCACCAAATGTATCTTTCTGGGGTACTCCACCACTAAGAAAGGTTATTGTTGCTTTGATCCCATCCTTCGTAAGAAGTTTGTTTCTACTGACGTCACTTTCTTCGAGAATACCTCCTACTTCTCGGATGACTCCCCTCCTCTTCTCCCAGCCTCCGATTCTCCTACTGTTCCCTTTGTTCTCTCGTCTCCCACTACGATATTCACCCCTACTCCCCCCCGTCCACTCCTCTTCTTCCACCTCTCTCTCCCTCTTCTCCACTCCCGTCTCCCGCATCTCCGCCGCCGTCGCTCTCTACTCCCGGGCCAGCTCTCTCTGCCACGGATGCTCCGGATGCCGAGGAACCTGCTGACCTGGATCTTCCTATAGCTCTTCGCAAAGGGGTGCGGACGTGTACCCTACACCCTCTTACTGCTGTTGTTTCATATGATCGTCTCACCCCTTCTAGCAGGGCCTTTGCTCTAGCTATCTCCGCCACTGCCACGCCCCGTTCCTACCAGGAGGCCCTTGCTATTCCTCACTGGAAGATGGCCATGGATGAGGAAATGGCCACCCTAACGGAGCGGGGTACCTGGAATCTTGTTCCTCCTCCCTTCGGTACTGATGTTGTCGGCTGTCGCTGGGTCTTTGTGGTGAAATTTGCCCCGGATGGCACTGTGGACCGTTATAAAGCTCGTCTTGTTGCTAAGGGCTTTACTCAGACCTATGGGGTGGATTACTTTGACACCTTCTCTCTCGTGGCTCGTCTCAGCATTATACGGGTTCTTCTCTCTGTGGCGGTCAATAAGGATTGGCCGATTTCCCAGCTGGATGTAAAGAATGCCTTCCTTTATGGTGATCTTCAGGAGGCCGTATACATGGAGCAACCTCCTGGGTATGTTGCTCAGGGGGAGACACGAGTATGCCGGCTGAAGAAGGCAATTTATGGCCTCAAGCTGAGCCCTCGAGCTTGGTTTGACAAGTTCAGCGGCATCGTGGCGGCCGTTGGTTTTGTGCGCAGCTCTGCCGATCACTCTCTATTTACTCGCAAAACCTCCTCGGGACTGGTGGTTCTTGCAGTGTATGTTGATGATATTCTTCTCAGTGGCGATGACCAGGAAGGGGTAGCCTTGACAAAGCGGCATCTTCGTCAACATCTGGTCACGAAAGATATGGGCTCTCCAAAGTACTTTTTGGGGATCGAAATTTCTCGGAAGCCCAATTCCTTAGTCCTCTCCCAGCGTAAGTATGCCCTTGATCTTTTAAAAGATGCAGGATTGACTGGGGCCAAACCTGCTCGATGTCCCATGGCTGTTGGAGAAGACAAAACCTGGACAGATGATTCGCCTCTTCTTTCAGATACTACGAGGTACAGACGTCTTGTTGGTAAGCTCATATATCTCACAGTGACCAGACCTGACATTTCCTATGTTGTTGGCAAGGTGAGTCAATTCATACAAGCTCCCAGGGAGTGTCATCTGCAGTCCTCCTTACGGATCTTGGAGTACGTCAAAGCCGCACCTGGGAAAGGATTGCTTTTCCAGAAGAATGGTCATCTGATGGTTGAAGCTTACTCAGATGCGAGTTACGCTGATGACAAAGGGGATCGCAAGTCTACCTCCGGTTTCTGCACCTTTGTTGGGGGTAATCTGGTAAGCTGGAAGAGCAAGAAGCAGTCTGTTGTTTCCAGATCCAGTGCTGAAGCAGAGTATCGGAGTATGGCGTCGACCACTTGTGAGCTAAAATGGCTACGGGCTCTAATGCTGGATTTAGGAGAGGTCTACAACCATCCGCTACCTATGTTCTGTGATAACAAGGCTGCCATATACATCTCCAAAAATCCAGTCTTCCAAGAAAGAACCAAGCACATTGAAGTCGACTGTCATTTCATTCGTGAAGAGATCTTAAAGGAACAAATTTGCACTCCCTTTGTCACTCCTGATAAAGAGCTGGCTGACATCTTCACCAATCCAGTTTCCGTCTCGTTTCATCATATTTGTGACAAGCTGGGCCTGATCGATATATATGCTCCAGCTTGAGGGGGAGTGTTGAAGTTGAGACCGGGCGGTCTGGCGGTCTGTCTTGGCGGGTTAGAGACCGCGCGGTCTGGCGGTTTCCCTTCAGCGGTTTGATTGCTGTGCTGTTGCTGTCTGGTTGCCGAGCTCTCAAGCGGTCTCCCCTTGCAGTCTCTCTCTCTCTCTAGTGGTAGCCGTGCGGTTAGCCCTTCTGTCTAACCGCGCGGCTTGTGCGGTTTGTTCTGTACAGTCCGCTTAGTCCTGTAAATTTTTAGTCCCACATCTCTTATTTGTATTCTCTCATCTCTCCTCCATTCTATATAAGGGAGGGCATACCTTTGTAATAGTTACCTTTTTCTGATAATAAAGTTTCAGTTATACTCTCTACGGCTTGTTTTAGTTCGTTTCTAACACCCGTGTTGCATCAATACCGCTCCCATCCCTTGATACGACGCGTCAGTGTAAACTTGAAATCCTTCGTTCCCGGATGGAAGGCCTAGGATGGGTGCGGATGTAAGTTAGTCAGTCCGTTCCTGAAATGCAGCTTCATACTGGGGTGTCCACTGATACGACACACCTTTCTGTGTCAGCGTAGTAAGAGGAAGGGAAATCTTTGAGAACCCTTTTACAAACTTGCGATAGTACCCGGCAAGTCCAAGGAAGCTCCGCACATCACCCGCTGACTTCAAGGGAGACCACTCCTTCATAGCACGCACCTTGGCTGGATCCACAGCTAACCCAGCCCCACTGATCACATGGCCCAAGAAGCCAACCTCTTGGAGCCAGAATTCGCACTTGCTGAACTTGGCAAACAAGGCGTTCTCTTTTAGCTTCCTCAGTACCAAGGTCAGAAGTTCGACATGCTCTTCCGCTATCTTAGAGTAGACCAAAAAGTCATCGATGAAAACGATGACGAAGACATGTATATAAGGCTCAAACACTTTGTTTGTAAAGCTCATGAAAGCTGAAGGGGCATTTGTGAGCCCAAACGGCAATACAGTGAACTCATACAAGCTGTACCTTGAGCTAAAGGCCGTTTTATGAATGTCCTCCTCCTGTATTCTCAACTGATATACCCCGAGCGCAAATCCAATTTGGAAAACCAATGTGCTCCTACTAATTGGTTGAACAACTCATCGATCCGAGTTAGCGGATAGGTATTCCATACCGTCTGTCGGTTTAGCTCCTGATAGTCTTTGCATAATCGCAAGGTTCCATCCTTCTTCTTAACGAATAGAACAGGGGCTCCCCAAGGTGATGAGCTGGGGCGAACAAACCCTGATTCTACCAACTCTTCCAACTGAACTCTAAACTCTGCGAGTTTCTTCGGGGCCATCCGGTAAGGGGTCCTGGAGACGGGCTTGGGACCCGGTACTAGCTTAATAAGAAAATCCACTTCTCTATGCGGGGGTAATCCTGGCAATTTCTCAAGAAATACCTCGAGAAAATCTCGCACCACTTGCACGTCCTTCATATCTATTTTCATCTCTTTCAGTTCAAAACATATCATGTAAACTTCATCCCCTCTCATGTGAGCTTTCAAGGCCTGAATTGAAGATGATAACAAACATGGTGCGAATTTTATACCTTCGAAAATGACATCGGTATCCCCATGTCTCAATTAAATTCGCTTCTCCCCGCATTCAATTCTTGTGTAGTATCAATCCAGCCATGTCATGCCCAGAATGAGATCGAACTCTGGCATTCTCAAAACTGTAGTAGGGGTATCAAAGGTCTTTCCCCCAATGAGTATCTCCAATTCGCACATGGAGGTTGCAGTCATTTCAGAGCCCCTTGGAAGGCGTACTCTTCGGGCAATACCAGTGAAGGATTGCACTCCTTCTAGATTTTTAATGAAGTCCACAGACACAAACGAGTGTGAGGCACCGGTATTGAATAACGTATAGGCCGGTTTCCCACCGACCACCACGGTGCCTAAGTACCAATAGCAATACTCAAGCTAGATATCTAGTATGTCTTAAGCAACTTAAGGTTAATAATGAAAATGTGATAACTAACTACAACATACCTGCAATCACCTCCTGATGGTTCCGCTCCTGTGTCATGTCTAGTGCGAACACTTATTTCTGAGCAGGTCCGGGGATTCCTCCTCGTGTTCCTCATCCTCTACCACGCATATGTCCCCGCCCTCGAGGAGTTGTCGGAGGGGGAAGAGCAAGAGGAGCATTTTAAAATAGTTGCGGGCAGTAACGTCGGATATGGCCTGGTTGGTTGCATTGGAGGCACACTCGCTCATAATGCCCCTCAGATTGCTGAAACTTTTGAGGCTGTGGAGGTGGAGGCAATGCTGGCTGCTGTGGAATCGGGTGCTCCATGTTGAAGTTGTGACCGGGCGGTCTGGCGGTCTGGCTTGGCGAGTTGATGACCGGGCGGTCTGGCGGTTTCCTTTCAGCGGTTTGGTTGCTATGTGTTGTTGTCTGTCGTCCAAGCGGTCTAGAGGCTTGTCACTGGAGACTTGGAGACCGGGCGGTCTGTCGGTCTCACATGGCGGTCTCTCTCTCTCACTCTGGCAGTTGCCGAGCGGTTATCACCTCTGTCTAACCACGCGGCTTGTGCGGTTTGTGTCTGTACAGTCCGCTTGTGTCATGTAATTTTTTTAGTGCCACATCTCTTACTTGTATTCTCTCTTCTCTCCTCCATTCTATATAAGGGAGGCCATACCTTTGTAATAGATACCTTTTTCGGATAATAAAGTTTCAGTTAAACCGCTTCCGGTTTGTTTTAGTTCGTTTCTAACATGGTATCTGAGGACTCGATTTTCTCCTCCTGATTCTGTGCGCCCTCTCTGACCGTGCGACATGTCCACACGGCTTGTTTCTTCCACCTGTTTGTTTGCTTGCGCCCTATTCACGCTGCCTGTTTCTCTTGCTTACGTTCTATTCGCCGCGACCTGTTGACCTGTGCCTTGTTTTGCCTGTTGCTTATGTTCGAGCGGACTGTCTTCTAGTCGCTCGACTTCTATCCCTCTGCTTGATTCTGTGGCTTGGTCGTGACTTCTCTGGCCGCTGGTGTCTGACATCGTGACCGCTGCAGATCTTCTTCTTCCTATCTGCACGTCTTGTTTCTTAACCGCGCTGCCTCTCTTCTCTCTAGTTCTATCCGCGACCTATTTTCGCGGTTTCTATGCCTCTGTTTTTCCCGCGATCTCCTTTGATTCGCGCGGCTCCTCCTCTGGTCGTGCGGCCTTCTCTCTAACCGCACGGTCTTCTCCCTGCTTTGGTCTGCTTCTTGGTTGTGTCCTTTGTGGTTTACTTTTTTGTCCGTTGTAGTCTTCTGGTTCTCAAAAACTTTCTTGTGTTTGTGTTGTGTTCGCTGATTGTCTATTCGCGCGACCTGTTTCTCTATTCGTGCGGCCTGTTTCTTGGTTCTCTCGTTCTTCCTTTTTTTGGTTCGCACGACCTGTCTCTCTGTTCGCGCGACCTATTTCTGCTCCTATGGCTCTCTTCGATATCTCTACTTTCTCCTCTTCTTCGAAGCCTTCTGCCTCGGTGGTCACGTCTTCTGGTAGTGCCCACTTCGTTACTCAAGGAAAATGGCTAATCGACTCAGATGCTACCAATCATATGACCGGCTCTCCCTAGTGTTTTTCTTTCCTGGAAACACATGATCGGTTTCCCCTGGTTATTCTCGCTGATGGCTCTCCATCCCCGGTCCATGGGACGGGAGTGGTTCAAGTCACTCCGTCTCTTCAATTGGCAAATACTCACTATGTGCCCAAATTCACATGCAACTTAATATCTGTTACCTCTTTATGCAAGCAATTACGGTGTTCCGACACATTTACCTCTACTTTTTGTTCTTTTCAGAATCTGGACTCCCAGCGGACGATTGCTACTGGGACTGAGAGTGTTAACCTATTCTTCCTCGATAACATTTCCGCTCTATTCGCCTTCTCCTCCACCTCCACAGATCTTCTATAATGGCATCTTTGCCTAGGTCATGATCCTCCACGCCTTCTAAGTCAGCTTCTGCCCCACCTTCCTCCACAAAGTCCTCCCCTCAATTGTGAGGCCTATCAGCTTGGCAAGCATCATCGCTCCTCCTTCCCACCAAAGCAAGTTCGTGGATCTTCCCGACCGTTTGATCTCATCCACTCTGATGTTTGGGGTCCTTCTCCTACCATTACCGTTGGTCGGGGAAGTTCATATTTTGTCACGTTTATTGATGATTTCTCTCGTTGTACGTGGGTGTATCTTTTAAAAGATCGCTCCGAATTATTCTCTGTATGGACGTCTTTCTATCTCATGATCAAAACTCAGTTTGATGTTTCTATTAAATTTTTTCGATCTGATAACACCCAAGAATATCTTTCTCATGCTTTTTCGTCCTTCTGTATACAACATGGGATTATTCATCAAACTAGTTGTGTCTATACTTCACATCAAAATGGTGTGGCGGAGCGCAAACACTGTCACCTCCTTGATGTCGCTCGCACTCTGATGACACAGATGCAGGTTCCTCGTGCCTATTGGCGCTATGTCGTTATCATCTCCTGTTTCCTTATCAATCGCATTCCATCCACTGTTCTCCATGGTCAAACCCCATTCTCCATTCTCTATCCGGGCAAGGACCCTTTTTCTCTCCCTCTCTGAATCTTTGGTTCCACGGCATTTGTGCATGCCCCATCTGCCACTCGTGATAATCTATCTCCTCGATCCACCAAATGTGTCTTTCTGGGGTACTCCACCACTCAAAATGGCTACTGTTGCTTTAACCCTGTTCTTCGTAAGCAGTTCGTCTCTGCTGACGTTACCTTCTTCAAGAATGCCTCTTACTTCTCGGATGACTCCTCTTCTCTTCCCCAAGCTTCCTCTTCTTTTCCCCCAGCCTCTGATTCTCTCGTTATGCCCTTCGTTCCCTCGCCTCCTACTACGATATCCACCCCTACTCCGTCTCCGTCCACTCCTCTCTCTCCGCCTCCATCTCCCTCATCTCCACTGTCGTAACTCTCTCCTCTCGGGCCAGCTCTCTCTGCCACGGATGCTCTGGATGCCGAGGAACCCGCCGACCTTGATCTTCCTGTAGCTCTTCGCAAAGGGGTGCAGACGTGTACCCTACACCCCCTTGCTGCTGTTGTTTCATATGATCGTCTTACCTCTTCTCGTAGGGCCTTTGCGCTTGCTATCTCTGCCACTGCCACACCTTGTTCCTACCAGGAGGCCCTTGCTATTCCTCACCAGAAGATGGACATGGATGAGGAAATGGCGACCCTAACAGAGCGGGGTACCTGGACTCTTGTTCCTCCTCCCTTTGGTACTGATGTTATTGGCTGTCGCTGGGTCTTTGTGGTCAAATTTGTCCCGGATGGCACTGTGGACCATTATAAGGCTCGTCTTGTTGCTAAGGGCTTTAATCAGACCTATGGGGTTGATTACTTTGACACCTTCTCTCACGTGGCTCGTCTCAGCACTATACGGATCCTTCTCTCAGTGGCGGTCAATAAAGATTGGCCAATTTCTCAGCTGGATGTAAAGAATGCCTTCCTTTTTGGTGATCTTCAGTAGGCCGTCTACATGGAGCAACCTCATGGGTATGTTGCTCAGGGGGAGACACGAGTATGCTGACTGAATAAGGCAATCTATGGCCTCAAGAAGAGCCTAGAGCTTGGTTTGACAAGTTCAGCGACATCGTGGCGGCCGTTGGTTTTGTGCGCAGCTCTGCCGATCACTCTCTATTTACTCGCAAAACCTCCTCGGGACTGGTGGTTCTTGCAGTGTATGTTGATGATATTCTTCTCAGTGGCGATGACCAGGAAGGGGTAGCCTTGACAAAGCGGCATCTTCGTCAACATCTGGTCACGAAAGATATGGGCTCTCTAAAGTACTTTTTGGGGATCAAAATTTCTCAGAAGCCCAATTCCTTAGTCCTCTCCCAGCGTAAGTATGCCCTTGATCTTTTAAAAGATGCAGGATTGACTGGGGCCAAACCTGCTCGATGTCCCATGGCTGTTGGAGAAGACAAAACCTGGACAGATGATTCGCCTCTTCTTTCAGATACTACGAGGTACAGACGTCTTGTTGGTAAGCTCATATATCTCACAGTGACCAGACCCGACATTTCCTATGCTGTTGGCAAGGTGAGTCAATTCATGCAAGCACCCAAGGAGTGCCATCTACAGTCCGCCTTGCGGATCTTGGAGTATGTCAAAGCAGCCCCTGGGAAAGGATTATTATTTCAGAAGAATGGTCATCTGAAGGTTGAAGCATACTCATATGCGAGTTACGCTGATGATAAAGGGGATCGCAAGTCTACCTCCGGTTTCTGTACCTTTGTTGGGGAAATCTGGTAAGCTGGAAGAGCAAGAAGCAGTCTGTTGTTTCCAGGTCCAGTGCTGAAGCAGAGTATCGAAGTATGGCATCGACCACTTGTGAGTTAAAATGGCTATGGGCTCTCATGCTAGATTTGGGAGAGGTCTACAACCATCCTCTACCTATGTTTTGTGACAACAAGGCTGCGATATACATCTCCAAAAATCCAGTCTTCCATGAAAGAACCAAGAACATTGAGGTCGACAGTAATTTCATTCGTGAAGAGATTTTGAAGGAACAAATTTGCACTCCCTTCGTCACTTCTGATAAAGAGCTGGCTGACATCTTCACCAAGCCAGTATCCGCCTCATTTTTTCATATTTGTGACAAGCTGGGGATGATCGATATATATGCTCCATCTTGAGGGGGAGTGTTGAAGTGGTGACCTGGCGGTCTGGCGGTCTGGCTTAGCGAGTTGATGACCGGGCGGTCTAGCGGTTTCCCTTCAGCGGTTTGGTTGCTATGTGTTGATGTCTGTGGTCTAAGCGGTCTAGCTGCTTATCACTGGCGACTTGGAGACCGGGCGGTCTAACGGTCTCACATGGCGGTCTCTCTCTCTCACTCTGGCAGTTGTCGAGCGGTTAGCCCCTCTGTCTAACAGCGCGGCTTGTGCGGTTTGTGTCTGTATAGTCCTCTTGTGTCATGTAATTTTTTAGTCCCACATCTCTTATTTGTATTCTCTCTTCTCTCCTCCATTCTATATAAGGGAGGTCATACCTTTGTAATTGATACCTTTTTCGGATAATAAAGTTTCAGTTAAACCGCTTCCGGTTTGTTTTAGTTTGTTTCTAACACTCTATTCTAAAATTCTGGTGGAAATTCCTGCCACCTCTCTAATGTCGTCTTCTTCCTCCGTAGTCGTGCCTCCTTCTATTGCTAGGTCCAGCCTCCATCACACCCTCAGTAGGTATCTTACCACTTCCCAAGTGGTCTGCTTCTAGCCTCTTCGCCATGTCAATTATTTCAACCAAGCTGGAGTCGGCTATAAACAAAAAGGCCTACCTCAGGGGGTCACATGGCCCTTTATAGAAGCACTTAGCATATCTTCTAACATCCAAGTCATATGATGTAAGATCCTCCCCCTTACCAAGGGAGGCCTGATCTTATGCCCAGAACCGCCGCCTTACGGTGACACTAACTCACGGGTTAGTCGACACCGCAAGACGCCGATCCTGTCGGCTAGTACGATCATAACCTGTTCGGCCAATATGAGAAACAGAAGTAAAGTGTATAGTAAACAAAACTACATAAGTCCACAGCCACAGAGTACATATCATATAAAAGAAATGATGAGTACATAAATATAGTCCACAATGAGTACAACAAAAGAGAGAAATAAGGGTCTACGCCCAATACATTATATCAATGAATCTCTCATCATAAAGCAAAGAGCGGAAGTCTAAACTATCACGGACATCTCGTCCCTCCTGAGGACGTGCTGTAGTAGTAGTAGGCGGTACCTGCTCCTCAAGTCCTGCCTCCTCGTCCCGCTGGACGTGCTGGTCTATCTCCTCGAACTCCTAAAAAGGGGGAGTCAACGTATGTTAGTCAAAAGACTAAGTCGTATCCTCAACACCTCCTCCTACAACTCCTAGGCACCGCGCGGGAGGACGAAGCGGAGGATAAACAAGGGGTGACAAAGGCGGAGCAGGTGATAGGAAACTAAGTAGAATATGTAACCAAGTAAGTAATGAAAGGTAACCTTCACTTATGCGGGTACGCATAAGCAAGGGGTCTTCTGCAGGGCTCCCATTGTATAAAATGTCCCATACTATTTTATACAATGGGGTGTCAGGTGTCACAAGCAAATATATATATAAAAGGAAAGTAACAACAACCTATAAACTTGCCCACTCAAGCTTATAGGCTAAGGGATCGTATAGCAGGTCCTAATGTATAAGCGTCCCATACCACTTATACATTAGGTGTCATAGGTTGTTATGAAGGTTAATGATATGCATCTATATGGTGGGTATGATATGAACATGCAGTGCAACACACACACACGACTCCGTGATCACAGACCTTTAGTTCCCACTTTTCGAGAGCTAGCATCACTCTCAGGTACTACCGTTGTGGCTACGGCAGCAGCGGAGCGGGCGTCTCCGCCTTCTAGGCGGGTATACACACTACCAGGCCTAGACCACTCTTGTACGCCTCTGTACACCGATAGTGCACTCTAGAGTCTCTGCGTACCACTTTGGTGACGACCCGTCAGTCTTGTTGGGCCGGGTGCCAGTTATTAGGAAATGTCCTCCAGACTCCAGTATAAACACCCTACTGGTCCTTCTAACCCTCGCACCCGCCTGGTCCACCGTACTGCCGTCGGTGTGACGACAGGCCAGTACCGCATGGCCCGCCACTAGTATATGCACATGCAAGTATAGTATATTGAGCCTCTAGCTCGAAGGACTAACCAGTCCCAACTCTCTCCAACCCGTCACGGGTGAGTATGTGCTACAGAACCTCCAACCTTGCCCGGGTGAGTGTATATAAGCCAATCTCTTTCCTCCAACTCTGTACGGGTGAGCAAGTAGTCAAAAGACTCCAAGTTCCTCCAACCCGGCACGAGTGAGCACATGTCCAGTTCACTTAACCTATTAGACTACTCTTGCCTACAGATTATCATACTTAGAGTCTTAAGGTTAATCCTAGGACTGCCCAAGGTATTCCCGGTGAAGGGCTCTCAGGGGCACTAGAAGCTACGATGGGCTGAATCCCAAAGCTCCCTTTCTCAAGGATATTTACTTTAGTTGATGTCTACCCAGAACCCCTTTTACTCTCTCCTGTTACGTGGAGTGACCTAGTGACTTAAAGTAAGGGTTAAGGAATGGCGGTCTTCTGTCATCCCCCTCTTGGGTAGGCTAAGGTTGCACTTTTACTATCGTCTCTAGAAAACATCTGCCACCCAGGGTCATATTTCCGATCTTAGACTCTAACTCAATTGTTGATTCATTTCCTGGTGGCCTATTATATAGCCTACTTTTACTATGCGCACCCCATGGCCTAGT
This sequence comes from Platanthera zijinensis, assembly GCA_039513925.1. Taxonomy (NCBI): domain Eukaryota; kingdom Viridiplantae; phylum Streptophyta; class Magnoliopsida; order Asparagales; family Orchidaceae; genus Platanthera; species Platanthera zijinensis. The sequence goes on from CM077092.1 coordinate 84,289,983, forward strand.
ACCACCCCGAAATCGAACTTCCAAATCCTTGGGCCACCAGACCCCAAATATTTATCCTAAGGTGGTATGACCTACTAGAATGTGTATGGTAATTTTCATAATTTCTCTATTATTTTTATAATTATTTTATTTTCTCCAAATATTTCCCTAAGGTCATTTAACACATGAAGTATGTCCTTGCATAGTCCTAATGATGAAAAATAATTTTCTAATCATTATCATGATAAATCATCATTATTTTCCAAAATTCATAATTTCTCCCCAAATTTATGTATTTAAATATTAATTTTCATAAGCCATCATAATTACTACTTTTCAAATGAAGTATATGGAATTTAATCACAAAAATTCCAATAAATTTACAGGGAATCTAATTCATCAAAATAATGCTACTGACCAAGTTTCATCAACTTTAACAAAGTTATAGACTTGCAAATCATTACATTGGATAATTACCAAAATGCCATTATGATGGTTTAAAATTTATAGGTACATTCAAAAATTCTGAAACAAATAATTCAGTGGTCTCATACCTACATACACCTCTAGAACTATTCCCAAATTTTTCTGACCCATATTTGTATTGATTTATGAAATAAAAAGGATAGGGGTAAAATGGTCAATTCATGCTACGTTACTTCAAAAGACTTCAAACAGAGAAATTAAAATTACCCCTAATCAATTATGATCCACTATACAACAGGGCCAAATTTGAAGATTTTTACCTAATTAATTCAAATTTTTCATTTTAATTTACAAATAAGGCTATAATTTCCAAAAAATCCAAATAATGGGATTTTTGATCCCAAAAATCCCATAAAAATTTTGAGGGACTACATTTGACCTAAATGCTCTCTAGAATTAATTTCATGGTCTGCAAAAGCTCCATAATGAATAAATTCACATTATAGTAAAACTTGTTATTGGCACACCAAGGCTAATACTAGCCTACACTTGCAAGTGGGTTAACCCATCATGCAGAGGTCCAAATGGGCTGAAATTTTTTTTCAGACCCTAAAAATGTCCCAGAGGACTTGCCACCAAAATTTGGGGCCATTTGGAGGCCTAACACTCCATTTATTCCATTTATTTAATTTATGACATTTTGATTAAAACTATAAGAAAATGTTTTCCAAAAACTCCAAATTTTTGGCAGGGGCTAAATATGCCCTAAACAAGCACATGACCAAAATTTCAGATCATGAGGACACCTGGTTTGGCATGGGCTTTATTTTTAATTTCTGTCCTAGCCTAGGAGCAGTCCTAGCAAAACAGCCCTACAGGATAGAATACTTAACCAAATTTAATGAGTAACATGTCAAATCAAAGCTAACACAGAGTTATACAATATTTATGTTGGGCAAAAGTTCATCAGGTGGCTGTAAGAGCCTTATTATCATCATGCAAGGTGACTGCTAAAAGGTTACAAAATTTAATCACTATTCATACATTTAATAGTAACAGAATTAATAATAATAACTAAAAAGGATCAATCAAGCCTGCACGAATCTTAAAGTTAATCGGAAGGCGTCTGGACTTCTTCTCCATGCAAGCATGCATGGCCAACTCGACGCAGGGTGGTTTTGCGGGGCGGTTCCCGGCCATCGCCGGCGGCGGAACCCCCGGCTAAACCCTTCCCCGGCCTCAGGGTGGTCGGGGCTTGAGCTGGCCGGCGGCTGGGCGGCGGAGAGCGGCGGACGGCGGAGGCGCAACCGAGCCGAAATGCTCCAGGACGCCATTTTTCTACAGAAAATCCGAGCTTTTTGATTCCTAATGTCGAGCTCGTTTGAGCTCGACCTCTAGCCTAGTGGATCTGGGATACTAGTACATTTGGAGGAGAAGGGATACGGACCATCGGTGGCGTTTGTGGTTGAGGGTGGCGGCGGGTTCCTAAGGAATGAAGATTCCGGCGAGCTCCTCCTCGGTTAGCCATGGCTGCAGCTGGTTCTCTCTTTCTCTCTCTCTCTCTGGGGTAGGGACGAAGTGGGAATGAGGGGATGGGCTCGGTTTGAGCTGAGATAAGAGTGGGGGGGCGACATCACCAAGGTATGGGCGACTCCACCAAGGTAGGGCTCGGGTTGGTTGTTTGGGCCGGCTGGGTGTTTGGGAGTGGGCCCCACTGCTCCAGCTGGGTTAAATAGTCCCTAATGGGTCGGGTTCCATGGGTAGGAGCTGAATTGGGTGAGTGGAGAGAAGGGGTTGGCTCACATAAATGAGATAAGTTAGAGGGGGTTCGGTTTTGGGCTTGGGCTTGACCCAATGCTGCATGGTGGGTCCCCACACCTTCTAATACACCTATATGGTCAGCCAACCAATTATGAGTTGATGGGATGAGCCCAAGTGGCCCAAACCAATTTCTTAACACTTTCTCTCTCCTATTTATCACCTTTTCTCTCTCCTAGGTAATTTCCAAAGTTACTATTGCATGCCCCTATTTTTCTCTTCCATAGGGGGTATAGGGTTACTTTAGACCCACCTAGTGATTTTGGGTTGGTTTGGGTGGACCCAACCCAGTGAATTGGGCTAGGGCACCATTTTCACTAATTAGGTCAAAATGTTGACTTGACTCATCATGGGTCAACTAGTTGACCCCATGGCCTACCTTAGGGTCCACTTAGATTGTATTTAGGGTTAGGGCAATATGATGGGGTCATGGTGTCGCTAGGGTTTGTATTTACCCCAGTTTGACCTAGGTTGACTTGGGCCCCATAGTGGGCCCCACATGGTCTAAATCCTCCTCCTAGGGTAAAACCTAGCTAAACCCTAGCATCCACCACATGCCTAACCCAAATCAAAGTTATTTGAAATTTGGGATGTTACAAACCCTATAAACAAAAAAAATAATTTCGTCCCCGAAATTTAAGTTCGGGCTACGGGGTTTCTACGACAAGCTTATAAAAGATTCAAAACGTAACTAAAAAGGAAACTATAAAACTAAGTTGTACCTGAGGAGAATAGCTCCGGTGTCGCTCCATCATGAGATCCCTCGGCTCCCAGGTGTGCTCCTCCTATCCGTGGTTGGACCACAACACCTTCACGAGAGGGACCTTCTTCTTCCGCAACACTCGGACGACGGTATCGTCGATCCAGACCGGCTCTAAACGAACTGATTGATCTGATGCTACTGGCCCGTCGGTAGTAGAAATATGCTACTCAGGCCAAAGGAGTGCTCGTCGCAGGGAGGAGACGTGAAAGACGTCGTGCAGTTCCCAACTCTATCGGTAGCTGCAGTCGGTAAGCCAAGGGGCTAATCCGCTCTAGGATTAAGTAAGGCTCCATATATCTCGGACTGAGCTTCTTGTGCCTCCGCACCCGGGAAACACCGTGCACCGGACGTATCTTCAAGAAAACTCTGTCCCCCCACCTGGAACTCCACCTTACGATGTCGTGCATCGTAATACTTCGCCTGCCTGCTCTGGGCCTCCAACATCCGATCTCTGACCAGACGTATCTGAGCCTCCGTGTCCTCGACATACTCTGAACCGTGAGCTCGTGCATCCTCATATTTTGGGCACATTTTCTAAAATTGAAGTACTTTGATTTCTTCATCGATCGAATCTTAATAAATGTCCATTTGTTCTCGAGTATTTCACCATATCCGTGATAACAATCTAACATTGATTACTTTGTTGTCATGAATTTCCCTATAGTGATCATGATGTTATCAACATTCGTGTCTTGGTTCTTGATGTAACCGCAACCAAGAGATCATTCCTATGCATATGCTACAACTTATCATCGACCATATTCCAATTTGTTGAGTCGTTACCTTTGTAAATGTCATGCCTTGACAATTTTAACCCATTACGTGCTTGAAGTTTCAACTCGGTACGCTATTAGTAATTCTCTTATACATGTTCATACGACCATCTTAAATTACAAGCATGGGTGAATATTCATCTAGAGTTATTATACTAATGAGGTTTGCTCAAGCATGTGTAAACTTAATCCTCAAAATTATTATGTCATGGTAGAGACTATCATATCTCTAACTTCATGAGTTTTCATCACTCATATATTCCCAAAAGTACACACCTCGCATTATCTAACATAGGTAATGTTGAAACTTATTCGTTTCTTCATGCGCAGGATATGCCGGTATTGTCTACTCACGTTCAAGTCTTCTGAGTTGTTATAACACTCGGTTCTAAAGATAATAATATATCCATAATCATGGGTTGATGTCGAAATCCCGAACCTTTTGAGGGCGATTATTAATTCATTGAACATTTTCATTCATATTTCTGAGAATAACGACATGTTCCTAATCATGAGTTGTTTTTGATAACCTGAATCTTTTCGAAGGTAGATGTCATATTATCGAACGCATTGTTTTGGTCCCTCGTGATCGTCGAAACACATCCAAAGGATCATTCCTATAATTTACCCTTTCTAAATCGGTAAGGCTTTTCACTTGCTTTTAAATTTATGGGGTCATCACAACCTCAAAGTTCTAAACAAAATTCAAACATTTTTGAGCTTTCCCTTTATGGCTCTTCTCATATAACAGTTAAGATTTACAATCACTCCTTCATATTACCTTGACGTTACTTTATCACTGTCTGTATGTTTCCAATTGATGACCTGGGTATGTTACGTAGGTATGGGTAGTAGTGATCTGTCATCGTGTTTATACTTCTTCCAAATTTAGATGATTCTTCCTTGATTTAAATTTTCCTAGGGTTATGGTGCACCCATTGTTGTAGACGTAATTATTCAGATATTTCGGATTCTCATTTCACATTGGTTTCCCTTGCAGTACATCTGAGTCCCTTAACCATAAGTAAATGATGTATACCGTGTCTGTATTAAGGAAATCACGAGTGTTCATTAGACTACGATCTAAGTGGGTACTTACTTCCTTAAAAATCGAAATTGGGGAAACTTCTTGAAGTCTTAACGGTCTTCCCTAGTTTCAAGGTCATATAGACGCATCACTAAGCCATTCTTTATATGTCCTTCAAGAAATTTAAACTTATTGTTCCCCTTATTCATTTACTCATATGGTCTTGGAGTAATTATGAGAGTGAAAAGCCATTCTCGAAACATTCTACTTTCCTCTTTCACTCGTGAATTTATTGAGTTCACAGCTTGTCGTTAGTAGTCTATGCTGCTTAAGATTAGTAATTAGGGTGAAGATCTTTGAGAATCCTAACCTTCCGGGGAGGATTGATCATCATACTGGTCATGTACATACAATTCTCATCTTTACTTGAGCGATCATTAAATAATCCAAGTTTTTAGATCACTATGCTTGCGACACATTCTTAATGAGGAGGCTTAGGAAAAATCGAGTTGTTATCAATAAGCCCTATAAACAAAAGGTTAAGCCCCCCATATATTTTGGTTAAATTTTCCTTTGACTTTCACAATGCAGTCATCCTGTACATGCCATAATCCTTAGAGCTAACAATCCTTGGCATGGTTTTCTACTTCAATTGATATGTTATCTATCTTAGGCCTTCAAGGTTTTCGTATGACAATCTGCTCAAGGTCAACATGTGACCAAACCAGGAAGTGTCTCTTCTAACATCTGAAATCTTATTCGACCTTTCATATTTATCATCGTGGTTGTCTTGACGTAATCAAGTCATCGGTACTAGGATTAAGCTTACGAGTACCCTACTCATCCACTATAAAACTTATGCATCAAATTCTTCTCGAGGCGGTCCTTATCAGTTTGAGTAAGAATTGGTAATATCATTCGATGTGCAAAGTAGGGACATCGAGGTTAAGCCTTAAGTAGGGACTCTGGAATTAAGATCTTTCTTTAATTGATTTGGTTATCCTCGTACCATAACTAATCTACATCTGAAGTCGATCTTTGGCCTAAGGTACGACGCAAAATCCTCTTGGTAAGTCAAACTAGGGTGGTGTCCTAGTTGGATTGGCCTAACTCATTGCTTAATGGACTTGTTTATGTGACTTTTTACACATGGGCACACCATTGCTTCCGCTGCATAGTTTGTCCGCAAACTAATGCTCGAGCGGGCTGACCCAGTGTTGTGGACTTCTTTCTCATATGATCGTTTGTTCAAGTGATACCAGTTTGTAAGATCCTCCCCCTTACTAAGGGAGCCCTGATCTTATGCCCAGAACCGCCGCCTTACGGTGACACTAACTCACGGGTTAGTCGACACTGCAAGACGCCGATCCTGCCGGCTAGTACGATCATAACCTGTTCGGTCAATATGAGAAACAGAAGTAAAGTGTATAGTAAACAAAACTACATAAGTCCACAGCCACAGAGTACATATCATATAAAAGAAATGATGAGTACATAAATATAGTCCACAATGAGTACAACAAAAGAGAGAAATAAGGGTCTACGCCCAATACATTATATCAATGAATCTCTCATCATAAAGCAAAGAGCGGAAGTCTAAACTATCACGGACATCTCGTCCCTCCTGAGGACGCGCTGTAGTAGTAGTAGTCGGTACCTGCTCCTCAAGTCCTGCCTCCTCGTCCTGCTGGACGTGCTGGTCTATCTCCTCGAACTCCTAAAAAGGGGGAGTCAACGTATGTTAGTCAAAAGACTAAGTCGTATCCTCAACACCTCCTCCTACAACTCCTAGGCACCGCGCGGGAGGACGAAGCGGAGGACAAACAAGGGGTGACAAAGGCGGAGCAGGTGACAGGAAACTAAGTAGAATATGTAACCAAGTAAGTAATGAAAGGTAACCTTCACTTATGCGGGTACGCATAAGCAAGGGGTCTTCTGCAGGGCTCCCATTGTATAAAATGTCTCATACCATTTTATACAATGGGGTGTCAGGTGTCACAAGCAAATATATATATATAAAAGGAAAGTAGCCTCAACCTATAAACTTGCCCACTCAAGCTTATAGGCTAAGGGATCGTATAGCAGGTCCTAATGTATAAGCGTCCCATACCACTTATACATTAGGTGTCATAGGTTGTTATGAAGGTTAATGATATGCATCTATATGGTGGGTATGATATGAACATGCAGTGCAACACACACACACGACTCCGTGATCACAGACCTTTAGTTCCCACTTTTCGAGAGCTAGCATCACTCTCAGGTACTACCGTTGTGGCTACGGTAGCAGCGGAGCGGGCGTCTCCGCCTTCTAGGCGGGTATACACACTACCAGGCCTAGACCTCTCTTGTACGCCTCTGTACACCGACAGTGCACTCTAGAGTCTCTGCGTACCACTTTGCTGACGACCCGTCAGTCTTGTTGGGCCGGGTGCGCGTTATTTGGAAATGTCCTCCAGACTCTAGTATAAACACCCTACTGGTCCTTCTAACCCTCGCACCCGCCTGGTCCACCGTACTGCCGTCGGTGTGACGACAGGCCAGTACCGCATGGCCCGCCACTAGTATATGCACATGCAAGTATAGTATATTGAGCCTCCAGCTCGAAGGACTAACCAGTCCCAACTCTCTCCAACCCGTCACGGGTGAGTATGTGCTACAGAACCTCCAACCCTGCCCGGGTGAGTGTATATAAGCCAATCTCTTTCCTCCAACTCTGCACGGGTGAGCAAGTAGTCAAAAGACTCCAAGTTCCTCCAACCCGGCATGAGTGAGCACATGTCCAGTTCACTTAACCTATTAGACTACTCTTGCCTACAGATTATCATACTTAGAGTCTTAAGGTTAATCCCAGGACTGCCCAAGGTATTCCCGGTGAAGGGCTCTCAGGGGCACTAGAAGCTACGATGGGCTGAATCCCAAAGCTCCCTTTCTCAAGGATATTTACTTTAGTTGATGTCTACCCAGAACCCCTTTTACTCTCTCCTGTTACGTGGAGTGACCTAGTGACTTAAAGTAAGGGTTAAGGAATGGCGGTCTTCTGTCATCCCCCTCTTGGGTAGGCTAAGGTTGCACTTTTACTCTTGTCTCTAGAAAACATCTGCCACCCAGGGTCATATTTCCGATCTTAGACTCTAACTCAATTGTTGATTCTGCTGGCCTATTGTACAGCCCTACTTTTACTATGCGCACCCCATGGCCTAGTACCACCCCGAAATCGAACTTCCAAATCCTTGGGCCACCAGACCCCAAATATTTATCCTAAGGTGGTATGACCTACTAGAATGTGTATGGTAATTTTCATAATTTCTCTATTATTTTTATAATTATTTTATTTTCTCCAAATATTTCCCCAAGGTCATTTAACACATGAAGTATGTCCTTGTATAGTCCTAATGATGCAAAATAATTTTCTTATCATTATCATGATGAATCTTCATTATTTTCCAAAATTCATAATTTCTCCCCAAATTTATGTATTTAAATATTAATTTTCATAAGCCATCATAATTACTACTTTTCAAATGAAGTATATGGAATTTAATCACAAAAATTCCAATAAATATACAGGGAATCTAATTCATCAAAATAATGCTACTGACTAAGTTTCATCAACTTTAACAAAGTTATAGACTTGCAAATCATTACATTGGATAATTACCAAAATGCCATTATGATGGTTTAAAATTTATAGGTACATTCAAAAATTCTGAAATAAATAATTCAGTGGTCTCATACCTACATACACCTCTAGAACTATTCCCAAATTTTTCTGACCCATATTTGTGTTGATGTCTACCGTGACACGTTTCCAAGTCCTTCGATATTTTATAATCAAAATAATCTTTAACCACTCATTGGATTGTAGTCTTACGACCTATAATCATCAAGTAAATTAACAATTTCATAAGTAAGAATCTTTTTCCATTCTGATCCACCTAGGTTTTTACTTATAATTCAACGTGAACTTACAGTCACCCCAAGATATCATATACATTAGATCAACATTATTATTGTATAGCAGTAAATCAACTTCCGAGATCCTGATGTGACGAAAAGATCATCATTTTATTTCTCCCAACTTCAAGACTCATCACATCTCTATCCAAGCAATTATATATGGTTCGTAGTGTGTTCACATTTCGAGCATACATCAAGTGATCATTATGGATATTGATGTTCGTACCAGCGACTCTCGATCACTTTTCACATATAGTCTAATCCATGAATTTATGAGCGTAACTTTTCAGGTATGGTGAGATCTGATACACCTTTCGTTTAGCAGAAAGAAATCTTATTGAGCACCGATTACCTTTGTATATGCCTTTGATAGTCAAGATCTATATATCATTGTCATGAAATGTTCTATTGGCGAGTATAATGTTACCACGTGTGTATCCTGGTTCTTAATGCTATCATGCTCAAGGGTCATATATACGTGTACAACCTTGACTCGTTCTATAACTGAAACATTTACTATTAATATGAACGTTGGTAATAAGTTTTTGACCCTCAGTCGTTTTTAATGTTCAGTCCAACCCATAAATTATAAGTGCACATTTTCTAAAATTGAAGTACTTTGATTTCTTCATCGATCGAATCTTAATAAATGTCCATTTGTTCTCGAGTATTTCACCATATCCGTGATAACAATCTAACATTGATTACTTTGTTGTCATGAATTTCCCTATAGTGATCATGATGTTATCAACATTCGTGTCTTGGTTCTTGATGTAACCGCAACCAAGAGATCATTCCTATGCATATGCTACAACTTATCATCGACCATATTCCAATTTGTTGAGTCGTTACCTTTGTAAATGTCATGCCTTGACAATTTTAACCCATTACGTGCTTGAAGTTTCAACTCGGTACGCTATTAGTAATTCTCTTATACATGTTCATACGACCATCTTAATTGACAAGCATGGGTGAATATTCATCTAGAGTTATTATACTAATGAGGTTTGCTCAAGCATGTGTAAACTTAATCCTCAAAATTATTATGTCATGGTAGAGACTATCATATCTCTAACTTCATGAGTTTTCATCACTCATATATTCCCAAAAGTACACACCTCGCATTATCTAACATAGGTAATGTTGAAACTTATTCGTTTCTTCATGCGCAGGATATGCCGGTATTGTCTACTCACGTTCAAGTCTTCTGAGTTGTTATAACACTCGGTTCTAAAGATAATAATATATCCATAATCATGGGTTGATGTCGAAATCCCGAACCTTTTGAGGGCGATTATTAATTCATTGAACATTTTCATTCATATTTCTGAGAATAACGACATGTTCCTAATCATGAGTTGTTTTTGATAACCTGAATCTTTTCGAAGGTAGATGTCATATCATCGAACGCATTGTTTTGGTCCCTCGTGATCGTCGAAACACATCCAAAGGATCATTCCTATAATTTACCCTTTCTAAATCGGTAAGGCTTTTCACTTGCTTTTAAATTTATGGGGTCATCACAACCTCAAAGTTCTAAACAAAATTCAAACATTTTTGAGCTTTCCCTTTATGGCTCTTCTCATATAACAGTTAAGATTTACAATCACTCCTTCATATTACCTTGACGTTACTTTATCACTGTCTGTATGTTTCCAATTGATGACCTGGGTATGTTACGTAGGTACGGGTAGTAGTGATCTGTCATCATGTTTATACTTCTTCCAAATTTAGATGATTCTTCCTTGATTTAAATTTTCCTAGGGTTATGGTGCACCCATTGTTGTAGACGTAATTATTCAGATATTTCGGATTCTCATTTCACATTGGTTTCCCTTGCAGTACATCTGAGTCCCTTAACCATAAGTAAATGATGTATACCGTGTCTGTATTAAGGAAATCACGAGTGTTCATTAGACTACGATCTAAGTGGGTACTTACTTCCTTAAAAATCGAAATTGGGGAAACTTCTTGAAGTCTTAACGGTCTTCCCTAGTTTCAAGGTCATATAGACGCATCACTAAGCCATTCTTTATATGTCCTTCAAGAAATTTAAACTTATTGTTCCCCTTATTCATTTACTCATATGGTCTTGGAGTAATTATGAGAGTGAAAAGCCATTCTCGAAACATTCTACTTTCCTCTTTCACTCGTGAATTTATTGTGTTCACAGCTTGTCGTTAGTAGTCTATGCTGCTTAAGATTAGTAATTAGGGTGAAGATCTTTGAGAATCCTAACCTTCCGGGGAGGATTGATCATCATACTGGTCATGTACATACAATTCTCATCTTTACTTGAGCGATCATTAAATAATCCAAGTTTTTAGATCACTATGCTTGCGACACATTCTTAATGAGGAGGCTTAGGAAAAATCGAGTTGTTATCAATAAGCCCTATAAACAAAAGGTTAAGCCCCCATATATTTTGGTTAAATTTTCCTTTGACTTTCACAATGCAGTCATCCTGTACATGCCATAATCCTTAGAGCTAACAATCCTTGGCATGGTTTTCTACTTCAATTGATATGTTATCTATCTTAGGCCTTCAAGGTTTTCGTATGACAATCTGCTCAAGGTCAACATGTGACCAAACCAGGAAGTGTCTCTTCTAACATCTGAAATCTTATTCGACCTTTCATATTTATCATCGTGGTTGTCTTGACGTAATCAAGTCATCGGTACTAGGATTAAGCTTACGAGTACCCTACTCATCCACTATAAAACTTATGCATCAAATTCTTCTCGAGGCGGTCCTTATCAGTTTGAGTAAGAATTGGTAATATCATTCGATGTGCAAAGTAGGGACATCGAGGTTAAGCCTTAAGTAGGGACTCTGGAATTAAGATCTTTCTTTAATTGATTTGGTTATCCTCGTACCATAACTAATCTACATCTGAAGTCGATCTTTGGCCTAAGGTACGACGCAAAATCCTCTTGGTAAGTCAAACTAGGGTGGTGTCCTAGTTGGATTGGCCTAACTCATTGCTTAATGGACTTGTTTATGTGACTTTTTACACATGGGCACACCATTGCTTCCGCTGCATAGTTTGTCCGCAAACTAATGCTCGAGCGGGCTGACCCAGTGTTGTGGACTTCTTTCTCATATGATCGTTTGTTCAAGTGATACCAGTTTGTAAGATCCTCCCCCTTACCAAGGGAGCCCTGATCTTATGCCCAGAACCGCCGCCTTACGGTGACACTAACTCACGGGTTAGTCGACACTGCAAGACGCCGATCCTGCCGGCTAGTACGATCATAACCTGTTCGGTCAATATGAGAAACAGAAGTAAAGTGTATAGTAAACAAAACTACATAAGTCCACAGCCACAGAGTACATATCATATAAAAGAAATGATGAGTACATAAATATAGTCCACAATGAGTACAACAAAAGAGAGAAATAAGGGTCTACGCCCAATACATTATATCAATGAATCTCTCATCATAAAGCAAAGAGCGGAAGTCTAAACTATCACGGACATCTCGTCCCTCCTGAGGACGCGCTGTAGTAGTAGTAGTCGGTACCTGCTCCTCAAGTCCTGCCTCCTCGTCCTGCTGGACGTGCTGGTCTATCTCCTCGAACTCCTAAAAAGGGGGAGTCAACGTATGTTAGTCAAAAGACTAAGTCGTATCCTCAACACCTCCTCCTACAACTCCTAGGCACCGCGCGGGAGGACGAAGCGGAGGACAAACAAGGGGTGACAAAGGCGGAGCAGGTGACAGGAAACTAAGTAGAATATGTAACCAAGTAAGTAATGAAAGGTAACCTTCACTTATGCGGGTACGCATAAGCAAGGGGTCTTCTGCAGGGCTCCCATTGTATAAAATGTCTCATACCATTTTATACAATGGGGTGTCAGGTGTCACAAGCAAATATATATATATAAAAGGAAAGTAGCCTCAACCTATAAACTTGCCCACTCAAGCTTATAGGCTAAGGGATCGTATAGCAGGTCCTAATGTATAAGCGTCCCATACCACTTATACATTAGGTGTCATAGGTTGTTATGAAGGTTAATGATATGCATCTATATGGTGGGTATGATATGAACATGCAGTGCAACACACACACACGACTCCGTGATCACAGACCTTTAGTTCCCACTTTTCGAGAGCTAGCATCACTCTCAGGTACTACCGTTGTGGCTACGGTAGCAGCGGAGCGGGCGTCTCCGCCTTCTAGGCGGGTATACACACTACCAAGCCTAGACCTCTCTTGTACGCCTCTGTACACCGACAGTGCACTCTAGAGTCTCTGCGTACCACTTTGCTGACGACCCGTCAGTCTTGTTGGGCCGGGTGCGCGTTATTTGGAAATGTCCTCCAGACTCTAGTATAAACACCCTACTGGTCCTTCTAACCCTCGCACCCGCCTGGTCCACCGTACTGCCGTCGGTGTGACGACAGGCCAGTACCGCATGGCCCGCCACTAGTATATGCACATGCAAGTATAGTATATTGAGCCTCCAGCTCGAAGGACTAACCAGTCCCAACTCTCTCCAACCCGTCACGGGTGAGTATGTGCTACAGAACCTCCAACCCTGCCCGGGTGAGTGTATATAAGCCAATCTCTTTCCTCCAACTCTGCACGGGTGAGCAAGTAGTCAAAAGACTCCAAGTTCCTCCAACCCGGCACGAGTGAGCACATGTCCAGTTCACTTAACCTATTAGACTACTCTTGCCTACAGATTATCATACTTAGAGTCTTAAGGTTAATCCCAGGACTGCCCAAGGTATTCCCGGTGAAGGGCTCTCAGGGGCACTAGAAGCTACGATGGGCTGAATCCCAAAGCTCCCTTTCTCAAGGATATTTACTTTAGTTGATGTCTACCCAGAACCCCTTTTACTCTCTCCTGTTACGTGGAGTGACCTAGTGACTTAAAGTAAGGGTTAAGGAATGGCGGTCTTCTGTCATCCCCCTCTTGGGTAGGCTAAGGTTGCACTTTTACTCTTGTCTCTAGAAAACATCTGCCACCCAGGGTCATATTTCCGATCTTAGACTCTAACTCAATTGTTGATTCTGCTGCCCTATTGTACAGCCCTACTTTTACTATGCGTACCCCATGGCCTAGTACCACCCCGAAATCGAACTTCCAAATCCTTGGGCCACCAGACCCCAAATATTTATCCTAAGGTGGTATGACCTACTAGAATGTGTATGGTAATTTCCATAATTTCTCTTTTATTTTTATAATTATTTTATTTTCTCCAAATATTTCCCCAAGGTCATTTAACACATGAAGTATGTCCTTGTATAGTCCTAATGATGCAAAATAATTTTCTTATCATTATCATGATGAATCTTCATTATTTTCCAAAATTCATAATTTCTCCCCAAATTTATGTATTTAAATATTAATTTTCATAAGCCATCATAATTACTACTTTTCAAATGAAGTATATGGAATTTAATCACAAAAATTCCAATAAATATACAGGGAATCTAATTCATCAAAATAATGCTACTGACCAAGTTTCATCAACTTTAACAAAGTTATAGACTTGCAAATCATTACATTGGATAATTACCAAAATGCCATTATGAGGGTTTAAAATTTATAGGTACATTCAAAAATTCTGAAATAAATAATTCAGTGGTCTCATACCTACATACACCTCTAGAACTATTCCCAAATTTTTCTGACCCATATTTGTATTGATTTATGAAACAAAAAGGATAGGGGTAAAATGGTTAATTCATGCTACGTTACTTCAAAAGACTTCAAACAGAGAAATTAAAATTACCCCTAATCAATTATGATCCACTATACAACAGGGCCAAATTTGAGGATTTTTACCTAATTAATTCCAATTTTTCATTTTAATTTACAAATAAGGCTATAATTTCCAAAAAAATCCAAATAATGGGATTTTTGATCCCAAAAATCCCATAAAAATTTTGAGGGACTACATTTGACCTAAATGCTCTCTAGAATTAATTGCATGGTCTGCAAAAGCTCCATAATGAATAAATTCACATTATAGTAAAACTTGCTATTGGCACACCAAGGCTAATACTAGCCTACACTTGCATGTGGGTTAACCCATCATGCAGAGGTCCAAATGGGCTGAAAGTTTTGTCAGACCCTAACAATGTCCCAGAGGACTTGCCACCAAAATTTGGGGCCATTTGGAGGCCTAACACTCCATTTATTCCATTTATTTAATTTATGACATTTTGATTAAAACTATAGGAAAATGTTTTCCAAAAATTCCAATTTTTGGCAGGGGCTAGATATGCCCTAAACATGCACATGACCAAAATTTCAGGTCATGAGGACACCTGGTTTGGCAAGGGCTTCATTTTTAATTTCTGTCCTAGCCTAGGAGCAGTCCTAGCAAAACAGCCCTACGGGACAGAATACTTAACCAAATTTAATGAGTAACATGTCAAATCAAAGCTAACACAGAGGTCTACAATATTTATGTTGGGCAAAAGTTCATCAGGTGGCTGTAAGAGTCTTATTATCATCATGCAAGGTGCCTGCTAAAAGGTTACAAAATTTAATCACTATTCATCATTTAATAGTAACAGAATTAATAATAATAACTAAAAAGGATCAATCAAGCCTGCATGAATCTTAAAGTTAATCGGACGGCGTCTGGACTTCTTCTCCATGCAAGCATGCATGGCCAACCCGACGCAGGGTGGTTTTGCGGGGCGGTTCCCGGCCATCGCCGGCGGCGGAACCCCCGGCTAAACCCTTCCCCTGCCTCAGGGTGGTCGGGGCTTGAGTTGGCCGGCGGCTGGGCGGCGGAGAGCGGCGGACGGCGGCGGCGCAACCGAGCCGAAATGCTCCAGGACACCATTTTTCTACAGAAAATCCGAGCTTTAAGATTCCTAATGTCGAGCTCGTTTGAGCTCGACCTCTAGCCTAGTGGATCTGGGATACTAGTACATTTGGAGGAGAAGGGATACGGACCATCGGTGGCGATTGTGGTTGAGGGTGGCGGCGGGTTCCCATGGAATGAAGATTCCGGCGAGCTCCTCCTCGGTTAGCCATGGCTGCAGCTGGTTCTCTATTTCTCTCTCTCTCTCTCTGGGGTAGGGACGAAGTGGGAATGAGGGGATGGGCTCGGTTTGAGCTGAGATAAGAGTGGGGGGGCGACCTCACCAAGGTATGGGCGACTCCACCAAGGTAGGGCTCGGGTTGGTTGTTTGGGCCGGCTGGGTGTTTGGGAGTGGGCCCCACTACTCCAGCTGGGTTAAATAGTCCCTAATGGGTCGGGTTCCATGGGTAGGAGCTGAATTGGGTGAGTGGAGAGAAGGGGTTAGCTCACATAAATGAGATAGGTTAGAGGGGGTTCGGTTTTGGGCTTGGGCTTGACCCAATGCTGCATGGTGGGTCCCCACACCTTCTAATACACCTATATGGTCAGCCAACCAATTATGAGTTGATGGGATGAGCCCAAGTGGCCCAAACCAATTTCTTAACACTTTCTCTCTCCTATTTATTGCCTTTTCTCTCTCCTAGGTAATTTCCAAAGTTACTATTGCATGCCTCTATTTTTCTCTTCCATAGGGGGTATAGGGTTACTTTAGACCCACCTAGTGATTTTGGGTTGGTTTGGGTGGACCCAACCCAGTGAATTGGGCTAGGGCACCATTTTCACTAATTAGGTCAAAATGTTGACTTGACTCATCATGGGTCAACTAGTTGACCCCATGGCCTACCTTAGGGTCCACTTAGATTGTATTTAGGGTTAGGGCAATGTGATGGGGTCATAGTGTGGCTAGGGTTTGTATTTAGCCCAGTTTGACCTAGGTTGACTTGGGCCCCATAGTGGGCCCCACATGGTCTAAATCCTCCTCCTAGGGTCAAACCTAGCTAAACCCTAGCATCCACCACATGCCTAACCCAAATCTAAGTTATTTGAAATTTGGGATGTTACATATGAGTCAACAAATCTCTCGACATGTTGGAACTCTCGTTGATACTCCGTAACAGACTTCGATCCTTGTTTCAGCTGTAAAAATCTTTATTCGAGTTCATCTCGAGCAGACGAGGGAATAAAGTGCTCTAAAAAGGCTCTTGAGAACTGACTCCAGCTGATCTCTGTATAAACTCGCCCTTGAAAGGTGGAGCCCATGAGGGACTTCCACCAACTCTTGGCGTGCAGTTCTAGGAGTATCACTACCAGGATCACAGCTTTATTTTTTGGACATCTAATTCCCGCCAGTAGTTTTTGCATGGTGTCAAGCCATTCCTCTGTATGCACTGTCGACTCTGTCCCAAGGTAGGCAGGAGAGGAGAGAGATCGGAAAGTGCTCACCCAATTGGAGCCCGGATCTTGTTGTTGTATGGGGGCATGTTGGGATCTGAAGGCATCTAGGATAGCTATGAGCGTCTGCCATAGCTCTAATTGCTGAAACTGTGTGTGTACGGACGGGGCGAGGGTGCCCCCCATTGGCTCAACGTGCACTGGGATCTACATATAGAATACAAACCTAAGGTTAGGTTGGCTAATCTTAAGGTCAAAGTTGGACATACTTAGTGTGAATTACATATGGGCACACCACTGCTTCTGTTAAGTCAGTTTGTCCCCAAAAGGACTAATCGAGTGGTGGTGGCACCATTGTTGAATGACTTCTTTAGTTCAGGATCGTAGCAAGCTGATACCATTTGTAAGACCCCCCCCCCTTCCCGGAACACAACACATGACACGGAGGGATTCCTTTGCCAAGAACAGTCGCCTTGCAGTTGCGCTAGCACTCTGGCTAACATTTATTACAAGACACCTATTCTACCGGTTATTACAAATATCAACCAATGCCAACCCAACCAGAATAAAAATCAGAATTCAATCCGCACAAAGTAAATAGTCCAAAAGTACAACAAATAAAAGAACCTACAACAAGCTTCTAAAATATCAGAGTATGGGTAAAACTTGCCCAAAGGGCTACATCAAGAGTTTCTCAAATACACACATCTATCACTGATGGTAGCAACGGCACTGTCCCTTCAGGCCCTGTCTTCATGGCCTGGCTGTCCTGCTGCAAAACCTGCTGCTACTCTGTCTGCGGGGTTTCCTCCTAAAAAGGAAGACGTAGCAACCATTAGTCATAAAAACTAAGTGACTTTCTCATCCGCTCCCCCGGCGACTCCTCGACACCGGGCGAAGAAAGGAACAAGAGTACAATATAATTACACGTATCACATAAGTACAAGCAGGTTGTGAATCTATTTAGTATCATGAATTGCAATAGAACTAGAGTATAACAATATTAACAATATTCTATTCTAGCAATTAGACCAAGCTATACCAATCTATCAGGAATATAAACCTACAACAGGAAAGTAACTTAACTTACAAGAATGCCCATACAAACCTATAAGTTAGGATCGGCTTTAATGTATGTAATGATATGAATGCAATGCAATGACTCACCCATGCCCACTCACATGCAATTGCCATGTCGACACAGACTCGTAGTTCCCACTTTTCGAGCAGGTAGCTAACCTCTCGGGCATCATCCGTCGTGGCCAGACGGTGACAGTGGTGTATGCCTCAATACTAAGAACACAACAGCGGAGCTCACATGCGTACTACGGCTCAGCAGGAGTCTCGGGTAGATATGCACAGAGAACCAAGCCCCGAACTGGCCAAAGTTGTGATTAGGAAGGAGCCTCGGAAAAAGCATGAGGACCAAGCCCAATCGTCCACTTGGAACAGAAGGAACCCCGGGAGTAAGCACTGAGGACCAAGCCCAATCGCCCAAGGTCTAACTGTCAACTCCCGTCAGTGTGATGATTGGTGAGCTCATAGACCTGCCACATTATCCCTAACCTGGGATTATGACACCGTGTGTCGACTCACACCGCATGAGACATAACATCATCGTAGCTCGGAAGGAGCCTCGGGAATGAACACCGAGGGCCAAGCCCAATCGTCCACTTACGTCTCTTCTTATTATTACCATACCTGCGCGGTCAAACCCCGCACTTACATTTTTTCACAATGCTACCCATAGGGAGAAAACACTCTAATCGTTGGACTACTAAATACATTCCATTAAACAATGATTCACATGGCCATAAATTAGCATCCTATAATTAATTTCCAATGATATCCAACACATTGTTAGTACGAAGCGCATCCCTATCGGATCACATAGTTGATTCATTCTTACCATCCAAACTCAAAACCCATTCGTTCACTAATTTCCACCAAATCATTTCGTGCAAGCACATTTCACTACGTCGTTTGTTTACGAAGGATCTATCCACAACTCACATCAATCCTTCACACTATTCATTTACAATCTCTCTATCAAATCCAAAATTGGATTTACATAAACCCATGACAAAACATGCAGGAAATGAGTAAAGTACAGAAACTTCAAAAGGGGATTCCTGATGCTACAGGAATTCGGTGAAAACATTTAACCCCTCGTTGGAAAGGTATTTCCAAGGGCTACGACTTTTGTGTTTAGTCAAAAGCCCTGATATGGCCGTATCACACTTGAAATCGGCTTCAAAGTCAGTTGCGTGTATAATACAGTTTTCTGCACGTTAGCCCGTCAGCCACCAAGTTCGATCGGACTTTCCCGTGGCTACACACCTCGCCTGAAGACATGTTACCACTCGTTAGAAAGGTATTTATAAGGCCTATGACTTTTGTGTTTAGTCAAAAGCCCAGATCTTGTCATATCATATCTGAAGATGGCCACGAATATTGTTGTGTGCATAACACAGATTTCTGCATGCATCTTAAGGCAGAATGAACGGTATCGGTTCGTCTTCCTCCTAGAGACAATCTTCCCATATCACATCCAGAAATTCCTCCTCCCTTATTCAACCTCATAAGGCAACTTCTCTTCATGAAACCATCCCCCATCATCACATAGAAGGAGGGAGAGGTTGTAGATGTCTAATCTCTAGGACACAAGTCCTAGCAAGGCCTCTTCCTAGAAACTTCTTCTTACAGTGGTGCGTTGGCTCTTCACGGGATGAATAATGGCTCTAGCACCTTCCTTATCCTCTCCAGTAGTTTTTCTACAGAAGTTGCATGGAAGGAGGACTGAAAAATAACTAGGGTTTCAACCCCCCCTTTTTATGTGGAAACTACATGGGTAGGGACACGCCCATGTCCCTACCTTTGTCATGTTCGGGTGAAGCGTTGTCGACGGTTCGGTTGCCACTTGGACATACACACACGGGTAGAGACACAGGCGTGTCTCTACCCATGTCCTTCTTAGGAAATGCGGTCTGCTGCCTGGAGATATACACACAGGTAGGGACACGCCCGTGTCTCTACCCGTGTCCTGCTCGGGAAACACCTGGACACATGTACACGGGTAGGGACATGCCCGTGTATTTACCCGTATATTGCTTGGGAAACATGATCAACGATGTTAATTACACACACCGGTAGGAACACGCCCGTGCCTTTACCCGTGTCCACATACATACGGGTAGGAACATGCCCGTGTCACTACCCGTGACCTTCTTCGGAAATTTCACAAACTTCCAACTCTGCCACCTGAGTACCACACGGATATGGACACGCCCATATCACTACCCGTATCCTACTCTATACAAACTTCACCTCCCTTACACAGGTGTAAGTCTAGTTGCCAGCATTCCCAGATCCCAAGTCAGCTCTCCTGACCAAAAAACACGCACGAGGGGCCTAGCGTGAATCGGGATGTTACATTGTATATGTTCATTAGAAATTTTAAAATCTTCTTTAAATTTTAAGTTTTTAGAAGAAAAATTATCAAATTCAATTAGTTTTTCTCTGAAAAGTTTGATTTCCTTCTGAGATTGAATCAAATCTTTACATAATAATTTGAAATTTGTTTTCAACTATTCTAAATAAAAATCAATGGTTGAGATTACCTGATCTTCTTCTAATTTTGATTCAGATTCTGTCTCAGAATTACTGCATAAGGCACTGATTTCCATCAGATAGATTTCTTTTGCTCTTACTTCTTCTTCTTCAACTTCACTTGAACTGGATGAAGATTCTGACTCAGATTCACTCCAAGTCTCAGCAATAAATCCACTTTCCTTCTTCTTGTACTTGCTAGAAGAGGGCTTATGTGAATGCTTCATGGAGTCCTTCTCTTTCATCTTATCTTTCTTTTGCTTTTCAAGACATTCTGGAAGTATATGTCCTTTTTCCTGCACCCATAACAGACTATTTCTTTAGTATGGGTTTTTTCATATCTTGGCTTATCATCATTTCTAGAGGACTTTCTTCTAATGTCTTTCTTGGCCATTTTGTAGAATCTCTTGGCCAGAAGACTCATGAGGTCTTCATTCCCTGGAAGAGCTTATTCTTAATCTATTGCCTGGAAACCAATGCTCTTATCTTTCCTGGCTGAGAGTGAGGTCTTTTTTTCAGCTTCCTTGGTCTTGATGAGCTGCTCATAGAATTTGAGCTTGCCCAACAAGGTCTCTATAGATATCTCATTTACACTTCTGGCTTCTTTGATTGGCCAGATCCTTGAATCCCATGTGCTAGGAAAACACATGAGGATTTTATCAATGACTTCTATCAATGTGATATCCTTTTCAAGGGTTTTCAGCTCATTGATGATGAGACTGAGTCTACAGTACATATGTAACACCCCAAAAATATCAAAACTGGATTTGAGGTGTAGGCTGTTTGACACGGCCTGGGACACGGGCGTGTCCCAGGGCGTGTCGGGGGTACACGGACTGGGACACGGGCGTGTCCCAGGGCGTGTTATGGATAGTCGACAATCGGTGGTCGACTATAGTCGAGCCTGGGGCACGGCCTGGGACACGGGCATGTCCCAGGGCGTGTCACTAAAGAAATGGGCGGACTGAGTCAGATACGTATACGGCCCGGAACCAAGCCTTGAACACGGCCGTGTCAGATTTGACACGGGCGTGTCCGAGGGCGTGTGCCTACCCGTGTACTGCTCTGTTGGTTTTGGAGCTCGTTGAGGCAGGGGTGACACGGGCGTGTCACATGACTGATACGGGCGTGTCAGGTTCGACACGGGCGTGTCGATGCCCGTGTTCTGGTAGATTTCAGTCGGTCTGAGTGCCGTGTGTGCCGCTTAAGGGTACACGGTCTGTGACACGGGCGTGTCACAGGCCGTGTCAGCCAAAAAAATGGAATTTTGGGAAAATCGTGGCCATTCCTTTTCTCTACTTGGATCCAAAGGCTCAGGTGATTCCTTGCTGGATTAAAACACCAGAGGCTTGATGAAGAGATCATTCTTCATTTGGCTAAGTGAAGAGAGAAAGAGAGAGGAGGAAGAAGAAGGAGGAGGAGATCAAGCCACCGGCGGAGCTCCCGTGTTCCGATTCGAGATCTGAGGCCAGCACTGTGAAGGCAAAGCTGCTGCGGTGCTTTCTCACCGGCTAGATTTCGATGGCTCCCAAGAGATCGTCAAGGGTAACGATCTCCCTTCTTGGACATGTGAAGTCCTTCTTTTCTGCATTGCATAGGGAAAACCCTTCCCCGCGAGTGTGCGGTGGGTTGTGGCATCCCTTGGGATAGATATGTGAAGTTCCCCTTGTTAGAGTCCGGAATTGGAGTACGGATCTAGGCATGCTGTGTGAAGCCCATCTGGATATGTTGGTCTGGATTGGTGATGCTTGTTTGCATATCGGTGAAGACTCCGTGGTTATGGCTTGTTTTCCTTGTGCCTACTTGTTGCTTGGTGTAGCAGGAAGTACTGGATGAAGTCCAGGAAATGAAGAGGGTTGGATGCAACTCTTGTGGCCGTGCGTTGCCACTTTGTGTGCGGTTGAGCCGTTGGGCTGCAACTCGATGAAAAAGCAGATTGTTGAACAGGAAAGGTGAAACCAACCCGCGCCTATAAATTGCTATGGATACTTCCGTATTCGAGGTGGCACGGTGACTTGAGCAACGGGGGGTGGCTTATCCGTACCTGCGTTATGTCCGTCCGACTTGGAAGCCTGGTTGTGGGTTTTGTTGGAGCGCATAATGAGAGTCTTAGGCCCGCGCACCAAAAAGACTAGAATGCTCAATACCGTATAAACGGTGGTGTTGACCCTGGTTTTCCGGTGCTCCAAGAATGTGCCCTGAGTGCACGGACTGTCGGGCCGTGTGGACGACGGTTGTGATGGCTTGAAAGTTCCTGCGAGCACATAGTTGCTATAATTGATACCGTGCTGTGTAGGGAAGGAATGCTACTGCCCCGAGAAAGGGGTAGGATTGTTATAATTGGGTCAGCTGAATGCTGACCGTTGCCGTGTTTGCCACCGTTTGGGTGGATTGTCCTTATGCAGGTGCTGGAGAGCCAAGTGGTAAATAAAGGGCTGAAGCCCCTACTGCTGTTGCTGCTGCTGCTGCGGCTAGCCCTTGAAGGCTACACGAATGGTTTTGTTTGTTTTACTTTTACTCATGTATGGCCGGCCTGCGCGCCGATGTTTGTAATCCATGATGTGTGGAAAGAGGAACTGTAAGGCCTTAAGGCCAACCCTTCACCTTTGTTGTACATATCGTGGCTGTATATATAACTGTGGTTTATATATTGGACATTCCTGGTTAGAGTTCAATTTACAACTTAAAGCTTCCGCTAGCATGCTCTGAGTTAGGATACGTGTATGGTTTGGTATTATTCTGTGACCTCACCGTCTGTTTGTGGTATATCGTGTGGGGCCCCGGCCGGACCTTCTACGATACGTCATGTAACGGATGGGGTCGTTACATTTTGGTATCAGCTTCGTTCAGTCTTCCTCTTTCGAATTCGTGGTCGAATTCTTTTGTGGGGTGGCGAGCGCGTGTTTGTGCGCCCTGCTATAACGCTAATGAACTCTGGAATGTCCACTAAGTAATGTACATAATCTTGTTTGAGGAATCTGCGCGTTCCTTTTCTGTTGTTTTGCTTGCATATGATCGCTAATGTGTGTCTTGTCCACCTATAGGTGACGCGTAGTGGTGCTGGGCAGTCTGAGCCCCAGCGCTCTGATGAGAGTGCGGCACCAGCTGAGGTGCCAACACCTCCTCCATCTGCGGAAACTGTTCGCTTAGTTGTTGAGGCTCTATTTGCCATGATTCAGTCGACCGGGCAAGCGCAGCCGGCAGTAGTGCCAGTTCGTGTTGATGTAAGACCCGAGCCGGTTGAGGCTGTCGATCCACAAGCAACTGACCGACAGTTGAAGCAATTCATGAGCTTCAATCCGCCTACGTTTACGGGACTGGGATCCCCAACGCAGGCAGAGGATTGGTTATCGCGTGTCAAGCGGATAATGACAGCGATCAGGGCGGAGGAAACTTTAAAGGTCACCTTGGCCACCTTCATGCTTGAAGGAGAGGCGCGGTTGTGGTGGGACGAGGTTGAGGTACACTATTTGGCGGGCAGGCAATTAACGCAAGTATCGATTGAGGAGTTCTCTCGAATATTTCTGGCGAAACATGTCCCAGTGGCGCAACGCATTGCCATGGAAAATGAGTTCCAACGGTTAAAGCAAGGAGAAGATAGCGTGGATACCTACCTGCATGAGTTTACCAGGTTGGGACGGTATGGGGGAATAATCTTCGCGGATGACCAAAGGAAAACGAATAGGTTCTATGAAGGATTGCGGGATGAGTTGAGGTTCCTGCTTTCGAGTTCAGTGAACCAAGGGTTTCAGGCGTTGGTTGATACTGCATGTGCGTTGGAGAAGGACATGAGACGGGTGCAAGGGAACAAGGGCTTGGTTGTGTCGAAGCCAGAGTTTCAAGCAGCTCGCCCTAACAAATCGTTCTACCAGAAGAAAGGGGGTAAGAGGTCCAAGCCGTCTGGACAAGTGTCTACGACCGTTGTGTCGGGGGCGACGTCAAGGCCGGAGTCTCGTACATGCTTTACTTGTGGCCGGGTGGGGCATATAACCCGTGATTGTCGGGTTGTTCAGCCCAAAGGGGAAAAGAAGACGGGTGCGTCTTATGCTGAGAAGGGCAAAGCGGTGGTTGATTCCTCTACGTCCCAGGCACACCCCCGAGTTTATCACCTTGGTCAGCAGGAGGCGATTAAGCAAAGTGACGTCGTCACAGGTACGAGTTAATATAGCTTACTTGCTTAAGTGTTATTGTCTTTTGTTATCTATCGCTTGTGCATGATGTGTGTACTGCAGGCTTTGTCCTGATTCGGAATCGTCCGGCGAGAGCCCTGTTTGATACGGGTGCTTCACATTCTTTTCTGTCTGAGGACTTCGTATCTCGAATTAGGGTGCCGAGTCATGTGACGGTTGATAGTACAAGGGTGTTATTGCCGAATGGCTGTGTGATGCTTGCGGTTAGGGCTTGCGATGTGGATGTTCAAATAGGAAGTTAGGATTTCGGTTTGAGTGCAGCTGTGCTACCGTTATCGGAGTTTGATGTGATCTTTGGCATGGACTGGCTCTCGGAGCAGCATGCCTTTATTGATTGAAACCCCAAGGAGATCACACTGGGCCAGAATACCGGACTTGTGACGAAGTTCACTGGTATGCGAGGAGTTGGCGGGACTTTGTTGTCTGCGCTCCAAGTCGTCAATGCTGTTCGGAAGGGCGCGGAGTTATTCTTCACGCTAATTCAGGCTGTTGAGCCAAAGGCCAGTGTCGGTGAAGTTCTGGTTGTGTCAGAGTTTGCCGATGTGTTTCCTAAAGATCTTCCTGGGTTACCACCCCAACGGGAGATTGACTTCTCTATTGAGTTAGTGTCAGGTGCTAAACCTGTGGCCCGCTCACCATATCGCGTCGCGCCAAAAGAGATGGCTGAATTGAAAGTCCAATTGCAAGAGTTGTTGGAGCAGGGATACATACGCCCAAGTATGTCACCTTGGAGCGCGCCTGTTCTCTTCGTGAAAAATAAAGACGGTTATTTGCGGTTATGTATAGACTACCGTGAATTGAATAAGCTGACGGAGAAAAACAAATATCTGATCCCACAGATTGATGACCTATTTGATCAGCTGGCAGGATCAACGGTCTATTCCAAGTTGGATTTGAAATCAGGATATTATCAGTTGAGGATTTGGGAAGGTTACATTCCCAAGACGGCGTTTGGAACACGCTACGGTCATTATGAGTTCACGGTAATGCCGTTTGGCTTATGTAATGCGCCATCGGTATTTATGGATCTAATGCTCCGAATGTTCCGAGAGTACTTGGATTTGTTCGTGATTGTGTTTATCGATGACATCTTAGTATACTCTCAGTCGGAAGAGGATCATGCAAACCATTTGCGGTTGGTCTTGCATACCCTGTGGAGGAATAAGCTTTATGCCAAGTTCTCAAAGTGTGAGTTCTGGCTCTCTTCAGTAGCCTTTTTAGGCCATGTGGTAAGTGGAAAAGGTATCGCGGTGGATCCGTTGAAGATAAGTGCCATTCGAGATTGGCCAGTGATGTCTTCAGTGGCCGAGGTCAGGAGCTTCCTTGGGCTTGCGGGCTACTATAGACGGTTTATGGAAAACTTCTCACGGATTGCTTTACCTCTGACCACGCTGACGAGAAAAGATCAAAGGTTCATTTGGACGTCGGAGTGCGCGCGAGCTTTTGAAGACCTGAAGAGTCGTTTGACCACGGCGCCTGTGTTAACATCGCCATGTGGTACAGATGGTTATGAGATCTATAGCGATGCTTCCGGGAGCGGCTTAGGATGCGTTGTTATGCAGTTTGGTAAAGTGATTGCTTATGGCTCGCGCCAGTTGAAAGTGCATAAGCGGAATTACCCCGTCAATGATTTGGAGTTGGCGACGGTAATCTTTGCGCAGTTATGGCGGCACTATCTTTATGGCGTTAAAGTGGACATCTATACAGATCACAAAAGCCTAAAGTACTTGTTGGATCAGAAGGATCTGAATATGCGATAATGAAGATGGATGGAGTTCCTTGGGGACTACACCTTCGAGATTCACTATACTCCCGGGAAGGGAAATGTGGTCGCTGATGCTTTGAGTCGGAAGACTCCGGTACGGGCAAGCTGGTTGCAGAGGACGGATCAGCGTTTGATCCAGGACTTGGAAGCATTGGAGATATCGTGTGTTGACAAGGGTTCTTTGACCGATGCATGCTTGAACTGGACAGAGGTGCAATATGACCTTACGGACAGAGTTCAGCGAACAACGGAGCTTGATGAAAGTCTCCAGCGCTATGCTAAAGATGGGTCGGATGACCAATTCTCTTGGGATAACGGTTTATTACGAAGAAATGGTCGAGTGTGCGTTCCGAGTGTGGGTAAATTGAGGGAAGAGTTGATGTACGAAGCTCACTTTGCAAAGTACTCAGTTCACCCAGGAAGCACAAAGATGTACAGAGATCTGAAAAAGCTATTCTGGTGGCCCGGACTAAAGAAAAATGTAGCACGTTATGTGGCGGAATGCCATACTTGTGCATTGGTGAAAGCAGAATGCCAGAAGCCTGGCGGTTTCCTGAAGTCGTTACCCATTCCGGAGTGGAAGTTCGATGACATTTCGATGGATTTCGTGCATGGGTTGCCGAGATCTCAACGCGATCATGATTCAATCTGGGTGATTGTGGACCGGTTGACAAAAGTGGCGCACTTCCTTCCAAACAAAAGAGACGATTCAGTGAAAACCTTGGCCAAGCTTTATGTGGAGCAGATTGTTCGACTGCACGGTGTTCCTCGGAGCATCGTCAGTGACCGTGATGGGCGATTCACATCGAATGATTGGCGGCTAGTTCATCAAATGTTGGGTACAAAATTAGCGTTTAGTACGGCCTTTCATCCCCAAACGGATGGCCAGACTTAACAAACCAACAGGACGATGGAGGACATGCTCCGCATGTGCGCCCTAGACTTTGGTAAGAGATGGGAAGATTATATTTGTCTTGTAGAATTTGGCTATAATAATAGCTACCAAGCGAGCATCGGTATGGCACCATTTGAGGCTTTGTATGGTCATAAATGTCGTACACCGTTAGCTTGGGCAGAAGCAGGCGAGTCTATGCTGCATGGGAAAAAGGAAGTCGAAGAAGCTACCTCGCTTATATGCTCTATTCGGGAGAGGTTATTGATCGCCCAAGATCGTCAAGCAAAGTACTACAATGCCAAACATCGGAACGTGGAGTTCGCAGTGGGTGATTGGGTATATTTGAAGATCAAACCCTTCAAAGGCGTGTCCAGGATTCGGCGTTTGAAAAAGCTAAGTCCGAGGTATCTTGGTCCATTTGAGGTGGTGGAGCGAGTTGGGGAAGCTGCTTATCGACTAGCACTTTCAGCAGACTTGGGTGGATTACATGATGTATTTCACATCTCAGTACTTCGTAAGGCTGTCAAGGATCCAGCTCAAGTAGTGGAGAATGATCGGGTACCAGTCGAGTATGGGCTAACGACGAGGGTTCGACCCATTCGGATCGAGGATCGAGCCGAGAAACAGTTGCGGAACAAAGTGATCGGGATGGTCAAAGTCCGATGGGACAATTGTGGCCGAGAAGAGCTAACATGGGAGCGCGAGCAGACCATACGAGCCGAGTTTCCCGAGTTATTTTCGTAACTTGTTCGCTCGTTGTATATGTAATAGAAACATATAAATGTTTTGTTATTTTCTCCCTACTGTCTTCAAATTTCGGGACGAAATTTTATTAAGGAGGGGAGGATTGTAACACCCCAAAATCTCAAAACTGGATTTGAGGTGCAGGCTGTTTGACACGGCCTGGGACACGGGCGTGTCCCAGGGCATGTCTGGGGTACACGGCCTGGGACACGGGCGTGTCCCAGGGCGTGTTCTGGATAGTCGACGATCGGTGGTCGACTATAGTCGAGCCTGGGACACGGCTTGGGACACGGGCGTGTCCCAGGGCGTGTCACTCAAGAAATGGGCGGACAGAGTCAGAGACATACACGGCCCGGAACCAAGCCTTGAACACGGCCGTGTCAGATTTGACACGGGTGTGTCCGAGGGCGTGTGCCTACCCGTGTACTGCTCTGTTGGTTTTGGAGCTCGTTGAGGCAGGGGTGACACGGGCGTGTCACATGACTGACACGGGCGTGTCAGGTTCGACACGGGCGTGTCGATGCCCGTGTTTTGGTAGATTTCAGTCGGTCTGAGTGCCGTGTGTGCCGCATAAGGGTACACGGCCTGTGACACGGGCGTGTCACAGGCCGTGTCAGCCAAAAAAATGGAATTTTGGGAAAATCGTGGTCGTTCCTTTTCTCTATTTGGATCCAAAGGCTCAGGTGATTCCTTGCTGGATTAAAACACCAGAGGCTTGATGAAGAGATCATTCTTCATTTGGCTAAGTGAAGAGAGAAAGAGAGAGGAGGAAGAAGAAGGAGGAGGAGATCAAGCCACCGGCAGAGCTCCGGTGTTCCGATTCGAGATCCGAGGCCAGCGCTGTGAAGGCAAAGCTGCTGCGGTGCTTTCTCACCGGCTAGATTTCGATGGCTCCCAAGAGATCGTCAAGGGTAACGATCTCCCTTCTTGGACATGTGAAGTCCTTCTTTTCTGCATTGCATAGGGAAAACCCTTCCCCGCGAGTGTGCGGTGGGTTATGGCATCCCTTGGGGTAGATATGTGAAGTCCCCCTTGTTAGAGTCCGGAATTTGAGTACGGATCTAGGCATGCTGTGTGAAGCCCATCTGGATATGTTGGTCTGGATTGGTGATGCTTGTTTGCATATCGGAGAAGACTTCGTGGTTATGGCTTGTTTGCCTTGTGCCTACCTGTTGCTTGGTGCAGTAGGAAGTATTGGATGAAGTCCAGGAAATGAAGAGGGTTGGATGCAACTCTTGTGGCCGTGTGTTGCCACTTTGTGTGCGGTTGTGCCGTTGGGCTGCAACTCGATGAAAAGGCATATTGCCGAACAGGAAAGGTGAAACCGACCCGCGCCTATAAATTGCCATGGATACTTCCGTATTCGAGGTGGCACGGCGACTTGAGCAACGGGGGGTGGCTGATCCATACCTGCGTTATGTCCGTCCGACTTGGAAGCCTGGTTGTGGGTTTTATTAGAGTGCATAATGAGAGTCTTAGGCCCCTGCGCCAAAAAGACTAGAATACTCAATACCGTATAAACGGTGGTGTTGACCCTGGTTTTCCGGTGCACCAAGAATGTGCCCTGAGTGCACGGACTGTCGGGCCGTGTGGCCGACAGTTGTGATGGCTTGAATGTGCCTGCGAGCACATAGTTGCTATAGTTGATACCATGTTGTGCAGGGAAGGAATGCTACTGCCCCGAGAAAGGGGTAGGATTGTTATAATTGGGTCAGCTGAATGCTGACCGTTGCCGTGTTTGCCACCGTTTGGGTGGATTGTCCCTATGCAGGTGCTGGAGAGCCAAGTGGTAAATAAAGGGCTGAAGCCCCTACTGCTATTGCTGCTGCTGCTGCGGCTAGCCCTTGAAGGCTACGCGAATGGTTTTGTTTGTTTTACTTTTACTCATGTATGGTCGGCCTGCTTGCCGATGTTTGTAATCCGTGATGTGTGGAAAGAGGAACTGTAAGGCCTTAAGGCCAACCCTTCACCTTTGTTGTACATACCGTGGCTATATATATAACTGTGGTTTATATTTTGGACATTCCTGGTTAGAGTTCAATTTACAACTTAAAGCTTCCGCTAGCATGCTCTGAGTTAGGATATGTGTATGGTTTGGTATTATTCTGTGACCTCACCGTCTGTTTGTGGCATATCGTGTGGGGCCCCGGCCGGACCTTCTACGATACGTCATGTAACGGATGGGGTCGTTACAACATATCTGCTACAGATTCAGTTTCATCTTTCTTTAAATTCTCCTATTGAGAAATCAAGTTAGATCTTCTGTCCTTTCTTTCATCTGTAGAACCAGCAACCATTCCATTTATAGAATCCCAGATTTCCTTGGCTGAAGTTCATTCCGCAAATTTCTGGAAAATGTCATCAGACATTGTTTGAGCCAAAATATTCATGGCTTTAGCATCAGCAATCTTTGCTTTCTTCTGAGCATCTGTCCACTCAGATGGTGGAACAGTATTAGTGCTTGTTGTTGCAAATGGAGTAGGGGGACCAGTCAAAATAGAGTTATAAATATCTTCATCAATAGAATTCATGTAAATCCTGATCCTTGCCTTAGTGCAAACTTATTTAGATTGCACATTGGAGGTCAGGTTCTTGAAAACTCTTTGTAATATGCCATGATAAATTTAAAGTTAGACTAAAATCTATCAGATCATTAGGTTCAGGTGTTAGCCTGTAAATCCAAAGAAATGACCCTCTGATACCAATTGAAAGTGATGGATAGATTTTATCTTTACTCTATAGAGGGGGTGAATAGAGTATTAAAAATTTATTAACTTATTTTATTGAGGATTAAATTCTAGTGATATATATAAGTATAAAAAAAAATCACAGCACACAAACAGAAAAGGCAATCAACACAGACGACACAAGAATTATAGTGGTTTCCCAATAAACCTAGGTACATCCATTCTTCTACCATCCTGGTAGCAATCCACTACAGGTTTTTGATCAGGTGCTCTGACACCACAGGTTTTTGCTCAGGTGCCCTACGACCACAAGATCAATTTTTCTAAGGGAGATCTAGCAACCCTTTGAGGTTTTGATCAGGTGCCCAAAAACCAAATCTAAGTCTTGATCAGGTGACTTATGAACCAAAGATCTAACTTTTGTAGGGATTTAAAACACTGTACACAGATTGATGGAAATAAACAAAAAGATTGATGGTGTTCTTCTCTGTCAATAAGCTCTGTGAAGACTAGTGGATTGTTGAAGCAGAAAGCTCCCCATGATTTGAATAGAGTTAATGATCAAGTGAGGGTAGCTTTCTCTTCAGGGTGTAGGCCTTTTTTTGAAAGCTTCTCCTTTCAGTAAATGTTTCTGAGAGATGTGAGCTTTTGTCTCAGATTAAAGATGTGTTGCTGGAAGAAATCTTGAAGCAAAAACCGAAATCTCTGTAGAAATATTTCTGTAGCTTTCTGTAACTCTGTAGCCTTGTTTGTCTCTGTGTCTGTCTCTCTGAGTCAGAAAACATCTGAGAATATATGAAAAAAAAAAGAATTCAAATATTTGAATTCAATAACCCTAAACGGCTGGAGAATTCCCGAGAAGGTAACTTCCATGGAAATAGGTTAGAAATAAGAACTCTGTGATTAAGTCCAATTTTAATGCTGCCTCTAAACAGCTATATTTATAAAAATATTGAGCATTAACTATGAGAGTTATTGATGCATGCAATAAAGTTATTAAATATTCTGCCTTCAGAATATAAAATATCCTGGAATTGAGCCTGAAAATATTCTGCTTCTACCTAAACTAACTGCCTAAGACACTGCCTTGAAATCATCGAACTGAGCCTGCATTTCGTCGACCTGAGCCTGGAGTTCCTCAAACTGATGATGGCTTTCGTCGAGCTAAATTTTGAGAAAAGATCGGAGTTCGTCAACTGGAGCTCAACTTTCGTCGAGCTCAACTCAGAGTTAGAACTCCGAGTTCATCGAGCTGAGATCGGCTTTCGTCGAACTGCACTCAACTTTCATCGATCTGAATTTCTAAACTATGGAAATCTTCTAAGGCAATACCCAGGAAAAACCTATGACCGAGACTATACATATTGGGTCATTCTATGCATCCTAATAGTAATCCTTTGCCAAATCAAAACTGGGGTTCCCACAACTGGTCTTTTTATTGCACACAACATAAATAGCTCACCAAGAGCTATAGCCATTGGTGATACTCACTATCGCCCGATGATATCCAACTGGTCTTAAAACCATGGAATTTCTAGGGTATTTTCCTAGAATGCAACTCCAGTACTTCCTGCTACTTTCAGTTCATAGGTACAACCCCGCAGACCCCATATATTACTCATTTATAATCGGAGTCTTCTCCGGCAAGCAAATTAAACATTACCATCTAGACCAACCTGTCCAGATGGGCTTCACACAGTATGCATATTTCGTACTACATATTTCCGGATCTATATACAAGACTCACTTGGGATTTCACGAATCAATCCAAAGGAATTCCCTTTGCTTTTCCATCTTTTTGTGGGGCATTCTATGCATATGCCAAAAGAAGGACTTCACTTGTCCAAGAAGGCAGATCGTTACCCTTGTAGTTTTCTTCGGAGCCATGACCTTGTTCTTGGATCCAGATGGAATTGATTGTTATAGCTTCCTCTCTGCGGATCTAGCAACGACTCGCGATTCTGATCACAAACACACCTTGGATCGATCTCCTCTAGAAATCCTTGACTTTCCTCCTCATCCCTCTCTAAAACTAAGCAAGAGAGTGTGTGAGAGAAAATGAGAATGAAATCTTAAGTACCACCTTTATCTTAAAGCTACCAACGCACGATAACTCCTACCGTCGCGTAGTAGCACAGGTGATGACCGCTTTGGCCAGCCGACGCTGCTATCTAGAGCTATCACCCCCCAATAACTCTCTAGCGCTGCATAATAGCACACTCAACGATTCGTCGAGAACCTAAAAGCGTTGAGTACTACCGTGGCGCGCTAGCTTCTTGCCGTCAAGCGGTAACAAACCGAGCCCTGGGTTTTTTAATTCACTGAGCTATCGTCGGCGATAAGTCTATCATTGCGCGATAACTTCCAATGAACACTTCTCATTTTTGCAGTGTTATACACCGAGTGTGGGAGAACCTCCTAGTGGTATTAGAAGGAATCTTGTATTCAGACACTCAAGAGATCACCCTATAGATCTAATCATTAGAGATCAAAGTGATTGCATAAGAACAAGAAGAGGTACAACTAACGAGATTTTGTATCTTAGTTTTCTTTCTCAGGTTGAGCCAAAGAAATTTGAAGAAGCAAATAAGGATGCTTCTTGGATAATGGTTATGTAAGAGGAGCTCAACTAGTTTGAAAGGCGCAAAGTTTGGGAACTGGTGCCAAGGCCCAAAGGAAAGAACTTGATTGAAACAAAGTGGATATTCAGAAACAAACTGGATGAAAATGGAGTAATTATACATAATAAAGTCAAGCTTGTAGCACAAGGATACCGACAAGAAGAATTTATCAACTTCGATCAAACATTTGCTCCTCTGGCAACACTCGAAGCAATTAGGTTTTTTCTTGCATATGCTACTCACAAAGGTTTCAAAGTCTATCAAATGGACGTGAAATCAACATTCCTCAACGGTAATCTAAAAGAGGAAGTATACGTTGCTCAACCTCCAAGTTTTGTCAACTCAACTCTCCCTGAACATGTTTTTTCTTAATAAAGCTTTATAAGGTATAAAATAAGCTCCTCGCAGTTGGTATGAGACTTTATCTAACTTTATTATTGAGAACAAATTCACAAGGGGAAAGATAGATAAGGCATTATTTCTTTAGGGAAGTTAACTATAACACCCCAAAAATTGGAAAATAGAGCTCGCATGTAGCAATCGCCCGACGATAGTGCCACGTGGTAGTTATACACGTGTTGGATGGCCGGAAAGTGGCCGAAGAGCGATGTTGACTGGGGTCAAAGAGGCTACAGATGATATCAACCAGAAGATAGCTGATATTTCCCAGCGATAGCGATAGGTTTGACTTGCCAGTTGAAATCATGGCCCTTCATTCCTATTGAATAAATGATCGTGTGGCTGGGTTTATTCCAAAGACTCCTTAATCAGAGGAGTAGAAAATAGAAGAGTCATTTTGCTTCTCTTATTCTCTCTCATCCTTCTCATCAAGTTCTTGAAAGAAAGAAAGAAGAGGGGTCGGAGGCTGATCTTTAGAAGTTTGGTGAAGGAGATTTCGCAGTCAAAATTAAGAGCTGAAGCAAGATCTGTGAAGGGGAAATCGAGGTGATCCTTTTCATCTAAATTGAAGTCTTAATCATGGCTCTGAAATGATCTACAAGGGTAACGATCTTTATTCTTGGATAAGTGAAGTCCTAAATTTTGCATGTGTATGGAATCCCCCACCAAAGGGTGAAAAGTGAAGGGAATTCCGATAGGTTGATACGTGATATCCCCGGGTCGTTGATGTGTCTGATTTGTTTGAGGTTTTTCAAACTCATCTGGTCTTATTTTATCACTTATGCACTTCATTTCAACCGGTTATCGGTTATATTTACATCGTTTGGTCATTGACCAATTTGTACATTATTTTAGCCCATGGGTGTGCAATTGCGCATTCTTTTGTTGGGGGGTAAGCATATGGTGCTCCCCATGGTTCTTTTTATTTATTTTATGTTGTATGTTTTTGCTGGGAGCTTGTGCTCCGGCCTGGTTTTATTTTTGTGCAGGTAGTCGGGATGTCCTAGATTCATTTTCCAATTCTGTGTAAAATGCACGGTCATGCGAATTTGTTGCGCACGGTTTCTGTGTAGTCGAGCGTATCACAAAGCTATTCTGGGGACTTCTGTTTCTACCCGTGTGTTTTGTTCCCGCACGGTTTCGGCCAAACCGTGCGAGAAGGAATTGCACGGTCTGTAATATTTTCTCTTGATTCCTGCATTCTAGGGTAAATCGTGTGTTTCCTTCACGCACGGGCAAACACGCCCGTGCACGAGTAAAACGCACGGTTCCCATCTTTCTCTTGTTTTCCTATGCTCTGTGTTTACCCGTGCGATTTCCTTCATGCACAGGCGGAAGTGCCCATGCGCGAGTAAAATGCACGGGTCAACGCATCTTCATCCGCGATCTAGATCTGAAAGTTAATAATGCACGGTTAGCGCACGGTCGTGCGCGGGACCGTGCGTGCCTATTTTTCTAAACTGTTTATATTTAAAGCGCAGATTTTTTGCCATTTAGGACACCTTCATTTTGAGTCATTCCAGCAGTGTTTTAGGTCAAAAATCCGCCCTTCCACCTCCGCCCTTCATCTTCCACAAAGGAGAGAAGCTCCGGCCATGTTCGTGAAGCCTATACCTTGTCGGTGCTCGCTATCGGCCTTCTCCTTCATCTTCTAAGCTCTATTTCATGCTTCGATGCCATCGTTAACAAGCAAAGGGGAGCTTGCAACATTCTTCCAGATCGTGACACGAAGAAAACGGGTCCATTGGATGGTAGTGACAGCCCTTCTCTACCTCGGATGCAGTTGAGGACCGAGCTAGGATGCGGAATGATAACCTTGCGAATCCTGCCGTGAATCCTCAGCAAGACTTCGGATTCGGTCGATCTCTTGACTTGTTCTTCCTTTATTGTTGTTTATGTATTGTTAGAACTTTTGTGTTGATGATGTGCTCTTAGTTGTAAACATTATTAGTTTCAGGTCTATGTGAACTTGTATTGTTTATGCTTAAGTTTCTTGAGTTGCACCCGCATTTCCATCCTTCCCCATAGTTATTCTTTCCGCACTAGCGATTGTTAGTGGCGTGCGTAGCGAAGAGGTGCTTACGACCCTCATATTACTTTATTCATTTGGTTCTTATTCTTGCCTAATCGCCCATCCGCCTAGCGATTTGGTGCATAGCGGCCCGTGTAGTCTTCCACCCGCCTAGCGAAGCGATGCATAGCGGCATTGCATAGGAGTAGTTGATAGTGTTTTCTTTTCATTTTCAATAACTATCAAAACCTCCCATAGTTAACTCTAACCTAAGGACTTCAATCTCAAGTCATCCTCGATATTAACTCCCTCATACTGTGTTCCTTGAAGAGATTGATACTTGGGAAAGCCACCCATTTTATATTACTTGTGCGACCGGTACACTTGTCGTTCAAAAGCATCAAGCTTTTCGCGCCATTGCCATGGAACACAGTCGAGTGATTTTTTGGAAAGGGAGATAGTAGATCGAATCTCTTTTCCATTGGTACATTTCATGTTTCTTCTTTGCTTTAGTTGTTAGAATTTTTATTTTTGCTTATTTATTTTTTCCCTTTTCATTTTTTTGATTTAGATAGCAGATACATGCTATTTTTTTTATTCTTGTGTGTAGCACTTTTTGGTAATTATTTTTGTTTGTGATGTATTCCGTCGCTGAGTGCAGTCTACTTGACGCTTTGCGCCGATGCATCGATTCCATGGCTGATATGAATGCCAAGCATTGTATTCGATGTGTGTTTTGTCAAGGTGTAGGCCACATGGTGAATAATTTCCCTCGCTTGTGCGAGCCTTCTCCCTTTGTGTGCGCGCGCACAATAACCTCCCATTCGCAGAAGATTGTTGTGGATAGGCCTAACAAGGTGTTGCCTAGCCCATACACTGGCATGACGCACCTTGCTCGTTCTTTGGCCGTTAAGATTACCGAAGAATCTCTCGCTGCATACAGATCCTTCATGGGTCCCTCACTCCCTTTTTACAAGCTTTCCTTGATTGATGATGATCACTCTTGTGGTAGCCAGCAAAAAGAGGATCAGGAATCCATGGGAACTCCTGTATGGGACGCAGAGATTATTCCTATCAAAGGGGTGGCGTTTGTGGATAATTTGGCGATGGGGCCTGCTCATTCTATGCCTAATTTTGAGAGCAGCCTTGCCCCTCCATAATTTTTACCGTATTTTTCTATACCTTTTTCTTGTGAGTCGATTGATGATGTTTGGTCGGATTGTGATTCAGAGCCTGAGGTTGCGCCCATGTGTGACGAGGACGTGATTCTCTTCAATGGAGATTATTATATCTTGGAACATGATGACGCACCCCAGTGGGTTGAGGATGAGATCTTTTCTCATGAGGAAGTTTTAACTTCCTTGTTGGGTGAGGAGGTCCAAACCACCACCGAGGACATCGAGCTCTTGGATTCCCCTCGCTATGGCTCATATGACATCAACGATGATCTATGCTTGGATCCTTCTTGGAGTGAGAGCAGGACCACTCCCCCTATTTCTGATTATTTTAGTTCTTCAGCTCCTTTATTTCTTGATCCCCTTTCTCTATCTGAGCATGCGTAGGTCATGTCTCTACGGGTAAGCTGGGATAACGATGGGCCTTGTGCTCATGTCGTTGCCATCGCTTCCTACACACCTGAGGTGGATGACACCTTGTCAAGCAAGGATTTATTTTGTGGTGAGATGAGTGAGAACCAACGATCCTCCTCTTCTTATTTCCTATTTCCTCTACCTGTGTTGGGTAGGAATTATTATTTAGGTAGAGGGGTAACTGTTGCGAGCTAGGGTTCAAAGAAAATAAACGCAACCGAACTAGCAACCCGATGAGGCAAGTATACCTATCGAATTGTAGCAAGGGGACACAAGTGTCGTATTGAAATCCGGGAACTGTTGGCTAAGCTTACTCACACGAACGCTATTATCTTATCGACGGAAAAACTAGGGTTTTAGAAAATCTAAGTGCAGGGGAGAAAGTAAAGCTATACTAGAAAGAGAAACACTGCAATTAATTAAAGAGCACAAGATAGGATATTACTACTAAAGGAAGAAAATATGAAATGGAAATGCACCCGATCAAGATTCACCTCGGCTAAAGACGATTAAGAAAATGCGATAAAAATCTAAACTTAATAGGATAAGGGTCCTTGACCGTGGAGGTTCCTAAAGCTTGAACACGCTTCTCTCGAAGTCATGCCCAACTGAGTTTAGGAAGGTCCGACCAACTCTCGTCTAAATCGGAGGCCTAAAACTCGCTTTACGCGTGAACCCCACTATTGGATTTTACTCCAATCCGGGAGATTTGGACGTCTGCCTCTCTCGAGGGGTGCGTACAACTCCCTTTACTCTTGAATTCTCACTTCATTCTTTCGGCCTCTCGGCTAGCATAGAATGAAAGCAAAGGCGGAGAGTATATATCGAAAATATACCCCCCAACCCGTGATTAATCAAGAGTAATTCAAGGCCCTAACCTAAAAAGAGAAGACTGATTAAAACATCATAACATAATCGCTCTAACCTCGGATCATCAAGATCGAGTACAAGGAGGATTAGTTAATCATAATGGAGTGGAGGGGGGAGATGAGTAGAAAAGCATAAGAAGAACACAAGCTAAAGGAAGAACAATTTTATTAATGAAAAAGGGCAAGTTACACTAATGAAAATAAAATTATAAGTGCATGAAAATTAAATCCTATTCTAGCCCTACAAGTAGCACTAAGCAAGAGCAAAAATTACAAAGAAAAGCTAAGACAAACTACAATTAAGCTAGGGTTAAACAAAAATTACAAAGAGAGGGGGAGAGAGAGAGAGAGAAAGCATGAAAAAGGATCAAGAAACAAAGGGGCAGCACCTCCCCCACTCAACCAAAACTTGCTGAAATGGGGAGGGGGGGCTCAA
Organism: Platanthera zijinensis; assembly: GCA_039513925.1. Lineage (NCBI taxonomy): Eukaryota > Viridiplantae > Streptophyta > Magnoliopsida > Asparagales > Orchidaceae > Platanthera > Platanthera zijinensis. Next base: position 84,328,767 of record CM077092.1, read on the forward strand.
TTTATAGAAAATTTCTCGGGTTGGTCACGCCCTCCGACACGCCCTAGGGGGGCGTGTCAGGGGGCGTGACAGGTACGGATTTGACCTCGGGCTCTGGATTCTGGCGGGAGGGATGATTGCTTCGGTACGTCGGTGGTCACGCCCTAGGTCACGCCCGTGACAGGGGGCGTGACAGGCATGTCATGTCCAAATCATTGGTCGGAAATCCGTCAGTCACCTAAAAAGGAGGGTGTCACACCCATGTCACGGGCGTGACATGGGGCGTGACAGTACTGTTTGCGTGCTGAGGCGGAACGACATTTAATACGGCGGCAGGCTTTGCGGCAGAGGGCGACACGCCCCTGGTCACGCCTGGTGACACGCCCAGGGAGGGCCTGTCAGGGGGCGTGACAGCGGTTTTTGACCGTTTTCTGTCCCTTCCAGCAGGTGTCCTCGGGATCGGGTGACACGCCCTAGGTCACGCCCAGGGAGGGCGTGACAGGGGGACATGACAGGTCATTTTGGCAATTTTTCTGGGAACCTGCAAAAAGACAGGAAAACGTTAGTGGCAATAAAATTTACATAAAAAGGATAAAAATAAACTAATAAAAGACATAATTTGTACAATATAAAATATAAAATACGATAATAGTTTAGGCTACAAAACGTATTATCAAATTCCCCCAAGCTTAAGCTTTGCTTGTCCCCAAGCAAAAATATAAAAACTAGAAATTTATAAAAAGGACTAATCAAAAAGTTCTAATTATGCCTACACAAGTACTATGCGAAATTCTAAGTAGGTAAAAAGGTGAAATGTAAGTCTAAAACAATTATTTAGGTATGGTAAAACTTTTATAAACTTTACTTAATAAAAACAAATCATCCAAAATTTTAACGAGATTTTTTTAAATGGACTTAAGCAAAGCAACGAAAATGAAAAACACGCATTGAGTTGTTACTAGATCCAAGCAACGCATTATAATTATATCAATTTAATTAACAAAAATCTAGGTTTAAATCCAAAACTAAAATTGATTTACTGTTTTTCTTTTCTTAGTTATTAAATAAAAAACAAAAAACGTGAATCAAGAGGACTTAAATAGGACAGAAACGTTTGGTTTAGGAAAATGATTAGGAGTGGAATTCAAAAATAAACGTGAAGGTTTTAAAATCACACTAAACCAAAGCAAAGAGTTTCAAAAAAATTTCATAAAAATATATACACATTTTTTTTCTTTTTCTCTTTTTTTTTCAAAACAAAGGCCATAAATATTTTTATTTTCCTTTTTGAGTTGGCCAAACAAAAATAAACATCACTTTCGAACATACTTCTTTTTTTTTTAAAATCTTTCTCCCGCAAAAATCACAAAATACCCTATCAAAATCGTCACAATAATTTATGAAACTCAAAAAGGCTAGTGTGATTCGATAGGTTGGAAATTTTGGCTTTGGTGAAACTGAAATGAAGGGAGGAGCTATCAAATGAAATCAGAAAAAGGCTCAAAAGCGGCTAACTAGTGGTAAAAGTTTTTAGGTTGGCAGGAAAGCTCAAACGAAAACAAAAACGGCCTAAATCATTTTCACGCTTTTGAATTTATTTAAAACAAAGGTTTGAAAAATTTCAAAAAGCGAGTCCTAGATAATAAAAGAAGATTGATGAAATTAACTCGAAAGAAGAAATAATCGGTGATTTGGATCATTCACATCTACTATGTTATTCAAAAGTTGACTTTATAAAAATTATTCAAAAACAAAAAAGAAAATAGTGGATGATGAATTTTTAAGAAAGTAAAGGAAATAAACAACAAAAAACCATAATAGAAATGTGAGTTTTAGAAAAATATTTCACCTTAACATGCTACCGCGAATTAGAAACACAGCATGTCCAACATTTTGCTTGTGAAACATAATTAAAAAGAACGATTAGAAATATTATAATTAACTAAGTTGTTTATAGAAGATTTTGGGTGAAACAAAACTAAAAACTAGGGGTACTATTGAAATACCAAAATGTCTAAACTATTTAAAAACACATATTTTTTTTTTAATTTTGAGAAATATTCACTTTTTTTGGATTTTTAGAAAAATTTTTCTCTTTTTTTTGGAGTTTTAAGATATTCTTTTTTTTTATTTTGGAAATATTTAAAATATATACAAAAAGAAAATTATTTACACTAAGCAAAAATGAAGGAGGAAATCCTCCCCCAAGCTTAAAACAGACATTGTCCTCAATGGCTAAAGAAGGGAATTGGAGAAGGAGAGAAAAATAAAGTACAGAATTGAAAGACAGAATTGAAATACAGGTACTTCCCCGGATTTATTTGCTGCGAAAGCTGAGTGATGCCGCTCCCCGAATGTCTTCTTTGGACTTTGTGATGGATTCAGCAATGTTGGAGCAGGCGATCGCAGAAGCTTCAGCTTGTCGGAGCCGTCCGAGGAAAAAATTGTAAAATAAAGAAAACAGAAAAAAGATAACTTGGGTTGCCTCCCAAGAGCGCCCTTTGGTTAAAGCGTCGTTGAGCTCGACGCATCAAAAAAATAATATTGTCCAAAAATATTGTCGTCCCGAAATAAAATTGTCTTTAGCAAAAAAATAAAAGTTTCAGATTAGAGTTCGTGAAGCAGAAACTTAATAATGTTTGGACTGACATCATCATCACCAGAGAAATACAGTTTAAGACGCTGACCATTCACTTTGAAATTACCCTTATCAGGGTGAGAAATTAAAACAGTTCCATAAGGAAATACTTCTAAAACATAAAACGGGCCAGACCAGCGAGATTTTAATTTGCCCGGAAATAAAGGTAAACGAGAATTATATAAAAGGACTTGGTTGCCCGGCTTAAAGTTTTTAGGGTGCCTTAAATGTTTATCGTGTAAACGCTTCGTCCGCTCTTTATAAAGTTTGTTATTTTCATAAGCATAAGAGCGCCACTCGTCGAGTTCATTTAGTTGAAATTTTCGAAGGTCACCGACTGAGTGGGGATCAAAGTTTAAAAATTTTAAGGCCCAAAAGGCGCGGTGTTCTAACTCTACGGGCAGATGGCATGATTTTCCATAGACCAGCCGATACGGCGTACATCCGAGGGCAGTTTTGTACGCTGTTCGGTAGGCCCATAGAGCATCGTCAAGTTTGGTTGACCAGTCTTTTCTAGAAGTTGAAACAGTCTTTTCTAATATTCTTTTTATTTCTCTATTAACTACTTCGACTTGACCGTTAGTTTGGGGGTGGTAGGCAGTGGACAGTTTATGCGTAACGCCGTATTTAGTAAGGATTTTTGAAAATTGCGCGTTACAGAAATGGGAACCCCTATCGCTAACGATTGCGCGAGGCGTACCGAATCTAGAAAATAATTTTTTTAAAAACGTGACTACAACTCGGGAGTCGTTCGTAGGAAGAGCTTGGGCCTCAGCCCATCGTGACACATAATCAACAGCAACCAAAATATATTTGTTTTCGAAGCTAGAAGGAAGGGGGCCAACAAAATCAATTCCCCAGAGGTCGAAAATTTCGCACTCTAAGAAATAATTTTGCGGCATTTCATTTTTATTAGAGATGTTGCCCGACCGTTGGCAACTATCACACCTGCTCACAAAGGCTTGCGCGTCCTTAAACAGGCTAGGTGATAGTTTTACTTTCAAGACAACCTAAACACCTAGAGGGGGGGGGGTGAATAGGTTCTACTTCTTTATAAAAACTTCTAGGCAGAATTCAATTTAATGGCTAACACAATAATCACAGCAATCACAGAAAATAAAACATCACAGATTGCACAATGTTTTATAATGGTTCCCCAAGATCTGGGTACATCCACTTTCCCCCTTCACCTATCTAGCAGTATGCTAGATTCGGCCAAACTTCCACTAATCTCAGATCAACAGATCCTACAACTCAGAACCCAACTGGTTCCTACAACTCAGGCACAACAGCCCTACCACAGCCTTGCCCCAAGGCCTACAACTCAGAGAAGACCCTTCTCCTACACTCAGGCAAACTGCCCTACCACTCAGAGTACAATACTCCTACACTCAGCCTTTATAACACAGGCTTACAACTCAGATCTGTGTAAACAGATCCTACAGAAATATAAAAAAGATTATTTAACTGTCTTGCCTAAATTGAGAGAGAAAAGGCCAAGACAATTCTTGATCAGCTGATGAAATCAACTGTATCTGAGCTTTCTTCAAAGCTTCTTGAATATGAACTTAGCTGAGTTGATTTCCAAACAGCTTCTTGAGAATCCACTGGTGGTTTCTTTCTTCTTCTTCAAATTCTGGCTTGATCTCTCTCTATCCAGCACTTTGAATGATTCTTCTGAATTCTGATTAGAACTCTTCTTTGATCTATCCTTAGATAGTCTTCTTAGATCTTCCGGAGAAGATCTTCTTAAGTGCCTAGCACTTTCTTGAAATGAATTGGATTGTAATCCTTCTCAACTTTTTGATTCTTATTAATTTTTTCAAAGTTACTTTCTCCTTCTGAATCTGCCTATATATAGACTTTCTTCATGGTAACCGGCTGATCCGGTTTCTAACCGTTTTCTGACAAGTCTGACAGCTTCAGTTAACCGGTGGCAACCCACAGCTGTCAAGTCTTCAAACAAGTCCTGTGCCTTAGTCTTGAACCACAAGTTGTCGAGACAGTCTGTCAGAAAGTGTCGAGACCATCTGTCTATCTGTGTCGACATAATTGACTTTGGTGTCGACACAGTCTTCAGTGATGTCGACTAAGTTGCCTTTGAGTCGACACAGCTTCTTCTAAAAATAACTTGGTCTTGACTCTTCAGTGTGTCGACACAAGTCCTGTGTGTCGACATAGTTGTTGTAGAATCATAACTTAGTAAGTGTCGACTTAGCCATCAGGTGTCGACACAGTCTTCTTTTAACTCTGCTATAATGTGTCGACTCAATCACAATGTGTCGACACATTCTGCTGGTGTAGACAAACTTGAGGTCGACTATATTCTTCTGTGTCGACACATTTTCCCAATTTTGAGGTCGACGCTTTTCTTCTGTGTCGACACAAATTCCCAGTGTTGTGTCGACTTACTTCTTCTGTGTCGACACAAATTCCCAGTGTTGTTGTAGACTAACTGCTATGTGTCGACACACTTCCTCTGTGTCGACACTTTTTCCCAGTGTAGTTGTAGACTACCTGCTATGTGTCGACACTGCTTCCCAGTGTTGTGTCGACTAATTTCTTCTATGTGTCGACACATCCTTCTCTGTGTCGACACTTGGACTTAGAAATTTTCTGCATACTTTATTAATTCTTCACCTGCACATTGCAACTCAAAACAACATCAAATACACCTTGATGTATATCATTGAGCTAAGTTGGGCTTCTTCAAATCAGGTACACATTTTCCAATGTACCCAACAATCTCCCCCTATTTGGAGAAGTCATAACCCTATAGCCAATGATATACACCATTTATAAACAGTACTAAATGATGATATATGACAAAAACACAGGGATACTTAATTATAAACAAAATAATAAAAACATCATAGATAAAACAATCTATCACAGATTTAAACAATATTTTGTTTATTACTGGGTAATGTTTGACTACATTGTTTTACATTTAATGATCACATCACAACATTACAAAACATTATGAAGGAACTAAAACATAATCAGGATTGATCAGGCTCTCTAATGATAATCCCTTTGCCAGATTGAATTTTAGCTGTCACAGGAGCTTCTGATTCTTCAGCTATCTTCTTTCCTTTTAGATCAGCTTTCTTCTTAGCTTCTTCCTTGAGCCTTTGCCTTTCAAAATAGTGAAAAGGCTTTGGGAAGTACTTGCTTGGCTCCTTAGCATCTGGTGGCAGCCTCCCCAGCTTAGCTTTCCTTCTGAATTGTACTATTGCTTCCTGTCTTGCCTCATTCTTCTGCCATTCTATCTCATTGTACCACTTCCCTCTTTCATGAACTTTGTCTTGTACAGCCTTCCATGCAGTGAGTATTATGTTCCTTGAAGTAGGACTCCACTGCTCATAATCTGGCTTAAGTGCAGCCTGCTCTCTAAATCTCTTCTTTGCTAATAGAGCATCTTGCTGTTCTTTCAGGAAGGCCTCTGGCATCTCAACTTTCTCAATCACAACATTATGCACATCCTTTGGAGGACTATACATATCCTGCACTTGCTTATCCAGAATTTCAAAATCAGAAGGGGGGTAAATAACTTGGGCAACCTCAGGTTGGTTGCCTTCAAGTAGTCCTGCTTGAATGCCTGATTCAGCCATCATATCATAATCACACAAGGGTGGACATCCCATGGTAGCTCTTATACTATTTGTCACCCATTTAGAGTGCTCTTGGCCTGCATGAATCAATAACCTCTCCCCCTTTATGACTTCTCTTGTCATATGATCTCTAAGATCATCCTTTTGAAACCTTATCTGGCCATCTAGATAATTTATACCTTCTTTGAAAAATGGTTTCAACTTTTGCAGCTTGGTTGATATTTCCTGTTGGCAGGTGGAGATAGCAGTTTGTACTGAGGCAATGGCATCTTGAAATTGCTTATTAAACTCTTCCTTTTCTTTTGTTTTGTCTGCAGGCAGGCCTGGAACAATCTTTTTCACTTCCTCTATTATCTCATGATGAGATTCAGTTAAATTATCATTCATTCTTAACTGATTCTCCAAGACATAGCTTTGCTTCAGGACAATATCATCTACCTTTTTAGTAATAGCCTCCTGTTGTTGAGCAAGATAAACCACAGCATGGCCTCCCTTTTGGAAGCAATCTGTTATTTCTGTCTTATGCATATTGACTTGAAACTGGATGGACTTTATATCCTGAGCTAAGTCAAACTGCATAGACTTGCTATTTTCATCAACATACTTTTCCAGAGCCATTCTTTGTTCATCCAATTTCACTTGTAGATCTATCGTAAATTTGTTATGATCAAAGGCAGGAGATGCTTGTTGAGGTGTTGTCTGTAAAGCCTGCTTATAATTCTTGCTTCTTCTCTTAAAGACAACAAGTTTTCTTTTCTTGGCCAGCCTGGCTTCTTCAGTTTCAGTATCAGATGAAGTATCTAGGTGAATTCTTTCTTGAGGAGGATGAAGTGTTTCTGTCCCAGTGACCTGTTGTTCAGTCTCAACATCCACTGGCTCCCCCTCTACCTGTGGCTCAACTTCAGCTTCCTGATCAATTTCCATACCTATGGACTTCTCAATTTCTGGTCCTCCTCCTACTTTATCTGTAGTAGTATCAGCATCAGGGAATAACTCCTCCAGAGTAAATTCCAGTTGAGTTGTAACTTCAGCAGCAGTTAAATCTTGAGATAAGTCTAACTGTGCTTCCCCTTGCACTTGTACTGACAACAGCTCCCCTGAACCTGTGCAGTAATAAGAATATGAGCAATGTCTTTTATAGTAAAATACATTAGCTCCCCCTACACCTGTACCTGATCAGGAGTAGATACATTTTTAGCAGGAGAGTGAACTGGCTCCCCCTGTATCTGTGCAGGTGTTGACACTTGCTGGAGTATAGTTGAGTCAGGCTGTTCTTCAACCTGTGTCCTGAGTGGGTCTTCTTGTTGTTGTTCAGTTTCTTGAGTTTGAGAAGGGGATTTCACAGGGGTGTCAGGCCTGCTCTCTTCAGGCACATCCTTGGACAGCACCCTATCCCACCTAGAGAACAGTCTCATATCCATCCTTCGCATATGATTGATCTTAGTCCCTGGCAGTTGCTGCATCACTTCAGGAATCACTCCAGTGAGATATAAGCTCATGATTCTAGCCATGTTGGGCTTCTTGATTCCTTCTTTGATTTTGTCAAAGAGTACTCCTGACCAATCAGTAGGAATTGTAAAAACAATCCTGGTCATAAGGCTGAACATATAGGCAGAAATCCTATCATGTCCACCTGTCTTGCAGAGGATCACTTTCCCACCAATTTCAGACAAGAGCTTTCCTTGCTGATTCATACCCTTCCTGTTGAATGCAGCTCCAATCTTCATGCTTGAGTCCAGTCCACACCATTGAAGGGCTTCCCTTATCTTAGAACTAGGAACTTCCTCTTCATTCTCAACTACTTGTAATTGAAAGATCGTTCTTAAATTTCTTGGAGTAATCTTTACCTTAGTCCCTTGAACATTGGACTTAATCTTGAGGCCATTTGAGTGGACTGATGCAGAGATAAAGAACCCGTGCACCTCCTTCTTCCAGATTTTAGTCGGTTCTGAGATTAGAAATTCTAACCCTGACTCGGAGAGGAGGGTGATAACCCCTTGAACATCTGGCGGCGCATCTGCAAAGGCCTGGCGCACCAACTCATACCCCTCATTGACGTTGTCTTCCATCCTTGGTGCCATCGATTCGTCGAGAAAGCTTGAGAGAAGAGAGAAAGATAGAATGTCGACACAGGGTTTTAGTCTCGAAAACCTTGGAAGCGTGTCAACAGAAAGCGTTTTTCACTTATTTATACCTTCTGTTGAAAGAAGTTCAAAAGGCGCCAAACACAGACTAAATGTGTCGACACAGACGGAATGTGTCGACACAAACTTCTATTGTCTCGACATTACTTCAGCCTACTATGTGTCGACACCAATTTGTTGTTATGTCGACACCTTGGATACATAGTAGATAGACAGAAATTCTGTGTCGACTCTAAGGATAAGTGTCGACACATATTCAGTAAGTGTCGACACCATTATCCTGGTTGAGTCGACATTACATTTCTGGTTAAGTCGACAATATAACTCTTAAGTGTCGACACATATTCTCTGTGTCGACACAATATTTCTGAATTGTCGACATTATTTCTCTGAGTCGACACATAATTACTGAATGTGTCGACACATTCTTACTTAGCCAATTTCTGTTGGTTCAACACCACTTGTAAGTGTTACTTCAATGTGTCCTTTTTAACACTTAATTATGTTGTTATTACTTTAACTTACTTACATACCACTTCAATTGCATTGTTAATGATTTTGTTAATACATTAATCAACGGTTAACATACCTAATTCAATTTTGAATTTATTGAATTTGGTTTCATCTAAAGGCTTAGTAAATACATCTGCTATTTGATAATCTGTTTTTACAAATTCCAATGAGATGTCTCCTTTTTCTACATGTTCTCTAAGAAAATGGTATTTGATTTCTATATGCTTAGTTCTACTATGAGAAACTGGATTATTAGCAATAGAAATAGCACTCTTAGAATCACATAAAAGGGGTGTTCTACTTACCTGAATACCATAATCCTTAAGCTGATGCTGCATCCACAATAGCTGTGCACAGCAGCTTCCAGCAGCAACATACTCTGACTCAGCTGTGGAAATTGCCACACTGGTCTGCTTCTTACTACTCCATGATATTAGTCTTCCTCCCAGGAATTGACAAGTACCTGTAGTACTCTTTCTATCCTCTTTACATCCTACAAAATCTGCATCTGAATAGCCTGTTAGTTGAAAATTTCTATTCCTAGGGTACCAAAGACCTAGATTATGTGTGCCCTTAAGATATCTCAGAATCCTTTTGACTGCAGTATAATGAGATTCTTTAGGACAGGCTTGGTACCTAGCACAGACACATGTAGCATACATAATATCTGGTCTACTAGCAGTGAGATATAGTAGTGAGCCAACTATTCCTCTATACAAAGTCTCATCAACAGGTTTACCTGCATCATCTTTGCATATAGGCATACTTGTTCCCATAGGAGTTCTCATGGTGGAGGATGACTCCATGCCATATTTCTTAATCAATTCTTTGGTGAACTTAGACTGGGATATGGACAAGCCATCATCAGTCTGTCTTACTTGGAGTCCCAAGAAGAATTTAAGTTCTCCCATACTGCTCATCTCAAACTTCCCTTGCATAAGTTTGGCAAACTTTTTACAAAGGTTGTTTTCAGTAGATCCAAAGATTATGTCATCAACATAGATCTGAACTAAGATGATCTTGCCTTTGGATTCCCTAAGGAATAGAGTTTTGTCTATCTTTCCTCTTGAGAATTTATTCTCAATGAGGAAGGTAGACATGGTTTCATACCAAGTCCTTGGAGCTTGTTTTAACCCATACAAAGCTTTCCTAAGCTTATACACAGAATCAGGTTTAAGAGGATCTACAAAACCTGATGGCTGCTCTACATATACTTCTTCTTTAATATCACCATTCAGAAATGCTGACTTCACATCCATCTGGTATACTTTGAAGTCTTGATAGGCTGCATAGGCAAGGAATATTCTGATAGCCTCCAGCCTTGCTACTGGAGCAAAGGTTTGATCAAAGTCAATCCCTTCTTCCTGCCTGTATCCTTTTGCAACCAATCTTGCTTTATTCTTCACTATTATCCCACTTTCATCTAGCTTGTTCCTATAGATCCACTTAGTGCCAATTATGTTGTGGCCTCTTGGTTTAGGAACAAGCTCCCAGACTTTGCACCTTCTGAATTGATTCAGCTCCTCTTGCATAGCATCAATCCAGTGCTGGTCTTGGATAGCTTCTTCAAACTTCTTAGGTTCCATTTGAGACAAGAAACTTGAATGCAAAACTGTGCTTTGATTTTTGCTTCTAGTTTACACTCCTTGTCTTGGATCACCAATTATCTGATCAGCAGGATGATCTCTTAGATATCTTATAGCTGGAGGAAGATTCCCTTCAGGTTGAGCATCTCCAGCTTCTTCATTCTGCTGAACCTCTTGGTTTTCATCAGCTTCCATTATCTCTTGTACTCCCCCTGGACAGCAGCCTTCATTTTCCAATGCTCCATCTTCCTTTGAAGCTTCAGCAATGGAGAGCTTGTCCATCCTCTTGCTTATACCTGTTGAGTCATTTGATCTACAAGACAACTCACAATTGATTAATCTTGTTTCATCAAATACAACATGCACAGATTCCTCAACAACTTGAGTAGTTAAGTTGAAGACTCTATAGGCCTTACTATTTGTGCTGTACCCAACAAATATCCCATCATGGGATTTGGCAGCAAACTTAGTCAAATATGACTTGCCATTGTTAAGTATATAGCACTTGCAACCAAAGATCCTAAAATAGGATAGATTTGGTTTTCTGCCTTTCACAATCTCATAGGGAGTCTTTCTGTGGCTTTTGGTGATAGAAGCCCTATTGATGACATGACAAGCAGTGTTAACTGCCTCAGCCCAAAAATATTCTGGGAGAGAGGTGTCACTCAATAGAGTTCTACCAGCTTCAATTAATGTTCTATTCTTTCTTTCAGCAATTCCATTTTGCTGAGGTGTTCTAGGTGAGGAGAACTCTTGGAAAATCCCAAAGTCTTTACACAAGTTTGTTATGCTTTCAGATTGAAACTCAGTACCATGGTCACTTCTGATTTTGACCACTGTACTATTCAGTTCATTCTGAATTTGCTTTACAAAATTAAGTAATACATTTGGGGTTTCAGATTTTTGTCTCAGAAAGAACACCCATGTAAATCTAGAATAGTCATCTACAACCACAAAAGTGTAGACCTTCCTACCTAGACTATGAACTGGCATAGGACCAAAAAGATCCATATGCAAGAGGTATAAGCACCTCACAGAATCCTTGTTTTCAAGGCTTTGAAAGGAGGATTTTGTCTGCTTTCCCTTTTGACAAGCTGAGCATATCCCTTCCTTCATACACTTAATTTGAGGTCCATTCCTCACTAGCTCTTTGCTAAAGAGTTGGCCAATTATCTTGTAGTTTAGATGAGCCAATCTCTTGTGCCACTTAACACAATGAGAAGCATTGTCATCAGCTACAAGACAGATGGGAGAAGCCTTATTCTCACATTCAAAATTAAGACAATATACATTTCTCTTCCTATACCCAGTCAATATAATCTTTTGATCACTTGACCTCTTGATATGACATCCATCTTTAACAAATGAAATGTCATATCCTAAATCACTTAGCTGGCTTATGCTTATTAGATTATGTTTCAAACCTTTTACATAAGCCACTTGAGTGATAGTAATTATGTTAGAAGAAATGTTACCAAACTCTTTGATGACTCCTTTTTCAGATCCACCAAAGATCACTTTAGGTCCATCTTTGACAGATGAATACTCCTTCAGCAGCCCCTTTGTTCCAGTCATGTGCCTGGAACAACCACTATCCAAGTACCATATAGGGGCATGGTTACTTGGATTCACCTGCAATACAGAATTACTTTCCCTTAGAACCCAAGTAAGTCTTGGGTCCTTGGTTCAGGTTAGCATTAATAAAGCTATCATAACCTCTTCTAACAGGTAGACTCTTATTCTTTATAACACTTGTGTTATACCAGCAGTCTAATGCAAAATGGCCTCTCTTGGCACAGCACCAACATTCAAACTTATTGTATCTAGATCTAGATACATCCTTGTCAGAAGAATTTCTGTTTCATTGCTGGTGCTGTTGCAACTTCACCTACTGATTTCTTAAAACCATTGGGTTTATGACCATAGGTAGGCCTGCTTGCATTTACACCCTTATTCTTCAGAACATTAGTCTTAATATGACCTTGAATGTCTTCATGATCATATCTGTTAGAAGGCACTTTCACCTTACTAAACTTTATGGGAACTGAAAGGTTTAGTGGCTGAACAGGAGCTTTGCCTTTCCTCTTGAATCTGCCAGCCCTGGAGTTACCTTTAAATCCTAATCCAGCCTTACCCTTTTGAGTGACAAATTCATCTATCAAGGGTAAGACAGATTTTGGCTTAGAGTAACTAGCCACTAAATCCCTTTCAATTCTAAGTCTGGCCTCCAGACTCTTCACTTGATCATTAGTATAATTAATTGTGCCCATCTGAATAATAGTTATATTCTTCAGCTTGGCAATTTCATTTAATTTTTGATCAAGGACTTTTTCTAACTCAGTTGTTGCAACCCTTAGTTCAGCAATTTCCTGAGCCTGAGATTTAACCAGGTTCTTGCTTTTCTTAAGGGCCTGCAACAAGTCCCCATACTTATCTATCAATTGATAGACATCTCCTTCAGATTCAGATGCATCTTCATCACTTGATGCAGATGTAGCTGATTCTTCACTTGTACTACAAACAGATGTACTGGAAGGACATTTTACCTCATTAGGACCAGACTGATTCTGGCATATGTCCTCATCTGATCTTGTCATCAACCCCATGCATTGATGTTCATTGATGGAGTCTAGCAACTGCATAAACTCCTCTTCCTCAGATGCAGCATATAGTCCAATATATGCTTCAGCTTCAGATCCTGATTCTGAAGTTGACTGGTCTGACAGACTCTTATCTTTCTTTGCTACAAAGGATTTCTCCTTCTTGCCTTTCTGATAAGTCTTCTTCTTTTCTGAAGATTCCTTTCTCTTGTCAGGACAATCAGCCACTACATGTCCAGGCCTATTGCAACAATAACAGACAATCTTTGAAGTAGTGGCTTTGCTGGGTTTTGATCTGCTCTTCTCTTTCCTTGATGACCTTTTCTTCTTATAATAGTCATCAACTTGCTGTGATGGGGAAGGCCTAGACTTCCACTGCTTCTTCTTCAAGAACCTCTGGAATTGTCTTGTGAATGCAGCAAAATCTACATCTGAATCACAGCTTTCAGATCCCTTGTTTGAACTTTCAGAACTATCTTCTGTAACTTCCTTAGGAGGAGATGGTGATTTCCTCCTATTCTTTCTAGTGGCTTCTGCATTGAATGCCACAGCCTTTTCTCTATGCTCTCCTCTTGAATTCTTTTCCTCCTCCTTCCTCACCATAAGTTGCATTTCATAGGATAGCTACTTTCCAAACAGGGTTGGAGGAGATATCTCTGCTAATTTAGCCACTTCTCTTATGGCACAGATCTTTGTATCCCAATCCTTTGATAAGGATCTTAAGAATTTGTCATTCAGTTCATAGGTACTGAAGACTCTTCCATAGGATATTAGCTCATTCACAATTCTATAGAATTTCTTATAGCACTCAGTTATGCTATCAGATTTTCCTTGTCTAAAGCTTTCATACTCCTGATTTAGCATAGACTTCCTGTCCAGCCTTACTTCTTCAGATCCCTCCATGTAGACAATCAATGTGTCCCACATCTCCTTGGAGGTCTTGCAGTGAATCAGATTCTGAAATGTTGAATCATCTATGGCACTAACAATAATGTTCTGAGCTCTTTTATCCATGGTTGCCAAGATGATTTCATCCTTGGTCATTTCTGAATAACTCTTTGGAGTTTGGATATTTGCATCAAGAACTGGTACCTTCATTGGAATGAAGGGGCCTTCCTGTACTGTGATGTAAATTCTTGGGTCAGATGCTTCCATAAACAGTCTGACTCTTTCTTTCCAGATCCCAAAGATTTCCTTCCTGCATATGGGTAATTTCATAGACCCTAGCTCCTTATGATTCTCTCCAGAACCCATCTTCTTGAATCTTGAATCTGCCTTTCAGATCTACCTCAGACTGTTAAGTCCTTTTTGAGGAACCTCCCTCTGATACCACTTGATAGTTTTACTTTCAAGACAACCTAAACACCTAGAGGGGGGGGTAATAGGTTCTACTTCTTTATAAAAACTTCTAGGCAGAATTCAATTTAATGGCTAACACAATAATCACAGCAATCACAGAAAATAAAACATCACAGATTGCACAATGTTTTATAGTGGTTCCCCAAGGTCTGGGTACATCCACTTTCCCCCTTCACCTATCTAGCAGTATGCTAGATTCGGCCAAACTTCCACTAATCTCAGATCAACAGATCCTACAACTCAGAACCCAACTGGTTCCTACAACTCAGGCACAACAGCCCTACCACAGCCTTGCCCCAAGGCCTACAACTCAGAGAAGACCCTTCTCCTACACTCAGGCAAACAGCCCTACCACTCAGAGTACAATAATCCTACACTCAGCCTTTATAACACAGGCTTACAACTCAGATCTGTGTAAACAGATCCTACAGAAATATAGAAAAGATTATTTAACTGTCTTGCCTAAATTGAGAGAGAAAAGGCCAAGACAATTCTTGATCAGCTGATGAAATCAACTGTATCTGAGCTTTCTTCAAAGCTTCTTGAATATGAACTTAGCTGAGTTGATTTCCAAACAGCTTCTTGAGAATCCACTGGTGGTTTCTTTCTTCTTCTTCAAATTCTGGCTTGATCTCTCTCTATCCAGCACTTTGAATGATTCTTCTGAATTCTGATTAGAACTCTTCTTTGATCTATCCTTAGATAGTCTTCTTAGATCTTCCGAAGAAGATCTTCTTAAGTGCCTAACACTTTCTTGAAATGAATTGGATTGTAATCCTTCTCAACTTTTTGATTCTTATTAATTTTTTCAAAGTTACTTTCTCCTTCTGAATCTGCCTATATATAGACTTTCTTCATGGTAACCGGCTGATCCGGTTTCTAACCGTTTTCTGACAAGTATGACAGCTTCAGTTAACCGGTGGCAACCCACAGCTGTCAAGTCTTCAAACAAGTCCTGTGCCTTAGTCTTGAACCACAAGTTGTCGAGACAGTCTGTCAGAAAGTGTCGAGACCATCTGTCTATCTGTGTCGACATAATTGACTTTGGTGTCGACACAGTCTTCAGTGATGTCGACTAAGTTGCCTTTGAGTCGACACAGCTTCTTCTGAAAATAACTTGGTCTTGACTCTTCAGTGTGTCGACACAAGTCCTGTGTGTCGACACAGTTGTTGTAGAATCATAACTTAGTAAGTGTCGACATAGCCTTCAGGTGTCGACACAGTCTTCTTTTAACTCTGCTATAATATGTCGACTCAATCACAATGTGTCGACACATTCTGCTGGTGTAGACACACTTGAGGTCGACTATATTCTTCTGTGTCGACACATTTTCCCAATGTTGAGGTCGACGCTTTTCTTCTGTGTCGACACAAATTCCCAGTGTTGTGTCGACTTACTTCTTCTGTGTCGACACAAATTCCCAGTGTTGTTGTAGACTAACTGCTATGTGTCGACACACTTCCTCTGTGTCGACACTTTTTCCCAGTGTAGTTGTAGACTACCTACTATGTGTCGACACTGCTTCCCAGTGTTGTGTCGACTAATTTCTTCTATGTGTCGACACATCCTTCTCTGTGTCAACACTTGGACTTAGAAATTTTCTGCATACTTTATTAATTCTTCACCTGCACATTGCAACTCAAAACAACATCAAATACACCTTGATGTATATCATTGAGCTAAGTTGGGCTTCTTCAAATCAGGTACATATTTTCCAATGTACCCAACACTAGGCCAGTAAAAGCCTGCGCAAAGAACCTTATGAGCGGTGCGAGCAGCTTGATAGTGCCCACCTGTCGGGCCTTCATGCAAATGTTTTAGAATATCTATTCCTTCATCAAAAGAAACACATCTCCTTATCACTTGATCCGCACAAATTTTGAAAAGATGTGGGTCTTCCCAAAAGTAGTTCTTCAGCTCATAAAAGAATTTCTTCTTTTGCTGAGAGGAGAACTCTTTTGGGAGCACCCGGGCCATTAGATAGTTGGCGATGTGCGCGAACGAAGGAGAAGTAGATGTATTAACTAAAAGCAGCTTCTCGTCAGGAAAATAGTCATTAAAAGATTTTTCATTTAATTTTTCTATAAAGGGGTTATCTAATCTTGATAAATGGTCGGCGGCCAAGTTCTTGGCTCCTCGCTTATCACGGATCTCTAAGTCAAACTCCTGGATGAGTAAGACCCAGCGAATCAAGCGAGGCTTGGCATCCATTTTGGCAAGAAGGTACTTGAGGGCCGAGTGGTCCGTAAAAACAATGATTTTTGAAAGAGTAATGTAAGGGCGGAATTTATCAAACGCAAATACTACAGCTAAGAGCTCCTTCTCGATTGTGGTGTAATTTTCTTGTGCAGATGTGAGGGTTTTACTAGCGTAATAGATGGGGTGGAAGTTCTTAGATATGCGTTGACCTAATACGGCCCCCACCGCAAAACTACTCGCATCGCACATAATCTCGAAAGGAAGGTCCCATACCGGAGCTATCATAATCGATGCGTTAATTAACTTTTCTTTAATTAATTCAAAGGCAGAAATACAAGAGTCATCAAAAATGAATGGAGCGTCTTTTTCTAAGAGATGGGTGAGGGGCTTAGTGATCTTGGAGAAGTCCTTTATAAAACGACGATAAAAACCAGCGTGGCCTAGGAAACTTCTTATAGCTTTTATGTTTGTAGGTGGCGGCAACTTCTCAATAACTTCTATCTTGGCAACGTCTACCTCAATACCTTGAGCAGAAATTTTATGACCCAAAACTAACCCTTCCCTCACCATAAAATGGCATTTTTCCCAATTTAGGGCAAGGTTAGTTTCTTCGCATCGTTCTAAGACTTTTTTGAGGTTTTCTAAACATCTATCGAAGGAATCGCCGAACACGGAGAAATCGTCCATGAATACCTCCATAATGCTTTCTACGTACTTGTCAAATATTGCGAGCATACATCGCTGGAATGTAGCTGGCGCATTGCATAATCCAAACGACATTCTTCGGTACGCGAAGGTGCCGAAGGGACAAGTAAACGTAGTTTTCTCTTGGTCCTCGGGAGAGATGGGTATTTGAAAGTACCCCGAGAGGCCATTGAGAAAACAATAAAAGCTTTGGCCGGAGAGACGTTCTAAAATCTGGTCGATAAACGGTAAAGGGAAGTGGTCCTTGCGGGTGGCGTCATTTAACTTACGGTAATCTATGCACATACGCCAACCCGTCACCGTCCGCGTCGGGATTAATTCATTATTCTCATTACTAACTACGGTGATCCCTCCCTTCTTTGGAACTACCTGAACGGGGCTAACCCACTTACTGTCCGATATAGGGTAGATAATTCCTGCGTCTAATAGTTTCATAACCTCGCCCTTGACTACTTCTTTCATATTCGGGTTTATACGGCGCTGAGGTTGGATAGAGTTACGCGAATTATCTTCCATTAAAATTTTATGTGTACAGAAAGATGGGCTTATGCCCTTGATATCAGAAATTTGCCAAGCAATAGCCCGGCGATGCTTACGTAGAACTAGAAGAAGTTTATCATTCTGCGTATCCGTGAGGTAGGCCGAAACGATAACTGGTAACTTGGAGTCTTTTTCTAAGAAAGCATACTTAAGGTGTTCGGGAAGTTCTTTAAGTTCTAGGGTAGGGGGTTCTTCATAAGAGGATTTTGAGATTCTTTCTTTTTCAAAAATAATATCTTCATAAACTTTTTTATAAGGAACGTTATAAGGGGTGGGGCTAGCAGCCAAGACAGCTTCTTGTAGAGATTCAGTGGGAAGAAAAGAGGAAGAACAAAAATCAGAAAATTCTTTTTCAAACTCAGAAAGACAATAAGAAGATTCATCACTTCCTTGCAGTGATTCCGTTGTAAGAGAAGAGGAGCAAAAAGTAGAAAATTCTTTTTCAAACTCGGAGAGGCAGTAGGAAGAATCATCACTCACAGCGTCTACGAAAAAACATGAGTCATCGTTCGCTAAGGTGTTCTTCATCGAAGGGGTGATAGAAAATGTGACTTCGTCGTCGCCTACTCGAAGAAAGAGCTTACCATTGCTTACGTCAATGATGGCTCGGGAGGTGGCAAGGAAGGGTCGGCCAAGGATCAGGGGAACCTCGACATCTTCTTCGATGTCCAGAATGACAAAGTCCACCGGGAAGATGAACTTATCGACTTTCACTAGAACGTCCTCCACTATTCCTAACGGGTACTTGACGGATCTATCGACAAGCTGGATACTCATACGCGTGGGGTTAAGGCTACCAATCCCTAACTTTTTGAACAACGAAAAGGGCATCAGGTTTATACTCGCGCCTAAGTCGGCTAACGCGTGTTTAACAAAAAGATCACCGAAGACACACGGGATAGAGAAACTACCCGGGTCACTGATTTTCTTCGGCAAACCGTTTGTTAAAATGGCGGAGCACTCGGCGTTTAGCGTGACGTGCAAAAGATTCTCTAACTTCTTCTTGTTTGTGAGGAGGTCTTTGAGATATTTGGCGTATTTCGGCATCTGCGAAATAGCCTCGTGGAAGGGAAGATTAATGTGGATTTGTTTGAAGATTTCTAAGAAACGGGAGTACTGATCATCTTGACGTTGTCTATTAAGTTCAGAGGGGTATGGAGGAGTTGAATTATTTTTGAAGATGGGTGGTTGAGTGAGATTATTTTCTAAAATAGGGGTGATTACTTCTTCAGCAGAGGGTGGAAGCGGAGCGGAGCTTTGATTTTTGAGGCGGGAGCGGAGCTTTGATTTTTAGAGGCGGGAGCGGAGCTTGCCTCGGGCTCTTCACTTACCATACCGGAGACTTGCTTCTCACTCCGAAGAGTTATAGCTTTCGCTTGCTCTCTCGGGTTGGGTTCGGTATTGGAAGGAAGAGACCCTGCGGGTCGCTCAGAAATTATTTTCGCGAGCTGTCCTACCTGATTTTCTAGACTTTTTACGCTTCCGGTTAAAGTTCTTATGGTAGCTTCATTTGTGGTGATGTATTTAGGAAGTAATTCCTCCAAGCTTGGAGGTTTTGGGTAATTTTGAAAAAGTGGTGGTGGTGGTGGTGGTGCAGAAAAATCATTTTGCTGGGGTGGGCGCATCGCATTCGATGGATTACTCCATGAAAAGTTCGGATGGTTTCTTAAAGCAGGATTATAACTATTCGGAAAATTAAAACCAGGCGGATGAAAATTCGCAGCAGAAAAATTATTAAAAGCAGTTCTAGGCATATTATTAACATAATCTAAATGTTCTGGAGTAGGGGTTGCAGATTCCCATACCTGAGGGGCGGAGGCAGCAGTCATCTCCGTTATCTTTTTGCTTAGGATTTCTACTTGCAGAGCGAGCTGGGAGACATTGTCCACTTCATAGATACCTGCATGCTTGTTCGGGCGGGACCTAGGCACATTCCAATGATAAGTGTTCATGGCCATGTCCTCAAAAAGCTCAAGAGCGGCTTCCGGGGTCTTATGATTTAAAGTACCGCCAGAAGCTGTGTCTATCATTTGCTTCGTGCTTTGATTTAGCCCGTTATAAAACGTCTGCACTTGTAACCATACAGGCAGTGCGTGATGTGGCCATCATCTTAATAATTCTTTAAATCTCTCCCAGGTTTCGTATAGGGTTTCAGAGTCTATTTGTCCGAAGTCAGAGATGTCGTTCCTAAGTTTTGCAGTTTTAGCTGGTGGAAAATACTTCGCCAAAAATTTTTCAGTTAATTCATTCCAAGTGGTTATGCTATTTTTCGAAAGTGTGTTAAGCCACTGCTTAGCTTTAGTTCTTAGAGAGAAGGGGAAGAGTCTCAGCCTGATCGCATCATTTGTGACACCATTTATCTTGAAGGTGTCGCAAATTTCAAGAAAGCTAGCTATATGTGCGTTCGGATTTTCATCTTGAAGTCCGTCAAATTGCACATATTGCTGCACCATTTGAATTATGCTAGGCTTTAGTTCGAAGTTATTATTTGCTATAGCAGGGCGGTCTATACTTGATTCTGTTCCCTCGAGGTTCGGTCGTGCATAATAGGACATAGTCCTTTGCATGGCCTCATCTACGTTGGGTTCTTCCATTCTTAAAGTAGCAAATGACTCAGAGTCCTCAACCGGCACTTGGATAGTAGGACCTTGAAATCGCGATCTTCTCCGAAGAGTACGCTCAATTTCGTGGTCCAAGTCCAAAATAATCGACGGACTCCCGCGGGTCATGCACTAAAAGAACAGAAAAGAATAAGAGGAAGAGAAAAATGATAAACTAGAAAAAAAAAATTAGAATTTTTTTTTTTTTGAAATAGATTTTTTTTTTATAGATTAACTCCCGAACTTCCCAAGGACTACCCCGTGAAGGGTTCGCAAGGTACTAGACAAGACAGTGGCGCTTAAAGCCCTTTGCCCTTTTCGAGAGAATTAGGTGGCGTAGAAAAATTGTGAGGTTGGTTTCTATTAAGAGCGGTGATAAAAATTTTTTGATTTTTTTTTTAAAATTTTAAAGAAAGAGGATGAGAAAGAGAAGAGATAAAATTAATAGGTTCGTGTTTTCAAAATATCAACGGAAGTTGGTTCCCCGGCAACGGCGCCAAAAACTTGTTGCGCGCTAGGGTTCGAAGAAAATAAATGCAACCGAACTAGCAACCCGATGAGGCAAGTATACCTATCGAATTGTACGAAGGGGACACAAGTGTTGTATTGAAATCCGGGAACTGTTGGCTAAGCTTACTCACACGAACGCTATTATCTTATCGACGGAAAAACTAGGGTTTTAGAAAATCTAAGTGCAGGGGAGAAAGTAAAGCTATACTAGAAAGAGAAACACTGCAATTAATTAAAGAGCACAAGATAGGAGATTACTACTAAAGGAAGAAAATATGAAATGGAAATGCACCCGATCAAGATTCACCTCGGCTAAAGACGATTAAGAAAATGCGATAAAAATCTAAACTTAATAGGATAAGGCTCCTTGACCGTGGAGGTTCCTAAAGCTTGAACACGCTTCTCTCGAAGTCGTGCCCAACTGAGTTTAGGAAGGTCCGACCGACTCTCGTCTAAATCGGAGGCCTAAAACTCGCTTTACACAGTGAACCCCACTATTGGATTTTACTCCAATCCGGGAGATTTGGACGTCTGCCTCTCTCGAGGGGTGCGTACAACTCCCTTTACTCTTGAATGCTCACTTCATTCTTTCGGCCTCTCGGCTAGCCCAGAATGAAAGCAAAGGCGGAGAGTATATATCGAAAATATACCCCCAACCCGTGATTAATCAAGAGTAATTCAAGGCCCTAACCTAAAAAGAAAAGACTGATTAAAACATCATAACATAATCGCTCTAACCTCGGATCATCAAGATCGAGTACAAGGAGGATTAGTTAATCATAATGGAGTGGAGGGGGGGAGATGAGTAGAAAAGCATAAAAAGAACACAAGCTAAAGGAAGAACAATTTTATTAATGAAAAAGGGCAAGTTACACTAATGAAAATAAAATTACAAGTGCATGAAAATTAAATCCTATTCTAGCCCTACAAGTAGCACTAAGAAAGGGCAAAAATTACAAAGAAAAGCTAAGACAAACTACAATTAAGCTAGGGTTAAACAAAAATTACAAAGAGAGGGGGAGAGAGAGAGAGAGAAAGCATGAAAAAGGATCAAGAAACAAAGGGGCAGCACCTCCCCCACTCAACCAAAACTTGCTGAAATGGGGAGGGGGGGCTCAATTTATAGAAAATTTCTCGGGTTGGTCACTCCCTCCGACACGCCCTAGGTGGGGCGTGTCAGGGGGCGTGACAGGACCGGATTTGACCTCGGGCTCTGGATTCTGGCGGGAGGGATGATTGCTTCGGTACGTTGGTGGTCATGCCCTAGGTCACGCCCGTGACAGGGGGGGCGTGACAGGCATGTCATGTCCAAATCATTGGTCGGAAATCCGTCAGTCACCGAAAAAGGAGGGTGTCACGCCCATATCACGGGCGTGACATGGGGCGTGACAGTACTGTTTGCGTGCTGAGGCGGAACGGCATTTAATGCAGCGGCAGGCTTTGCGGCAGAGGGCGACACGCCCCTGGTCACGCCTGGTGACACGCCCAGGGAGGGCGTGTCAGGGGGCGTGACAGCGGTTTTTGACCGTTTTCTGTCCCTTCCAGCAGGTGTCCTCGGGATCGAGTGACACGCCCTAGGTCACGCCCAGGGAGGGCGTGACAGGGGGGCGTGACAGGTCATTTTGGCAATTTTTCTGGAAACCTGCAAAAAGACAGGAAAACGTTAGTGGCAATAAAATTTACATAAAAAGGATAAAAATAAACTAATAAAAGACATAATTTGTACAATATAAAATATAAAGTACGATAATAGTTTAGGCTACAAAACGTATTATCAGTAACTGCTCTATCGTTGTATCGGTACTTGCTACCGCAACGGATATTAGACCAGTTACCAGTGCACTTTTCTTTTCATAGGCCCATTAGTTAGGACTTTTCGGCTTTCAAATAAGTCGTGTTGGGATGACAGTAACCCCAGTAGTTATCTTTCATTTAGTGCATTTTTATTTTTCATGTCTATCTTAGTTTAGTATTTCCTTATATCGTATATTTTTCTTTTATTTTTGCGGAGCTCACCCCTGCAGGTATTCATGACAACTTCATTGGCGGAGTTGTGATTCTTCGTATGGCGAGCCTGCTTCAGTTTTTCAATCGTCTTCTGGTATGCTCACTGGCTGAGCATTGGGTAACCTCCTCCCTTAGCTCTATCATATTTTAATTTCATTATCATATGGTGTGTAGTCTAGTGTAAGTCTGGGGGTGAGTAGTATTGTTACCTTTTGCACGCACACAATTCATGTGCATACTAGAAGCTTTTATAGTTTAATTTTAATTAGTTCATTACATCGCACACCACTGCACTCACATGAGTGTGTGCTTAACTGTTAGCGTGCTGCGAGTTAAACTCATTTCTTTTGTATGATTTAGGAAAATGATTGTGCTAGCATAAGATTGTGAGACGGAGTAAAATGTTGACTCCTATAGTGCTCCTAGTCGAGTGCTCCCGTCTTGTATAGAAATTTGAGTAGATTTAATTTTTCTGTATGCTTATAGTTTTATATTTTTCTATTTCCGTAAATACTCTTTATTCTACTAAAAAAATGGTGAATCTGGTATGAATCGAATGGTAGTGTAGGGATGTGTGTAGCCGTCACTAGACTCGTTTTGCTCGAGTCAGGAGGAAGGATCATCTTTATCAATGGCTAAGAACTTACCACAAGATACTCTCGAAGCATTGGTGCATGGTTAGTCCAGCGTGTGTGTGATGTAGGCCATCATTTTGGCCCGATTGAGCTTTGTACCGTTCCTAACGTCTTATCCTCACTAAGCCCCATTGTGCCTACCCCTTCTTTTGATTCAGCTCCACCATTATTTCACCAAAGCCTCATAGCCAATCCTAATCGCACACCCAAGTCGAGCTTTATTGTTTTACATTTGCATTTTGGGATTTAATGTGGTGGTATTCATGTGAATATGTGGATGTGCTCCAAAGCTTCTATTTGCTGAAATTGTGGAAATAAAGAAAATGACTTAAAAAAATATATATGTGAAAAAGAAAAGTCAAAAGAAAAAAGTTTGATTGAAAATACTATTGGAGATGTGATTGTATTTGGAGTAGGCGGTGCACACACCCATATGTTAAAAGTTAAGTCTGGGGGTGTTGTGTACCCGCGCGTATTTTGGTTTAGCAGAGGGATTCACTTTATGATAGCTCATTTGGGTTAGGTGCATAGCCTTCCTATTTATCTTTATTTACCTCAATGTAACCCAAGCCCCATGATTATCCTAATGTCCTACAGATTCACACTTGAGTCGAACTAGTGTCGTGGAGAGAGTGAGAACGGGCAAGCGTATGGTCCCCTACATTGGTGGATTCCTTTGGAGGTGATCCTGAGCCCCGATCTTTGGCAAAGATCACCTTAGTGGCATGCATACTTTTCTCCTATGTTTGACCGGTAGATTCACCGTGATTCCATTTTTTTAGTAATAATAAAATTTTGATACGCATTGTGAAAAGTATAAACTATTTTGTATACTTAGAAATTTCCTCTATTATATTTTTATGAACGAAAGCATGCGAATTCGCGTGGTACTCCGTATCTTAATTTCTGTGTTATGTAAATCATTTTCCCTATCTGCATAGATTCTGTTTGCTCGGGACGCAAAAACAGGTAAGTCTCGGGGTGTGATGAGTCCGATTTATATTGGGTTTTTCGGACACATCTGGGCTTGTTTTCTCACTCGTGCACTACATTTCAACCGATTATCGGTTATATTTGCATCGTTTGGTAATTGACCAATACGTGCATTGTTTTAGCCAATGAGTGTGCAATTGTGCATTCTTTTGTTGGGGGTAAGCACATTGTGCTCCCCATGATTCTTTTTAATTATTTTATATTGTGTGTTGTTGCTGGGAGCTTGTGCTCTGGCCTGGTTTTATTGCTGTGAAGGTAGTCGGGATGTCCCGAATTCATTTTCCAGTTCTGTGTAAAATGCACGGCCGTGCGAATTTGTTGCGCACGGTTTCAATGCAATCGTGCGTTTCACACAGCTATTCTGGGGACTTCTGTTTCTACCCGTGCATTTTGTTCCCGCAGGGTTTCGGCCAAACCGTGCGAGAAGGAATTGGATGGTCTATATTATTTTCTCTTGATTCCTGCATTCTGGGGGAAATCGTGTGTTTCCTTCACGTACGGGCAAACGCACACGTGCGCGAGTAAAATGCATGGTTCCCCTGTTTCTCTTATTTTCCTGCGCTCTGTGTTTACCCGTGTGATTTCCTTCATGCACGGGCGGAAGCGCCCGTGCGTGAGTAAAATGCATGGGTCAACGCATCTTCATCCGCGATCTAGATCTGAAAGTTAATAATGCACGGTTAGCGTACGGTCGTGCGCGGGACCATGCGTTCCTTTTTTTCTGACCTGTTTCTATTTAAAGCGCAGATTTTCTGCCATTTAGGACACCTTCGTTTTGAGCCATTCCAGCCGCATTTTTGGGCAAAGCTCTGCCCTTCCACCTCCTCCCATCATCTTTCACCAAGGAGAGAAGCTCCGGCCATGCTCGCAAAGCCTATACCTTGCCAGTGCTTCCTCTCAGCCTTCTCCTTCATCTTCTAAGCTCTATTTCAAGCTTCGACGCCAACGATAATAAGCAAAGGGAAGCTTGCAAATTTCTTCCGAATCGTGACACGAAGAAGACGGGTCCATTGGAAGGTAGTGACAACCCTTCTCTACCCTGGACGCAGTTGAGGACCGAGCTAGGACGCGGAATGATAACCCGATGAATCCTGTCGTCAATCCTCAACAAGACTTTGGATTCGGTCGATCTCTAAACTTGTTCTTCCTTGTTTGTTGTTTATGTGATGTTAGAACTTTTGTGTTGATGATGTGATCTTAGTTGTAAACATTATTAGTTTCATGTCTATGTGAACTTGTACTATTTATGCTTAATTTGCTTGAGTTGGGCCCTCATTACCATCCTCCACAACAGTTGTTCTTGTCGCACTAGCGATTGTTAGTGGCGTGTGTAGCGAAGAGGTGCTTAAGACCCTCATATTCCTTTGTTCGTTTGGTTCTTACGCTTGCCTACTCGCCCATCCACCTAGCGATTCAATGCATAATGGCCTGCATAGTCTTCCATCCCGCCTGGCGAAGCGATGCATAGCGGTATTGCATAGGAGTAGTTGATAGTGTTTTGTTTTCCTTTTCCGCAACTATCAAAACCCCCCATAGTTAACTCCGACCTAAGGACTTTAATCTCAAGTCCTCCTCGATATTAACTCCCCCCTTACTATGTTCCTTGAAGAGATCGATACTTGGGAAAGCCACCCATTTTATATTACTTGTGCGACCGGTACACTTGCCGTTCAAACGCATCAGTAGTCTTGCATATAGAATCCGGAAATTATAGTATGGAATAGGAATACTGTGAGAAGCCCATCCGGACAGGTTGGTATAGATTGGTGATATTTTGATTTTCGTGTCGGAGAAGACTTCGAGTATAAATGTGTACTTTACGGAGTCCGAGTGGTTGTGTCTGTGTACTTGTGTTGCAGGAAGTACTGGAGATGCACTCCAGGAAAATACCAAGAGAATACAATAGTTTTGATAAATATTGGGTATCGCTAGGCGATAATGGATATAGCTGGTGATAGCTCTTGATGAGCTATATGTTGTGAAAGTCCAGTTTCGGGCACTACAGGATGTTTCAAGTTTTTCTGGAAAGATGGTCCAGTTATGGCTGAGTCTTGAGATTGAAAGAGAGGTTCTTTTGTTAATGCCATACGATTGTGGATATTACCGGCGATAGCTCCCATATAGCATTTTGATTATGAAGCTTATCTTACGGAGATTGTGTGGCTAGTATGTGAGTTGTGGTCCTAGGTGCCCAGATTTGATGTCCTTGAGAGTCATTCATTACGGGAAAGGGGAGGACGACTCGCGTTCTGTCGATTAGCCATGAAGGTTTTGGCTTTCGGCGAGGACATGGCAATTTGAGCAACGGGAAAAGGCTAATCTGTACCTGCTCTATGTGGTTCGATAAAATATACATAAATTACACGGCAATTATAGTTGGCATAGAGTGAGCATCATGGAGATATGGTTTATGTGGCATATGTCAGGCTAATAATGCTCAATATTGACCATCAAGTCTCGGACTTTTTGGACGGAGGTGGGACCGTGGAAGCCTGGTACACAGAAAATGTGCCCAGAGTGCACAGAACGTTTGGCACGTGGTGCAAATTTTTGTGATATATTGAATGGTGCTTAAGTTGTACTTTCATGTGATATATATCAATATGAATGTTATACCTACAGGGAAGGAATACCGCTGCCTCGGGAATGTGGTAGGGTTATTATAAATTGGTCAGCTAAAGCTGATCGTTGCCTTGTTTGTCACCTTTATGGTGGTATGTCCCTGTGCAGGTATTGGAGAGCCGAGCGGGAAATAGCGGGTTACAGACCTTTTAATGCTTTGACGGCCCTTGAAGGCCAGATGAAGAGCTTTTTATTTTTTTTATGTGTAGACGGCCTGCATGCCTATGTTTGTAAACCACTTTTATGAAAAACAATTGTAAGGCATTAAGGCCGCACTTTTTAGTGTATTTTATATGACATTTCTATGTGGTTTTAGTGGACATTCATGTTACTTGAGTTCTAATAACATATGAAACTTCCGCTAGAATGCTCTGAGTTAGGATACGGTTGGTAGTTTTGGATATTCATATATAACTCTGTTGACTGTCTGTAGAATATGTCGTGGGGACCCGATGATATCCACTATCGCCTGGCGATACCCAACAATTATTCATATGTTTTGACTTGTGTGCTGAAGAAGACTCCGAGTATAAATGTGTAATTTACGGAGTACAAGGGGTTGTGCCTATGAACTTGTGTTTTAGGAAGTACTAGAGATGCACTTAAGGAAAATACCCAGAGAATACCACAGTTTTGATAATTGTTGGGTATTGCCATACGATAGTGGATATCATTGGCGATAGCTCTTGGTAAGCTATGTGTTGTGAAAGTGAAGTTTCTAGCACTACAAGATGCTGCAGGTTTTTTTGGAAAGATGCTCCAATTGTAGCTGAGTTTGGAGATAGAAAGAAAGGTTTTGTTATTAACGCCAGATGATAGTGGATATCGCTGGTGATAGCTACCAAATAGCATTTTGATTACGAAGCCTATCTCGCGGAGACCATATAACTAGTATGTGAGCGGTGAGCCTCGGTGCCCAACTGTGATGGCCTTGAGAGCCTTTCATTATGGGAAAGGGGAGGCCGACCCGCGTCCTATTGATTGTCCATGAAGGTTTTGGATTTTGGCAATGATATGGAGATTTTAGCAATGGGAAAAGGCTGAACTGTACCAGCTCTATGTGGTTCTCTTAAAAAGACCTAAAGTACGTGGAAATTACCATTTGCATAGAAGGAGAGTCGTGGCGAGATGGTCTATGTGACATATGCCAGGCTAAAAATGCTCAATGTTGACCATCAAGTCTTAGACTTTTTGGAAGGAGGTGGGACCGTAGTATTCCGGTACACTGATAATTTTACCTGAGTGCACGGAATGTTTGGCACGTGGTGCAAACGCTTGTGATATATTGAATGGTGCTTAAGTTGTACCTTCATGTGATATATATATATATATATATATATATATATATATATATATATATGAATGTTATGCCTGTAGGGAAGGAATACCGCTACCCCGGGAATGGTGTAGGGTCGTTATAAATTGGTTAGCTAAAGTTGACTGTTGCCTTGTTTGGCACCTTTATGGTGGAATGTCCCTATGTAGGTGCTGGAGAGCCGAGTGGGAAATAGCGGGTTGCAGCCCTTTTGATGTTATGCCGACCCTCGAAGGCCAAGTGAAGAGCGTTTTATTATTTTCATGTGTGGCTGTCCTGCATGCCTATGTTTGTAAACCACTTTTATAAAGAACAATTGTAAGGCCTTAAGGCCGCACTTTTTAGTGTATTTTATATGACATTCCTATGTTGTTTTAGTGGAAATTCATGTTACTTGCATTCTAAAAACCTATGAAACTTCCTCTAGAATGATCTGAGTTAGGATACGGTTGTAGTTTTTGATATTCATATGTAACTCCGCTGATTGTCCATGGAATATGGCGTAGGGTCCCGACCGGACCTTCTGTTATATTCTACGTTGACAAATGGAGTTGTTATAATTTGGTATCAGCTTCTTGTCTCAGTCCTCCTTCTACAAATTCGTAGTCTAATTCTTTTCAGAGGTGACGAGCACGTGTATGTGCTTACCGTTATACAAAAATGAACTCAAAAATTTTCACTTAGAAATGAATATATATATATATATTTAAGGAACCTTTGTGTTCCTATTGGTCATTGTTTGCCTTTTGAGTAGTCGCTGAATTGTGTATTTTACACTTATAGGTCACTCGAAGTGGTTCGAGGCAGTCTGAACCCCAACATTCTGTGGAGAGTACGACACCAGCTGATGTGCCCACACCTCCCCCTTCTATTGAAATGATACGCTTAGTTGCTGAGGCAGTGTTTGCTATGATAAATGAATAGCTGACTGGGCAGGTGCGTCCTGTTATGGTGCCAAACAAGTTTGGTGTGGCTGAGCCCATAGTTGTTAGGCAAATTCCTAGTGAGTCTTTGGTTGAAATACGAGCTACTAAAACTCAGCTGAAGCATTTTATGAGTTTTAGTCCTCTTACATTCACGGGTACCGGATCCGCAACGCATGCAGAGGATTGGCTTTCGTTTTTCAATAGAGTATTGATGGCGATTGAAACAGAGGAGGCGTAGAAGGTAAACTTTACCACTTTCCTTGTGGATGGAGAGGCTTGGCTTTGGTGGAATGAGATGGAGTTACACCACTTTACGGGCAGACGACTATCTAAGATATTGATGGATGAGTTTTCAAGATTATTTTTGGAAAAGAATCTTCCTTCTTCATAGAGGATTTCCTTGGAGAATGAGTTCTAGCGCTTGACTCAAGGCGAGAGTAGTGTAGATAACTACTTTCATGAGTTCACTAGGTTGGGACGATATGCGGGATCCACTTTCATGGACGAGGAGCGTAAGACAAATCGGTTCTATGAGGGACTGCAGGATGAGTTGAGGTTGCTTCTCTCGGGTCCGATGAATCATGGTTTTCAAATACTGGTTAATACGGCTCGTTCATTTGAGAAGGACATGAAGAGGGTGCATGGCAGGAAGGAATTGACGGTGAAAAATCCCGAGTTCAAAGTGTAGACATCTTCAAAATCGCATCTTCGGAAATGGAATAAGAAGTCCAAGTCTTCTGTACTTGCTCCATCTACTGTTACTTCTAGAGCAATTTCTGGGCGAAGTAATCTTACATGTTACACTTTTGGCAAGCCAGGACAATTTGCTCGTGAGTGTACTAGTGTCCTTCCAAAGATAGATAAGAATGCAGGAGCATCTTATGTTGAGAAGGGAAAGGCAGTGGAGTCCGCTTCATCCCAATATGCTCTAGCGTAACTGAGGGTTTACAATCTTGGCCAACAGGAGGCCATTAAAACGGCTAACGTCGTCACAAGTACTAGTATTATATAGTTTTCATGCTTTATTTACTTTATACTTCGTGAATTGCTAATGTATAACTTGATCAATATAGGCTTTGTCCTTATTCGGGACTATCCAGCGAGAGCACTGTTCGATACAGGTGCTTCTCATTCGTTTCTATCTGAGGACTTTGTATTACGGATTGGAGTGGCAACTCTTACATCAACATATAGATTAAAGGTGTTGTTACCTAACAGATGCTTAATGCGTGTAGATAGAAATTGCTGTGTTGAGGTGCGGATAAGAAGTCAAGATTTTTGATTGGAAGCATTGGTGCTACCGATATCTGAGTTTGATATAATATTTGGCATGGACTGGCTCTAGGAAAAGTGTGCCTATATAGATTGCAACTCTAAGGAAGTCACGCTCGGACAGAACACTGAATACGAGACTAAGTTTGCTGGTTTGCGAGGATCAAGCAAGATATTGATGTCTGCTCTCCAGATAGTCAAGGCAGTTCGAAAGGGCGCATATTTGTTTTTTACAATGTTGGAGGCAGTAGAGCCGAAGCCCAGTTTGAGAGACATTCCTATTGTGTCGGATTATGCAGATGTGTTTCTTAAAGATCTCCCTGGGTTTCCTCCCTAGCGAGAGATTGACTTCACTATTGAGTTGTTGCCAGGTGAAAAACCTATGGCCCGCTCACCATACCGAGTAATACCATAGGAGATGGCAGAATTGAATGTTCAATTATAAGAATTGCTAGATCAAGGCTATATACGTCCAAGTTTATCACCTTGGAGTACACTAGTCCTCTTTGTGAAGAATAAGGACGGAAGCTTGCGTCTATGAATTGATTATCGAGAATGGAACAAGCTAACGGAGAAAAACAAGTACCGATTCCATGGACTGATGACTTGTTTCATCAACTGGTGGGATCAACTGTCTATTCGAAGCTAGATTTAAAGTCTGGCTATTACCAGTTGCGGATTAAGGAATGTGACATTCCCAAGAGAGCTTTCGGTACACGTTATGGTCACTATGAGTTCATTATAATGTCGTTTGAGCTAAGAAACACTCAATCGGTATTCATGGACTTAATGCACCAAACTTTTTGGGAGTACTTAGATCGATTTGTAATCGCTTTTATTGACAACAAATTGTTATACTCTCAATCAGAAGAAGAACATGCAATTCACTTTGAGGATGATTTTACACTCCCAAGATGGAATAAACTCTATGCCAAGTTCTCAAAGTATGAGTTTTCGTTGTCATTGTAAGACCCCATTTTTTTCTTTCACAACCGGGGTCTTATGCCCAGAACTGCCGCTTTACGGTGACACCAACATACTTAGGAAGGTCGTCACTACAAAATGCCAATCCTATTGTCTATATCGATCGCAAAAGTGTAGAATAAAGTATAAGAGTAAGAATGAAATCAAAAGTAGTTCTCCAGAATCACATGTATATAATAAATCTCCATAAAGGGAGTGTCCATAATAATAACAAGAGTACAAAAGGAGGGCTTCTGCCCGATACATCATAATCCTCATTACAAATCACTCATCGCCTAAGCAAATCTATAATAACTACTGACGATCAGGACTCGCTGTCTCAGCTGTCTGAACTCCGGTACAAGATTGTCCTGTCTCCAAGTGTGCCATCCTCCGGGGCTGCTCCTCCTTGCTGGGCTCCACGATCCCCTAAAATAATATGGTCCACCAACCGTTAGTCATAAAGACTAAGCCACTATCGTCCTCGCCTCCCCCCCGCGACTCCTAGGCACCGTACGAGAAGGATGAAAGTGGAGGACAACAAAGCAGAGTGGAACAAGCCGGTGACAACTACCCTAGCAGGTGTATGTATAAAAGAGCTATAAAAGGAAAAAAGCAGTATAGTAAACAAATAGACAAAATATGAAATATGTAACCTTAACTTATAAGACCAACCTATGATATATGATGTACATAATAGGAGGTACTCCAAATTTTCATCCAAATGCCCTAATATATTTATTATGGGTCAATCTTGACACAGTTAGCCCAAATCCATAAACTTATAATTTTCCTAATTAATTTGGAATTTATTAATTTTTCCAAAAGTTAGGCTATGGGTAATTTTGAACATGAATTACTATATTTCCTTTAGTTATGGCGACCAAAAAATTATTATCACTATATGATTCAAATATAACAAAGAATACTAAGTTTCACAAACTTTCATAAAAGAATCAGCCCCTAAACAATTAATTCAAGATAAACACAATAAAAAAAATTAAAGAGAGAAGTAAATCAAAATATTATCCAAAAATTAAACAAAAATGGTCAGGGCTTTAACATAATCATAAATCATCACTGACTAAGTTCCATAACATTACAATTTATTTTAACCGGTATTTTATAAAAATCATCCTTAAGGGCAACATAAAGGTTATAACTACAAGTATGAGCTAATGTTTTCAAAACATCCTAAAATAATTTCTAGAGGCTCATACTGTTATAAAAAC
The DNA here is from genome assembly GCA_039513925.1 of Platanthera zijinensis. Classification (NCBI taxonomy): domain Eukaryota; kingdom Viridiplantae; phylum Streptophyta; class Magnoliopsida; order Asparagales; family Orchidaceae; genus Platanthera; species Platanthera zijinensis. The sequence continues at coordinate 84,361,720 of CM077092.1, forward strand.
TCTTATTCCAAAATTTCATAAGGATCCAAGGTCATATAGTCCTTCAATATTTTCCTTAAATGTATAGGACTAAACTATCCATAATTGGTTTAAGTTGTGTCTAAGTCTAAATGTCACCATATCCCTTCCTAGGGCTATTTACCATCCTAGGATTACACGGACTAAACCCCAAGTCCATACATAGACATATCACACCATGTCATTCACAAACCCCCAAAGTTTAATCCTAGGTTTGAAACTAGAGTCCTAGGGCAAACCCACTACAATCCATCTCAAACTCCATGAGAGGGTGTTTTCAACTGACCTTGAGGCTTTTGCCAAAGTCCCATCCCCTTTGGGTGTGAATTGGCCCCTCTATGCCCCAAACACTCTTTGCCCTAAATTATCCTTAAGGGACCAAACTTTGGTTACACCAATACCTATTCAAATCAACCTCACATGGGCTGAAATTTTTAGCAGAGTCATAATATAACCCTAAAAGATAGTCACCAAAATTTTGGTGGGTTTAGAGTTCATTAGACCCCTTAAATAATTCATGCAAGGTTTATTAAATTTCTACCAAATCTTTAACAAAATGTTTTCCAAAAATTCCTATTTTTTGATATGTTTTAGGTATAAGTAAGAGTGACCATCATCCAAAATTTCAAGTTATTTATATGACTGGATTGATGGGGGCACTCAATTTAGTCTCTGGTCAAGCCTATGTATAGGCTGCACCATTTTTAATGTTGTGGTAAGACCACATAACCAAATGGGTTGAAACAAATTTTAAACTAAAGTAGACTTCATGTTCTACAACTTTCATGTTGTCCATTTTTCCAAACACGACCTCTAATGGCCTCATATAACGGCATCAAATAATGCTTGATAAAAGATGATAATTCACAATATTATATATAAATATAATTATACTTTTCAATTCACTGTTCATCTTTATTTCTTACCCGAACACGAGCAGAACCAGAAAAAAAAACTCTGTATGTAGCTTTTCCAAAGCCTAACACCGGCCACTCGGTCACTTCCCTGGCCAGCTACCACCACCACCACCTCCGTCGAGGTGGTGGATATAGCCCAGCGGTGGTTTGGCCGCCGGAGGTGGTGGTTTCCCGCGAACCCGCCACCATGATTTTTGGAATTTCTCCTTTTTTTCTCACTTGGATCGGCTCGTTTGAGCCCAATTTCTCCGCCTAATTGGATCTAGATACTAGCACAAGGGGAGAGGAGGAGAAGCGGACCTTGTTCGGGGTTCGATGACGGCAGTGGAGGCGGTTGGCCGTGGCTTTATTCCTCTCCGACGAGCTTGCCCGATTTCTCGATCCTCCACCAAAACTATTGATCCAATACATGATTTTGACTGTCATGAACGTTTTGAAGATGATGAAAGGATTAGAAATTGGAATGGAGGGCTGTATAGGGGGTTTTATATTTTTTTTTTCATGGGAGGGGAGGTGAAGGGGTTGTTGGCAATGGTGGTTGGGCTCCCCTCTTTATTTTTATGGGTTGGAGTTGATGGGGAGATGAATCTTAAGCATTAAAGAATCCCAAAGGCTGCTTAGGGGAGGTGGAAGGAGTGACCCATGGTCTCCCTCCAAAACTCCACTCTCTCTTTCTTCTTTTTCTCTCCTCCATTAAAGGATAACTTGAGATTTCTCTCTCCTAGTCATCATTTATAGCTTTTGAATGTCATTCCATGTAAATATCAGACCCCTAAAGTTAATGGACCACTTAAGTTGGGCTTAGCCCAAGTGGCTTGGGTTTGAGCTAGCCATTTAGGCTAGTTTGACCTAAACCTAGGTTGAGTTGATTTAGATCAATTTTACCATTTGAGTTGACTCCAATGGGTCCTTAGTGACTCAATATCCTCTCCTAAGGTCTAGGGAGATTTGGGTAGGGTTGGTTTTGCACATTAGAGGCCAATTGCCCTTACTTGCCTAATTTTGGACTATAGTTGACTTGGGTCAATTTGACCACTTTGAGTTGACACCAATGGGTCCTTGGTGACCCATTGACCTCACTTTAGGGTTAGGAAGTCATGTTTGGGGTCCACTTAGATAAGGTAAAGTCAATTGATCCTCTGTAGGTCAGTTTGACCTATTTAGGGTTAGGGTGGACCTAGGTCAACTTGGCCACTTTGACTGCCCCCAATGGGTCCTTAGTGACCCTTTGGACCACCCAATGAGTTAGGCGTGTTGTGGTGGGGTCATGGAGTCAAGTTGAAGCCTTAAGGTCAAATCCTAGGTTTGGTGATGAGGATGTGGTATAGGCAGACCAAGGTGATTTTCACCTTGGCCTTTGATCACTTGGCCCTTTTTAGCTTCCTAGGGTTTTGTCATGACCTAGTCATGATAAAACCACTCTTGGGGGTCTAGTTGGAAATGGGATGTTACAAATCCCAATAAACAAAATTAAAAATTTTGTCCCCGAAATTTAGGTTAGGCATGTGGGGTTTCTACTGAGAGTAATTGAATGTAACAACCCATATGAAGTTAAATGTATACTTTACCCGGAGAGATCCGGGTACCTTTACTGCATTTGATCTGGTTTCTCCCAGGTATGCTCCTCCTACCCATGGTTCCTTTACAGGACCTTGCCCAGCGGGACCTTCTTGCGCCACAAGACCTGACCGCTATATCATCTATCCTGACCGGCTCACAGCAGACCGATTTATCAAAAGCTGTCGAGCCTTCTATACTAAGAACCTACTATTCCGGCCGTAGAAGAGCCTTCTTGAGAAAGGAGACATGGAAGACATCGTGCAAACCCGATAACTCCGGCAGTAGCTCCAGCCTGTAATCCAATGGGATTATCCGCTCCCGGATCCTGTAACACACCATATTCCATAGACTGAGCTTCTCCTGCCTGCGTACCCGCGAGACTCCATGCACCAGACGTATCTTTAGGAATCATGGTCTCCATCTTGAGACTCTACTTGGCAATGTCGCGCATTGTAATATTTGGTCGGTCTGCTCTGGGCCTCCAGCATCCTATCTTGAAGTAGTCACACCTAGGTATCTGGGTTCTTCATAAATCCTGAGTTGAGTGCCTTTGGATCCTCATCTTAGATCCACGATAGTGGAATCCTATACCACCATACGAGGGTGGAGAGCTGTGTTGAATGTCGACTGAGATTCTAGATAAGCCTGGACTTACCTTCTCTCCTTGAACATACACTATCCATCCTAATTCACACAATCATCTTGAGCACACCATGATAATGGTCTTCTACTCCCAAACTTCATAAAACACCCGCGGGTGATTTCTTTCAGGTCGGGGTGACCCCAGCTACCTCGGTCAGTTTATCCTCGATGTTCCCTTTATAATTGTGCACGGAATGGGGACGAGGAATCCTGTGTATGAAAATCCCTAATTATACCCTCGAATTTCCACTCTAACTCGGGAAGTGTATGGTAATTGTGCCTCTTTCTTCACTCCGGGGCGATACATGTTCTGAGATACACTATACTTCCGGTGATACATCATAGCGATTAAATTTTTACCTTCTCAGATATCCTTAATCTTGTTACCCATCATCTAATTTTTCGTGATCATAGTTAATCCTCGTAATTATTACATCTTATCACCAAGAAATTTTCTTGGTAATGCTACAGGTCATCATTCCAAACATTTTAAAAAATCTTATCTTCCCCTGAATAACGTCGAATTATATTGACTTCAATCTCACTATGTTCGTTATGCCTCATTCTCTAAATTAGGTCTAAGGAAACCCAAGTCAATACTAATTTACCAAATAATCAAAGTACAAGTCCCCAATAAACAAAAGGTAAGCCCCAAATAAACAAAAGATAAGCCCCTACCTACCTTGGGCTAAGTATCTTTGATATTACCATATTATATCCATCTTAGCTGGTTGCACAATCCCTAGGGCATCAATCTTTGCCTTGGGGTTCCACCCTAAAACTCGTCGATATACTCCATACTTTAAACTCTATGAGTCACATTTACAGCAACCTTATCGGGGTCAAAATATTCCCGTCCCAAATGGGTATTTTCCGAACTTGAATTCCTATCCGACCCTCGGTGTTTATCTCGGTGGTTCTCTCCAGGTAATCTTATTACTGGTATGAGGGTAGAGATAAAATGTCTTCTGACATTCTGCTAATAGATTATTGGCCTCAATTCTCCTTAAGGCAGTCCTACCAGTTTGAGTAATTCTTGATTGGGACAGTATGGACACCTGAGTTTATGTCTTAGTTAGTCATTCTCGTGTTAAACTCCTCCTTTATTCTCTTTGGGTATCTCCTTACCTTAACCAAGTTCATAACCAAGGTCTATTTTGGACTAGGGCATACTATAATCGTCATGGTTAGTCGTGAGTCCTAGTTGGTTGAGTCTAACTCGTTGGTTAGAGAATTATAAGATGAGATCTTCGCAGGCAGAGGTGCTCCCTGTTGGGGCAGGGTTTGTCGTAGGCTACAAATAAGAATTCCAATTAATGAAGAAGTGGACTTTTACATGTGATTTCCCTTATGTGCACACCACTGCTTCCACAGCTAGTTTGTCCTCAAACTAAGCTCGCGCGGGAATGACCCTGGGTTAGTGGACTCTTACTTTTCCAATCGAGGTTTCCTCTGATACCACTTGTAAGACCCCATTTTTTTTCACAACCAGGGTCTTATGTAACTTCCCTAGCCAATCCAACGTGACAGTGTCACGGCTCCACTCTAGGCGACGCTACCGGGCTGCAGCCCAAGCACCCCAACCCCTCTCTCACCACAAGCGGGTTATTGGTGGCCACAACCTCCCTTTGATGAGCGAAACTTGATAGTCAAGCGCTCACCACGGATACTTCCTAGGAGGTCACCCATCCTGGAACAACTCCAGCCCGAGCACACTTAACTATGGAGTTCTTTCAACTCCCATCACTAGTTAAGTTGCATAGTAAAGCATGCTCGGGCTAGAGTAGTACCGGGATGGGTGACCTCCTGAGAAGTACCCATGGTGCGTGCTTGACTATCGAGTTTCTCTCATCAATGAGAGGTTGTGGCCACCAACAACCCACCTATGGAGGGAGAGGGGTTGGGGTACTTGGGCTGCAGCCCGGTAGCGTCCCCTAGAGCGGAGCCATGACACTGCCACATTGGATCGGCTAGGGACGTTACAATAAAAAGTGCATGGTTGTAACACCCCAAATGTCAATTTGGAGTTCACGCTGGGTCACACGGCCTAGGACACGGGCGTGTCCCAGGGCGTGTCCAGCTCTAGGTACTCGGCTGTGTTATTAGAGATCGACGAACACTAAGTCAGCGAGCGTTGAGAGGCGACACGGCCTGGGATACGAGTGTGTTCCACGCCGTGTCCTGCTCAGGTTAGCGTTGAGTGGCGTTGAGTGGCGTTGAGTATAGAACATGGCTTGTGACACGGGCGTGTCACAGGGGCGTGTTCGGCACATGGCCAAGGATACGGGCATGTGCCTTAGCCGTGTGTTTCTCGGGAGAGGTTGTCCTGTGTCGAATGAGGAACACGCCCCTCAACACGGGCATGTACTTTCAGACACGGACGTGTTAGGGCTTGACACGGGTGTGTCTTAACCCGTGTTCTGGTCTAGAGTGAGTCGGTTCCTTGCCGCTTAGGGGAACACGGCTTGTGGCACGAGCGTGTCACAAGCCATATCAACCCAGGAAAAGTGGTTCCAGGGAAAATCTTGGTCGTCCAATTTCTTCTATTTTGATCATGTTGTCCAAGCTCCTTCCTGCTAATATAAGGCCGAGAATACAGGATAGAATCTCATTCAAGCTTTGGCCATTCTCTTTCTAAAGAGAAGAGAGAGAGGAGAGCAAGGAAGGAAGAAGGAGAGGCTTTCCGGCCACTGGTGGAGCTTCAGCGGTCTGAATCGAGAGCCGAGTTTAGCGTTGTGGAGGCAAGGCCGTCGCGGTGATTTCCAACCGGCCAGTTTGTCATGGCTCTTATGTGATCGTCAAGGGTAACGATCTCCTTCTTGGAGAAGAAAGTCCTACTTATTGCATGTACATGGGATCCTCCACCAAGAGGTGGAAAGCGTAAGTGATTCCAGCGGTTGAGTCTGCATTTAGATCCGGAAATGAGTAGTATGGAATAGGCATGCTATGTGAAGCCCATCTGGACGGATAGTCTGGATAGGTGATGTTTATATTGCGAACCGGATAAGACTCCGTGTATGTAACGAGTAGGTTGCGGAGGTTGTGAGGATGCATGTGATCTTCTTGTGTTGTATGCTCTACATGAGCTGAATGTGTTGTGGCCTTGAGAGCCAGATCATGTGATTGGTTGAGCGGTGTGCTCCCAAGAGCTTGTGTGGTAATGGAGTTGTGAACTCCTGTGAGAGATCCGTGAGCTCTGATGTTTGTGTGGAAAGGAAAGGGAAATCCAACCCGCGTCAAGATCTGCGCTATTGACGAGTTGGGCAACCGGAAAAGGCTAACATGTACCTGCGTTATGTCTGTCCGATAAAATGCTGCATCTTGCTGCGTTGGAGCGTATAAAGAGAGATCGATTAGAAGACCGGAATGGCTCGTCGATCAGAAATGCTCAAGTGTTACCATGAGGTTACCACCTCTGAATGGGATAGGTGAGAGGGTCTCCAGTCTGCGTGTTGTAGTAGAATAGGCTCCATCACTAACAAGTTAAGAACCTCTAGTCGGTGGTGTACTAAGGATGATTCGGTACACCGTAAGCGTGCCATGAGTGCATGGAGAGTCTGGCACGAAGGCTGATGACTAGTTTTAGTCAACCCTTTTGGGGTAGTTTAGTATTCATAATTCTTAGGTTTTATCATAGTTTTGTGTATTTTCATGCTTATTATGTTGTTATTTTATTCTTATGTTTTGTTATGATATGATATAAAAATTCATAATTTTATGTATATGTATTTATGTATTCTCACTTTTATTATTTTATTTTCTATATTTTATGTTTATCCATGTTATGTTATATTGACTAATGTTATTATGTTTTGTTTTATTTGTTTGTAGGTTCAAGCCCAAGCTCAAGTCCATCCTCCGTTTGATGCAACCATTCAAGCCTACATGAAGACCAACCCGAGCCTTCCATTTGGAGCAGCCCACCATGCTACCCGAGCCTCCATGAAAGCCTACCCGAGCCCATGATGAGCAGCCCCTACGTGCAATCCTAGCCCTACCCGAGCCCACAAAGCCCACCAAGCAGACCATTATAAATCCAATGCTTGGCCGGCCCTCTCTCTCCTCTCCTCATTAATTTCTCCATACGTACACCTTGCCACCTTTGCATGGTCGGCCCTCTCATTCATCCCACCTCCTTCTACCCTCTCTCCTCTTTTATTTCTTTCTCCCCTCTTTATTTCTTATTCATTCTCCCTCTCAATTTTATATTTTCTATTTGCATTCCCTTAAACACCATATATTGCATTTAGCCTATTCGCTCTCCCTCATTTAATGTCATGCATGAACCCTCTCCAACATACATGGCCGGCCACCCCCCTTGGTCCCTTCATATCCATTTCATTTTAGAACCTTCTCCCTCACCTATAAAAGGAACCCTTAGCCTCAAGCATTGGGAGGAGGGATTGTGGAGAGCAAGTTAGATAACTATTATTAGTTTATGTTTCTTTCCTTGTTGCTAAGTCAATTTCCTTTTCATTATTGTAATAGTCTTTTTATTAGTGTAATCTTGTCTTTTTATTATTGCGTACTCTTCTTTTCTATCATCAATGAAAATGAATTTGTTTTTTCTTATTATTGTTATTTCTTTCTCAAACATGCTTAGCTAATTTTGTTTAGTGCCCGATCGCGATGAAGTAACGCATCTTTTATTTTATGTTTGCATTTGTATTTTTCTATTTTTGATCCGACCTTGAATTATTTCATATCGACTCCATATTTCTAGTATATGGTAGTAGATTCCGATCTCATATTTGAGTAGGCAATAGGCTCGTGAATGTGAAAGATCACTCAAGGAAGGAAGGAGTTGCACGCAACCCTAGAGATAGAATGATGTAAATCCTCCAGATTTGGGTCAAATCCAATAGTGTGGGTCACTTCGGTAATGCAACTTTAGGCCATTTTGACTTGTAAAGAGATTTCGATCAAAACGTCTATAAGTTAGGGGATTTAATGCTCTAGCGAGATTACTTCCAAATATCGGATCCGTCGCGGTCTTAATAGAATTGCAAATGTTAAACTAATTTATTTCATTATTTTATTTCAAAGTGAATCGTCGATCGAGCACTCTTTTGCAATAGTTTATTTCTCTTTTAACTAAGTTTAGTTTATTTTATTTTCAAAACCCATCAATCGTTCGGTAGGATAATAGAGTCATTGTGATTAATAGTACCTGCCTGCCCCGAGCTTTTATACGGCCTTGATATATTTTTATCACTATATAATAAAACGATAGGTACACTTGCCTATTCGGATTGTAGTCTGTGAGACGATTTTTACGCATCAAGTTTTTGGCGCCGTTGCCGGGGACATTTTTGGCAATATTACGAAAGCACCGAGTTTATTACTTCTACTAAATTTCTTTTTTAAAAAAATATTTTTAATTTTTCTACTTTCTAAAAAAAAAATTTCAAAAATTTTAAATTTTCTTTTTCTTTTTTGTAACAGTTTATTTTTTATATGGAATCATCATCGTTTTGCGCTTTTTGCAGGTCGCTCGACCATTTTAATTTTGCATGTCTTTCGGGAACCCCTCCCTCTTTTGATTTAAATTTTCTTGGAGCAGGTCAAAGTGGCCAATTTGACTCTTACTCTAATTTTTATCCTACTTGGGAGATGGGGAACCCGTCTTTTTTTTCTTATGATTTTGACCCGCAAAGCGCCGCGCCTCTAATTTTTAATTTAATCGATAATGGGTATTTTGAATTGCAAACTTCTCTTTATAATATTAATTCGCATTAAAAAACTATTATGGATTATTTTTCTCGTGAGGAAGCTTCGTTTTCTTCGTCTTCTTCTCCGTCTCCTCCAATTTCATCGTGTAATGAGTCACCGGATATCCCGACTTGTCTTTTTCCTCTCGAGGAGGATAACTATTCGGATATTCCGGATTGTTTCCTTCCTCCTTTGGATGACACCTTTATGGATATTCCGGCGTGCTTCTTACCTTTTGAGGATGATGAGACGTCTCAACATTCTCTTTCTTTTTCTGAAGACGCTTATGATTCCATTTCACTTCAAATTTCAACTGTTCCAAATTTTTCTATTTTTAGCGAATCTTTTTCTTCTTCTTTTTTTTATTTTAGATGACTCTCCTTTAGTTCTTTCTGCCCCTTCTCCCGAAATTTCACATGATTCCCTTTCTCCTTGTGAAATTTCCATTGATGAAATTTCTTTTTCTACTTCTTTTATTCCTTTTTCTATTTCTTCTTTTTTTTTTTTCGTTTGACGACCCCTTCTTTCCAATTTTACATACGGCGGAGTTCTTCTATAACTCCGTCCGTTCATTTTCGGGCGTCATTCGCTTGAAGATTCCACCGCATGTCGGTGCGATTCTTCAATTTTTCCTTTTTTTGATTTACTCCCCTACGCACATACTTAGGGAGTTACCTCTTCATTTCAGTTTTTATTTTCCATTTAGCTAACCAATAATATTGGGCTCAGGCGACATTAAACAAAGAGCGCTCTTGGGAGACACCCTTTGCTTATAACTTTTTGTTCTTTCTTTTTCTTTTTGTTTGCTTATTTTGTTTTGCAGGAATAATACCCCCGGCGGTTCATTTGGCTCCATCCTTTCTTCTCTTCCTTAGGCCCGAGCCGGTGTCCAGCTCAAGCATGGGGGAGCGACATCTGTATTTGGCCTTACGAATCCGGGGATGTCATGTTTTTTTAAGTATTTACTTTATTGAACCCTCCCCCCTTCTTTTCTTCTTTTCTTCTTTTCTTTTTCTTTCCTCATACTTACTATTCACATTGGGGTCAATGTTGAACTTTAAGTATGGGGGAGTGTTTTCCCTTTCTTTTTAAGTCTTTCAAAAAAAATACAAAAATTGAAAAAACCAAAAACAAAAAAAATTTATTATTATTGTACTATCTTTTTCTTTAGCTTTATCTAAAATAAAAAAAAAATTGAAAATGCAAAACCCAAAAAAATTAAAAAAATCAAAAAATAATATAATAAACCTCATGCTTAGCTTTTTGTTATTTTTAGAAACTTAGTTTGAGTTTGTTTATAAGCATTTTTTTTAATTTTTTAATCTTTTATTTCATCATATTTAGTTAAATCTAATATTTAGTGATTTAGTTTTAAGGATAATCTTATGATTTTAATTTGTTTAGAGTAATTTATTTAGCACTTTTTCTCTTTTATTTTAAATGGTTTCAATTTTGTAGTAATTTTGCTTAACAATCTTAGATTCTAATTATTATTACCTCATGCTTTTAGATTCTTAGGAAATCTCAATCTACTAGTAGTTGCTCTCTAGTATTTTAGTTTTTTTTCTAAAATTTTGTTTAACGTCATCCTTTTTCCTTTTATTGTTAGATCATATGTCATGGGAATAAGGAGATGTTAGTTCCTTATTCTCTAGTAAACATATGGAACCCTGATGAAGAGAGGAATTAAAAGTTCATATATGTCGTGGGAAGTTATAGGATGTTTGTCTATCATTTTTTGGTATTACATATATATTTTATTTAAAAAAAATTGTGTGGGGTGTGAAGAAAAAAAAATGATGATCACCTCCAATCAAAGAACTCTTCATGATGATTTCCTCCCTAAACCCCTTTGCCAATATTATTGTCCTAGTCTTTAAATTAAAATATTGGGAGAGCATAAGTAGTAGGTTGTATTTTTTCCTTAAGTTTCTTTTAAGTTATGGTTTTTATAATTTCAATATAACCTTGTTTGCATTTTACTAAATTTTGAGTGCTAGTTAATTTATTAGAGAATTTTTGGAAAATATTTCTCTCTTTTCACTTTAATTTCATAATTTAGGACTTAATTCGTAAATCCCTAAATTTTATTTTTGGCTTGATTTTGGTGTAAATAAATTTTTAGTTTAATTGAAAATTTTATAAATGTCTTATAAATATTTCTCATATTTTTGCTCTGGAATAGCAAAAGCCTAAGCATGGGAGAATTTGATGATTAGTTTTAGTCATCCCTTTTGAGGTAGTTTAGTATTCATAATTCTTAGATTTTATCATAGTTTTGTGTATTTTCATTCTTATTATGTTGTTATTTTATTCTTATATTTTGTTATGATATGATATAAAAATTCATAGTTTTATTTATATGTTTTTATGTATTCTCCTTTTATTATTTTATATTCTATGTCTTATGTTTATCCATGTTATGTTATATTCACTAATGTTATTATGTTTTGTTTTATTTGTTTGTAGGTTCAAGCCCAAGCTCAAGTCCATCCTCTGTTTGATGCAACAATTCAAGCCTACATGAAGACCAACTTGAGCCTTCCATTTGGAGCAGCCCACCATGCTACCCGAGCCTCCATGCAAGCCTACCCGAGCCCATGAAGAGCAGCCCCTACATGCAATCCTAGCCCTACCCGAGCCCACAAAGCCCACCAAGTAGCCCATTATGAATTCCATGCTTGGTCGGCCCTCTCTCTCCTCTCCTCATTTATTTCTCCATACATGCACCTTGCCACTTTTGCATGGTCGGCCCTCTCATTCATCCCACCTCCTTCTCCCCTCTCTCCTCTTTTAATTATTTCTCCCCTCTTTATTTCTTATTCATTCTCCCTCTCTATTTAATATTTTCTATTTTCATTCCCTTAAACACCATACATTACATTTAGCCAATTCTCTCTCCCTCATTTAATGTCATGCATGAACCCTCTCCAACATACATGGTCGCCCCCCCCCCCCCCTTGCTCCCTTCATATCTATTTCATTCTAGAACCTTATCCCTCACCTATAAAAGGAACCCTTAGCCTCAAGCATTGGGAGGATGAATTGTGGAGAGCAAGTTAGATAGCTATTATTAGTTTACGTTTCTTTCCTTGTTGCTAAGTAGATTTCCTTTTCATTATTGTAATAGTCTTTTTATTAGTGTAATCTTGTCTTTTTATTATTGCGTACTCTTATTTTCTATAATCAATGAAAATGAATTTCTTTTTTCTTATTGTTGTTATTTCTTTCTCAAACATGCTTAGCTAATTTTGTTTTGTGCCCGATCGCGATGAACTTTGCGATGAAATAACACATCTTTTATTTTATGTTTGCATTTGTATTTTTCTATTTTTGATCCGACCTTGAATTATTTCGTATCGACTCCATATTTCTAGTATAGGGTAGTAGATTCTGATCTCATATTTGATTAGCCGAGAGGCTCGTGAATGTGAAAGATCACTCAAGGAAGGAAGGAGTTGCACGCAACCCTAGAGATAGGATGACGTAAATCCTCCGGATTGGAGTCAAATCCAATATTGCGGGTCACTTCGGTAATGCGACTTTAGGCCATTTTGACTTGTAAAGAGATTTCGGTCAAAACGTCTATAAGTTAGGGGATTTAATGCTCTAGTGAGATTACTTCCTAATATCGGATCCATCACGGTCTTAATAGAATTGCAAATGTTAAACTAATTTATTTCTTTATTTTATTTCAAAATGAATCGTCGATCGAGCAATCTTTTGCAATAGTTTATTTCTCTTTTAACTAAGTTTAGTTTATTTTATTTTCAAAACCCATCAATCGTTCAGTAGGTTAATAGAGTCATTGTGAGTAATAGTACTTGCCTGCCCCAAGCTTTTATATGACCTTGATATATTTTTATCACTATACTATAAAATGATAGGTACACTTGCCTATTCGGATTGTAGTCCGTGAGATGATTTTTACGCATCAAAGGCAGATGTGGGTGTTGTTGTTATGCCTTAGTGCACTTGTTGTAATATATATTGTGATTGCAATGCATGCAGGGAAGGAACCACTACCCTGGGTAAAGGGTAGGTGAAAGTCTCTAGTGTCGACTAAATCCACCTATGGGGGGGGGAATAGGTGTCGTGCAGTCTTTTGTGGAATTAATTTTACCTGCACAAATTAATAAACAGAGCACAAAAAACACACAAAGAATTATAGTGGTTCCCCGATTTGGGTGCGTCCACTTCCCCCTTCGACCTATCTCCCACCAAGGGACGACTCGGTCACTTCTCCAAACGGATTGAAATCCAATCCTCATACTACGGAAGGAACCCTTCCAACAAAGGAGTCATAACTCCACCACCACGGGTTGCACCCAACCCTTACAACTATGAATGAAAAATTCCTTTACAACAAACCAAAATTGAATGTAAAAGAAAATACAAACAAATCTTTTTAAGATTCCAATGTCCTTCTTCGTTCGTTGAAGCTTGCTTGAAAATAACGAAGAATCCACAACCGGATTTCTCTCTTGGAATGGGTCTTCTCAAGATCGGCGGCGACAAGTGATTGTTGCGGCGATACTTTGCAGATCTAAACTTCTTGATGAAGCAAGTAAGGTCTACCAACGATCTCAGTCGGATCAATCATCTCCACCGATTCGGAATGGAGAACTTGTCTCATTCAACGAATCGAGAAACAAAAGATCTCAAGAGAGATGCGTGAGATGCTCGGCTTGCCTCAGTACTGTCGTCGGAAGATCAAATAAGATCGGAGATTAGCGGCAATGACGAACTGCGAGCAGTGACAAGCGATCGGCAGTTTCCGCGATCGGCTAGGGCACGGCGTCGGCTACTTTTGATTTCACATGAATGACTTACTCTCAAAGTTCAAAATACGCGAGTATAAATACTAGAGGCAAACCCTAATGACCGTTGCGGGGCCACAAATAGAAACCCTAGTCCCAGCCGAAACAGCGCACGGCAAGTTGGTTCGGTCCAGCGAATGAGGAAAATTGCCTAAGGAAAAATCGGCGGGAATCATTGGTGATTCCCGTCGAAGTCGGCGGGAATCACTCACGATTCCCATCGATTCTGCCTTGGCAAAATTCTTGTTGGAAAACTGTCAGCCGGAAGAAGTCAGCGGGAATGCAAACTGATTCTCGTCGAAGTCGGCGGGAATCACTCACGATTCACGTCGATTCTGCCTTTGTAGAATTCCTGTTGGAAAACTATCAGCCGGAAGAAGCCGGCGGGAATGCAGACTTATTTTCGTCGAATTGGCGGGAATCACTAATGATTCTCGTCGAAGTTGGCGGGGATCACAAGTGACTCCTGTCGAAGTTGGCGGGAATGACTTAGTGATTCCCGTCGATTTTTACTTAGAAGATTTTTCTCTTCCTTCCTTTGAAGACTTGTTCTTTGACCCATCTTTGCTCCTTCTTCTGCTCTTGATCTACCTTAACCCTATACTTGAAAATAAGTACACTCTAATAGAGAGAGCACACGTGAGTCAACACACTGATCTACTTAACGAGGGATTACGTTGCGCAGACCCGTGTATATTGACCCACTGCACTTTGACATTGGTGTATACTTAGCATGGAATAGCTGCAAGCACAAATTGATAGAAGATCGTCAAATAAATTGTCAATTCAACTTAGCTTGTTCAGGGGCTTCTTCAAATCAGGTCCATTGTGGATACAATACCCAACAATCTCCCCCTATTTGAATAAGCCTTAACCCTACAAGATAAGGTGAATAGAACAGATGGGAATGAAAATCATAAAATGAAAATGCAGTTAAGAGTGAAATCTATTACCATTCTCCTGAGAGCATACTTAGCATTGGCAGCCACCTTAGCCTTAGCCGAGAGGGTAATCTCCCCCTTTTTGGCTACTACAAATCTGGGACTTCACATCGAGCACAAAGCTCCCCCTCAGTTCTTGCATTCGTGCCCGATCTTGAGTTCCTCGCTGATGCTCCCCCTTGATCCAAGAGCCTGGAGCCCTTCAGTCTTCAATCTTCATAGTTCAGCATGCCGGGTTCAGTTTTGAAGAGACTAGACTTGGCCTCATCTAGGGGCTTTGTGAAGATATCTGTAATTTGCTTATCCGTGGGGACATAGTAGAGAGAGATATCTTTGTTTTCCACATGCTCCCGAATGAAGTGGTAGCGCACTCCAATATTCTTTGTTCTGCTTTGCGATACAGGATTGTTCGCAATTGCTATTGCGCTCGAGGAGTCGCAATACATAGGAACTTCTCTGAACAGCAAGTCATAATCTTCGAGTTGATTTATGATCCATAGAAGTTGTGCGCAACAGCTGCCTACTGAGATGTACTCTGATTCATCCATAGAGGTTGCGACACAGTTCTGCTTTTTACTGTTCCATGAAATAAGCCTTCTTCCGAGAAATTGGCACGTCCCGGAAGTGCTTTTCCTATCATCCCTGCTTCCTATAAAGTCAGCATCTGAAAAGCCTATCAGCTCCACATCATTGTTTCTTGGGTACCACAAGCCAAGATTTGGTGTACCTTTAAGGTATCTAAGAATTCGCTTTGTAGAGACATAATGAGATTCCTTAGTGTTCACCTGATATCTGGCACAAACGCATGTGGAAAACATAATATCCGGTCTGCTAGCAGTAAGGTAGAGCAGGGATCCAATTATGCTTCTGTATTTGGTTTCATCACAAGGTTTCCCTTTCTCATCCTTGTCTAGAGACACAGTGGATCCCATTGGAGTCCTCATAGAGCTTGCATTCTCCATTCCAAATTTCTTGAGGAGTTCATTTGTGAACTTCGTCTGAGAAATGAAAATTCCATCCTCAGACTGTTTCACTTAAAGTCCTAAGAAGTACTTCAGCTCACCCATGATGCTCATTTCTAACTTCCCTTGCATAAGTTTAGAAAACTTCTTGCACAGGTTGTTGTTCGTTGAGTCGAATATTATGTCATCGACATAGATTTGCACCAGCAAAATCTTGCCTTTGACTTCCCTAAGAAACAATGTCTTATCTATTTTTCCTCTCGAAAACTTGTTCTCAAGAAGAAAACTAGATAGAGTCTCATACCAAGCTCGAGGAGCTTGTTTTAAGCCATATAATGCTTGATTAAGAAAGTAAACATGATTAGGGAATGTTGGATTAACAAAACCTGGAGGTTGCGCGACATATACTTCCTCTTTCAAATTTCCATTTAGGAACGCAGATTTCACGTCCATCTGATAGATAGTGAATCCTTTGTGAGAGGCATATGCCAGGAACAATCTGATCAACTCGAGCCGTGCAACTGGTGCAAAGGTTTGGTCGAAGTCAATCCCCTCCTCCTGTATGTAACCTTGAGCCACCAGTCTGGCCTTGTTCTTGATGATGACACCGTGTTCATCCAATTTGTTTCTGAAGATCCACTTAGTGCCGATCACATTCTGTTTCTTTGGTCTGGGAACAAGCGTCAAAATGTTGCATCGTTCGAATTGATGCAGTTCATCTTGCATGGCCAATATCCATGACGCATCTTTGTTTGCTTCATCGAACTTCTTTGGCTCAACCTGTGATAGAAAACTTAGGTGTAGAATCTCGTTAATTGTACCTCTGCGAGTTCTGACACCGTCCCGAGGATCTCCTATGATCTGATCTCTTGGGTGATCCCTCATGTGTCTGAGCTCTAAGAGTCTGGCATCTGGAGCTCCAACAGCTTTTCGGGCTCCTCCCTCTTCTGGGAGAATTTCTTTATCTTGACCGTCATCTTCTCCAGGTGGCGTTGAAGTTGAGACCTTGATGTACTTGGGAGTTCCATCTTTAGCAGTCTCATCTAGACTTAGCTGTTCAAGCCTTGCACCTGCATCTTCAAGAATGCTACTGGAAGAATTTCTATGAAGCAGGCTTCCTTCATCAAATACAACATTAATGGACTCCTCTACCACTAGGGTTTTCAATTTTCTTATTGAAAACCCTATATGCCTGACTATGGCTACTATAGCCCATGAAGATGCCTTCGAAGCATTTTTCTCCGAATTTAGTATGTGGATACTTCCCATTATTGACTACATAATATCTGCAACCAAAAATCCTTAGATAAGACTTGGTCAGTTTCCGGCCTTTCAATAGATCATAAGGCATCTTACGATGATCTTGTTGATCAAGGCCCATTTTTGCACGTGACAGGCTGTATTGACAGCCTCTGCCCAGAAGTACTCTGGGAGAGAAGCGTCATTCAACATTGTCGTACATGCCTCAATGAGCGTTATATTCCTCCTCTCCGCAACTCCGTTTTGCTAAGGAGTACGCGGGGAGGAAAACTCATGAAAGATACCATGTTCTTCACAGAATTCTGTCATAGCACAAGACTCGAATTCTGTTCCATGGTCACTTCTGATTTTGACCACGGAGCAGTTAAGTTCGTTCTGTATCTGCTTGATAAAATTAGTGAAGATGTCAAACGTATCTGACTTTCGTTTCTAGAAGAACACCCACATAAACCGAGAGTGATCATCAACAATCACTAGCGTATACGATTTGCCTCTTAAGCTATGAACTTGCACTGGACCGAACAAGTCCATATGCAGAAGATAAAGATATCTGGAAGAGTCTTTGTCTGTAATGCCCTTAAAGGTAGCCTGAGTCTGTTTGCTCTTTGTCTGTAATGCCCTTAAAGGTAGCCCGAGTCTGTTTGCCCTTCTAGCATGTAGGACAAGGGCTATCTTTGATGCACTTAATAGTAGGGGCATCCCTTACTAAATTCTAGGAAAATAACATATTAATAATCTTGAAATTAATATGTGCTAATCTCTTGTGTCATTGTTCACAGAGAGATGCACTGCCTTTTGCTACTAGGAACACGGGGGTAGAAGAGTCTAAGCTAAGAAAATCTAAGCAAAAGATATTTCTTCTCCTAATGCTAGTTAATACCGTCTCCGAAGAGGCACGCGATATTATCAAGCACTTTTCCTTGCAGAACTTAACGTCGTATCCTTTATCACACAACTGTCTTACACGGATCAGGTTATGGTTTAACCCTTCAACATAGGCCACGTCTGTGATAGAGAATACACCGTTGGAAATCATACCATAACCCCTGGTGACTCCTCGATCAGATCCTCCAAAGATGACTTTGGGTCCATTTTCGACTGGGGAGTAATCACGCAACAGGCTTCTTGTCCCGGTCATATACCGGGAACATCCACTGTCCAAGTACCAGATTGGCATTTTGGTGGCCTTTGGACATACCTGCAAAATAGAATTAGTTTCCTTTAGGAACCCAATTGAACTTGGGTCCTAGATTCCTTGTTAGCATACTCCACCTTGGGTAGTTAACCCTACAAGTGGTTGGCCTCGTATTGCTAACATGAGGAGTCTCGTTGAATCTTGGATTAAACCAACAATCCACAGCGAAGTGACCAACTTTGCCACAACACCAACAGTCAAATCTGTTGTACCGTTTCCTAGGCTCCTGCTTCACCCTTTGAACGGTGGGTCCAGTTGGGGCCTTGGATCTGGAGGTGGAGGCATCATGATGACAGCAGTCACACGACTTCTTCACTTCCTATTCCTTTAGTATGACAGGCTTGTCCTTTGGTGCCTTCTTCCTATTATGACCGCTAGAGAAGTGACCATAATTCTCCACTTGGATTTCCTCATAAGGTGCCTTGAAGACACTCTCACCATAGTTGCGGGGGAAGGTCCAACCATCATACCGGCTCTTGGGATTTTCAACCAAGGGCTGGAAGAAGTGGTAATAGGTTGACTCAAAGTCCTGCTCATTACAAGGAAAGCCAGGCTTTCTGAATGAAACAGGACCGAGTGGGGTCTTTCCCTTTTCTGCAGCAGAGGCCTTCTTAGCAGCCTTATTTTTCCTCTGATTTCTGTTTCTCCTGGATGATTTGCCAGGCACTCCCACATGCCCTAAGCACGCCCCCTTAGCCTGATCAGAAAATACATCAACCAGAGGAAGAACGGTCTTGGGCATAGAGAAGCTTTTGATAATCTTCCTTTCTGCCGCAAGCTGTTCTTCCATCTTGTTGATTTCTTCTTATTTTTTGTCAAGGAGCCTTAGAGAATCTGAGTGCTCAGAAGTCAGGTCCAAATGTTCTTGTCGGAGAGAGATCAAGCTAGTGATCTCTTCTCTTAGGGATACACGCTCAGCCTTAAGGAATTTGACTTCCTTTTTCTGAGCGCTCAACCTCTTTCGGCACTCTTCGAAAGTATTGAGCAGATGCTCATACTTTTCGAGGAGTTCAGCTTTCCGGGCAAATGGACTGTCCTCGTGCTCATCTTCAGGAGACTCAGAGTCAGAGTCAGAGAGGGGGGTGCGATCTTTTACCTTCCCAGTAAATAGGGGACAATCTCTATCTGAGTCGGAGCGACCCATTAGCCTGAAGTAGGCTTCCTCATCATAACTGGAGTCTGACAAATCAGATTCACTCAGTTTCTTTGGCTTCTTAGCAATGTAGCTCCTCTCCTTCTTCTTATCTCTAGAGGACTTGTGCTCCTCTCCTTTCCCCTTATCTCTCTTGCTTTGGTGGCAGTCAGCAACGACGTGTTCTGGCTTATTGCATCCAAAGCAGATAATGTCAGTAGAGCGATGTTTGTTCTGTTTAGACTCATACCTGTCAGAAGAGTAATTCTTTTTCTTATGTCTGGTGGAGGAGCTGTCTCTCTTTCTTTGATTCCTCATCTTTAGGAACTTCTTGAACTCTCGAGTGGAAGGAGAATTCTTCTTCAGATAGCTCTGAGCCGGAAGAGCATGGCTCAGAGTCTTCTTCCTCATCCTTTTTCCAAGAGCGGGACGAGGGGCTACCCTTGCCTTTCCTTGAGTGATTGTCTTTCAGGGCTATAGTCTTTTCTTTGGCAGCGGCCTTATCGGCTTCTTCTTCGGCTTTTCTGGTGTTCAGCTGAAGCTCATAGGACATAAGCTTCCCAAACAGAATCTGGGGATCTGTTTCTGCCAGCTTGCCAAACTCTCTGATTGCGCAGATCTTGGTGTCCCATTCCTTAGTAAGGGATCTAAGGAATTTGTCATTTATTTCACCATCGGTGAACACTCTGTCATAACCCTTAAGGGCATTGACAATCTTCAGGAAGTTCTCGAATGTAACTCTGATTTCTTCCTTGGGACCTTGCCTGAAGGCCTCATACTTCTGGTTCAGAAGGGATCTTCGATCATCCCTTACTTCATCTGTGCCTTCCATCAGAATGATCAGGCAGTGCCATATGTCCTTAGCAGTCCTACAGTTGCTGAAATTATGCATCATGGAGTCATCGACGGCGCTTACTAAGATGTTTTGAGCTTTCTTGTCTAGTCTGACAAGCACTATCTCATCCTTATCCATTTCGGAGAGCTTCTTGGGCACCATCTTCGTTGGATCAATGGTGGAGGCCTTAGTGGGGATATAAGGTCCCTCCTCCACTATCATGAAGAGTCGAGGGTCGACTTCTTCCATGTAGAACCTAATCCTTTCCTTCCAGATGGGAAAGTTCAGCTTGGTGCATACTGGGATCTTTCTTGAATACTTGAGTCCGTCCATTCCCGAGATCTTCTTCCTTCTTGACACTAGACATAGGATCTTACTAAAGGTATTAACCTTACTGATGAGCAACCTCCCTCTGATTCCACTTGAAAGTATCTAGTGTCGACTAAATCCACCTATGGGGGGGGGGAATAGGTGTCGTGCAGTCTTTTGCGGAATTAATTGTACCTGCACAAATTAACAAACAGAGCACAAAAAACACACAAAGAATTATAGTGGTTCCCCGATTTGGGTACGTCCACTTTCCCCCTTCGACCTATCTCCCACCAAGGGACGACTCGGTCACTTCTCCAAACTGATTGAAATCAAATCCTCACACTACGGAAGGAACCCTTCTAACAAAGGAGTCACAACTCCACCACCACGGGTTGCACCCACCCTTATAACTAGGAATGAAAAATTCCTTTACAACGAACCAAAATTGAATGTAAAAGAAAATACAAATAAATCTTTTGGAGATTCTGATGTCCTTTTTCGTTTGTTGAAGCTTGCTTGAAAATAACGAAGAATCCACAACCGGATTTCTCTCTTGGAATGGGTCTTCTCAAGATTGGCGGCGGCAAGTGATTGCGGAGGCGATACTTTGTAGATCCAAACTTCTTGACGAAGCAAGCAAGGTCTACCAACTTTCTCAGTCGAATCAATCGTCTCCACCGATTCGGAATGGAGAACTTGTCTCATTCAACGAATCGAGAGACAAAAGATCTCAAGAGAGATGTGTGAGACACTCGGCTTGCCTCGATACTGTCGTCGGAAGATCAAAGAAGATCGGAGATTAGCGGCGATGACGAACTGCGAGCGGCGACAAGCGATCGACAGTTTCCGCGATCGGCTAGGGCACGACGTCGGCTACTTTTTATTTCGCGTGAATGACTGACTCTCGAAGTTCAAAATATGCGAGTATTAATACTAGAGGCCAGCCCTAATGACCGTTGTGGGGCCCACAAGGAGAAACCCTAGTCCCGATAGAAACAGCGCACGGCATGTTGGTTCGGTCCAGCGAATGAGGAAAATTGTATAAGGCAAAATCGGCGGGAATTATTGGTGATTCCCGTCGAAGTCGGCGGGAATCACTCACGATTCCCGTCGATTCTTCCTTGGCAGAATTCCTTTTGGAAAACTGTCAGCCGGAAGAAGTCGGCGGGAATGCAGACTGATTCTCATCGAAGTCGGCGGGAATCACTCACGATTCCCGTCGATTCTGCCTTAGCAGAATTCCTGTTGGAAAACTGTCAGCCGGAAGAAGTCGGCGGGAATGCATACTGATTTTCGTCGAATCGGCGGGAATCACTAACGATTCTCGTCAAAGTCGGTGGGAATCACAAGTGACTCTCGTCGAAGTCGGCAGGAATGACTTAGTGATTCTCGTCGATTTTGACTTAGAAGATTTTTCTCTTCCTTCCTTTGAAGACTTGGTCTTTGACCCATCTTTGCTCCTTCTTCGGCTTTTTATCTACCTTAACCTTGTACTTGAAAATAAGTACACTCCAATAGAGAGATCACACGTGAGTCAACACACTGATCTACTCAACGAGTGATTACGTTGCGCAGACCTGTGTATATTGACCCACTACACCCTGACATTGGTGTGTACTTAGCATGGAATAGCTGCAAGCACAAATTGATAGAAGATCGTCAAATACATTGTCAATTCAACTTAGCTTGTTCAGGGGCTTCTTCAAATCAGGTCCATTGTGGATACAATATCCAACAGTAGGGTCGTTATAATTGGTCAGCTGAATGCTGACCTTGTCTTTGCTGATCACCCTTGGGGTATACGTTTTTATGCAGGTGTTGTAGGCTGATTGGAATGAGCGGGCTGAAGCCCTTGCTGCTTCTTCTTGTAGGCCCTTGAAGGCCGTGCGAAGCTTTGGATTTCATGTGTGGTCGGCCTGCGTGCCGATCTATGAAATCATATTTTGTAAAGAGCAACTTGTAAGACCTTAAGGCCGTGAGTGTTTGAGTTGTAAACATTCCTGGTGTTATCTATATATAAACGAGTTCTTTATATATTAGTAGTGGACATTAATTGGATTAGTTCTTGCA
The DNA here is from genome assembly GCA_039513925.1 of Platanthera zijinensis. Classification (NCBI taxonomy): domain Eukaryota; kingdom Viridiplantae; phylum Streptophyta; class Magnoliopsida; order Asparagales; family Orchidaceae; genus Platanthera; species Platanthera zijinensis. The sequence continues at coordinate 84,384,096 of CM077092.1, forward strand.
AGCTTTAATCTTCTGCTAGAATGCTCTGGGTGCGATGGTATTTTGGTATTAACCTGGGACCTCGCCGTCTATTTGTGGCATATAATGTGGGGCCCCGGCCAGACCTTCTATTATATATTATTTAACGGTTTGGGTTGTTACATTTTGGTATCAGAGGCCCTCAGTCTTCTGCTTTTGAATTCATGGCCGAATTCTTTTGTCGAGTGGCAAGCACGTGTACGTGCGAACCGTTTTAATATAAATGAACTCAAAAATGTACACTAGGAATGTGAGGGTTTGGGCATGTTTTCCATTTTGGATTGGAGTTTATTGATATCTTGTTCACGTATAGGTGACAAGGAGTGGAGCTGGGCTGTCTAAGCCCCAGCGTTCGGATGAGAGTGCGGCACTAGCTGAGTGCCCACACCTCCTCCTTCTGTAGAAACCGTACGCCTAGTTATGGAGGCGGTATTTGCCATGATTAAAGCACAACCTATTGGGCATGCAAGGCCTGCAGTGGACCCAGTATGGGTTGGGGAGAGGCAAGAGCATGTTTAAGCTCGGATTGATGAGAAAGCAGCGGACGGGCAACTGAAGCGGTTTATGGATTTTCATCCACCTACGTTTGTCGAAGCGAATTCCATAACGCAGGCATAGGATTGGCTCTCAAGAGTGAAGAGGATCCTGACAATGATTAGGATTGATGAGGGGCAGAAAGTTACTTTATACACTTTCCTGCTAGAAGGAGAGGCGAGGATTTGGTGGGATGAAGTCGAGATGCACCAGTTGGCAGGCAGAGGCCTGGGAGAGATTTCGATGGATGAATTCTCCAGATTGTTTGGGCAAATTATTTGCCAATATCGCGGTGAATTGCTATGGAGAACGAATTCAAATGTCAGGTGTAGTGTGAGAAGACTGTTGATGATTACCTGCATGAGTTCACCAGGATTGGGGGTTATGCGGGGTTGACGTTTGTGGAAGAGGTGTGGAAGACAAATATTTTCTATGAGGGACTTCATGATGAGTTGCGGTTGGCCCTCCCGAGTTCAGTGAACCAAGGCTTCCAAGCCTTAGTAGATACAGCCTGTATGCTGGAGAAAGATTTGAAATGAGTATACGATAAGAAGAACATTGCGGCGAAAAAGTCGGAGTTCAAACTTCCGCAGTCGGAGTTTAGGAAACTTGATAAGAAATGGTTCAGACTTGATGAACAAGCTCAGTTGAATGTTACTTCGGGAGCAATGTACGGGCAAGGATGTGTGGATACACATATGTGTTTTAACTGTGGGAAGCAGGGGCATATCGCCCGAGATTTTTGGAGTGGCACCTCAAAGGGTGAGAAAAAGTCAGGTGCGTCCTATGAGGAAAAGGGCAAGGCCGTGGCAGAGTCATCTGCAACTCGGGCGCAGCCTCGAATGTATACTCTCTAGTGGCAGGAGCCGCAAAGCTCGAATCGTAAAGAGCAGCCTAATTGCGTGCATAATTTGGAGTTAACGGAGGCCGCCAAGCGGATGCTGAGAGGCGCGGATGAGTGGAAATAAAGTGGTGTGTGCACTTTATTGCTTTTGTGATGGACATATTGTATGTAGTTGTGTTTGTGAAAACACATATATTGGTGCGATGCCATGGGGCGAGACAAGCTGCGGCCTCTGAGCTTGCAACCCGGATCGTCTTTGTTTCTATTGTAACTGAGTGGTTGTGTTGGTATCTGCATTGCCCTAAATTTCAGGACGAAATTTCTGTAAGGAGGGAAGGGTTATAAAAACCCAAATGTCAATTTGGAGTTCAGGCTGGGTGACACGGCATGGGATACGGGCATATCCCAGGGCGTGTCCAGCTCTGGGTACTCGGATATGTCGCGAGATCTCGACGAACACTAAGTTAGCGAGCGTTGAGAAGCGACACTGCCTGGGACACGGGCATGTCCCAGGCTGTGTCCTGCTCGGGTTGGCGTTAAGTGGCGTTGAGTGGCATTGAGTGGCGTTGAGTGGCATTGAGTGGCGTTGAGTGGCGTTGAGTGTAGAACACTTCCTGTGACACGGGTGTGTCACAGGGGCGTGTTCGGTACACGGCCAAGTACACAGGCGTGTTCCTTAGCCGTGTGCTTCTCGGGAGAGTTGGTCATGTGTCGAGTGAGGAACACGCCCCTCAACACGGGTGTGTACTTTCGGATACGGGCGTGTCAGGGCTTGACACGGGCTTGTCTTAACCTATGTTCTAGTCTGGAGTGAGTCGGTTCCTTGCCACTTAGGGGAATGTGGCCTGTGACACGGACGTGTCACAGGCCGTGTCAGCCCAGGAAAAGTGATTCTAGGTAAAATCTTGGCTGTCCAATTCCTTCTATTTGGATCCTGTGGTCCAAGCTCCTTCCTATTAATATAAGGCCGAGAATAGAGGATAGAATCTTGTTCTAGCTTTGTCCATTCTCTTTCTAAAGAGAAGAGAGAGAGGAGAGCAAGGAAAGAAGAACGAGAAGCTTTTCGTCCACCGGTGGAGCTTCAGCGGTCCGCATCGAGAGCCGAGTTCAGCGTTCTGGAGGCAAGGCCGTCGCGCTGATTTCTCACCGGCCAGTTTTTCATGGCTCTGAAGCGATCGTCAAGGGTAACGATCTCCTTCTTGGACAAGTGAAGTCCTACTTAATGCATGTGCATGGAATTCTCCACTAAGAGGTGGAAAGCGTAAGTGATTCCAGCGATTGAGTCTGCATTTAGATCAGGAAATGAGTAGTATGGAATAGGCATGCTATGTGAAGCCCATCTGGACGATTAGTCTGGATTGGTGATGTTTATATTACGAACCGGAGAAGACTCCGTGTATGCAACGAGTAGGTTGCGGAGGTTGTGAGGATGCTTGTGAGATTTTTCTGTTGTATGCTCTACATTAGCTGAATACGTTTTGGCCATGAGAGCCAGATCATGTGATTGATTGAGTGGTGTGCACCCAAGAGCTTGTGTGGTAATGGAGTTGTGAACTCCTGTGAGAGAGTCGTGAGCTCTGATGGTTGCTTGGATAGGAAAGGGAAAGTCGACCCGCATCAAGATCTGCGCTATTGACGAGTTGGGAAATGGGAAAAGGCTGACCTGTACCTGCGTTATGTCCGCCTGAGAAAAGGCTGGATCCAGACGCGTCGGAGCGCATAATGAGAGATCGATTAGAAGACCAGAATGGCTTGTCAATCTGAAATGCTCAAGTGTTTGTGTGAGGTTACCACCTCTGAATGGGATGGGTTAGAGGGTCTTTAGTCTGTGCGCTGTAGTAGACTATGATCCATCATCAACAAGTTAAGAACCTCTAATCGGTGGTGTACTAAGTATGATTCGATACACCGTAAGTGTGCCATGAGTGCACGGAGCATCTGGTACGAAGGTCGGTGTGGGTGTTATTGTTGTGCCTGAGTTCACTTGTTATGATATATATTGTGATTGCAATGAATGCAGGAAAGGAACCACTACACCGGGTAAGGGGTAGGGTCGTTATAATTGGTCAGTTGAATGCTGACCATTGCTTTGTTGATCACCCTTGGGGTGGATGTTCATATGCAGGTGTTGCGGGCTGATTGGAATGAGCGGGCTGAAGCCCTTGCTACTGCTGCTTGTGTAAGATGAAAGTGAAGGGATAGATACTACTCTAGAGGGGGGGGTGAATAGAGTTATCAAATTTTGCACTAGACAAAACTTAATGGTCTACCCAACTCCCTTGGAGTGAAGTGCGGAATGAAAAGATTATAGATATTGATTTTACCTTAAAGCCTAACACAAGTGATGTGTACAAACTCAAGCTAACTGTAATTATAGTTAAGGCTTAGAAAACCTAATCAGCAACTAGCAATCCTAGTTATATCTATTCACAGCCACAATGCAGGAATTAAACAAGTGAATCCAGACGACACAAGGAAATTTATAGTGGTTCCCCAAACAACTTGGGTACGTCCACTCTTCTACCCACACGGTAGGAATCCACTCAGGTTTTTGATCAGGTGCCCTGCCACTAACAGGATCTGCTTCAGGTAGATCCAGAAACCTTTTAGACTTTTGATCAGGTGTCTAAAAACCAAGCACAGGTTTTTGATCAGGTGCCCTGCCACCAAGGGATACTTTTGAAGGGAGTAATAACCCTGTACAGGAGGGGGAAGAAGGTTAAGATGTCTTCTCTATTTTACAATAGATTAGAGAAGCACAAAAGCTTGCACTGAGCTAGAAAGCTCTAAAGAATCAAGGCTCCCCCTGGCTCAAAGATGTCCAGGTGAAGTCTTGCTTCAGTGCAGAAAACTCTTCAGAAAGTTCTGAAGGAAAAACTACAAGAAGATAAAATAATAAAAATAAAGATCTTCAAGCAGCTGTCTTCTTCTTCTTCTTCTTCAAAGGAACTCTGAGTTTGAACTTCCTGAAAGCAGGAGAACTCAGGTTGAAGAAGAGTAGAAGATCTTAACACTTCTCAGTTAGATGGAAATTGCTGAGAGCAGAAAGCTTGATCTTGATGAAGGCTTGAATGCTTGAGAATATGTGTAACACTAGTTAGCTCTATGCTAGCACGAATCCTTCTTCAAAGGGTCCTTTATATATCATCAGCAAGCAACGGCTCTCTTTAATTTGAATAATTTGTCTTCTTCTGAGACTTGAGACCTGAGCTGTAAATATCAAGAAGACAGAACAAACTCTGCAGCAGAAACATTCTATAAAAGGAATAACCCTTTTTCTAGGAAGCTGCAGGAAACAATTTGATAATAAAGTACTAAATAAAGTCATATCAGAAACAAACTCTTTATAGCAAAAAGAAGACTTTTCAGTCTAACGGCTATAAAGGGCTGACAACAGATAAAGTAATTTATAATGTCAGCTAATAAGACAAACAACTTTATCTAAAAAGATTTGACTCAGGCAAAAAGAAGTATGCCTGGAAATATTATCATAATACTCAAAACAACGTGCCAGAAAATGTATTAATTAATTAAATATAATAAATAAATACAAAATATAAAGGCAGACAGAAAGCGTCGAACGACCTTCGGAGATCGTCGACCGACGCACGGAGATCGTCGAGCTATCGGGCAGATAGTCGAACGATCCAGATAGTCGAACTATCAAAGGAGATAGTCGAACTATCACAGCAGATAGTCGAACTACCAGAAGATAGTCGAACTATCAGATAGTCGACCTATCAACAGATAGTCGAACTATCAGGGCAAAACAGATAGTCGAGCTATCAACAGATAGTCGAGCTATCAGATAGTCGACCTATCAAACAGATAGTCGAACTATCAAGAACAAACAGATAGTCGAGCTATCAACAGATAGTCGAGCTATCAGAAACAAACAGATAGTCGATCTATCAACAGATAGTCGAACTATCAGATAGTCGAACTATCAAAGCAGATAGTCGAACTATCAAGCGAGAACAGATAGTCGACCTATCAACAGATAGTCCAGCTATCAACGCCGAACAGATAGTCGAACTATCAACAGATAGTCGAACTATCAGATAGTCGACCTATCCAAGCAGATAGTCGAACTATCAAAACCAAACAGATAGTCGACCTATCAACAGATAGTCGAACTATCAGATAGTCGACCTATCCAAGCAGATAGTCGAGCTATCAAAGCACACAGATAGTCAAACTATCAACCGATAGTCGAGCTATCCTCGCAGACTGAAAGTCGAACAACTGATAGACGATCGTCGAACAGTTAGTCGACGATAGTCAAGCAGCGTTCGACGATAGTCGAACGAACAAACAACTTAACCAAATTCTCAATCTGGAAAAGTGAGGACTCTACAGCTAGACTACTAACCATTGACCATAGATATTTCTTGGGTCAAGGAGCACAAAGGAGAGAACTAAACTCAAATCAAACTGGGGTACCAACAATCTCCCCCTATTTGAGTTAAGTCTCTCAAAATCTAAAACATACAGCTAGCTATAGAACACTAAAATTAATGCAGGAAATAGTTAACAATTAACTAGCAGATTATCAACCAGATAGATAATAAACAATTATATCAAAGCAGTCAATCAAACTATTAAGAGTCTCCAAAATCTGGCAAAGGGTCAGAGGAACTAGGAACAAAAGAGATTTTCCTTAGAGGATCATCAGATTCTTTCTTTGATAGCTTCAAGTCCTGCACGCCAATGATCTTCAATTCTGCAGCTCTTGGGACTACTGCTTCAGGATGCTTTTCCATATATTTTGAGGGATCAAATACATCAGGATTGACTTGGAACTTTTCAAACTCTTTCTTTCTGTAAGCAGACATGGTGGTAAAACCAGTAATATCTTTTCCTTCTGCTTTTGCTTTTCTTATTTGAGCTGCTCCAACTAGTTCGTGAAAACGAGCCATCCTAAAGTTAGGATCTAGCTCTGGACTTTCATAAACAGGCTCAGGAGGAGCAGCATCTGATTCTTTATCTAGATAAGATATTGGAGCAAACTTAGCAAAAGATTCTTGCTAGAATTTTAACACAAAATAAACTACTTACCTTTTAACACAACTTTCTCAGACTGAATTGGTGCAGTAGTTGAAACCTTTCTCTTAGGAGAAGGAGGAGGTGAAAAAGTTGGCTTTAGATACACAACCTCCTTAACTTGTTCTTTCACTTCTGCTTCATGCATTTGACTGCCAGAATGAGACTTTCCATAAGAGCTGTGAGAGCTTTTCCTTGATTGATGTTGAGATGAAGCAGGTCTTGCTGATGGAGCAGATTTTCCTGAAGATACAGAAGGGTTGGCAGAAAGATTACCAGAAGCTCCTGCAACTGGAGGAGGAGGAGGAGGACCTCTGGGAGTCCATCTTGAACCAGGACTGTCATATCTTTTAGATCTTTTCCTTTCTTTCTGCTGGTTCTTTGAGAACCACATCCAATGCTGAAATTCCTTTGACTTAGGGTCAATGCCCTTCAGAATATAATAAGGAATATCATTGTCTTTACTGGGAGGAGAAGGAGCAGCAGCTTTTCTCTTCTTTTGAGCAACTTTCTTTCTCTTTGAATTTTCAGATACATCAGAATCATCCTCATCATCAGAGTGAGATGATGGGGGATTATCATACGGATCATAGGCTTCAGAAACAGCCTTTTCTTTAAGCTTCAGAGCAGATTTCTCTCTTTCCTCTTCCATAGCATCCAGAGCCAGAAGGGAATCTAAGTCCAACCCTGGTGAGTCATCCCAGATGGTTGACTTTTCAACTTGCAGCTCTTTTTCTTTCTCTTTTAAAGACTGTACTCTTAAATCCCAGGCAGCTCTTGCTTGAACTTCTTCCTTACTTAGAACAGGAGTGTCATCTTTGACTTCATCTTGATTCTCAGGCTCATCTTCTCTATCATCTAAAAAAGATTCCAATTCAGGATCTACTTGGATATCAGGAATACTTGGGGCAGCTTCTGAGACAATTACTATTATCTGAGCAGATAAATCATCTCTAATAACATCTGTAGAATTATGAATACAGATCTGCTAAATAAGCGATAATCATTCCTTCAAGGTATTCACTAGCAAGCAAATTAATTGACTCATCAATAAATCGAATAAATGAATTACCTTCATACTTGACCATCTCCCATGATTCATCTAGATATGAAGTTATAATTTCTTCTAGGAATCTAGCAACCACAGGAGTGGTGAGATCTTCTAGGCAGACTTTTACTGCAATTTCAGATAGCATGATTCCATCTGCTATTTCCTTATCAGATAACACTGGAACAACTTCTTTCTCAGCTGGAGCAGACTCTTCCAGGGCTGTCATCATAGTATCTGTTATAGCTGGAAGGGAGGCAGGATGTTCTGAGGCATCTTCATGGAACATCTCCCCCTGCTGGATTTCAGTGGAGACTGAAACCAGGCCCCTTGAGGAAGATGGCTCAGCAGATTTTGAGAGAGATTTGATGGAGGCAGTTAAGATCTCAATGGAGGATGCAAGGGGAGCGATTGCCTCTTCAATCATGGTTTTGATTGACGGGGTAATCAACTCCACAATGCGGGAGATAAGCTCAGGAGTAATCTCAAAAGATGATGGATGTGAAGTGGATGGAGCTGCAGCAGATATGGTTGAAGTGCTGGGATGAAGAATGGTGTGGATAGGGGATTGAATAGGAGATGGAGCTGGAGAGTTAATTGGAGAATTAACTGGGGAGTGAATGGGAGTCAAAGGAGGAGTAGGAATTCTCTCAGATCCTAACAAATCAAAGCTAGGAGCAGATATCCTAGTCTGATGTGCAGGAAGAGGAGATGCTGGAGGGGAGAGAGGAACAACCGTGGTTGTTTCTGGAGCAGAAGAGGGAGAAGGTCGTACTTCAGCTGAAGTTGATGGTACTTCAACTGAGGCAGACAGCAAAGCAGAAGAGGAGGAGGGAAGAGCTGAGCCAGCTTCGACATGGTGAGGAGTGACTGATTCAGTCCTGGTGTCCTTAGATGTTGCTGGAGCAACCCCTGTGAGAGCGGGTTTTACAAAAGTTCTCTTCCATTTGGAGAATAGGTTAGGATCCATCTTCTTGCTTGCGTTAATTGTTGTTGCGGTTGAACTCAGCAGCTGGGGGTATTTTTCCTTCAGGAAGATTCCAAGAACCCTTCCGAGGGTAACTTCCTTCTTGCCATTCTTTTTCCTTATTAAATCAAACATCACTGCTGCCCAATCTATCCTTTTCCGATTAACAATCGCACACATCAGTGCGAATTGCTGCCTTGTTATATTATCGTGAGCAGAGTGCTTACCCAGGAGCACTTTTCCTACCAACTCAGCAAGAAACTTGATTTTGAAAGGGAAATTTACATTGAGCAGCTTCGTGGGAATGCCCTCAGCATGTCCCAGCTCAACTAGCATTCTTCCGAATTCCTGAGCATCTTGCTCATAATCCTCTTCACCATTTATTAAACCAAAAATTCAGTCAAAACGGCCGGAGTTAGGATTACCTCTTCTCCGCCGATGGTACCTGTCATCGATTCGTCGGTGGAGGACGATGTGAAGGCCCATTCCTTGATTTCTGGGATGTTTATCTTAATCCTTGCAGACATTATCCTCTCGAGTCCTTGATCCCTGCATAGCTGAAGAACTTCTACGATCCCGGCATCGCAGCTACTGAACGCGTCGAAATCCACGCTAAAGCCAGCATCAAACTTCACGACTGCTAGAACTGCTGGAGAGATCGCCATTGATTCGCTGGAGAAGGCTCGAGAAAGATGGAGAGGATGAAGAAGACGAAACGGCCGAAAATCGTAAGCGGGAAGGCAGAATGCGAAAAGACACACTCCGTCGACGATAAAACACAAGATCTTTTAACCTAGGTCTACTATCGGCTTTATATTAGACCGGAAATAGTCGATCTATTAAAAAGATACTTGACCCGATAGTCGAATGGCCGTTCGACGATCGGCTCAGAAGCAGAGTAGTCGAACCATCGTTCGGCTATTTCTGGCTTCACAAGCAACAGGCTTTCGTCATCCAGAGATCGATGATGAGCTCGACTTATTCGACGATGGTCGAACGTCGGTCGACGATCTTCAGACAGATAAGCCATCATCAGCCAGAGGTCGACGATAGACTTGATCCGTTCGACGATCTTCGATCATCGTTCGACGATCTTCAAACAAGTTTCAATATAGGCAGATACAGTCACACTTTGTCTCGTCCATTAATAATGCCTAATTGAACTAAAAAGAACAGATGCTTCTGTTCATCTAAAGGCTTGGTGAATATATCACCTCTCTGAAATTCAGTGGATATGAACTCAAGACAGATCTTGTTCTTTTCCACACAATCTCTCAGGAAATGGTGCCGAATCTCAATGTGCTTCGTTCTAGAGTGGTGCACTGGATTTTGTGCAATTAAGATAGAACTGGTACTATCACACATGATCTTGGTGTTCTTGTGTGAGTAACCATAATCCACAAGCTGGTTTTGAATCCACAGGATCTGTGAACAACAACTGGCAGCTGCTATATATTCAGCCTCTACAGTTGAAGTTGAGACAGAAGCCTGCTTCTTACAGAACCAAGAGACCAATCTCTCTCCCAGGAACTGGCAAGTTCCTGAGGTGCTCTTCCTGTCAACTCTGCAACCAGCATAATCAGAATCAGAATATCCAATTAATTCAAATTCTGACTCAGCTGGGTACCAAAGTCCTAGATCTGGACATCCCTTCAGGTATCTCAGGATTCTCTTTAGAAGAATCAGATGAGATTCCTTGGGGTTGACCTGGAATCTAGCACAAAGGCATGTAGCAAACATTATATCAGGCCTACTTGAAGTTAGATATAATAGGGAACCAACAATGGCCCTATAATTCTTTTGATCAACTGGCTTGCCGTGATCATCAGAGTCAATAACTACATTAGTAGTCATAGGTGTAGGCATTGCTGAAGCATCAGCCATCCCAAATTTCTTTACAAATTCCTTGGCATATTTGGATTGGGAGATGAAGATACCATCAGCATCTTGCTTAACTTGGAGACCAAGAAAGTAAGACAGCACACCCATGCTACTCATCTCAAACTTAGAGTGCATCAGGTCAGAGAACCTTTTGCAAAGTTTGGGATCAGTGGAGCCAAATATAATATCATCTACATACACCTGAACTAACAGGATTGTGTCCTTGTGATGCTTGACGAACAGGGTTTTATCAACTACTCCCCTAGTAAAGTTGTGCTCTAACAGAAAACTAGCTAGAGTCTCATACCAGGCTCTGGGAGCTTGCTTTAGTCCATATAGAGCTTTCTGCAACTTAAAAACATGTGAGGGCTGAGTTGAAGAAACAAACCCTGGTGGTTGTTCAACAAACACCTCTTCCTTAAGCTCACCATTTAGGAATGCACTTTTGACATCCATTTGGAACACCTTAAACTTCATGTAGGCTGCATAGGCCAAGAAGATCCTTATTGCTTCTAGCCTTGCAACAGGAGCAAAGGTTTGGTCATAGTCTATACCTTCCTCCTGTCTGTAGCCTTGAGCTACAAGCCTTGCTTTATTCCTTACTATAATTCCATTTGCATCTAACTTATTTCTATACACCCACTTGGTGCCTATGATCAGTTGGCCTTTAGGTCTTAGAACCAAAGTCCAAACTTTACATCTCTCAAACTGATTGAGTTCCTCTTGCATAGCAATGATCCAGTGGGGATCTAGCTCTGCATCTTTAAAGGTGAGGGGCTCAACCTGTGAGAGGAAACAAGCATGCATCACATCCTGTCTTAATTGGTGTCTTGTTTGCACACCAGCTGATATGTCTCCAATCACTTGAGATGTGGGGTGATCTCTAAGTGTGACAATATCAGCAGGTGGGATGTGATCTTCAGCAACAGTTGGGATTAGTTCCTTAGGAGGAATTTGATCTACTGTTGGTGGTACAACAACTGCTTCAGCAATGTCTTCATCACTGTCTGATTCAGTGATCTAAAGAGTTGATAGTTGAAGAATTTCTTGAGGGGCATCAGGTACCTGCAAAGAACTGGAGGAAGGAGAATTTTCTTTCTCCTTGTAAAACATCTGATGCTCATCAAATGATACATGCACAGATTCTTCAATCTTACAGGTAGATTTGTTATAAACCCTATAAGCTTTGCCTACTTGGGAATATCCAAGCATAATTCCCATTGAAGCTTTTGCTTCAAACTTTCTAATATATTCTTTATTATTATTATGAATATAAACAATACAGCCAAAAACTCTAAAATAGTTAATTTTAGGTTTCTTTCCTTTAAGTAACTCATAAGGAGTTTTACACTTAAGTTTGTGAATCAAACTTCTATTCAAGACATAATTGGTTGTACTAACAGCTTCTGCCCAATAGGAGAGAGGCATGTTAGCATCTGCCAACAATGTGCTAGCAGCTTCAATGAGTGTTCTATTTTTCCTTTCAACTACCCCATTTTGTTGAGGAGTTCTAGGAGCTGAGAAGCTATGTTTGATACCTTCTCTCTCACAGAATTCTTGCATGAGAAGAGAGTCAAACTCAGTACCATGATCACTTCTGATCAAGGCCACATGAGTAGAGTACTCAGTCTGCACACATAGTAGAAAGTCTGTAAGGGCTTTGAAGTTATCAGACTTAGTTCTCAAAAAGAAAACCCAACTGAACCTAGAGAAGTCATCTACAATTACTAAAGTGTAATACTTCCCTCCTAGACTCTGTACATTTATTGGGCCAAAAAGGTCCAAGTGTAATAAATACAGGATTCTAGGAGAATCACTCTTATTTACAGATTTAAAAGAGTTTTTGGTTTGCTTGCCTAGCTGACAAGCCTTGCATAGGCTCTCCTTCTTGTAGGGGCAAGAAGGTAAGCCTCTAACAAGGTTGTGTTTAGATAACCTAGATATATTTTTAAGGTTTACATGACTAAGCCTCTTATGCCACAAAGAATTATTATTAAGGGTTACTTCATTAAACAGGCAAATTTCAGAATGAGATGAATTGAAATCTACTAAATAGATATTACCTATTCTAATACCTACTAAAACAACATTATTATTTAAAGTAATATTGCAAGAGAAGTTAGAAAATGAAACCTGGTAGCCAGCATCACATAGCTGGCTGACTGAGATCAAATTATGCTTCAGTCCATTGACATAAGCAACTCTCTTGAAAGTAACTGCTCCAATTGTGATCTTGCCATAGCCTTCTGTCTGACCATAGCTGGAGTCTCCAAAGATAACCTTTGGGCCGAGCTTAGCTTTGTATTTTGACAGGAGATCTTTATTTCCTGTCATATGCTTAGAGCATCCACTATCCAAATACCACTTATTTTGAGTGATTGGATAGGCCTTCACCTGCAAGACAATTATTTAGACAGTGTGGACCCAGGTAACCTTGGGTCCCTTGTTTTTCACATAAGAAAAACTGGAAATATATGAGAATGCAGGCTGAGGGTGATAACCTAGTGGGTGAGATCTCCTAGGTGGGATTCTCCATACAGATGATGGGTCAACAAACCTAGGATTTCGATATTCATTTAGGTTTCTATGGTACTGATTATGATTTTGAAAATCATGTTGAAATCGTCGATCGACGTTCAACGATGGGCGCTCAGATCGTCGAGCTTCGTTCGACCATTGAGCTTCCGATCGTCGAGCGGCGTTCGACGCTCTTTGCATTTCTTTAAAGAATTTCTTTCTCTTTTCTCTCTTAGCTTTGTTTAATGTTTTATTAACTAGGTTTACTTGCTCAGTATTCTTCATTCCACTAGCTGAAATGAAGTTTACTGGAGTTGAAAGGTTGTTTTTAAGAAGAAGTGGGGGTTCACTGGGAGAAGCTCCTAAGCCTAGTTTGTCATTACCTGACCTAGTGTTAGTCATGCTGGTAATTTCTAACAACTTAAGGCTTCTACCATTAAGTGATTCTTCTAGTCTCTTAGACTTAGCTAACTCTATTTTAAGAAATTTAATTTCTTCACTACAAGTAGTGAGTTCTTCCTTTAACCTAACATTTTCAGAGGCTATTGATTCTGAGTCAGCTAACCTATTTCTAAGTTCTTTTATTTCCTTTTCAGAGCTAATCAAATCTAAGCATAAAGATTTAAAGTCTAATTTAAATTCTTCTGAAGTAAAATCATAAGAAGAAAGTACCTCATCTTCTGTAGGCATCTCTTCATCAGAATCTGAACTCTCTGCAGCAGAGTGGTTGCTGCAGGCATCTATTGCCATCAGGCAAACTTCTTTTGCCTTCTTCTCTTCCTCATCCTCACTGGAGCTTGATGAGGAGGATTCTTCATCAGAATCACTCCAGGTTTCAGCAATGAAACCTCTCTCCGTCTTTTTGTTTTTGTAGGAGGATGGCTTGGAGTGCTTCCTGTGCTGTTCCTTATCTTTTCTCTTTTCTTTGTTCTTCTCCTCTGGACACTCTGGCAAGATGTGTCCAGGCTTCCTGCAACCATAACAAATAATTTCTTTAGCAGGAGAGCGATCATACCTTGGTTTGTCTTCATAGCGTGAAGACTTCTTTCTGAACTCCTTTCTTCCCATCTTGAGAAACCTCTTGGCAAACAATGCCATTAGTTCCTCATTAGATTGGCTGCCTTCAGAAACATCAGCAGCCTTAAGAGCTAGAGATTGCTCTTTTCTTGTTGGAGTGGGGGTCTTTGCTTCAGCTTCTGCTTCCCTTGTCTTCAGCACTTGCTCAAAAGACTTGAGCTTGCCGAGGAGGGCTTCAGTGGAGATCTCATTTGTACTTCTGGCTTCCTTGATGGGCCAGATTCTTAGATCCCATGTGCTAGGGAAGCACATAAGAATCTTATCATTGACCTCTGTCAATGATATGTCCTTATCCAGGGTCCTCAGCTCATTGATGATTGAGCTGAGCCTGGTGTACATGGCTTCAACTGATTCAGCATCAGTTTTCTTGAAGTTCTCATACTGTGAGATCAGGTTGGACCTTCTGTCCTTCCTTTCATCAGTTGAACCAGCTACAATCTGGTTCAGTGTATCCCACATGGCCTTTGCTGAGGAGCAGTCAGCAACCTTCTGGAGTACTTCATCAGACATTGTCTGAGCCAGTATGTTCATTGCCTTGGCATCTGCTATTTTGGCCTTCTTGTATTCATCATTGTAATCTGGAGGAGGCACTGCACTCATATCAGATGATGAGGCAGTAGCAGCAGCAGGTGCTCTTGGGGGACCTGACAAAATAGAAGCAAAGATGCTTTCATCAATAGAATTCATATATAGTTTTATCCTTGCCTTCCAGATGCCAAACTTAGCTAAGTTGCATGCTGGAGGTCTGGTGCTGGAATAATCCTTGGACTGGGCCATGATAGTGAATATCTATAAGCTTTGGTATCTATCAGGATCTTGTGACTTAGGTGTTAGCCTATTCAGTCAGTCAACCTCCCTCTGATACCAATTGAAAGTGAAGGGATAGATACTACTCTAGAGGGGGGTGAATAGAGTTATCAAATTTTGCACTAGACAAAACTTAATGGTCTACCCAACTCTCTTGGAGTGAAGTGCGGAATGAAAAGATTATAGATATTGATTTAACCTTAAAGCCTAACACAAGTGATGTGTACAAACTCAAGCTAACTGTAATTACAGTTAAGGCTTAGAAAACCTAATCAGCAACTAGCAATCCTAGTTATATCTATTCACAGCCACAATGCAGGAATTAAACAAGTGAATCCAGACGACACAAGGAAATTTATAGTGGTTCCCCAAACAACTTGGGTACGTCCACTCTTCTACCCACACGGTAGGAATCCACTCAGGTTTTTGATCAGGTGCCCTGCCACCAACAGGATCTGCTTCAGGTAGATCCAGAAACCCTTTAGACTTTTGATCAGGTGTCTAAAAACTAAGCATAGGTTTTTGATCAGGTGCCCTGCCACCAAGGGATACTTTTGAAGGGAGTAATAACCCTGTACAGGAGGGGGAAGAAGGTTAAGATGTCTTCTCTATTTTACAATAGATTAGAGAAGCACAAAAGCTTGCACTGAGCTAGAAAGCTCTAAAGAATCAAGGCTCCCCCTGGCTCAAAGATGTCCAGGTGAAGTCTTGCTTCAGTGCAGAAAACTCTTCAGAAAGTTCTGAAGGAAAAACTACAAGAAGATAAAATAATAAAAATAAAGATCTTCAAGCAGCTGTCTTCTTCTTCTTCTTCTTCAAAGGAACTCTGAGTTTGAACTTCCTGAAAGCAGGAGAACTCAGGTTGAAGAAGAGTAGAAGATCTTAACACTTCTCAGTTAGATGGAAATTGCTGAGAGCAGAAAGCTTGATCTTGATGAAGGCTTGAATGCTTGAGAATATGTGTAACACTGGTTAGCTCTATGCTAGCACGAATCCTTCTTCAAAGGGTCCTTTATATATCATCAGCAAGCAACGGCTCTCTTTAATTTGAATAATTTGTCTTCTTCTGAGACTTGAGACCTGAGCTGTAAATATCAAGAAGACAGAACAAACTCTGCAGCAGAAACATTCTATAAAAGGAATAACCCTTTTTCTAGGAAGCTGCAGGAAACAATTTGATAATAAAGTACTAAATAAAGTCATATCAGAAACAAACTCTTTATAGCAAAAAGAAGACTTTTCAGTCTAACGGCTATAAAGGGCTGACAACAGATAAAGTAATTTATAATGTCAGCTAATAAGACAAACAACTTTATCTAAAAAGATTTGACTCAGGCAAAAAGAAGTATGCCTGGAAATATTATCATAATACTCAAAACAACGTGCTAGAAAATGTATTAATTAATTAAATATAATAAATAAATACAAAATATAAAGGCAGACAGAAAGCGTCGAACGACCTTCGGAGATCGTCGACCGACGCACGGAGATCGTCGAGCTATCGGGCAGATAGTCGAACGATCCAGATAGTCGAACTATCAAAGGAGATAGTCGAACTATCACAGCAGATAGTCGAACTACCAGAAGATAGTCGAACTATCAGATAGTCGACCTATCAACAGATAGTCGAACTATCAGGGCAAAACAGATAGTCGAGCTATCAACAGATAGTCGAGCTATCAGATAGTCGACCTATCAAACAGATAGTCGAACTATCAAGAACAAACAGATAGTCGAGCTATTAACAGATAGTCGAGCTATCAGAAACAAACAGATAGTCGATCTATCAACAGATAGTCGAACTATCAGATAGTCGAACTATCAAAGCAGATAGTCGAACTATCAAGCGAGAACAGATAGTCGACCTATCAACAGATAGTCGAGCTATCAACGCCGAACAGATAGTCGAACTATCAACAGATAGTCGAACTATCAGATAGTCGACCTATCCAAGCAGATAGTCGAACTATCAAAACCAAACAGATAGTCGACCTATCAACAGATAGTCGAACTATCAGATAGTCGACCTATCCAAGCAGATAGTCGAGCTATCAAAGCACACAGATAGTCGAACTCTCAACCGATAGTCGAGTTATCCTCGCAGACTAAAAGTCGAACAACTGATAGACGATCGTCGAACAGTTAGTCGACGATAGTCAAGCGGCGTTCGACGATAGTCGAACGAACAAACAACTTAACCAAATTCTCAATCTGGAAAAGTGAGGACTCTACAGCTAGACTACTAACCATTGACCATAGATATTTCTTGGGTCAAGGAGCACAAAGGAGAGGACTAAACTCAAATCAAACTGGGGTACCAACATAAGACCCCATTTTTTTTTAAACACCGGGGTCTTAGGCCTAGAACCGCCGCTTCGCTGTAACACCTTCACGCCCTGAATGGTCATCACCACGAAACTCCGATTCTGCCAGCCAAATCGATCATAACCGCAGCAAGGAAATAGAGAACAACAAGTAAACAGAGATCACATATATAGAAATAAAAGTTTCCACGAAGGGAGTGTCCACAAAATAATATATCAGAGTACTATAATATAGGCTTATGCTCGGTATATCATGTCCTCACTATAAATCACTCATGCGGAAGCAAACTATAACGTCTATTATAAGTCGGGACTCATAGTGCCAGCTGGCTGAACTCCTGAGCTAGACTTCCCTATCTCCAAACGGGTCGACCTTCGGGGCTGCTCCTCCATACTGGGCTCCATGATCCCCTAAATGATGTGATCTGAAAACTGTTAGTTTATAATACTAAGCCCTATCATCCCCCGCCCCTTCCCCCATGGCCCCAAGGCACCGAGTGGAGAGGAAGAGAGGGGAGGATTTGAAGGTGGAGAGTAATCAAAAATAGGTGGCAGCGGACCTATACTAGCAATTTTATAAAACATGTGGCAGTAAAGTAAAGTATGGAAAAATAACCTTAACTTATGTGCGGAAACGCATAAGCAAAGGGATCTTCTATAGGGCTCCAATCATATAAAGAGTCCCATACCAATTTATACGTTGGGGTGTCGATTATTAACAGCAATATATATATATATATATAATTTGACCTTAATTTATAAACTTGCCCACACAACTTATAGACCAAGGGGTCGTTTTGCAAGTCCTAATGTATAAGCGTCCCATTCCACTTATACCTTAGGTGTCAGGGGTTAAATAAATCGATTATTCTATGACATGCTAGTGGGTATGATGGATCATGCAAGTGCAACACACACACACGACTCTGTGCACACAGACCTTTAGTTCTCCCTTTTTGGAGCCGTAACCTCACAGGATACCTCTGTAGTGGCAAACGGAAGCAGTGGGTTGGGCCTCGCCCACCTCTAAACTAGTAAAGCACTACCGGTCAGACCTATCGTACGCCTCAACGCTTGGTGCATGAAGCAGACTCCTGCGTACTCTTGTCGGCTGGTGCACCAGACTTCTGTTGGCGAAGTGCTAACAACACTTGCCGAGTCAACGTATTGGCATCGGTGCATCGACCTTCCAATACCGAATACCCACCACCTTTATTTTTTTTCCTTTTATGCACATGCAAATTTAACGTATCAAACTAATCGAGTCGAAGCTCCCCGGACCAAACTGTCCGTCTCAAAACTAACCGAGCCGATGCTCCCCACAATCTTCCTATGCTAACAGTGTTTGTGAAATGTGAGATCCTAATTACTAGGTTACTCTTTTCAGTTTGTTAATACAGTTTACGTTAACCAAGGACTGCCCCCTATGAAGGGCTCTCAAAGGGCACTAGGAACTATGATGGTAGCTGAAGCCCATCGTTCCCTTTCATAAGGCACTTATTGTTATTGGTTGATTCCCCTTACCCATTGTCTTCTCGTGTTTGATAGACTAACGTAGTGTGATTTTTCACCTTCCTCTCTTCGGGAAAGATGATCTTTCGTCAAACCCGAGCATCTCTACACTCTAGCCAAACCACTTCTCACTACCCCTCCCATCCTTCTTTGGTGAAATCATCCACATCTATCTGACCCAGCAAAATGACTAACTCCAACAACTATCCCAAATCATATCCTATTGCAACTTTAATGATTTGCTAAGTGAAAACCAACCTAGACTATACGTCGAACCGGATAGGAGATAATCTAAATAATCATTCGAATGCCCTAAATTATTTACTGGAGACTTATCATGACACAAATAGACTAAATCCAGAAGATTATAATTTTCCTAATTATTCTGATATTTAATTAATTTTCTTAAGGGTTCCAAGAGCTACCAATTGAACATAAAGTGCACTTTTTAGATATGAATAAAGCTTCATAAAATCATGATAAATTCTAAACAAAATTTATTAGTAAATCCAAGATATAACAATTTTTCCAGTACTTTAAGGACTCTAATTTAATTTTGAGAATAAATTCTTTTTCCTTTCATTAATGAAGTAAGTGCAGTAAATAATCATCCAAAAATTCTTTATAAATCTTCTAGAGCAGATGCTGTCCTAAAAACTTTAGTGGCCAAATTTCATAATTTTTTAATGGGAATTGAGCTCTAGAATAAATAATTACCAAAATCTCAAAAAGCTATGTTTGTAAAGCAAGTATTATAAATGTTCTCCTAAAAATCATGAATAAAATCCTACAACTAAATATTGATCTGAAAACATCAGTGGATAGGTTTCATAATTTTAGAGTTGGTAATTTGCTCTAAATGTTTTATTGACCATAATTGCCCTTTTGGAACTTGTGAAGGATGTACTAAATATAATCAACTAAAAATTGGTACAAAATTCAGGGATATTCATTTAGACCTAAATCATCGGTTGGCCAAGTTTCATTAGATTCAAATGAACAGAGTAATCAAAATAATTAAAACACCAGTTTGGGCAAATTGATACCTAACAAAAAAGTACTAGAAATATAACCCATAAAATTCTTATAAAAATTTGTAAGGGTTCTACCTAGACTAAAACTTACTCTGCCTAAGTTTCACAACTTTTAACTAAAATTTAGTGACTGTGTTACCATATTTGAGCTTCTACCTTAAAACTAGGGTTAGGGTTTTGAGGTGTCTACCTACCTCCAAATCCTCTAAGATTCCTACCAGAGGACTTAGGTTTTACTACCTTCAACTCTACTAAGTTACAAGGTCACACAAGGGCATTTGCCCATATGCCCTTCACAACACTCAAGGGCCCTTCCTTATTGTTTGAGTTTGAACCCTAGAGTAAACCAAACCTAAATTATACCATTCTCCTTAAGAGGGTGACATTGGCCATACCAAGTCAGTGACCAAAACCCCACCCTCTGTTGAGGTGAGATGACTACTCAAAATCCCAAGTGCACCATTATTCAAAGGCATCTCTTTAATGCCTAACTAGGGTTTGGTGATTCCCTAACCAAAACTCATCCAAACAAGTTGAAATTTTGTGCAGAGCTAGGTACTATTGCCAGGGACCACTCACCAAAATTTGGGAGGGTTTGGAGATCATTTGACTACTTAATTTAATTACCCTAGAATTATTAAATAAAAATAAACACTTTTGGCAAGGTGTCTCCAAATATTCTCATTTTTTGACAGACTTTAGATATGGTTAATATTGGTCCCCTGTCCAAATTTCACTCCATTTGGACAAGGGATTAAGGGTGGGCACCCATTTGAACCTCAGGTTAGCCCTAGGTATAGGCCCCATCAAAATGGGTTCCCTGGCAAAACAAGAAGTCCAAATGGGTCCAAATCAATTTTGTATTAATGTATACACATAGGGCTACAACTTTCATGTTGAAAGATTTCCCACCAAAGGGCCCTAAATATTTTTAAAAATTAAAACCATCTATTGTAAATATTGTGACAAAAAAATGAAATAAATCAACATTAATTAATTTCTATGCATCTTGCCGCACGAATCTTGGCGCAAATCAAAGGGCAGCCGAGTCGTCTTCTTCCTTGAGCCGACGACCACGATCTTCCC
Source organism: Platanthera zijinensis (assembly GCA_039513925.1). Lineage (NCBI taxonomy): Eukaryota > Viridiplantae > Streptophyta > Magnoliopsida > Asparagales > Orchidaceae > Platanthera > Platanthera zijinensis. The sequence continues at coordinate 84,404,788 of CM077092.1, forward strand.
GTCCTGGGTCTCATTGCGGACTGGTTTCCCGGCCACCCTTCCACTTCCCCGGCCGGCCACCGCCACCACCACCTTCGGGGAGGTTGGGGCTACCCCCAGCCGGCGGCACGGCCGCCAGAGACGCCTATTCCAGAGATTCTACCAAGCCGATTTTCGGCCGAAAACATTAAAACGAGGACTTGGATCGGGCTCAATTGAGCCCGAACCTCAAACCTAAACATTCCTAGGATCTATCCATGAAACAAGGATAGGGGGAGGACCTTTCTGGTGGCCTGAAGGCGAGAGGAGCGGCGGGACACCATGGTTGATGGCGGTGGCGCTCGGCTTCTGCAATAGTATAGTGGGAGGGCTCGAATTCTTCATTAAAGGGCCGGGAAATCTTCCTCTTGGGCCACTGGTGGTGTTTAAAAGACCAATTGGGAAGGGGGGGTGGATCCTTCATTGCCCATCAAAGCCATTAATGGCATGGCTCGGGTTGAGAGAAGGGGCTGAATATGCCCCTTGGTGGCCGGGAAACGGCTGGAAACTTCTCCCCTTCCCTAGGGGAGTTGAATCCAGCCATTAAAGGTGGCATTTGGCCTCCTTTTGGCCGCCCCCTATATTCCACCTCTTCTTTCCCATTTCTCTCTCCTCCATTAAAATGAGGTGGAGCTCATTTTCTCTCTCTCCTAGTCACCAAGTTGACTTGGTCAATCTTGTGGTCTAAAGGCAGCCCACTCATACAAATTTTATTCTTATTAAGCCACATGAGGGGGATTGAGCTTGGGCTAGCCCTTTTGGGCTAGGTTGACCCAAAATGGGCTTGGGTTGACTTTGGTCCACCTAGCCTCTAGGGCTTACCCCAATGGATCCTTATTGACCCATTGGCACCTCTTAGGGTCTAGGTAGGTCTGGGTAGGGTTGACTTGGCACTTTGGAAGTCACATGACCCTTTGTAAGGGCACTTTGACCACTTTAGATCAAGGGTTTACTTGGGTCAACTCAGGCTCTAAAGTTGACCCCAATAGATCTTTGGAGACCCATTGACACCACTTTAGGTCTAGAAAGACCTAGGCAAGATTGGTTGGGCACATAGAGGCCAACTGCCCTTTGTTAGGGCACCTTGCCTAATTTAGTCCTAGGGTGGTCCTAGGTCAAATTGATCACCTTGGGTTGACTCTAATGGACCCTTAAGGATCTAGTGGGTCCTCTAATAGGTTAGTGGTGTTGTGGTGTGGTCATGGAATCATGGTGAAGCCTTAAGGTCAAACCCTAGGTTTGGTGATGAGGTTGTGTCATAGGCATACCAAGGTGATTCTCACCTTGGCCTTTGATCACCTGGCTCTTTTTTTTAGCTCCCTAGGGCTTTGTCATGACCTGGTCATGATCAAAACCACACTTAGTGGTCTAGTTGGAAATGGGATGTTACAGCTTGTAGGCCCTTGAAGGTCGTGCGAAGCTTTGGATTTCATGTGTGGTCGGCCTGCGTGCCGATGTATGAAATCATATTTTGTCAAGAGCAACTTGTAAGTCCTTAAATCCGTGAGCGTTTGAGTTGTAAACATTCCTAGTATTATCTATATATAAATGAGTTGTTTATATATTAGTAGTGCACATTCATTTGATGAGTTCTTGCAAGCTTTAAACTTCCGCTAGAATGCTCTGGGTTAGGGTGTGATGTTATTTTGGTATTAACCTGTTACCTCGTCGTCTGTTTGTAGAATATAATGTGGGGCCCCGGCCGGACCTTCTATTATAAGTTATTTAACGGGTCGGGTTATTACATCTTGTGCCCAGAACCGCCGCTTTGCGGTGACACCAACACACCCGGGAAGGTCGTCACTTCAAAATGTCGATCCTGCCGGCCATATCGATCGCAGAAGTGTAGAATAAAGTATAAGAGTAAGAATAAACTCAAAACTAGTCCACCAGAATCACATGTTTATAATAAATCTCCACGAAGGGAGTGTCCACAGTAATAACAACCAGAGTACAAAAGGAGGGCTTCTGCCCGATACATCATAATCCTCACTACAAATCACTCATCATGGAAGCAAATCTATAATAACTACAGAAGATCAGGACTCGTTGTCCCAGCTGTCTGAACTCCGGTACTAGAATATCCCGTCTCTAAGCGTGCCGTCTTTCGGGGCTGCTCCTCAATGTTGGGCTCCACGATCCCCTAAAATGATATGGTCCATCGATCGTTAGTCATAAAGACTAAGCCACTATCGTCCTCGCCTTACCCCCGACTCCTAGGCACCGTTCGAGGAGGGTGAAAGTGAAGGACAACAAAGTAGAGTGGAACAAGCTGGTGACAACTACCCTAGCAGGTGTATGTATAAAAGAGCTATAAAAGGAAAAGCACTATAGTAAACAAATAGACAAAATATGAAATATGTAACCTTAACTTATAAGAATGCCCACACAAACTTATAAGTTAAGGGATCCTCTGCAAGGCTCCCATCGTATAAAAAGTCTCATACCAATTTATACGATGGGGTGTCAGTTTACAAGCAAGCTACATTAATATCGATAGAATAATAACCATAACTTATAAGCACGCTCACGCAAGATTATAAACTAAGGGGTCGTTTTACAAGGCCTATTGTATAAAATATCTCATACCAATTTATACAATAGGTGTCAAAGATTATATGCCATGGTTATTCCATGACTTGCAAGTATGTTATGATATGATCATGTTAATGCAACACATACACACCCTACTCTGTGCGCACAGACCTTTAGTTCCCCCTTTCTGGAGACTAACCTCCCAGGATACCTCCATAGTGGCAAATAGAAGCGGTGGGTTGGGCCTCGCCCACCTCTAAACCGATAACAGTACTACCAATCAGACCTATCGTATGCCTCAATGCTAGTAAACAAAGCGGATCTCCTGCGTACTCTTTGACGGCTGGTCCACCAGACTTAGTTTGGCTAAGTGTAAAACCACACCCGTTGACTCAACGTACTAGTGTCAGTGCGACGACTCTCCAATACAGAAGACCCACCACCTTATATCTTATGCGCATGCAATATTAATGTATTATCCACTGAGCCAATGCTCCCCGGACTAACTCATCTGTCACAATTACCAACCGAGCCAAAGCTACCCGGACAATCTCGTATGTCACAATTATCTACCGAGCCCTCGGCTCGCTGGGCTAACCTGCCCATCACCAGAACCACCGAGCCTACCGCTCGTGTGACCAACCTAAATCCCAAAACACCGGGGAGTGTGAGTTTATGTGTAATCCTAGTTATACTAGTTACTCTTAAACATTGATTATTCATACAGTTTACATTAACCTTGGACTGCCCAGGGCATTCCCTGTGAAGGGCTCTCGGGGGAACTAGGAACTACGTTGGGCTAAAGCCCAAGGCTCCCTTTCGCAAGGCTCTTACTATTATTGGTTATTACCTAATTCTCGGTCCCTTTTAATGTTATTCTTGATCTAACCCTAGAGTATTTTGACTCTCTATCTCTCTCTCTCTTCACAGGAAAGACGATCTTTTGTCGATCCTGAGCACCTCTTAACACTAGTCAACCCAATCCTCTTCTCATCATGACTCCTAATGAAGCTCCATTTTCCTCTTTTTCACCTTACTAAAATTAGTAAACTAATAATCCCATCTCCCTATGACCATTCCACGTGTTATCACAATTTCCGCAGTTTTACTAAATGCAGACCAGCTTATGTTATATGATGTACATGATAGGAGGTACTCCAAATTTTTTGCCAAATGCCCTAATATATTTATTGTGAGTCTATCATGACACATTTAGCCCAAATCCATAAACTTATAATTTTCCTAATTAATTTGGCATTTATTAATTTTTCCAAAATTTAGGACATGGGTAATTTTGAACATGAATTACTAGATTTTCTTAAGTTATGGCAACCCAAAAATTATTATCCTTATATGATGTCAATATAACAGAGAATACTATGTTTCACAAACTTTCATAAAAGAATCAGCCCCTAAATAATTAATTCAAGATAAATATAATAAATAAAATTAAAGAGAGAAGTACCTCAAAATATTATCCAAAAATTACACAAAACTTACCACGGCTTTAATATGATAATAAATCATCACTGAAGAAGTTCCATAACATTATAAGTTATTTTAACCATGATTTTATCAAAGTCATCCTTAGGGGCAACATAAAGGTTATAACTACAAGTATGAGCTAATGTTTTCAAAACATCCTAAAATAATTTCCAGAGGCTCAAACTATTATAAAAACTCTTATTCCAAAATTTCATAAGGATCCAAGGTCATATGGTCCTTCAATATTTTCCTAAATTGTATAGGCCTAAACTACTCATAATTGGTTTAAGTTGTGTGTCTAAGTCTAAATGTCACCATATTCCTTCCTAGGGCTATTTACCATTCTAGGATTACATGACTAAACCCCAAGTCCATATATGGACATATCACACCATGTCATTCACAAACCCCCAAAGTTCAACCCTAGGTTTGAAACTAGGATCCTAGGGCAAACCCACCCAAATCCATCTCAAACTCCATGAGAGGATGTTTTCAACTGACCTTGAGGCTCTGGCAAAAGTCCCATCCCCTTTGGGTGAGAATTGACTCCTCTATGCCCCAAACACTCTTTGCCCTAAATTACCCTTAAGGGACCAAACTTTGGTCACACAAATACCTATTCAAATAACCCCACATGGGCTGAAATTTTTAGCAGAGTCAAAATATAACCTTAAAAGACAGTCACCAAAATTTTGGTGGGATTAGAGGTAATTAGACCCCTTAAATAATACATGCAAGGTTTATTAAATTTCTACAAAAACTTTAGGAAAATGTTTTCCAAAAATTCCTATTTTTGGATATGTTTTAGGTATAGTTAAGTGTGACCCTCACCCCAAATTTCAAGTCATTTAGATGGTTGGATTGATGGGGGAACTCAATTTAGTGTCTGGTCAAGCCTATGTATAGGCTGTACCATTTTGAATGTTGTGGTCAAACCACTTACCCAAATGGGTTGAAACAAATTTAAAAATAAAGTAGACTTCATGTTCTACTTTTATGTTGTCCATTTTTTCAAACACGGCCTCTAATGGCCTCATATAATGGCATCAAATAGTGCATGATAAAAGATAATAATTCACAATATTATATATAAATATAATTATACTTTTTCAATTCACTATTCATCTTCCTTTCTCACCCGAACCCGAGCAAAACCAGAAAAAAATGCCATCTGTAGCTTTTCCAAAGCCTAACGCCGGCCACCCGGTCACTTCCCTGGCCAGCCACCGCCACCACCACCTCCGTCGAGGTGGTGGCTATCGCCTGGCGGTGGTTTGGCCGCCGGAGGTGGTGGTTTCCGGCGAACCCGCCACCATGATTTTTGGAATTTCACCATTTTTTTCTCACTTGGATCGGCTCGTTTGAGCCCGATTTCTCAGCCTAATTTGATCTAGATACTAGCACAAGGGGAGATGAGGAGAAGCGGACCTTGTTCGGGGTTCGATGACGGCAGTGGCGGCGGTGGGCCGTGGCTTTATTCCTCTCCGGCGAGCTTGCCTGATTTCTTGATCCTCCACCAAAACCATTGATCCAATACATGATTTCGACTGCCATGAACGTTTTGAAGATGATGAAAGGATCAGAAATTGGAATGGGGGGCTGTATAGGAAGTTTTCTTTTTTTTTCATGGGAGGGGAGGTGAAGGGGTGGTTGGCCATGGTGGTTGGGCTCCCCTCTTTATTTATATGGGCTGGAGTTGATGGGTAGATTAACCTTAAGCATCAAAGAATCCCAAAGGCTGCTTAGGGGAGGTGGAAGGAGTGACCCATGGTCTCCCTCCATAACTCCACTCTCTCTTTCTTCTTTCTCTCTCCTCCATTAAAGGATAACTTGAGATTTCTCTCTCCTAGTCATCATTTACAGATTTTGAATGTCATTCCTTGTAAATATCAGCCACCTAAAGTAAATGGGCCACTTAAGTTGGGCTTAGCCCAAGTGTCTTGGGTTTGAGCTAGCCATTTAGGCTAGTTTGACCTAAACCTAGGTTGAGTTGACTTAGGTCAATTTTACCATTTAAGTTGACTCTAATGGGTCCTGAGTGACTCATTTGCCTCTCCTAAGGTTTAGGGAGATTTGGGTAGGGTTGGGTTGGCACATTAGAGGCCAATTGCACTTAGTTAGGGCACCTTGCCAAATTTTTGACTATTGTGGACTTGGGTCAATTTGACCACTTTGAGTTGACCCCAATGGGTCCTTGGTGACCCATTGACCTCACTTTAGGGTTAGGAAGGCATGTGTGGGGTCCACTTAGCTAAGGGAAGGTCAATTGACCCTATGTAGGTTAGTTTGACCTTTTTAGGGTTAGGGTGGACCTAAGTCAACTTGACCACTTTGACTGCCCCCAATGGGTCCTTAGTGACCCTTTGGACCACCCAAGGAGTTAGGGGTGTTGTGGTGGGGTCATGGAGTCAAGTTGAAGCCTTAAGTTAAACCCTAGGTTTTGTGATGAGGATGTGCTATAGGCAGACCAAGGTGATTTTCACCTTGGCCTTTGATCACTTGGCCCATTTTAGCTTCCTAGGGTTTTATCATGACCTAGGCATGACAAAACAACTCTTAGGGGTCTAGGTTGAAATGGGATGTTACAGTCGTCGGTGGCTTTTCATTGCCATGTGGTTTGTGGAGCAAGTATTATTGTGGATCCAACAAAGATCGTTGTAATACGAGAGTGGCATGTATTGTCTACTGTAGCAGAAGTCAGGAGCTTCCTTGGACTTGCTAGCTACTACAAGCACTACGTGGAGAACTTTTCGCAGATAGCCTTACCTTCACCACATTGAAGAAAAAAGATCAAAAGTTTTTTTGGACGACTGAGTACGCACGGGATTTTGAGGAGTTGAAGAGTCGTCTGACCACGATGCCTATCTTGAGTTCGTCATGCGTTACGGACGGTTATGAAATTTATAGAGATGCTTCAGGGAGCGGCTTAGGTGGTGTTCTTCTTCAGTGCAGATAGGTTATAGCTTATGGCTCATTCCATTTGAAAGTGCACGAGTGAAGCTATCCGGTTCATGACTTGGAGTTAGCGGCTGTGATATTTGCACTTAAGTTGTGGTGTCACTACTTATTTGGTGTGAAAGTTGACATATTCATGGACCATAAGAGCCTTAAATATTTAATAGATCAGAAAGATCTGAATATGCGACAAAGGAAGTGGATGGAGTTCCTCGGGGACTACACCTTCAAGATACATTACACTCCCGCGAAGAGAAATGTGGTCGCAGATGCCTTGAGTCGTAGGACTTCAGTACGGGCAAGTTGGATGCAGATGCATGATGAGTGTCTGATCAAAGAGTTAAAGGCCTTAGATATTTCTTGTGTTGACAAGAATTCCACTGCAAATGCGTGCTTGAACTGGACAGAGGTGCAATATGACCTCATGGACAGGATTCGACGAGCGATGGAACTCGATGAGAGTACGAAGCATTATGCAACGGATGGATCAAATTCCCAATTCCCCTTGGATGATGGTCTTTTGAGAAAGGACGGTCATTTGTGCGTCCCAAATGTTTATAAGTTGTAGGAGGAGTTAATGTATAAGTCACACTTTACTAAATACTCAATCCACCCATGGAGCAAAAATTGTATAAGGACATGAAAAAGATGTTATTGTGGTCGGGTTTAAAAAAGTACAGCTCTTTATGTGGTGAAGTGTCATACTTGTGCCTTGGTAAAAGCTGAATTTAAAAAACCTGGTGGTTTTCTTAAGTTTTTCCCAATTCCTGTGTGGAAGTTCGATGACATATCTATGGATTTCATGCATGGGTTGTCGAGATCACAAAGCGGGAACGATGTCGTATGGGTGATCGTTAACCGGTTGATAATGGTATCGCACTTCGTACCGAGTAAAAAGGATGATTCAGTTGAGAAATTAACTAAGTTGTATGTTGATAATATAGTACATTTGCATGGTGTGCCCCATAGCATCGTTTGTGATAGAGACAGGCGCTTTACTTCAAGTGATTAAAGGCTAATCCACCAATTGTTGGGTACTAAATTGAAGTTCACTACTGTCTTTCATCCGCAGACGGATGGTCAAACTGAGAGGACCAATAGGATAATTAAGGATATGCTCTATGCGCCTTGTATTTCTGGAAGAGGTGGGAGGACCATCTCTATATAATCGAATTTGCCTATAATAATAGCTATCAAGCTAGCATTCAGATGGCACCCTTCAAAGCTTTATACGGTAGGAAGTGTCGTACTCCTTTAACTTGGGCGAAAACAGGCAAATTGAAGCTGTATAAGCGTAAAGAGGTCAAAGATACAAATTCGAATATACGCACTATTCGAGAGCAGTTATTGGTGGCTCTGGATAGGCAAGAAAAGTACTACAATGCCAAGCACTAAAATATGGAGTTTGTGGTTGGCAATTGGGTTTATTTGAAGGTAAATCGATTTAATGGCATTTCCAGGATTCGACGCTTGAAAAAGCTGAGTCCGAGATAACTTGGTCCATTTGATGTGGTTGAACGGATTGGTGAAGCTGCCTATCGGTTAGCCCTTTCGGCAGAGCTAAGTGGTTTGCAAGATGTGTTTCACATATCGGTGCTGCGGAAGTCCTTGAAAGAACCTACCCAAGTGATCGCTGACGATCAGGTACCAATCGATAGTGGGTTGACAACGAAGATTAGACCCATTCGTATCGAGGATACGGAGATCAGGAATTTACGAAACAAAGCTATCAGGATGGTCAAAGTACGTTGGGATAACTCTGGTCGTGAAGAACTGACATGGGAGCGTGAGTGATAAGTTGTAAATATACCTATTTTTTTGTATATTAATTAAGTCATTTTTTGTTTATTTTCTTTGTTTTCAGTCAATTTCGTTCAATAAATTGTTCATATTTTGTAAATTTTATTTCTAACTTAGTTTATTTTATTTTCCAGAAAAATTCCAAAAAAAGTCAAAATAATGTCTTGACACGCCCATGTTAATGACTGACACGCCCGTGTCAATGACTGACACGCCCGTGTCACACCCACGGCGATCGTCAGCCTCAATCCGATGCTCAGAGTTCAGCCATCATCAACCAGAGCAGGACACGCCCGTGTTCGAATGCTTGACACACCCGTGTCTAGACTCAACGCTTTTACTGTTCACCTCTCAACACCACTCAATGTCGTCAACACTCAACGCCGTCGACACTCAACGCCGTCGACACTCAATGCCACTCAATGCTAGTTGTCACGCCTGCGTCAATCCCGACACGCCCGTATCGATGACGGCACTCAACGCCTCCAGTCAGCAAAGGTCAAATTGACTTCCTCCACCTAGCTTCCTCCACCTAGTTGTCCAGTCACACCCCCCTACACGCCCGTGACAAGCATGTCATGACCGTGACCGACACGTGCATGACCCGCTGCTTCCATAACGATGCCAGTTCGCCAGATTTCACCTTCGCCAAATAAACCCTTCCCGACACACCCCCTGTCACGCCCATGACTAGGGCGTGTCGCACCCGAAAAATTTGTCTATAAATAAGAGCATTCAGTAAGCTCTCCTGTTCCTTTTTTGAACCATTTTGCCTAAGGTGTTATGCTGCTTAGATGCTTCCAAAGCTATGTAAGGGAAATTTCCCCCACCTCTCTTTAGTTCTTCTTTTTAACTTTTATTGTAACTCGTTTCTACTTAATAAAATACATATTTTTCTTCTCTTTAATATGGTTTTGGAATGGTAGATCTCCTTATGCAATCTTATTTTATTTTTCTTTTTAGCTTTTATAACTTGTTTAGTTTTAGGAATTTCTCCTAATTTCTAGCCGTTGTAATCGTAATTTTATTTTCATGCAACGTCTTTGTTTAGCTTTAGTTTATTATTTTTACTTTGTTTTCATTCCTATGGGTTTATAAAAATGTTTTAAAAGGTGGTTTTTAATTTTCATTAACTTAGTTTTTTTTAGGATCGTAAAATTTTTCGTTCTCTTTTAGCTTTATTTCCACTTTTTATGCATTTCTATAAAGTTATAAGAATGAAAACGTTATCGTTTAAATTTTCCGCCAACTTAGCTTTCCATTTTATTTTCAAAAGTTTTTGTCCGTTTAATTTTTATTCTCTCTTTTTACGCATTTCTACCGCAATCTAGTGGTAGAAATGTAGTCGTTTTAATTTTTCGATAACTTAGTTTTTTCTTATTTTTGTACGTCTGCGTGCGTGTATGAGTTAGATTTTATAGCTTTCTTTCAATTCATGTATAGTGTGTGTGTGTGTGTGCGCGCGCATTTATTTCTGCATACTCGTTAAGAGTTAAATGGCGTGCTTTTATTTCCCGCCTACTCATTTGAGTAAGACTCGCAATTTACCGCTTTCATTTTCTTCCTACTCATCTGAGTTGGACTTTGTGTGTGTGTGTTTTCATTTCCATAGAGTGTGTGTGTGGGTGCATTTATTTCTTCCTACTCGTTTGATTATGGCTCGCTTTCATTTATTCCCGCCCACTCATTTGAGCCAGGACTAGTCATTTACTGCTTTCTTTACTGCTTTCTTTACTTTTTTATTTACTATTTTCATTTTCTGCTTTCCTTTTATCGCTTTCTAACTCTAGTCATCCCCATTCCGATGAGTGGCTAACCGCTCTTATCCCTTAATATCAAAGAGCATTAGGACAGATAAAATCAATTTAAATAATTAAAGGTCTTCTTTTTCTCGTTAATTAAAGTACTTAAGGTTTGCCCCGGGTTAATGACGCGTAAGACCACATATTGATGTGTGGGCTCTATTTCCGTTGTCCATACGCAGGTGGCCGAGAGGCCGTGCAAATGGACCGATCACCCTTGGGTAAAGAGAGTTTAACACTTATCCTCGAGAGAGATGACGCGTAACTCTACCGGATTGGGTTCCCCACCCAATAGCGGGGTTTTTAGCGTAATGCGGGCGTTAAGAGGAATTCTTCATCGGTCTAACGATCGGTCGAATAGTCTTACCATTCAGGTGAGCTATATTACCTAGAGATATGTGTGCTTATTTTTATGGAACCTCCACGGCCAAATCTCCGCCTTAATTAATTGAAATTTAGGATCTCTTTTTATTAAAATTTATTTTAGTTCGAATTCGATTTGTTATCGTCGCGCTAATTTATTCATCGGCTTACTGCATTCTTTCCTGCATTTTGTATGCTTTCATTTTCTGCCATTATATATTATATATATCTGCTTTTTTTATATAAACACAACATAAATATTATCGGTAAAATAATAGTCCTTTCAGGGAAAGAGTAGAAATAGGTAAACTGACCCCGAGAACAATACGACCCCGATATTCCTCCCCGGGAATATCTTGTATTACACGCGATGGGTGCACTTGCCTCCCTTTCGTTAAAACTCAGTTTCAACCTTTTTTATAGACAATAAATCTGCGCGCCCCGCCTTTCTAAATAAATAAAACCACCGCTTCCTCTTCTTTAATAAAAACCACCATGCGGGCGCCGCGAGTTTTAACCATCAAGTTTTTGGCAATTTTCCTATTTTTTTGTTCTTTTATTTTTTGCATTTAAAGAAAAATACAAAATAATTACAAAAATTAAAACTTTAAAAAAACTACTGCTTATTTTTATTAAAAAACTCAAAAAATATCGTTTCGCGACGTTCGACTCATCGAAAAAACCACCTAAATAAGAGTCTGTTCGCGCGCGATCAGTTTTTTTTTTTAATTTTGTAATTAATTTTTTTAAATACTCTCTTTCCTCTTCTTTTTCCTTTTTTTTAATAACACCTCTTTCTTTCCCCATTCTTGTAAATAACTAAAAAAAATTTGAAAATCCAAAAAAAGAGAATAACTCTATTAATAATAAAAAAAGATGATAATCAAAACACATAAAAAAAGATAATAACCTCAAAAAATCCAAAAAAATTTATGAAACAAATAAAATCGAATATGTCATATCTTAACCCTTTTTACTTTCCAAAAATCTAATTTCGAGTTAATTTATATACGAATTTTACTTATTCTTTGTTTACTATTCGTTTATTAATTAAAGTTTGATAGATTTAAGTGTCTGGGGTTAAGTTTTAAAGAATTTTTTATGTCTTTTCCTTATAATAGGGAACTTGTTTTTCACCACCTCTTCTAATTTTTATAAATAAAAGCTCGTATCTATGTTAGAAAATAACAATTTTGGATTTCAATTATTTCTACTTCATGCTTTTAGAAACATAGAAACGTTCATTTTAAAAAGGTTGCTCTCAAAACCTTTTTATTAAAACCTAGTTTTCTTTCTGAAAACCCATTTCCACTTTTTTTTCATGACTTAGCATGATTACCCCTATTTCATCCCCTAAAAAGATCCTATTTCAATGAGAATAAGATTTCATTCTATAAACATATGCACCCAATATTTTAAAAAGATTATATGTTACGGAGTAAGAGGATAAAATTCATTACTCCTATACATATACATTGGGTTAATTTTAATTTATGAAGATAGAAAAAATAAATTTTTATGTTAGGAAAATAAGATTTCATTTTCCTAATTATTCAAAAAAATTATGGAGGTTCGAGAAAAAAATTACCTCGCCTCAAAATCCAAGCCCTCTTCATATACCACCTAACCACTTAGCCTATTTCAATGATTCTAGAATTAATTTAAAAAAATTTTGAGAGCATAATTTTTAAATTGCATTATTTCCTTTAAACTTATTTTAAGTTAAAGTTTTTTATATAATTCCAATCTATCTTTGTTAAACTAACAAAAATAATTTTCGCTTCCTATTTATTTCGCCTAGAAGTCTTTTTGAAACTCTTCCTCTATTTATAACATTTTCATAATTTAGGATTTTACTCTTAAACCCCGGATATTTATTTTGATCTCTCTTATAATTAATTAAGCGGTAGCTAAACTTAGGATTTTTTCAATTCCTTATAAGTTCATCTCCAACTTTTGCTCTAGAATAGCAAAAACTTAAGTATGGGGGAATTTGATAAGTTGTAAATATACCTATTTTTATGTATATTAATTAAGTCATTTTTTGTTTATTTTCTTTGTTTTTAGTCAATTTCCTTCAATAAATTGTTCATATTTTGTAAATTTTATTTCTAACTTAGTTTATTTAATTTTCCAGAAAAAGTCAAAAAATGTCTTGACACGCCCGTGTCAATGACCGACATGCCCGTGTCACGCCCTCGACGATCGTCAGCCTCAATCCGATGCTCGATGTTCAGCCATCATCAGCCAGAGCAGGACACGCCCATGTCTGAATGCTTGACACGCCCGTGTCTAGACTCAACGCTTTTACTGTTCACCTCTCAATGCCACTCAATGACGTCGACACTCAATGCCATCGACACTCAATGTCGTCGACACTCAACGCCACTCAACGCCAGCTATCATGCCCGTGTCCATCCCGACACGTCCGTGTCGATGACGGCACTCAACTCCTTCATCCAGCAAAGGTCAAATTGACTTCCTCCACCAAACTGTCCAGTCACGCCCCCATACACGCCCGTGACAAGCATGTCACTCCCATTACTGACACGTGTAACGACTCGCTGCTTCCATAATGATGCCAACTTGCCAAATTTAGCCTTTGCCAGATAAACCCTTCCCGACATGCCCCATGTCACGCCCGTGCCTAGGGTGTGTCGCACCCGAAAAATTTGTCTATAAATAAGAGCTTTCAGTAAGCTCTCTTGTTCCTTTTTTGAACCATTTTTCCTAAGGTGTTATGCTGCTTAGATGCTTCCAAAGCTATGTAAGGGAAATTTCTCCCACCTCTCTTTAGTTCTTGTTTTTAACTTTTATTGTAACTCGTTTCAACATAATAAAATACGTATTTTTCTTCTCTTTAATCTGGTTTTGGAATGGATCTAAGCACCTCTCCTTATGCAATCTTATTTTCTTTTTCTTTTTAGCTTTTATAACATGTTTAGTTTTAGGAATTTCTCCTAATTTCTAACCGTTGTAATCGCAATTTTATTTTCATGCAATGTCTTTGTTTAGCTTTAGTTTATTATTTTTACTTTGTTTTCATTCCTATGGGTTTATAATAATGTTTTAAAAGGTGGTTTTTAATTTTTGTTAACTTATTTTTTTGTAGGATCGTAAAACTTTTTGTTCTCTTTTAGCTTTATTTCCACTTTATATGCTTTTCTATGATGTCATAAGAATGAAAACGTTATCGTTTTAATTTTTCGCCAACTTATCTTTCCATTTTATTTTCAAAAGTTTTTGTCCGTTTAATTTTTATTCTCTCTTTTTACGCATTTCTACCGCAATCTAGCTGTAGAAATGTAGTCGTTTTAATTTTTCGATAACTTAGTTTTTTTTATTTTTGTACGTGTGCGTGCGTGTATGAGTTAGATTTTATAGCTTTCTTTCAATTTATGTAGAGTGTGTGCGTGTGCACATTTATTTATGCCTACTCATTAAGAGTTGAATGGCATGCTTTTATTTCCCGCCTACTCATTTGAGTAGGACTCTCAATTTACCACTTTCATTTTCTTCCTACTCATTTTAGTAGGACTTTGTGTGTGTGTGTTTTCATTTCCATAGAGTGCGTGTGTGGGTGCATTTATTTCCTCCTACTCATTTGAGTAGCCGCTTTCATTTATTCCCGCCCACTCATTTGAGCCGGGAGTAGTCATTTACTGCTTTCTTTACTGCTTTCTTTACTGCTTTCTTTACTGCTTTCTTTACTTTTTTATTTACTGTTTTCATTTTCTCCTTTCCTTTTATTGCTTTCTAGCTCTAGTCATCCCCATTCCGATGAGTAGCTAACCGCTCTTATCCCTTAATATCGAAGAGCATTAGGATAGATAAAATCAATTTAAATAATTAAAGGTCTTCTTTTTCTCGTTTATTAAACTACTTAAGGTTTTCCCCGGGTTTACGACGTGTAGGACCACATATCGATGTGTGGGCTCTATTTCCGTTGTCTATATACAGGTGGCCGAGAGGCCGTGCGTATGGACCGATCACCCTTGGGTAAAGAGAGTTCCGCACTTACCCTCGTGAGAGGAGGCACGTAACTCTACCGGATTGGGTTCCTCACCCAATAGCAGGGTTCTTAGCGTAATGTGGGCGTTAAGAGGAATCCTTCGTCGGTCTAACGATCGGTCGAATATTCTTAACGTTCAGGTGAGCGATATTACCTAAAGATAGGTGTGCTCATTTTTGTGGAACCTCCACGGCCAAGTCTCCGCCTTAATTAATTTGAAATTTAGGATCTCTTTTTATTAAAATTTATTTTAGTTCGAATTTGATTTATTATCATCGCGCTAATTTATTCATCGGCTTACTGCATTCTTTCCTGCATTTTTTATGCTTTCATTTTCTGCCATTTTATATTATATATATCTATTTTTTTATATAAACACAACATAAATATTATCGTTATAATAATAGTCCTTTCAGGGAAAGTGTAGAAATAGGTAAACCGACCCCGAGAACAATATGACCCTGATATTCCTCACCGGGAATATCTTGTACTACACGCGATAGGTGCACTTGCCTCCCTTTTGTTAAAACTCGGTTTCAACCTTTTTTATAGACAATAAATCTGCGCGCCCCGCCTTTCTAAATAAATAAAACCACTACTTCCTCTTCTTTAATAAAAACCACCGTGTGGGCACCGCGAGTTTTAACCATTAGTGAGCAAACCATGCGAGATGAGTTTCCCGAGTTATTTTTGTAAAGTCACGTTGTAAAAGTTTTGTGTTGTTTTCCTTCAAATTAATAAAATTTTGGGAAGAAATTTATTCAAGGAGGGGAGGTTTGTAATACCCCAAAAACTAAAAAACAGAGCTCCCAGGTAGCTATCGCCTGACGATGACTATCATTGGTGATAGTGCTACGTGGCAGTTATACACGTGTCGAATTGTCGAAAACCGGCCGAAGAGCAGTGTTGATTTGTGTCAAAGCTTCTATCGACGATATCTCCCAGGCGATAGCTGATATTCCCCGACAATAGCCATAAGTTTGACTTGTCAGCTAAAACGTGGCCCTTCATTCCTATTGAAGAAATGATTGTGTGGTTGGGTTTATTCTTGAGATTCCTTAATCAGAGGAGTGGAAAAAAGAAGATTCATTTCTCTTCTCTTATTTGGAAGCTTGGTGAAGGAGATTTCACAGTCATAATTAAGAGCAAAAGCATGATCCGTGATGGAGAAAGCAAGGCAATCCTTTCCATTCAGATAGAAGTCTTAATCATGGATCCGAAACATTCTATAAGAAAACAAACATAAAATATATATATATATATATATATATCTTTTTCGCATTTTTTATGTATATATTAAAGAAATAAATTAAAAACACACAAAAAAGAAGATAACTTTAAAAATCCAAAAAAATTATAAAGCAAATAAATCGAATATTTCATTCTTAACCCTTTTTGCTATCCAAAAATATAGTTGCAAGTTTATTTATAAGTGAATTTCATTAATTCTTTGTTTACTATTCGTTTATTAATTATAGATTGATAGATTTAAATATCTGGGGTTAAGTTTTAAAGAATTTATTATACTTTGTTCTTAAGATAGGGGACTCATTTTCGACACTACTTCTAATTTATCATAAATAGAGCACATGTATTATGTTAGAAATAAACTATAGGATTAGATTATGTTTATTTCTAGCTTTTAAAACACAGGAATGTTCAATTTATAAAGGTTGCTCTCGAACTTTTTTTTATTAAAATCTAGTTTTCTCTTTGAAAATCATTTCTCCCCATATTTATCATGCCTTACTTGGCATGATAACACAATTTTATTCCTAAAAGAACCTATGTCAATGGGAACAAGATTTCATTCCGTAAACATAGGGATCCAATATTTAAAAAGATTATATGTTACGGAGTAAGAAGATAAATTCATTACTCATATATATAAACATTGGGTTAATTTGAAGTTGTTCCAAAAAATTATATGTTAGGGAAAATAAGATTTCATTTATCTAAAAACATCCAAAAAAATTATTAGAGGTTTGAGAAAAAATTACCTCACCTCTAAATCTAAGCCCTCTTCATAGACTTAATTTAAAATCATTTTGAGAGCATAATTTTTAAATTGCATTATTTCCCGTAAAACTCCCACAATCTAAAGTTTCTATAATTCCAAACTATTTTTGTTAAGCTAACGATCACAAAATTTTGCTTCTATTTGATTACATCAAGAAGACTTTTGGCCAAACTTTTCCTCTATTTAAATTATGTTGATAATTTTAGGACTTAACTCTTATGCCCGGTATGTTTTTATAGATCTCTCTTTTAATTAATTTAAGCGATAACTAAATTTAGGATTTCTTTTAATTCCCTATAAGTTCATCTCCAACTTTTGCTCTGGAATAGCAAAAGCTTAAGTATGGGGGGTATTTGATAAGTTGTAAATATATGTATTTTTACATACGTTAATTAAGTCATTTTAGTTTATTTTCGTTATTTTTCTTTAATAAAATGCTCCTTTTTTGTATATAACTTCTAACATAGCCTTCATTTTGTTATTTTTTTGGAATTTTGCATAAAACTGCCTAAAAACCAAAGTACACGCCCGTGTCCCAATTCGACACGCCCGTGTCAATCCCGTCTTGACATTCAATGCCTCTAGCTCGACGTTCGACATTCGACGTTCGTCGAACTGCCGGTCATGCCTATGTAAATATGCTACACGCCCGTAACAAATCCACCTGTCCTAGACAAGACGACGTCGGCATGGAAATAACTCGACGCCTTCACTAGATAAACCATCTGGAACACTCTAGTCTTGATTCTGGAACACGCCCGTGACTGCCTTAAATTTCCTTATTGACGTTCGTCCAGTCCTTCTCAGCACTCGATGATTCATCGAGCAGCGCTCAATGAAATTCTACCAAATTGCGCTCGATGAAATAAAGCGAGCAACCACTCGACGCCTTAAAAACACTCGACGATTTGCATGTCACGCCCGTGACAAATTCAACACGCCTGTGTCAATCCCGATCGATGTTCGTCAATCCCAGTTCGACGTTCGTCGAACCCAACTCAATACCTCAACCAGGAATTCTTGCTGACACGCCCGTGACATCCCTGTCACGCCCGTGACCAACTAGTGTCCCGATCCAGAAGCTTCCGAAAATCGACCAGTCACAAAAATTTTGCCGTCTTTAGCAAGCCAGCATGATATACCCCCCTTTCACGCCTGTGACCAGGGCGTGTCACCTCCGGTTTGTTTGCTTAGAAATAGAACTTCTCTGTAAGGTCCAAGGGTTCAAACTTTTGGGCAAATTTTGTTGTTTGTGGGCTGCTTCGGTGCACTTCTTGTGATGTAAGGAGAACTCCCCCCCCCCCTCTCTTTTATGATTGTTTTAGCTTTGTAATCAGCTTTTTCCTTCATAAAATATGTTAGATTTTCTCTCCTTATATTTTCTTGAAATGGATGTGAGTGCCCCACTTTTGTTCTCTTTTTATCCTTTGTTTTTTTTGTCTTTCTCTTAAAAATGTGTGTGTGTGTGTGTGTGTGTGTGTGTGTGTGTGTGTGTGTGTGTGTGTGTGTGTGTGTGTGTGTGTGAGTGAGTTTAACTTCATGTTTTTATGTTTTCATGGTTTTGTTTTGCTTAGCTTTTGTTCTAGGTTTTCTTTTATAGTTATTAGTTGTTATGATAACTTCTTTTTTTGACCCTTAGGATTATTTAAGTTTAGTTTTTTTGTACTTTAATTTAATTTTTATGGTTTTATACAAGTATTTTCAAAGTGGCTTTCTACCTTCCTTTTTTACTTGGTCTTTTTATTTTTGTAAAACTTTTGTTCTTTTCAACTTTTATTCCACTTTTTAAACTCTTTTATAAAATTATAACAATGAAAAAGTTGTTATTTTAATTTTTAGGATAAATTTGTTTTCTTTCTCTTTTTGTTGTGTGTGTGTGAGTGTATGAGATAATTTTTCTTGCTTTCTTTTATCGCTTTCTCAAGTATGTATTATGTGTGTGTGAGAGAGAGAGATAATTTCATTGCTTTCTTTTAATTATGGAGTGTGTGTGTGTGTGTGTGTGTGTGTGTGTGCATTTACTTCCCGCCTACTCATTCTAGTAGGACTCGCTTTCATTTCCCGCCTACTCGTTTGAGTAGGACTTGTCATTTCCCGCCCACTTGTTTGAGTAGGACTTGTCATTTCCCGCCTACTCGTTTGAGTTGGACTTGTAATGCATTTATTTCCAGCCTACTCATTTGAGTAGGACTTATAATGCATTTATTTTCCGCCTACTCATTCGAGTAGGACTTGTAATTTCTCTTTTTTTGTAACTTAGCTTTTTATTTTATAATTTTGAAAGTGTTGAGTTCTCGTTTTAGTTAGTTTTATAATTTTTTACGTCGTGTTCTTTTCTATCCCTTTTTTGTTACCCTTTAGCGCTTAGTCTCGAAC
This sequence comes from Platanthera zijinensis, assembly GCA_039513925.1. Taxonomy (NCBI): domain Eukaryota; kingdom Viridiplantae; phylum Streptophyta; class Magnoliopsida; order Asparagales; family Orchidaceae; genus Platanthera; species Platanthera zijinensis. The sequence goes on from CM077092.1 coordinate 84,424,154, forward strand.
TCACGCCTCATTAAAATCATAAGTCGTCCCCATACCGATGTGTGGCTAATCGTTCTTAGACCTCAACATTGAACAACATTGGGACATATGAAATCTGTAACGCCCCAAAACTCAAAAGATCAACGGGCAGCGCTTTGAGGCGAGTTTGGGCCTTGGTAAGGGTCACACGGCCTAGGACACGGGCGTGTCCCAGGGCCGTGTTATGCACGAGATTGACGACTCACTGAGTGGTCAACAAAAATGCAGTCGACGAGTGTCGAGATAGGGAATACGGCCTGAGATACGGGCGTGTCAGAGGCCGTGTCCTGCTCGGGCAGTTTGCTCGATTGTGTTGAGGGAGTTACATGGCCTGGGACACGGGCGTGTCCCAGGGCATGTCTAGCACACGGCATGTGACATGGGCGTGTCATATGGCCGTGTCATGCTCAGGACATGTTTGGTCCCGTGTCGTTTGAGGCACACGGCCCGTGACACGGGCGTGACACTTGGGACAAGGGCGTATTCCAAGCCATGTCAAGGGCTGTGTCATGTTTGGGATTTTCCTGATTGACGTCGAATGAGGAACACGGCCTTAGACACGGGCGTGTCAAGAGACATGTTCGGCCCAGGAAGATCATTTTCAGGGCGAATCGTGGCCGTCTGTTTCCTTATTTTGGGATCCAATGGCTAAGGCATATCCATCTTAGGGTTAAGGCCGAGAATGGGGTTGAAAACCCTCATTTCTTTTGGATTCATTCTCTTTTTAAGTTCTAGAGAGAGGGGAGAGCAAGGAGGAATAAGGAAGAGAGATCTGGTCACCGGAGGAGATTCGAAGCACCAAATCGCAAGCCGAGTCCAGATTTACGGAGGCAAGATCATCGCGGTGCTTTCCAACCGTATAGATTTCCATGGCGCCAAAGAGGAATGCTAGGATAACGATTCTCTTCTTGAACATGTGAAGATTTCCTTCTTTTGCATAAGGAAACCCGCTCCCGCGAGTGTTCTGTGTTCCTTGGGGTAGATGTGAATAGTCCCCCTTATTTGCATGTAGAGTCCGAAATCGAGATACGGACATAAGCTTGGTGTGTGAAGCCTACCCAGGCAAGTTGGTCTGGATTGGTGATGTTTCATTATGCATGATTAGCCGGAGAATACTCCGTGCCTTTGGTTATTTTCGGGTTTTCTACGCGGTAGATTGCAACAGGGAGTCTTGGGGATTAACTTCAAGGTACACCCGGAAAACTGGGCGGAAACGCATTTCTGCCAACTTGGTGGCCTGGGTGCCAGACTTGAACATAACTGGGTTATGTGCATGTTTGATCGTTTTGGGACTCGGGGAAGCTTGACCCGTGCATATGGCATAAATTGACATTTCGGTGTGAGCAATGGGTTAGGTGGAACCGTACCCGCTCTTTGTCTTTTGGTTAAAGAGACCTAAAGTACATGGCACTTACCGTTGGCATAGATGGAGGGTCTTGGGATTAGGCCAGAAAGACTAAAATGCTCACGAGTACTGGCGTTCAAGGGACGGTGGTGAGACTGCAGTTTTGACCGGGTTCACCGTGTAAGTGCCCTGAGAGCATGGGGTGTGCGACCGTGTGTGTCTGCACCTGTGATGTTGTGATTTTTCGCTATATTGCTTATTATGCTAATAAGTGCAAGGAAGGAGCATTGCCGCCTCGAGTTTGGGGCGGGATCGTTATAATTTGATCAGCTTTACCTGATCGTTACTTTTGTTTGCCACCGTTGCGCTGAATTGTGCTTACAGGTTCTGTGGAGCCGAGCGGTAAATAGCGGGCCAAAGCCCATGTTGCTGAGCCGGCCCTTGAAGTCCTTGTTGTGTTTACTTACTTTAATTCATGTGTGACCAGTCTGCGAGACGAAGTATGGAAGACATTGTTTTAAATTTAGTGAAATCTTGTAAGGCCCTAAGGCCGGTACATTGTAATTTCATTCCTGTTGGGGTTTTCTAGTGGACATTCATGCTAGTGGCTGGGTTCTTATTTCTTGCAACTTAATAAATTGATTCCGCTAGATGCTCTGTGTAGGCCATTACCATTGGAAGAATGCTTTCAATGAGTAACCCTTCGGTCTTTCTGTCGTAAATGGCGTCGGGCCCCGGCCAGACCTACTATTATATGCTATGTGACAGATAGGGGTGTTACAATTTGGTATCAGACTATCGGTTTCGGTCAGGCTTAAATGAAGTCGTGGACAAATTAACTTTAATGGGTGGTGTGCACATGTGTATGCGTCATCGTTATAACATGAAAAGAACCCATGAATGTCCACTTAGGAATGAAAATACACATGTTTGAGGAACCTGCGTGTTCCTATAATTGCTTTTTGCAATTTTGTTTGGTCGCTTAAGGGTGTTTTGTACGACTATAGGTGACCAAGAGTGGTGCTGGGCCGTCAGAACGTCCAGTTTCTGAGGCAAGTAGCGCACCAAACGATGCGCCGACAACACCTCCTTCGGCTGAGACCATACGATTGGTAGCTGAAGTAAGCTTTGTGATGATTAATGCACAGCCTGTGAGGCAGAAGCAATAGCCTACACCTGCTGTGGAGCAAGTACCGCTCCAAGCGGCGGAGACAAAGAGAGTGGAGCAGGTTATGGTGGAGCCAATGATGCCTAAGAGAGCAACGGAGAAACAGCTCAAACACATTATGGGCTTTAATACTCAAGTGTTCTCGGGGATGGGAACCCCAACCCAAGCGGAGGATTGGCTCTCCAGAGTTAAGAGAGTCTTGATAGCTACAAAGACGGAAGAGTGGCAGAAGACCACTATTGCCACTTTCTTGTTGGATGGCGATGCAAGACTGTGGTGGGAAGGTTTGGAGTTACACCATTTGAGTGGTATACAACTTACTAATGTCTCAATAGAAGAATTCTTGAGACTGTTCTTGGCTCGATACCTCCCCTCGGCTCAGAGGATTGCATTGGAGAACGAGTTTCAGAAGTTGGTGCAGGGAGACAGCAGCGTGGATGAGTACCTCCACGAATTTACAGGTTCGGGTCGGTATGTAAGTTCTACATTCGCTGATGAGGAGCGAAAGACAAACAGATTTTATGAAGGTCTGAGGGATGACTTAAGACAACTGCTTTCGGGGTCGATGAAGCAGGGCTTCTTGACCCTGGTCAACATGGCCCGGTCTTTGGAGAAAGTTTTGAAGAATGTGCAGGCAAAGAAAGACTCCAATGTTAAGAAGACAGAGTTCAAGGTGTCGACTACCTCAAAGTCTGGGTATCATAAGTTCTTTAAGAAGGCAAGGACTTCGGGTCTAGCTCCTTCTTCTGGTGCTTCAGGCACGACCATGGGCCGAACCCCGGGCGCTTGCATTACTTGCGGGAAGCTGGGGCATTTTGCCCATGACTGTTGGAGCGGTCGTCCAAAGTCTAAGAGGAAGCAGGGAGCAACTTACGAGGAAAAGGGCAAGGCAGTGGAGTCAACCGCATCCCATTATGCTCCGACTCAACAAAGAGTATACAATCTTGGCCAGCAAGAGGCCATCAAACAAGCGGATGTGGTGACATGTACGGTTTAAATTTATAGCAATTTAGCTTTAAATACTGTTACCTTGTGCTTGTTAGCTTATTACTATTTGTATAGGCTTTGTTTTGATTTGTGATAATCCGCCAAGAGCACTCTTCGATAGGGGAGCTTCACACTCCTTTTTGTCCGAAGGTTTCATATCGCACATCGGAGTCCCCTCTTCGATGGTGAAGGACAAATTGGACGTGTTGTTGCCGAATGGGTGTTCTATGCGCGCGTACAGAGTTTGTGCCGTAAAGATTTGTATTGGGAGTCAGGACTTCGACTTCCTAGCATCATTACTGCCGCTAGTAAAGTTCGATGTCATTTTTGGTATGGACTGGCTTTTGGAGCAGAAAGGATACATAGATTGCAATCTTAAGGAAGTCAAGTTGGGAGGTTACTGGGAGACAATGTTTGCGGGTTTGAAGGTGTCGAGCAAGACCTTAATGTCTTCTCTTTAGGTGGTCAAGGCAGTTCGTGCTGGTGCAGAGCTGTTCTTTACGCTAGTGGAGGCTGCGAAGCATAAGCCCAATTTGGATAGCATCCCAGTAGTGTGTGAGTACCCTGACGTGTTCCCGGACAATCTTCCCAGAGCCCCACCCCAGCGGGAGATCGACTTCACGATTGAGCTAGTGCCAGGTGCCAAACCTGTGTCACGCTCTCCTTATAGGTTGGCATCTAAGGAAATGGCAGAGCTAAAAGTTCAACTTGAAGAGTTGTTGGAGAAGGGTTATGTGCGTCCATGTTCGTCGCCTTGGAGCGCACTAATCCTCTATGTCAAGAAGAAGGACAGAAGTTTGCGGCTTTGTATCGACTATAGATGTAAGACCCCCTTTTTTTTCTTTTTCAACCACCGGGGTCTTAGCCCAGAATTGCCGCTTTGCGGTGGCACCGACTCACGGGAAGGCCGCCACTACAAAATTCCAATTCTGCCGACCCTTTTCGATCACAAAGAGAGAGAAGTAAGTATTACACTGAATGTAATCATGTCCACAGAAACACATATGAATAGAAATCACAACAAGTCCATCAATATATAGTAAAAGAAAGTACTACAAAGGAACTGTTCAGATAAAATATAGAAATGGGCTCGAGCCCGGTACATCAGAGTCCTCACTATAAATCACTCATCGCGGAAGCTATAAAAATACTAAACACTCATGGAGCTGGTCACAGGTGCTCCGGTGCTAGACTGGCCCACCTCCATGCGCATCGTACTCCGCTGGTGCTAGTCCCTGGGTTGTTGGTCCCTGTCTCCCATCCGGAGCTCCTGTAATGTTGTGGTTCGAAAACCATTAGTCATAAAGACTAAGCCCTATCATCCCCTCCCCCTCCCCCCACGGCTCTTAAGCACCGAGCGGAGAGGAGGAAAAGGAAGCTACAATGGTGGAGAATAATCAAACGGATGACAGTGGAACTAGTCTAGCAACTGTTCACGGTGTATAAACAACTAATTAAAATAGAGTACATATAGCAGTTCTACGGTAGTGAGTAATAAAGTAGACATGTAGTAAGTAGCAAATTTATAAGGAGACAAACAGAAAGTAAGTAAGTAAATAAGTAGGTAACCTTAACTTATATGAATGCCCATACAAACTTATAAGTTAAGGTGTCTTTTGCAAGGCTCCCATCAGATAAAAAGTCCCATGCCCATTTATACGTTGGGGTGTCGGTTGTATGCAGATATGAGTGTAGTGATATGTTATGTCATGATTCATGCAAGTGCAACTCACGCACGCGACTCTATACGCACAGACCTTTAGTTCCCCCTGTTCGGGCAGCTAGCTTCACTCCAAGGAACCTCCGTAGTGGCAAACGGAGACAGTGGGTCGGGACTCCCACTCCTAGGCGGGTATCCACACTACCGGGCCTAGCCCTTCAGTATGCCCCTAGAAGAACACAACCTAGAGTATCCGCGTACTAGTGCTGGCTATATCCACCAGACTTTTTTTGGCTAAGTGTCCCACACCGCCGAGTCAATGTACTGATGTCGGTGTGAACGACAATCAAATACCAAAGACCCACCACCTTATTCCGTACCCAAACCCTCGAGCCCTCGGCTCCCCGGACTGACCCGTCCGTGCATCTACCTTCAGAGCTACCGTCTGAATGGTAATCAAACCAACTTATTCTACCTCCCTAGCTACTAGGGTGTGTGAATGTGCAACCCTAGATATTCTAGTTGCTCTTTTAGTTTATTATTCCTACGGTTTACGTTAGCCCAGGACTGCCCCCTATATTCCCTGTGAAGGGCTCTCAAAGGGCACTATGAACTATGATGGTAGCTGAATCCCATCATTCCCTTTCGCAAGGCACATACTTTTATTGGTTTTTACCCATTACCCGATCCCATTCAAATTACTTTGGATCTAACCGAGTGTATTGAGACTTTTCCTCTCCAACTGGGGTGGACGATCTTTCGTCATTCCCGAACACCACTTAACACTAACCAATCTCACACTCTACTCATCCTGACTTCCAATAATGAACTTAATTTTACTTACCCTATCCAAACCAGCAAACTACCAAAATTCTATCTCCCCAAGTTCATTACCCACTCTAGTTCAGTTTCTACGGTTTTACTATATGTAGACTATCCTAAGCTATTTGAGGTATACAAGGGGTGGTACTCCAAATTGTATTCCAAATCTCCTATAAACTTTACTAGAGGTCTATCATGACATAATTAACCTAAATCCAGAAATTTATAATTTTCCTAATTAATCTGATATTTATTTAATTTTCACGAAAGATTGGCCATGGGTAATTTTAAACATGAACTACATGATTTTCTCAAGTAATTGTCACCCCCAAAACTATGATCACTAAATAACAGCATGGTATCATCAAATACTAATTTTCATGATTTTACAAAAAGTATTTAGCCTCTAATTAATTTATCCATTGTAATCCCATTAATCCTATATAAAGAAGGAAGTACTTAAATTACTCATCATAAAATTATAGAAAAATTACTGAATATTAATATGTACAGAAAAGGTCATTGTGCAGAGATCATAATTTTACAGGCTTGCTAGACACCAAAATAGATTTAATTTAGTTTTCATGAGAAACAACACTTAATGAAGCAAGCCTTCGAATTAAACTTCTAAAAATCCCATAAAGTTTACAGAGCTTTAAAACATAATAAAGAGTCCTCTGCCTAAAGTTCATCAATTTTCAGAAAGTATTTTCTCCTTAATAAATTTCTAAGCAAATAATACAAACCACTAAATTGTAAATGAAGTATCCAATATAATGATCCTAAATTCATAATAAAATCTCCAGGGCTTGTTCTAACCTTAGAAACTACTCTACCAAAATCCCATCACTGTTCAGTGAGTTTTAGTGACATTTTCTATCTCTATAAGTTTTGTGCCCTAAACTAGGGTTAGGGTTTTGAGGGAACTATTTACTTTAAAATCCATTTATATTTCTACAAGTGGATTCTAGCTACACTAGAATTGTATCTACCAAGTTTCAGATCATAACAAAGTCATTTGACCACTTGCCCTTCACAAACCACCAAGAACCATCCTTAGGGTTTGACCTTGGGTCCTAAGGCAACTTTACCCCAATTCACCTCAAAATCAATGAGAGGGTGCTAGGCATCATGCCTAGTCAGTGTCCAAAATCTCAGCCTCTGTTGAGGTGATCTGGCAACTCCAATCTCAAAGTGCACTTGTGACCTAAAAACCCCTTAATAGGGCAAGGCTTAGGTTTGTCCATTTCCAATTTAAACATCTCCAAATGAGATGAAATATTATACAGAGCCTTATAATAAACCCAGAGACCACTCACCAAAATTTGGGAGGGTTTGGAAGTCATTAAGCCATCTAATTAATTTACTCTAAGATTATTAAATTTTTCTAAAAACTATAGAAACACATTCTCCAAAAATTCCCATTTTTCGACATGCCCTAGGTATAGCTAGGGTAGACTCCCTGCCCAAATTTCAGATCATTTAGTCAAGGGATGAAGGGTGGGCACACCTTTTAGTCTCTGCCTAGTTCTAGGTACAGATCCCACCAAAAGAGGTGCCCTGGTCAAAACAGTTCATTAAATTGACCCAAATCAATTTTAAACTAAAGTAGACCCATAGGGCTACAAATTTCAAGTTGACAATTTCTTCATATAAAGCCTCTAGGTATTTTTTATAAATTTTCTAATGTGGCTGTTATTTGAATACAGAAAATTCATATAAAGAAAAGATTAAATAAACAGCACAGATCTTGAAGCAGATCCAACTGTGTTGGGTCATCTTCTTCCTCCAGCCAAGGGCTTGGATTAGCCAAACCTGGAGTGCATTCCAGCCACTGACGTCGGCCATCCAGCCTCCTCCCTGGCCGGCCACCGCCACCGCCACCTCCGTCAAGGTGGTGGCCAACGCCGAGCGGCGGCACGGCCGCCGGAGAGGCGGAATCCGGCGAACCCGAGCATTAACATTTTGCGGGAAAAAAATTAGTAAGAGGTGTTCTTCCCGATCGGGCTCAGTTGAGCCCGATTCTTAATCCTAAGAAGGCTAAGATCTACCAGTAGAGAGAGGAGGGGAGGACCTTGTGTTGGGTTATCTTGTGAGGGTTGGCACAACACTTTGTGCACGCAGCGGAAAGGAAAAGTACGAGAACAGCCCAAGAGAACTGGATCTGGCCATGATCGTTGTATCAAGAAGTAAACAAAATAACTAGGGCAAAATACCTTAGTGGCGTTGAGTCACAACTCAACGAAGATGCTCCAAGTATTGAGTGATGTCGGTGGCGAGTTGTACGTGGAATAATATCCACGTCTCTGCAGAAATCCACACGAGCAGGAGAAACCCGAACTGCTCGTCGCACGAACAATCGGGAGGAAGACAGCCGAACCTTTGCGACTCCACGGACTGCTAGGTCCGTACCAGGAGAGGCAAGAACAACGACTATCGCCGGAGAAGGGAGGGTCAGCGGAGCAGACACGGCGGCGGCGGAACACTTCCGTCCGGCGATGTGCGAGATGCGGCGGAACGAGCGATCGGCGGAACTCTTTCCATCGGGTTCTAATCGGCCGCAAAAGCACAAGTTATTCACCCTTTTTCCAAAACCCTAAGTGTCTATTTATACCAAAGGTATAAATAGACCTAAAGGAATGGCTATCCGCAGACCACACAGCATAGGGTCCCTGGAAGGATTCGGCGAGAATTGGCAAAGGCGTTCGGCGAGAATCATCCGCCAAGTTGTCGAGAATCAGGGACGATTCTCGACGAATGGCCTTTAGTCGTCGAGTCATACTCGACGACTCTCGACGATACTTGTCGATCGGCGAGAATCATCAGGCAGATTCGGCGAGAATCGATGGACAGTCCCGACGACTAAGTCTATGATTCTCGACGAATCTATCAGAATGATTCTCGACTAAAACCCCATAGTCGTCGAGACGTTCTCGACGATTTGCCTTGGTCGTCGAGTCAAACTCGACGACCTTTCGACTATCCATGCCCTATGAACTTTACTGGCAACAATTGCCTGACCCCATACATAATGGTGATTGGTAACCTTTACCAATACGGTCAATCTTCCAACTCCTCCATAGCTCTTATGTGCGACCCTGCAGGCTCATATTGCGTTGGCAGTGAGATTACATGTTTGACAACTTCTAGATCACCATGGTAACTCCAACAGTCTCCCACTTGATCTTGGAAGTATCAAACCATAAACCTCACAAACAATGAGCGGCATCTAGCAATGCATCATTGCTCCCCAAGCAATAAGAGTTTATAACTCAAAAGCCTTCATGAACAATGTATCAGCGTTGTCTTTGTCCCTTTGTCCCTTACATCCGGAAAGAACTAGAGGCATGGACCGTGTCACCCTCATAATAGCTCAATCCAAGTTTCCTGATCTAGAACGGACATCCAGAGAATGGTGAGGCCAATATCACATATTGTCTCCACTAAGCATGGCCATGCATTTCTCAGTCCAATTCCATCAAGGGGCCCATGGATGCAACTCCTGTCATATAGGAGGACAAATTCCATATCTGCTCACACACAAACACCCAAATGATTCGTAACGTGCCCAACAACCACCCTTATCATCAACCTTTCTCAAGGAAGACTTTAGATGGCATCAAAGCATGCTCTTCCTCACTTGATGAATGTTGTGACTTCAGGTCAAAGGACCACAACACCATTGCCAGTAGAGACCTACTTGTGACACGATTAGATAACAATCCACAAAGTAGTCTCTGGTTGGGTCTGTCCAGTACAACTTGTTCACTAACAAGTACCCACGTGATGACTTGATATCACAATATCATGACCTGTGAGAACTGGTCATCAGTCAACGCACGTGCTAGTCTTCATGTATCATCATTACCCTTAGATCCTATGATGATACCACGACCAGGGACTTTTAAGAATGAAGCTTCAAATGAATCATAGGCTCTCACATTCAAGTCACGTACTTGATGTCCTATGGAAGCGAACATTCTAAGGGTATTCATTATGTTAACATTTAACTATCATATAGAAAAACCATAATAATGGAATATGCCATTAATTGTAAAAAGAAAATCTAGGTACACAATTCATCATATGGAAAAACAATAAACAGCCAACAGAATATATCTTTACATGCAACCCACAAGGCTCCCACTAGACTTGATCATTCAGGTATCGTATACCCATTGATCTAGTATGACCATCATGCTTTCTCTGCGCGAGAGGCTTTGTCAGTGGATCTGCAATATTCTCCTCAGTCGGCACTCTGCAAATGTTCACATCTCCTCGTTCGACAATCTCACGAATAAGATGGAACCGCCGAAGTATGTGCTTGGAGCGCTGATAGGATCTAGGTTCCTTAGATTGTGCAATTGCACCATTGTTATCACAGTAGAGAACTACGGGACCAACAATGCTAGGAACTACATCAAGCTCGCCGATGAATTTCCTAATCCATACAGCCTCCTTCGCTGCATTAGCTGCAGCGATATACTCGGCTTCCGTTGTAGAATCAGCAACTGTCTCTTGCTTGGAACTCTTCCAGCTCACAGCTCCTCCATTCAGGCAAAACACAAACCCTGACTGAGACTTTGAATCGTCCCTATCAGTTTGGAAGCTAACATCCGTGTAACCACTTACAACGAGCTCTTCCTCTCCACCATACACCAAGAACACATCCTTAGTTCTTCTCAAGTACTTCAGGATATTCTTGACTGCAATCCAGTGACACTCACCGGGGTCTGACTGATACCTGCTAGTCATGCTTAAAGCAAAGGAGACATCGGGTCGAGTACATAACATTGCATACATGATTGATCCAATTGCCGAAGCATATGGAATCAACTTCATGCGGTCCTTATCTTCACAAGATTTTGGACACTGGTCCTTAGAGAGATTCACACCATGAGACATGGGCAAAAATCCTTTCTTGGACTCAAGCATGTTGAACCGCTTCAACACCTTATCGATGTATGTACTCTGGGTCAAACCCAGCAACTTCTTCGATCTATCTCTATAGATCTTAATACCAAGTATATAAGTCGCTTCACCCAAGTCATTCATAGAAAAGCAGTTCCCTAGGTTGTTCTTAACAACTTTCAGGGTAGGAATGTCATTCCCAATCAACAGTATGTCATCTACATACAGTATCAGGAAGACAACAATGCTCCCACTGATTCGCTTGTAAACACAAGGCTCATCTTCATTCTTGATGAAACCAAACTCTTTGATTTTCTCATCAAAACGAAGATTCCAACTTCGAGAGGCCTGTTTCAGTCCATATATGGACCTATTCAGCTTGCATATCTTAGTGGCTTCATTTGGGGATACAAAACCCTCGGGTTGTGTCATGTACACTTCCTCAAGGAGGTTTCCATTAAGGAAAGCCGTTTTGACATCCATCTGCCAGATCTCGTAGTCATAATACGCAGCAATAGCAAGCAATATCCTTATGGACTTTACCATGGCAACAGGGGAAAAGGTTTCATCATAGTCAATACCATGAATTTGTCTAAAACCCTTAGCCACCAGTCGCCCTTTGAATGTCTGTACATTCCCATCCATGTCGGTCTTCTTCTTAAAGACCCACTTGCACCCTATGGGTCGTACCCCTTCAGGTGGTTCCACCAAGTTCCAAACTTGGTTTGCATACATGGAGTCCATTTCGGATTTCATAGCCTCAAGCCATTTGTCGGAGTCCGGTCCATTCATAGCCTCTTGGTAGGTTGCTGGTTCATCATCATGATCCATTAGCAACACATTACCTATTTGAGACACGAGAAATCCATATCTCTCAGGCTCAAATCTTGGTCTACCAGATCTACGCAGGACATGTGTTTCTTGAGTAGGTTCTCTAGCTACAACACCTTGTAGTCCTAATTCAGAATCCAATTCTGGTTCATTCACTATTTGTGGTTCTTGAACTTCTTCAAGTTCTACCTTTTCAGTCTTTCTTGATAAGAACTCTTTCTCCAAGAAGACGCCAGTCCTTGCGACAAACACTTTGCCCTCGGACGGCAGGTAAAAGTAATACCCTTTCGTTTCCTTAGGATATCCCACCAGATAACATTTATCTGATTTGGGTTCCAGCTTGTCAGGCATTTGACGTCGCACGTATGCCTCACAGCCCCAAATTTTAATGAACGACATACTAGGACGTTTCCCAGTCCATATCTCATATGGTGTCTTCAGAACTGTTTTTGTTGGAGCGCGATTCAGTGTCAAAGCAGCAGTCTCTAAAGCAAAACCCAAAAGGAAACAGGCAAGTCTGCATGACTCATCATCGAACGTACCATGTCTAACAGAGTACGATTTCTCCTCTCAGACACACCATTGTGCTGTGGTGTTCTAGGTGGAGTGAGCTGTGATATAATACCACACTCTTTCAGATGATCACGGAACTCGTGACTCAGGTATTCACCACCTCGATCAGATCGGAGTGCTTTAACCCTTTTGCCCAACTGGTTTTCTACTTCATTCTTGAACTCTTTGAACTTTTCAAAGGTCTCGGATTTGCACTTCATAAGATACACATATCTGTATCTACTGAAATCATCAGTAAATGTAACGAAGTAGAAATACCCACCTCTAGCCATGGAACTCATGGGTCCGCATACATCACTATGTACAACACCCAAGAGATCCTCAGCCCTCTCAGTATAACCAGTGAAAGGAGCTTTTGTCATTTTGCCTAACAAACAAGATTCGCATCGCTCAAATGATTCATAATCAAATGAGTCCAAAAATCCATCCTTATGGAGCTTGGATATGCGCTTCTCGTTTATATGGCCCAAACGACAATGCCAGAGATACGTAGGGTTTGAGTCATTTGTTCTTAGTATTTTATTATTTTCTACATTATAGATCATATGGTCTAAGTTCAAAACATAAAGACCATTAAACAGTTGGGCTACAGCATAACAAACATCATTCTTAAATATGGAACAACAGTTGTTCTTAATTATAAAAGAAAATCCAATCATGTTCAGACATGAAATAGATATAATGTTTCTAGTTATGGCCGGAACAAAATAACAATTATCTAGTTCTATTACAAGCCCACTGGGCAAAGAAAGACGGTAAACCCCTACGGCTACAGCAGCAACTCTTGCTCCATTGCCGACACGCAGGTCCACCTCCCCTTTACTCAGCAATCTTCTCCTTTCCAGTTCCTGCACATTTGTACAAATGTGAGAACCACATCCGGTATCCAATACCCAAGATGAAGGAGCAGAAAGGTTTATCTCTATAACATAAATATCTGAAGCGGAAGTCATACCTCCCTTCATTTTCTGCAGACCCTCAATATAAGAAGGACAGTTCCTCCTCCAATGACCAGCCTTGCCACAGTGGTGGCATTTCCCTTCCTTCACCGTGCTTTTCTTCTTCTTCAGTGCAGAAGACTTGGGCTCAAGATGTGACTTAGGTCCCACCTTCGTCTTCTTGAAGCCCTTGGCCTTGCCCTTGCCCTTATGCACCATCAGTATGGGGCTGGTAGGCTTGGCCTTCTTCATATAGATTTCAGCAGTTCTCAACATGCCTAGGAGTTCGGGCAGTGTCTTGTCTATTTCATTCATGTTATAGTTCAAGACAAACTGCTCGTAGCTGTCCGGCAACGATTGCAGGATCAGATCTGTGGCCAACTCTTGACCCAGAGGAAAACCTTGTCTTTCAAGGTTCTCTATATACCCAATCTTCTTGAGTACGTGAGTCCCTACTGAGTCTCGAACTCCCATCTTGCACTGAAACAACGCTTTCATGACGTCGAACCTCTCTTGACGAGCCTGCCCTTGAAACATTTTCTTAAGATGCTCGTCAATCTCCTTGCACCCCATGTTCTCATGTTGCCTTTGGAGCTCAGAGTTCATGGTGGCAAGCATGAGGCATTCGATGTCTAAGGCATCATCGGTATACTTCTTGTAAGCATCCTTATCAGCACGGGAAGAATTCCCGGTCGGCACCTCGGGGGATTCCTCTTCCAAGACATAGAGCTTTCGCTCTTGCCTGAGAACAATTCTCAAGCTCCTGTACCAGTCCATATAGTTAGTCCCATTGAGCTTATCCTTCTCAAGGATGGCTCTCAGAGATAAAGTGGAGTGTGAACCACTTGTCATGGAATTCTACAAGAATTCATGCAGAATAAAATCAGTACCAAAGTTTCAAAATACAATTTATTTTAATTTGGACTCTAATTAAAACTCCCACTATTTTATTCGAACTAATAGCCCTCACTATCAATTCGGAGAGTTCATGCGAGCTACTCTCTTAGTGGACAAGATCCGTATTTCACCAACACAATGAGTCAGCTTTGGCTTTCCTCTCACGATGTAGTTATTTAGGTAGGCAACGTTTGCCAATTGCATCCTCATGCAATTCTTGTATGGTTGGTGAATAACTCTTTATTCGCATCCATCATATGGTGCATGCCAACCCTATACCTCTAGGCGCTCAACCTTTGAGGTCACCTAGTTAAGTGGGGCCCGATGTCGACAGTGGGATATCACAATTATCCGCTCGCACCCTTACCAAGATAGATTAATGCACCTTGCTTTGGCAAGCCCACACTTCATCGATCGAGGCAGGAAGAGTGTCATCCATCGGAAGGCATCCGAACACTTAATGTTTGATGAAGGGATTTAAATTTTGATAGTATGTTAATAATTAACCATGATCAACATTTGATCAATGTGCACATCTAAATAAAATAAAACATTTCTAGAATCCACATGCATCCCTTATGTGCACAACAAGACACTATCAACATTTGATAAAGCAAAGGGCTAAATCTGAACATATGGGCATTTCCAAATATTCAGGTTTACATGCATTGGACAAAGGGGAAAGGCAACTCAACTTAAAGCAGTAGACAAGCTCATCTCTCTTTGCTGGACTCAAAATCCAAAACAAAATTCGAGGGATGGTTACTGCTAAGGAGACAACAACTTCTACAATTAGAAATTGCTACGAAATCCCAGACGTTCCTGGCGGGGTTCCAAGGGGCAGCGCCCCTGGCGGTGGTCCCGCTGACAGATCAGCGGGCGGGGTCAAGGGGCAGCGCCCCGACCAAATTTTGCAAAATCACCACTGATTTCCCTTGGAAAAATCATCAACAATTGATGTTCCAGGAATAAATCTAGACATTTAGAACACTTCTAAATCCCTAGGTTTACACGTGTTGGAATTCCCTAACTTCCAATACAACAGTCATGGCCGCAACCTGGCTCTGATACCACTGTTGGGTTATCTCGTGAGGGTTGGCACAACACTTTGTGCACGCAGCGGAAAGGAAAAGTACGAGAACAGCCCAAGAGAACTGGATCTGGCCATGATCGTTGTATCAAGAAGTAAACAAAATAACTAGGGCAAAATACCTTAGTGGCGTTGAGTCACAACTCAACGAAGATGCTCCAAGTATTGAGTGATGTCGGTGGCGAGTTGTACGTGGAATAATATCCACATCTCTGCAGAAATCCACACGAGCAGGAGAAACCCGAACTGCTCGTCGCACGAACAATCGGGAGGAAGACAGCCGCACCTTTGCGACTCCACGGACTGCTAGGTCCACACCAGGAGAGGCAAGAACAACGACTATCGCCGGAGAAGGGAGGGTCAGCGGAGCAGACACGGCGGCGGCGGAACACTTCCGTCCGGCGATGTGCGGGATGCGGCGGAACGAGCGATCGGCAGAACTCTTTCCGTCGGGTTCTAATCGGCGGCAAAAGCACAAGTTATTCACCCTTTTTCCAAAACCCTAAGTGTCTATTTATACCAAAGGTATAAATAGACCTAAAGGAATGGCTATCCGCAGACCACACAACATAGGGTCCCTGGAAGGATTCGGCGAGAATCGGCAAAGGCGTTCGGCGAGAATCATCCGCCAAGTCGTCGAGAATCAGGGACGATTCTCGACGAATGGCCTTTAGTCGTCGAGTCATACTCGATGACTCTCGACGATACTTGTCGATCGGCGAGAATCATCAGGCAGATTCGGCGAGAATCGATGGACAGTCCCGACGACTAAGTCTATGATTCTCGACGAATCTATCAGAATGATTCTCGACTAAAACCCCATAGTCGTCGAGACATTCTCGACGATTTGCCTTGGTCGTCGAGTCAAACTCGACGACCTTTCGACTATCCATGCCCTATAAACTTTACTCGCAACAATTGCCTGACCCCATACATAATGGTGATTGGTAACCTTTACCAATACGGTCAATCTTCCAACTCCTCCATAGCTCTTATGTGCGACCCTGCAGGCTCATATTGCGTTGGCAGTGAGATTACATGTTTGACAACTTCTAGATCACCATGGTAACTCCAACACCTTGTTCGCGGGCTGGAGGCGTGCTGATCGACGGAATGTCATTGGCGCGGTGGTGGCATTGCCAGAATTCTTCTACAGCACAGTACAAGCTCCAAATCCGTCGGGTAAGGGTGGAAACTTCATCTCTGAGTCTAGGGAGCCCTTTTAAACTAGTAAAAGGAGGGAGGGGAAAGGTCTAACTCCTTGTGGCCATTCATGGCCCATTATAGCTTTTTCGACCATGGTTGTGGGAGGGCTGAAACGGCTCAATCCAGCCAAGTAACGGCTTGAAACTCCTCCACTTCTCTAGAGGAGTTTAATTTAGCCATTAAAGAGGAGGGGGCAAAGGCCATGACATCAAGTGCCATTGATGCCTGTGATCGTCGGTTTCCGGCCATGGTCGTGGCTCCTCCTTGCTTTCAAAACCGACAGCCACGTGGCATGACCAGTCAACCCATTTTTAAAATAAGACTTAATTGGGTCTTATTACAAGAAATGTACTAATGATGCATTCGGGCCCACCATCTAGACCGGCCTGGTTCAGCTGAACCAGCACACATCCAAGCTACGGCGTTGAGTGAGCTATGCTCACTCAACACCATCCATGCTGCGACGTTGAGTGAGCTCTGCTCACTCAACACCATCTCGGATACGGCGTTGAGTGAGCTCTGCTCACTCAACGCCATCCAGAATGCCCCTCCCAGACTATGGCATTGAGTGAGCTTAGCTCACTCAACGCCATCCAGATTATGGCATTGAGTGAGCTCTGCTCACTCAACGCCATCCAGTCTACTCAAGGTGGCATTAAGTGTAGTCTATGCACTCAACGTCGTCTAGCTTATGGCGTTGAGTGAGGTAAGCTCACTCAATGCCATCAAAACTACGGCGTTGAGTGAGCTCAGCTCACTCAACGCAATTCCAGGTCTCAGCAGACAGCATTGAGTGCAGTCCGTGCACTCAACGCTGTCCAGTCTACGGCATTGAGTGAGCTCAGCTCACTCAATGCCATCCAGACAACACCAGATGGCGTTGAGTGTAGTCTGTGCACTTAACGTCGTCTAGCTTATGGCGTTGAGTGAGCTAAGCTCACTCAACGCCATTCCAAGGTCACGGGCGTGACGGGTTGGTCACGGGCGTGCCAGGCCCATGGTTAAATTTCTGAGCTCGCCAATTGTCTTTCTGAGGTCAACGATCGTCGAAGGGGTCATGCCCTATATCACGGGCGTGACGGGTCGGTCACAGGCGTGACCACCCCTTGACTCGAAATCTTTGTCAATAAACTTCAATTCCTAGGTTTCCTAGGGTTCTGTAATGACAAAACCACTTCCAAGGGTCTAGTTGGAAATGGGATGTTACAAATCCCAATAAACAAAACAAAGATTTCGTCCCCAAAATCAAGGTTAAGCCTACGGGGCTCCTATTGGGAGAAAAAAAAACTTTTAACATCCCATGAGAGTTGAAAGATTTACATCTCTACGTCACGTTTGCTATGTGTGGTTTGAAGGTGATAGTCAAATCTAAGACCAATTCGTCCCATTGACTAGGTAAATACCCCCAATAAACAAAAGATTAGCCCCTATTCTTGAAATTTCAGTCCTATTGGTTTAAAATAGGAAAGCAAATTTATTGTCCAGAGGGGTTGTGAGGTATACCTGACTGAAAAGCTCCGGGTACTTTTGTCGTATCATGTCCTGTGGCTCCCATGTATGCTCCTCCTTCCCATGATTGTTCCACAGGACCTTGACTAATGAAACCTTCTTACGTCGCAAGACCCGCACTGCCGTGTCATCGATCCTGATAGGCTCCAAGTTGACTGACCGATCCGAGGCCACCGGGCCGTCTGCTGTGGAAATCAGCTGCTCTGGCCGTAGTAGAGCCCTCCGAAGTGAGGAGACGTGGAAGATGTCATGCAGTCCTGCTAACTCCGGCGGTAGCTCCAGTCTATAAGCCAAGGGGCCGATCCGCTCCTGGATCCTGTAAGGCCCCATATATCTCGGACAGAGCTTCTTCCGCCCGCAAACCCGCGAGACTCCGTGCATCGACCGTATCTTCAAGAAAACTCGATCTCCCATCTTGAACTCCACCCGACAATGCCTCGCATCATAATATTTGGCCTGCCTACTCAGGGCTTCCAACATCCTGTCCTGGATCAATCTAATCTGAGCATCTGTATCTCCCACAAACTCCGAGCCTAGTGCCTGCGGATCCTCATCCTGAACCCATGATAGTGGGGTCCTGCACCTCCTTCCATACAATGCCTCGTATGGAGCCATGCCTATGCTGGACTGATGGGCGTTGTTGTACGAAAACTCGACCAGTGGTAGCAATCTCTCCCAAGGCTTGTCGCGGTCCAAAATACACAAACGCAAAAGATCTTCCAGTGTACGGTTGGTGCGCTCTGTCTGCCCGTTAGTCTGAGGGTGAAAAGCTGTGTTGAATGTCAACCGAGAACCTAGATGGGCCTGGACTGGCCTCCACTCCCTGGATGTAAACCGCCCATCCCGATCTGAAACGATGGTCTTGTGCACCCCATGATAACGCACATACTGCTCAATGAACCTCCGTACTAATACACAAACCGGGGTGTCTTTCGCCACTGGAATGAATCTGGCCACCTTTGTTAGCCTGTCCACTACCACCCAGATCGATTCATTTTCTGCACGGGATCGAGGTATCCCATGTATGAAGTCCATGGCTATATCCTCAAATTTCCACTCCGGCACCGGAAGTGGCT
This sequence comes from Platanthera zijinensis, assembly GCA_039513925.1. Classification (NCBI taxonomy): domain Eukaryota; kingdom Viridiplantae; phylum Streptophyta; class Magnoliopsida; order Asparagales; family Orchidaceae; genus Platanthera; species Platanthera zijinensis. The sequence goes on from CM077092.1 coordinate 84,443,185, forward strand.
GCAGTAAGCCTGCCGGGCTCCTATACTCTGCCTTTACGAGTTGGCAGGCCTCGCAATGCGCCACAAAGTACATAATGTCCTTCTTCATACCCGGCCAGTACATCGTCCTCTTCAAATCTTTTACCATCTTGGTGATTCCCGGGTGCACCGAGTATCGGCTGTAGTGAGCTTCCGTCATAATGTCCTCCCGGATCTGGCCTCCTGCCGGTATGTAGACTCTGCCTCTGAAACACAGGAGACCATCCCTCAAAGTGTAATCTTCTGTCATGCCTTCCTCCAAGGAAATATCGGCTTAGCTCTCACATCCAGCTTCTGTCCATATCTTATGCGGTCCCGGATATCATCAGTAGTAACCATCGATCCCAGGTACTCCATGTATAACTCCTGGTCATCCTCGGACACCAGTGATATCTGCATTTCCTCGAATGATTTAACTAACTCCAAGTCCATCAGCTGCGGGCCTACTCCTGATGTACTCGCTCTCCGACTCAAAGCGTCTGCAACTACGTTTGCCTTCCCTGGATAGTAGTGCATGGTATACTGGTAGTCCGACAAAAACTCCACCCAGCGTCTCTGCCCGATGTTTAACTCCTTCTGTGTATCTACGTATTTCAAGTTCTTGTGGTCTGAGAAGATATCAAAATGTACTCCGTAGAGATAGTGTCGCCAGATCTTAAGAGCAAAAACGACTGCCCCCATCTCCAAATCTTGTACGGGGTAGTTCTGCTCATGTTATTTCAGCTGACAGGAGGCGTAAGCTATTACGTGCCCATTCTACATCAGAACGACACCCATCCCCTAATAGGAAGCATCTGTGTACACCTGGAATCCTTCCTTCCCTGACGGAAGAGCAAGGATGGGAGCCGAGGTAAGACGATCCTTCAGCTCCTGAAAAAAAGATTCGCATCGTGGTGTCACAATAAAAGGGGACTCCTTCTTCGTCAGAGACGTAAGAGGGAGGGCAATCTGAGAGAACCCCTTTACGAACTTCCGGTAATAACCGGCAAGTCCTAAGAAACTTCGAATATCCGAGGCTGATGGTTAAAACGCGCAGGTTTCTTTTTATTTTATTTAAAGATGAGTGGGATTTTATTTTATAAAGAAAAAAGAAGATCGTTTTTATTTTGTTAGAAACCGAGTTTTAACGAGAGGGAGGCAAGTGCACCTATCGTGTGTAGTACAGGATATTCCCGTGTGGAGGAATATCGGGGTCGTATTGTTCTCAGGGCCGGCTTAGCTATTTTTACTCTTTCCCTGAAAGCCTATTATTCTATCGAAAATATTTGTGAGTTTATATAAAAAAGGAAAATGACACAAAAATTATATAAAAAGCATAATAATAATAAGCATAAAAAGAAAGCAGGAAAAAATGCAGTAAATAAGTGTGGAAGTCCGATGACCAACTTAGCGCAACGCTATCAAAAAGAGAATTGAACTAAAGTAAACTTTTAATAAAAAGAGATCCTAATTTTCAAATTAATTAAGGCGGAGACTCGGCCGTGGAGGTTCCTTAGATATGATCTCACCTTGGTCTAGGGATATCGCTCACCTGAACGCTAGGACTATTCGACCGATCGCTAGACAGACGAAGGATTCCTCTTAACGCCCGCATTACGCTGAGAACCCCGCTATTGGGTGGGGAACCCAATCCGGTAGAGTCACGCGCCTCCTCTCTCGAGGGTTAGCGCGGAGCTTTCTTTACCCAAGGGTGATCGGTCCATACGTGCGGCCTCTCGGCGTTGCGTATGGATAATGGAAATAAAGCCCGCACATCGATTATGCGGTCCTACGCGTCGTTAACCCGGGCAAACCTTAAGAAATTTAATTAAATAGAAAACAGGACCTTTAATTATTTAAAGCTACTTTATCTGTCCCAATGCTCTTCGATATTAAGTGCTAAGGGCGGTTAGCCACTCATCGGAATGGGGACACTTACACTAGAAAGCAATAAAGAAAGCTGTAAAGAAAGCAGTAAAGAAAGCTGAAAATTGCAAGTCCTACTCAAACGAGTAGGACTGAAGAAAGCAGTAAATGCGAATCCCGGCTCAAGTGAGTGGGCGGGGGTAAATTAATCTCATACATGCACACACTCTACAGAAAAGTAAACACACACACACACACAAAGTTTTCCTACTCAAGTGAGTAGGAAGAAAATGAAAGCAGTAAAAAGACAAGTCCCACTCAAACGAGTGGGCGGAAAATGAAAGCAGAGAGCCATTTAACTCTTAACGAGTATGCAAAAATAAATGCATACGCACACACTCTACAGAAATTGAAATAAAGCAATAAAATCTAACTCATACACGCACACACACATGCAAAAATTAAGAAAAACAAAGTGACTGAAAAATTAAAACAACTGCATTTCTACCGCTAGAATGCGGTAGAAATGCATAAAAAGTGTAAATAAAAATTAAACGGAGCAAAAAGTTTTGCAAATAAACGCAAAATGGAAGTGAGCGAAAAATTATAACGATGATATTTTCATTCTTAACTTTTTATAAAAATGGATAAAAAGTGGAATAAAACTAAAAAGGGAACGAAAAGTTTGTACGATCCTAAACAGCTCTAAGTTAAAGAAAATAAAAACAACACATTTTAGGCGTTTTTATAAAGTCTTTAAGAATGAAAATAGGATAAAAAAGAAAAGATAAAGCAAAAGAAATGCGAAAAATGAAAATAAAACGGACATTATAACGGCTAGAAATGCCGTAAAAATTCCTAACTAAATGAGATTATAAAAAGCTTTAAAAGACAAAACATAAAAAGAATAAAAAGGGAATGAAAAATTGCAAGGATAGGGCGCTTCCAAATGAGATTCATGCTAAGCAAGAGGGAAAATAAACTATTTTTATTAAATAAAAAGCTATTACAAACTAAGGGAGGGGGAGAAATTCTCTTACATAACATTTGAATCCAAATGGGCAGCACAACACCTTAGCAAAGTGGTCAAAATAAAAGACAAGAAAAGCTTCCTGGAAGCTTGTATTTATAGGCAAAAATTCGGGAGTGACACGCCCTAGGTCACGGGCGTGACAGGGGGGCGTGTCACTACTATTCATGAGCTGATCGGGTGATTTGACTGGAGCTTTGACTTCGGCTGAAAACGTGGCGGTCACGCCCTAGGTCACGGGCGTGACAGGTGTCAGTCACGGGCGTGACTAGGGCGTGACGGGGAGCTGGATCTGGGGATTTGACGCGAGCTTTGACTTCGGGGCGGTCCACGTGGCGGACACGGGCGTGACAGAATTGTCACGGGCATGTAGGTGGCGCGTGACCCGGACAGCTGGCAGCTCGATGTCGGCAGCGTTGACAGTTGACGAAGAGTTGAGTGCCGACATCGACACGGGCGTGACGAATTTTGATACGGGCGTGACATGAAGGCGTCGAGTCATTAGCAGTGAAATCGGTTAGTGTTGACCACCCGCTGGCATCAAGCGCTTGACACGCCCGTGTCGGGCATGGTCACGGGCGTGACAGGGCCGAAAATTATTTTTTCTGGAAAAATTCAGAAAATAAAAAATGCTAAGTTGGAATATATTTTTACAAAAAAGAAACATTTTATGGAATAAAACAAGCTAAAAACTATGAAAATAAATTAAAATGACAAAATAAATACATTAAAAAATAAGTATATTTACAACTCATCAAATACCCTCATACTTAAGCTTTTGCTATTCCAGAGCAAAAGTTGGAGATGAACCTATAAAGAATTAAAAAGAATCCTAAATTTAACTACCGCTTGATTTAATTGTAAGAAAGATCGAAATGAATTTCCAGGGTTTCGGAATTAAATCCTAAATTATGAAAATGTTATAAATAGAGGAATCGTTTCAAAAATACTTCTAAACGAGAAAAATAGAAAGCGAAAATTATTTTGTTAGTTTAACAAAAATGGATTTGAATTATCGAAAAAAACTTTAGCTAAAAAGAAATTGATAGGAAATAATTCAATTTAAAAATTATGCTCTCAAAAAGTTTTAGATTAATTCTAGAATCATGAAAAATGAATAAGTGGATTGGCGGTTATGAAGAAGGCTTTGATTTTTGAGGTGAGGTAATTTTTTCTCGAATCTCCACATTTTTTCTTTTTGAATTATTAGGAAAATGAAATCTTATTTTCCTAACATTTCTTTTTCTTTCTTCATAAATATAAATAAACCCAATGTATATGTATAGGAGTAATGAATTTTATCCTCTTACTCCGTAACATATAATCCTTTTTTATTATTGGGTATCTATGTTTGCGGGACGAAATCTTATCCCCATTGACATAAGATCTTTTAAGGGTGAGTGGGGAATCATACTGATTAAGGCATGAAAAAAAGGTGGATGGTTTAGTTTCTAAAAGAAAACTAGAGTTTAATAAAAAATTTTGAGAGCAACATCTTTAATTTGGACGTTCCTATGTTTCTAAATGCGTAAATGGAAATAATAGAAATCCATAAATGTTATTTTCTAACATAAAAACGTGCTTTTATTCAAAAAAATTAGAAGTGATAGTGAGAAAAATAAGTTCCCTATAATAAGAAAAAGCCATAAAAAATTCTTTAAAATCTTAACCCCAGAAATTTAAGTCTATCGAACTACAATTAATAAACGAATAGTAAATAAAGAATTAATTAAAATTCGCTTATAAATAAACTCGAAACGATTATTTTGGAGAGCAAAGAGGTTAACAAATGAGGTTTTCGAATTATTTATTACAAAATAAATTTTTTTTTTATTTTTATGAGTTTTTCTAAATTTTTTTTTTATTTTGGGGTTATTATCATTTTTTGGAATTTTTTTTAAAGGTTATGCAAATTTTTTTTTGAGTTTTTTTGAGTTATACAGATTTTTTTTGAATTTTTGGATTTACAGAAATATTTACAAGAAAAGAGAGAGAATTTTTACAAGATAGGAAAGAGAAGTGGAAATAGACAAGAATATTTACAAAATATTTACAAAGTAGAAAAAGGATCGTCCGCGAACAGACTCTTATTTTGTGGTTGGTTCGATGAGTCGAACGTCGCGGAGCGATGATTCATTTTTTTTGAAAAAATATATATTTATTTATTTATTTATTAAAGCATGAAATTTTTTTTTTAAAAGTTTTTAATTTTTGCGATGTTTTTGGAATTTTTGTTATGTGCAAGAAATAAAAGGATAGAAAATACGAAACACCACCATACTTAAATCCAATATTGTCCCCAATGTTGCACTAAGTATGAGGAACGAGATATATATATAAATAAATATGTACAAAAAAGTAAAAACAGGGGTTTAGAAATCTTCTCTAAACCGCGTTCGGGGAAGCCCGTTAAATTAAGACCTGCAAAAGTTAAAGTAAAAGCAGAAAAAATAAAACAGAAAAAAGAAAAATATAAGTTCGGCGAAAAGTGTGCGGGTGATAGGGGCGCGAGGGGTAAGTGAGTGTGATAAATGTGCGACGGATACGCGATCCCCTAGCGCTCACAATTGTGAAGCGCGCCGAAACGACAAAATAGATATATAAATAAATAAAAAATTGAGTTTAATATATTTTTTCTTAGTTTTTTTTTTATAATTTTAAGTTTATGTCCTTTTTTTTGTGTTTTAATTTTTGAAAATAAAAATTAAAATAAGTTAAAGGAAAATAAAATAAAAATGAAAGATATTTTTTTTTTAATTTTTAAATTTTTGATGAAAAAAATAAAAAATTTCATCACTTTTTTGATTTTTAGGTTTTTTCTTTTTTTAAATTTTATTTATATATATTTTTTTAGTTTTATAAGTTTTTAAGTTTTTAGTTATTTTTAGTTTTTTTTTTTAGTTTTTCAGTTTTCTGATTTTTTTTTTTAAAGTTTTTTAAATTTTTGTTTTTTAGATTTTTTTTGTTTATAGTATTTATTATTATTATTATCATTGATATTATTATTATAATAATAAATATAATTTTTTGGTGGTCATTTTGTTATTTTTTTGTATAAATATATAGAAATAAAGGATAAAATTAATAGGTTTCAGGAATTCAAAATAGTAAGTCGAAATTCTCCCCGGCAACGGCGCCAAAAACTTGATGGTTAAAACGCGCAGGTTTCTTTTTATTTTATTTAAAGTTGAGTGGGATTTTATTTTATAAAGAAAAAAGAAGAGCGTTTTTATTTTGTTAGAAACCGAGTTTTAACGAGAGGGAGGCAAGTGCACCTATCGTGTGTAGTACAGGATATTCCCGTGTGGAGGAATATCGGGGTCGTATTATTCTCAAGGCCGGCTTAGCTATTATTCTACCGAAAATATTTGTGAGTTTATATAAAAAAGGAAAATGACATAAAAATTATATAAAAAGCATAATAATAATAAGCATAAAAAGAAAGCAAGAAAAATGCAGTAAATAAGTGCGGAAGTCCGATGACCAACTTAGCGCGACGCTATCAAAAAGAGAATTGAACTAAAGTAAACTTTTAATAAAAAGAGATCCTAATTTTCAAATTAATTAAGGCGGAGACTCGGCCGTGGAGGTTCCTTAGATATGAGCTCACCTTGGTCAAGGGATATCGCTCACCTGAACGCTAAGACTATTCGACCGATCGCTAGACCGACGAAGGATTCCTCTTAACGCCCGCATTACGCTGAGAACCCTGCTATTGGGTGGGGAACCCAATCCGGTAGAGTCACGCGCCTCCTCTCTTGAGGGTTAGCGCGGAGCTCTCTTTACCCAAGGGTGATCGGTCCATACGTGCTGCGGCCTCTCGGCGTTGCGTATGGATAACGGAAATAGCCCGCACATCGATTATGCGGTCCTACGCGCCGTTAACCCGGGGCAAACCTTAAGAAATTTAATTAAATAGAAAACAGGACCTTTAATTATTTAAAGCTACTTTATCTGTCCCAATGCTCTTCGATATTGAGGGCTAAGGGTGGTTAGCCACTCATCGGAATGGGGACACTTACACTAGAAAGCAATAAAGAAAGCTGTAAAGAAAGCAGTAAAGAAAGCTTAAAATTGCAAGTCCTACTCAAACGAGTAGGACTGAAGAAAGCAGTAAATGCGAATCCCGGCTCAAGTGAGTGGGCAGGGGTAAATTAATCTCATACACGCACACACTCTATAGAAAAGTAAACACACACACACACAAAGTTTTCCTACTCAAGTGAGTAGGAAGAAAATGAAAGCAGTAAAAAGACAAGTCCCACTCAAACGAGTGGGCGGAAAATGAAAGCAGAGCGCCATTTAACTCTTAACGAGTAGGCGAAAATAAATGCATACGCACACACTCTACAAAAATTGAAATAAAGCAATAAAATCTAACTCATACACGCACACACACATGCAAAAATTAAGAAAAACAAAGTGACTGAAAAATTAAAACAACTGCATTTCTACCGCTAGAATGCGGTAGAAATGCATAAAAAGTGAAAATAAAAATTAAACGGAGCGAAAAGTTTTGCAAATAAACGCAAAATGGAAGTGAGCGAAAAATTATAACGATGATATTTTCATTCTTAACTTTTTATAAAAATGGATAAAAAGTGGAATAAAACTAAAAAGGGAACGAAAAGTTTGTACGATCCTAAACAGTTCTAAGTTAAAGAAAATAAAAACAACACATTTTAGGCGTTTTTATAAAGTTTTTAAGAATGAAAATAGGATAAAAAAGAAAAGATAAAGCAAAAGAAATGCGAAAAATGAAAATAAAACGGACATTACAACGGCTAGAAATGCCGTAAAAATTCCTAACTAAACGAGATTATAAAAAGCTTTAAAAGACAAAACATAAAAAGAACAAAAAGGGAACGAAAAATTGCAAGGATAGGGCGCTTCCAAATGAGATTCATGCTAAGCAAGAGGGAAAATAAACTATTTTTATTAAATAAAAAGCTATTACAAACTAAGGGAGGGGGGAGAAATTCTCTTACATAACATTTGAATCCAAATGGGCAGCACAACACCTTAGCAAAGTGGTCAAAATAAAAGACAAGAAAAGCTTCCTGGAATCTTGTATTTATAGGCAAAAATTCGGGAGTGACACGCCCTAGGTCATGGGCGTGACAGGGGGGCGTGTCACTACTATTCATGAGCTGATCGGGTGATTTGACTGGAGCTTTGACTTCGGCTGAAAACGTGGCGGTCACGCCCCAGGTCTCGGGCGTGACAGGTGTCAGTCACGGGCGTGACTAGGGCGTGATGGGGAGCTGGATCTGGGGATTTGATGCGAGCTTTGACTTCGGGGCGGTCCACGTGGCAGACACGGGCGTGATAGAATTGTCACGGGCGTGTAGGTGGGGCGTGACCCGGACAGCTGGCAGCTCGATGTCGGTGCAGCGTTGATAGTTGACGAAGAGTTGAGTGTCGACATCGACACGGGCGTGACGAGTTTTTACACGGGCGTGACATGAAGGCGTCGAGTCATTAGCAGTGAAATCGGTTAGTGTTGACAACCCGCTGGCGTCGAGCGCCTGACACGCCCGTGTCGGGCATGGTCACGGGCGTGACAGGGCCGAAAATTATTTTTTCTGGAAAAATTCAGAAAATAAAAAATGCTAAGTTAGAATATATTTTTACAAAAAAGAAACATTTTATTGAATAAAACAAGCTAAAAACTATGAAAATAAATTAAAATGACAAAATAAATACACTAAAAAATAAGTATATTTACAACTCATCAGAGGGCTACTTTAGTGGTGGCCAATCCCGTACTGCCTGTACCTTTGCTGGATCCACTGCCAGACCTGCTCCACTAAAGACATGGCCCAAAAAGGCCACCTCCCTTAGCCAGAACTTGCACTTGCTGTATTTGGCATACATCTTATGCTCTCGCAGCTTCTCCAAGGTCAAGGCCCGATGTATCGCGTGCTCCTCCTCCGTACTTGAATAGATAAGGATGTCGTCGATGAATACGATAACGAAGACATCAAGATACTCTTCGAACACCCGGTTCATCATGGTCATGAATGCGGAGGGTGCATTCGTGAGCCCAAAAGGCATCACGGTAAATTCGTACAGACCATATCTACTGCTGAAGGCCATCTTCGGGATTTCCTCCTCCCAAATGTGAAGCTGGTAGTACCCCGACTTCAGATCCAGCTTTGAGAACTAATGGGCTCCCTCCAGCTGGTCAAATAGCTCGTCTATCCTTGGCAAGGGATAAGTATTCCAGACCGTCAACCTGTTCACGGCCCGGTAATCTATAAACAGTCGAAGAATCCTGTCCTTCTTCTTGACGAATAACACCGAAGCTCCCCATGGTGAAGAGCTAGGCCAAACGAACCCGGCCTCCACTAACTCCTGAAGCTAGCTTCGAAATTCCACCAACTCCTTTGGGGCCATTCGATAGGGAGCTCTGGATACCGGTTTATCCCCTGGTACGAGCTGAATCTATAAATCCTTCTCTCGGTGCGGGGATAGCCCTTGTAGCTTCTCCGGAAATACGTCGGCGAAGTCTCGCACTACTGGAATATCTTAAATGGAGTCCTTGGCCACGACCGTCTCAAAAAGGACCTGATAAACCTCTTCCCCCTACAGATGGGCCTTAATGGCTTGCACAGATGATAATAAGGTGTGGGGTGCTGGTATAATACCTTCGATAACAATAAAGAAGTCCACGTGCCTCACGGTGATCCTCTTCGCCACGCAGTCGATCTGGGCATGGTTCCAGCACAGCCAAGTCATGCCCAGGATCAGATCGTAATCTGGCATCTTCACAATCATCGTTGGTGCCTCAAATGCCTTCCCGCCGATCTCCGCTTCCATATTGCAATGAGCAGAGGTCATTAGATCTGATCCATCGGGTAGGCACACCCTCATCATCTTTCCGGTGAACGGATCCACGCCTGCCAATCCTTTCACAAAATCTTCCAACACAAACGAGTGCGAAGCACCGGTATCAAAGAGCGTGTGAGCGGGCTTGCCGCTAATGAAGACTATGCCTGTGGTAATTAAGTGTCTTAGTATTCTTGTTACAGTTGTCTTCTCTTAAATTTCTAACTAGGTTATGTCTAGAAAACAAAAAAACTAGTTCATAGGAAGAAACTTAAAAGTACTGCCATACCTGCGATAACCTGCTCCTGGTTCCGGGGCTGTGTCAGGTCTAGAGCATACACTTGCTCCCTCTCTGGCCTATGGCCTCGGTCCTAAAATCCTCGTCCTCGATCATGTCCTCGCCGCCAAACTATCGAGGAGGTGGGGCGCCCTGATGTGCTGGTGGGGGTGCTTGCCTCATAGGGCAGTTCCTCTTGATATGCCCCGGCTGATTGCACTGAAAGCATACCGGTGCCTGCTCTGATGTCCTTGGCATCTCCAGCATCTGTAAAGGCTGGGGAGCCAATACCCCCTGACTCCTCTGCTCCTGCCCAATCTCCTGACGAGGTTTATCCACGTTCTTTCTCTCTCCAATAACCTGTCCTCGAGGACGGTCTCTACGACCTCCAATCACTATATCGTCAGCCGGTCTCTTCCGGCTCTTGATTGTCAGCTGATCCGCTTCTCTCTTCTTAACCATCTCCAGAATCCTGGCCAAACTCCCCTTTGAGATGAAGAGGAGGGCATGTCTCATGTCATCTTGTAGCCCCTTGTAAAACCTCCGGGCATAGCCAGCGTCGTCAAACTGATAAGTGTCTGCATAGCGGGCCAGGTGAGTAAACTCCTAATAATACTCCACCACAGTCCTGTTCCCCTATCTCAACCGCAGGAACCTATCCTCCAGCTCATCCCTTGCCGATTGAGGTACGAAATGTCCCAAGAGCGCTGCTCTGAACTCCTCCCAAGTAATGTCTGCGCAATCCATACTCGCAAAGATGGTATCCAGCTGTGACTTCCACCACCTCTTTCCATGTGACTCCAGGCAGGAGACCGCCAAAGCAACTTCCTTCTCAGTGGGGCATCAGATCCCCACAAGCATATCATAAATGGTATCTAACCACTCCTCAGTGCGTACTGCCGATTCTGTCCCCATGTAGGATGGAGGGGAAAGTCCCCGGAAGACGCTCATCCAGTTGGCCCCGGGGTTTGGCTGTGGAGCCGGGGCTTGCTAAGCTCTGAAGGCCTCCAGAATGGCCGTCAGTGTTTTCCCCATCTCCATCTGCTGGAACGGAGCTGGAGCCGGCGGAGGCGGGACCACATTCGGAGCCTGAGGTGTCCCCTGCTGTGGTGTAGGGTTCGTCGCAGGCTACAAGAAAAATTCCATTTGTTAGAGAACATATAAATGGAATATAAGAAAGGGGTAGGATGGACTTTCACATGTGATTTCCCTTATGGGCACACCTCTGCTTCCGCTGCTAGTTTGTCCGCAAACTAAGCTCGCACGGGGGTGGCCCAAGGTTTGTGGACTACTTCTCTTTCGATCGAGGTATCCTCTAATACCACTTGAAAGACCCCCTTTTTTCTTTTTCAACCACCGGGTCTTAGCCCAGAATTGCCGCTTTGCGGTGGCACCGACTCACGGGAAGGCCGCCACTACAAAACGCAAATTCTGTCGTCCCTTTTTGATCACAAAGAGAGAGAAGTAAGTATTACACTGAATTTAATCATGTCCACAGAAACACATATAAATAGAAATCACAACAAGTCCATCAATGTATAGTAAAAGAAAGTACTGAAAAGGAACAGTTTAGATAAACTATAGAAATGGTCTCGAGCCCGGTACAAAAGAGTCCTCACTACAAATCACTCATCGCGGAAGCTATAAAAATACTAAACACTCACGGAGCTGGTCACAGGTGCTCCGGTGCTAGACTGGCCCTTCTCCATGCGCACCGTACTCCGCTGGTGCTGGTCCCTGGGCTGCTGGTCCTTATCTCCCATCCGGATCTACTGTAATGTTGTGGTTCGAAAACCATTAGTCATAAAGACTAAGCCCTATCATCCCCTACCCCTACCCCTACGGCTCTTAATCACCGAGCGGAGAGGAGGAAAGGGAAGCTACAATGGTGGAGAATAATCAAACGGATGACAGTGGAACTAGTCTAGCAACTGTTCACGGTGTATAAACAACTAATTAAAATAGAGTACATCTAGCAGTTCTACGGTAGTGAGTAATAAAGTAGACATGTAGTAAGTAGCAAATTTTTAATGAGACAAACAAAAATCAAGTAAGTAAATAAGTAAGTAACCTTAACTTATATGAATGCCCATACAAACTATAAGTTAAGGGGTCTTTTGCAAGGCTCCCATCGTATAAAAAGTCTCATACCGATTTATATGTTGGGGTGTCGGTTGTACGCAGATATGAGTGTAGTGATATGTTATGCCATGATTCATGCAAGTGCAACTCACACACACGACTCTATGCGCACAGACCTTTAGTTCCCCCTGTTCGGGCAGCTAGCTTCACTCCAAGGAACCTCCATAGTGGCAAACAGAGACAGTGGGTTGGGCCTCCCACTCCTAGGCGGGTATCCACACTACCGGGCCTAGCCCTTCCGTACGCCCCTAGAAGAACACAACCTAGAGTATCCGCGTACTAGTGCTGGCTATATCCACCAGACTTTTTTTGGCTAAGTGTCCCACACCGCCGAGTTAATGTAACGATGTCGGTGTGAACGACAATCAAATACCGAAGACCCACCACCTTATTCCGTACCCAAACCCTCGAGCCCTCGGCTCCCCGGACTGTCCCGTCCGTGCATCTACCTTTAGAGCTACCGTCTGAATGACAATCAAACCAACTTATTCTAACTCCCTAGCTACAGGGGTATGTGAATGTGCAACCCTAGATATTCTAGTTGCTCTTTTAGTTTATTATTCCTATGGTTTACATTTGCCTAGGACTGCCCCCGGTATTCCCTGTGAAGGGCTCTCAAAGGGCACTAGGAACTATGATGGTAGCCGAAGCCCATCGTTCCCTTTCGTAAGGCACTTACTTTTATTGGTTATTACCCATTACCTGATCCCATTCAAATTACTTTGGATCTAACCTAGTGTATTGAGACTCTTCCTCTCCAACCGGGGTGGACGATCTTTCGTCGTTCCCAAACACCACTTAACACTAGCCAATCTCACACTCTACTCATCCTGACTTCCAATAATGAACTTAATTTAACTTACCCTATCCAAACCAGCAAACTACCAAAATTCCATCTCCCCAAGTTCATTACCCACTCTAGTTCAGTTTCTGCGGTTTTACTATATGCAGACCATCTTAAGCTATATGAGGTATACAAGGGGAGGTACTCCAAATTGTATTCCAAATCTCCTATAAAATTTACTGGAGGTCTATCACGACATAATTAGCCTAAATCCAGAAATTTATAATTTTCCTAATTAATCTGATATTTATTTAATTTTCCTGAAAGATTAGCCATGGGTAATCTTAAACATGAACTACATGATTTTCTCAAGTAATGGCCACCCCAAAAATTATGATCGCTAAATAACAGCAAGGTATCATCAAATACTAATTTTCATGATTTTACAGAAAGTATTTAGCATCTAATTAATTTATCCATTGTAATCCCATTAATCCTATGTAAAGAAGGAAGTACTTAAATTTCTCATCATAAAGTTATAGAAAAATTACTGAATATTAATATGGTACAGAAAAGTTCATTGTGCAAAGATCATAATTTTACAGGCTTGCTATACACCAAAATAGATTTAATTTAGTTTTCATGAGAAACAACACTTAATGAAGCAAGCCTTAGAATTAAACTTCTAAAAATCCCATAAAGTTTACAGAGCTTTAAAACATAATAAAGAGTCCTCTGCCTAAAGTTCATCAATTTTAAGAAAGTATTTTCTCCTTAATAAATTTCTAAGCAAATAATACAAACCACTAAATTGTTAATGAAGTATCCAAAATAATGATCCTAAATTCATAATAAAAGCTCCAGGGCTTGTTCTAACCTTAGAAACTACTCTACCCAAATCCCATCACTGTTTAGTGAGTTTTAGTGGTATTTTTTAACTCAACAATTTTTGTGCCCTAAACTAGGGTTAGGGTTTTGAAGGACTTATTTACTTTAAAATCCATTTACATTTCTACAAGAGAATTCTAGCTACCCTAGAATTGTATCTACTAAGTTTCAGATCATAACCAGGTCATTTGACCACTTGCCCTTCACAAACCACCAAGAACAATCCTTAGGGTTTGACCTTGGGTCCTAGGGCAAATTTACCCAAATCCACTTCGAAATCCATGAGAGGGTGCTAGGCATCATGCCTAGTCAGTGGACAAAATCTCAGCCTCTGTTGAGGTGATCTGGCCACTCCAATCTCAAAGTGCACTTGTGACCTAAAAACCCCTTAATAGGGCAAGGCTTAGGTTTGTCCATTTCCAATCTAAAACATCTCCAAATGAGATGAAAAATTTTACAGAGCTTCATAATGAACCCAGGGACCACTCACCAAAATTTGTGAGGGTTTGGAAGTCATTAAGCCATCTAATTAATTTACCCTAAGATTATTAAATTTTTCTAAAAACTATAGAAACACATTCTCCAAAAATTCCCATTTTTGGACAGGCCCTAGGTATAGCTAAGGTAGACTCCCTGCCCAAATTTCTAATCATTTGGTCAAGGGATGAAGGGTGGGCACACCTTTTAGTCTATGTCTAGCTCTATGTATAGATACCACCAAAAGATGTGCCTTGGTCAAACCATTTGACCAAATTGACCCAAATCAACTTTAAACTAAAGTAGACCCATAGGGATACAAATTTCATGTTAACCATTTCTTCTTATAAAGCTTATAGGTATTTTTTATAAATTTTCTAATGTGGCTGTTATTTGAATACAGAAAATTCATATAAAGAAAAGATTAAATAAACAGCACAGATCTTGAAGCAGATCCAACAGTGTTGGGTCATCTTCTTCCTCCAGCCAAGGGCTTGGATTAGCCAAACCTGGAGTGCATTCCAGCCACTGACGTCGGCCATCCAGCCTCCTCCCTGGCCGGCCACCGCCACCGCCACCTTCGTCAAGGTGGTGGCCAACGCCGAGCGGCGGTGCGGCCGCCGGAGAGGCGGAATCCGGCGAACCCGAGCATTAACATTTTGCGGGAAAAAATTAGTAAGAGGTGCTCTTCCCGATCGGGCTCAGTTGAGCCGGATTCTTAATCCTAAGAAGGCTAAGATCTACCCGTAGAGAGAGAGGAGGGGAGGACCTTGTTCGCGGGCTGGAGGCGTGCTGATCGATGGAATGCCATTGGCGCGGTGGTGGCATTGCCAGAATTCTTCTACAGCATAGTACAAGCTCCAAATCCGTCGGGTAAGGGTGGAAACTTCATCTCTGAGTCTAGGGAGCCCTTTAAACCAGTTAAATGAGGGAGGGGAAAGGTCTAACTGCTGGTGGCCATTAATGGCTCATTATAGCTTTTTCGGCCATGGTGGTGGGGGGGATGAAACGGCTCAATCCAGCCAAGTAACGGCTGGAAACTCCTCCTCTTCTCTAGAGGAGTTGAATCCAGCCATTAAAGAGGAGGGGGGAAAGGCCATGGCATCAAGTGCCATTGATGGTTGTGATCGTCGGTTTCCGGCCATGGCCGTGGCTCCTCCTTGCTTTCAAAACCGACAACCACGCGACATGACCGGTCAACCCTTATTTAAAATAAGACTTAATTTGGTCTTATTACAAGAAACGGCCTAATGATGCATTCGGGCCCACCATCTAGACCGGCCCGGTTCAGCTGAACCAGCACACAGCCAAAAATCCTGCCAGAAAATTCGAAGTAAAATGGCGTTGAGTGAGCTCAGCTCACTCAACGCCATCCAAGCTACGGCGTTGAGTGAGCTATGCTCACTCAACGCCATCCATGCTGCGGTGTTGAGTGAGCTCTGCTCACTCAACGCCATTCCGGATACGGCGTTGAGTGAGCTCTGCTCACTCAACGCCATCCAAAATGCCCCTCCCAGACTATGGCGTTGAGTGAGCTCAGCTTACTCAACGCCATCCAAATTATGGCGTTGAGTGAGCTCTGCTCACTCAACGCCATCAAGTCTACTCAAGGTGGTATTGAGTGCAGTCTATGCACTCAACACCATCTAGCATATGGCGTTGAGTAAGGTAAGCTCACTCAATGCCATCCAAACTACGGCGTTGAGTGAGCTCAGCTCACTCAACACCATTCCAGGCCACAGTAGACAGCGTTGAGTATAGTCTGTGCACTCAATGCTGTCTAGTTTATGACATTGAGTGAGCTAAGCTCACTCAACGCCCTCAAGTCTATGGCGTTGAGTGAGCTCAGCTCACTCAACACCATCCAGACAACACTAGATGGCGTTGAGTACAGTCTGTGCACTCAACGCCGTCTATCTTATGGTGTTGAGTGAGCTAAGCTCACTCAATGCCATCCAGACTACGGCGTTGAGTGAGCTCAGCTCACTCAATGCCATTCCAAGGTCATGGGCATGACGGGTTGGTCACGGGCGTGCCAGGCCCATGTTGAAATTTCTGAGCTCGCCGATCGTCTTTCTGAGGTCGACGATCATCGAAGGGGTCACGCCCTATGTCACGGGCGTGACGGGTCGGTCACAGGCGCGACCACCCCTTGACTCGAAATCTTGGTCGATAAACTTCAATTCCTGGGTTTCCTAGGGTTCTGTTATGACAAAACCACTTCTAGGTGTCTAGTTCGAAATTGGATGTTATAATAAAGAACTGAAAAAGTTAACGGAAAAGAACAAGTACCTGATCCCATGGATTTATGATATGTTTGATCAGTTAGTCAGGTCATCAGTGTACTCAAAATTGGATCTTATGTTTGGTTACTATCAGCTTAGAATAAGGGAAAGTGATATCCCAAAAACAGCGTTCAGCATGAGATATGGGCATTTCGAGTTTACGGTCATGGCATTCGGGCTGACTAATGCGCCATCAGTGTTCATGGATCTGATGAATGGAGCGTTCAGGGAGTACTTAGACCACTTTGTGATCGTCTTTATCGACGATATATTGGTGAACTCGCAGTGCGAAGAGGATCACTTCAAGCATCTGCATTTGGTTTTGGAGACGCTGAGGAGGAACGAGCTATACGCAAAGTTCTCCAAATGCGAGTTTTGGTTACCCTCAGTAGCATTCCTTGGTCATATAGTCAATGGTGAAGGGGTTGCGGTGGATCCGGCGAAGATAGTTGCAATACGAGAGTGGCCTGTGTTGTCTACTGTAGCGAAAGTCCGGAGTTTTCTGGGGCTTGCCGGCTATTACAGGCGCTTCGTAAAGAACTTATCGCGGATAGCGTTACCTCTCACGACTTTGATAAGGAAAGATCAGAAGTTTGTTTGGACGCAGGAATGCGCGCAAGCTTTGGAAGAGTTGAAGGGTCAGTTGACAACGGCCCCAGTGCTAAGTTCACCGAGTAGGACTGAAGGCTTTGAGATCTACAGCGATGCTTCGGGCAGTGGTTTAGGTTGCGTGCTGCTGCAGCATGGAAGTGTTATAACTTATAGCTCGCGTCAACTGAAAGTGCATGAGATAAATTATCCGGTCCACAACTTGGAGTTAGCGGCCGTGATTTTTGCTCTGAAGCTGTGGAGGCATTATTTGTATGGCGTAAAGATCGATATTTATACCGACCACAAGAGCCTGAAATACCTATTGGATCAAAAGGATCTGAATATGAGGCAGTGGAGATGGATGGAGTTCCTGGGGGACTATACATTCAAAATTCATTATGTGCCCGGGAAAGGCAATGCAGTTGCGTATGCGTTGAGTCACAGGGCTCCCGCGCAAGCCAACTGGTTGTCGATTTATGATGAGTGGTTGATTTGGGAGTTGGAGGCATTAGATATCTCTTGTGTTGACAAGTGGACTAGCGCCGAAGCACTATTGAACTGGACGGATGTTCAGTATGACCTGGCTGATCGGATTCGGCAGGCTATGGATTTGGATAGCAGCATGAAGCAAATCATGGAGGCGGTTTCGGATGGGTCAAATTCCCAATTTATGGTTGAAGATGGACTGCTAAGGAAGGACAGTCGTTTGTGCGTCCCAAATGTGGGTAATTTACGGGTGGAGTTGATGTACGAGTCTCATCATACCAAGTACTCGATTCACCCAGGGAGCACAAAGATGTACCGAGATCTAAATAAGTTGTTCTGGTGGCCAGGACTCAAGAAGGATGTGGCACTATATGTAGCAAAGTGTCAGACTTGCACCTTAGTGAAGGCAGAGTGCCAGAAGCCAGGGGTCTCTTGAAGTCTTTTTCTATTTCGGAGTGGAAGTTCGACGATATCTCAATGGACTTTGTGCATGGATTGTCGAGGTCGCAAAAGGAAAACGACGTCATCTGGGTGATCGTAGATCGGTTGACAAATGTGTCGCACTTCATTCTGAATAAGAAGGATGATTCGGTGGAGAAACTGGCAAAGCTTTATGTGGATAACATTGTTAGACTGCACGGTGTGCCCCACGGTATTGTGAGTTAAAGAGATGGGCGGTTTATGTCCAATGACTGGAGGTTGGTGCAGCAAATGCTGGGTACTAAGCTGAGATTCAGCACAGCCTTTCATCCGCAGACGGATGGTCAGACTGAGAGAGTTAATATGATAATGGAAGACATGCTTTGCATGTGCATCCTGGATTTCGGGAAGCAGTGGGAAGATCATCTGTATTTCGTGTAGTTTGCGTACAATAATAGCTTCCAAGAGAGCATACAAATGGCGCCCTTTGAGGCCCTATATTGTAGAAAATGTTGCACGTCGTTGTCGTGGTTAGAAGCGGGTGAGGTGAGGTTGTACAAAAAACAAGAGGTGGAAAGCGCCACTTCATTGGTACGAACCATTCGAGAGTGTTTGCTGATCACTCAGGTTAGGCAAGCTAAATACAATAATTCCAAGCATCAGAACGTGGAGTTCGTTGTTGGCGATTGGGTGTATTTGAAGATAAAGCCATTCAAGGGTGTTTCACGGGTATGATGCTTGAAGAAGCTGAGCCAGAGGTACCTTGGTCCATTTGAGATCCTGGAGCGGATTGGTGAAGCGGCTTATCGTCTAGAGCTATCGACGGAGTTGAGTGGTCTACACGACGTATTCCACATATCAGCGTTACGGAAGACGGTGCAAGAGCCGTCGCAGGTGATCGCAGTTGATCAAGTACTGGTGGACGAAGGGTTGGCGACAAGGGTGAAGGCCATTCGTATTGAGGAGTCTGAAGTCAAGCGAATTTGTAATAAGGAGATCAGGATGGTCAAGGTCCATTGGGATAATTGCGTTCAGGAGGAGCTCTCTTGGGAGCAGGAGCAGACCATGCTTGAGGAGTACCCAGAGTTATTCCACTCAGGTACCGCTTTTAGTTTTGTGTACCTTTTCCTTTCGGTAATTTTATGGACGAAATTATTTTAAGAGAGAGAGTTATAACGCCCCGAAACTCAAAAGAGCAGTGGGCAGCGCTTTGAGGCGAGTTTTGGCCTTGGTAATGGTCACATGGCCTGGGACACGAGCGTGTCCAAGGGCCGTGTCGTGCACGGGATCGACGACTCGCCGAGTGGTTGACGAAATGCAGTCGACGAGTGTCGAGACAGGGAATATGGCCTAAGACACGGGCGTGTCAGAGGTCGTGTCCTGCTCGGGCAATTTGCTGGATTGTGCTGAGGGAGTTACACGGCCTGGGAAACGGGTGTTTCCCAGGGCATGTCTAGCACACGGGCGTGTCACATGGCCGTGTCGTGCTCGGGATGTGTTTGGTCCCGTGTCGTTTGAGGCACATGGCCCATGATACAGGCGTGTCACTTAGGACACGGGCGTGTTCCAAGCCGTGTAACAGGCCGTGTCATAGTCGGGATTTTCCTGATTGACGGCGAATGAGGAACACGACCTTGGACACGGGCATGTCACAAGCCGTGTTCGGCCAAGGAATTTCATTTTCAGGGTGAATCGTGGTCGTCTGTTTCCTTATTTTGGGATCCAATGTCTCAGGCTTATCAATCCTAGGGTTAAGGCCGGGAATGGGGTTGATAACCCTCATTTCTTTTGGATTCATTCTCTTTCTAAGTTCTAGAGAGAGGGGAGAGCAGGGTGGAAGAAGAAAGAGAGATCCGGTCGGAGCACCAAATCGCAAGCCGAGTACAGATCTACGGAGGCGAGATCATCGCGGTGCTTTCGAACTGTATAGATTTCCTTGGCGCCAAAGATGAATGCTAGGGTAATGATTCTCTTCTTGAGCATGAGAAGCTCTCCTTCTTTTGCATAAGGAAACCCGCTCCTGCGAGTGTTGATAATACGTTTTGTAGTCTTAACTTTTATCGTATTTTTCTAGTTTATAATGTACGAATCTTGTATTTTAAGCTTTATTTTTATCTTTCTTATGTTAATTTTAATTCCCCTAACTTTTTCCTCTCTTTGTGCAGATTATCTGAAAATTAGTCAAAATTGACCTGTCAGGCCCCCTGTCACGCCCTCCCCGGGCGTGACCTAGGGCGTGTCACCTATTCTAGAGGAATCCAGAAGCCAGGGGAAAATACCAGGAAAAACGGCTGTCATGCCCCCTGAAACTCCCTCCCCGGGCGTGTCCTCGGGAGGTGACACGGGGCGTGTCGCCTTCTGCCTAAAGCCTGCCGCCGCATTAAATGCCATTTCAACTCAGCACTCCAACAGTACTATCACGCCCCCCGTCACAGGCGTGACCCCTCCTTTTCCGATGACTGATGGATTTCCGACCAATGATTTCGACGCGATGTGTGTGTCACGCCCTTCCTACACGGGCATGACCCAAGGCGTGTCCACCAACGTACAGAAGCAATCATTCTTCCCGCCAAAATCCAAAGCCCGAGGTCAAGCCCGAGGTCAACCCCGTACATGTCACGCCCCCTGACACGCCCCCTAGGGCATATCGAAGGGCGTGACCAACCCGTGAGCTTTTCCTATAAATTCAGACCCCCCCCCCCCATTCCATTTCAGCAAGCTTGGGTTGAGAGGGGAGGTGTTGCCCCTTTGCTTCTTGGTCTTTTTCATGTTCTTCTCTCTCCCTCTTCTTTATTTTGTGATTTCCCTTAACCCTAGTGTAGTTTTAGCCTTTGTAATAGCTTTTATTGTAATTTATGCATTAGTTTTAGGTTATAATTGTAGGGCTAGAATAGGATTTTAATTTCGTGCAAGTGTAATTTTCATTTTCAAGTAGTGTAGCTCTCTTTCATTATTAATAAAAGTGGTCTTTTCTTACTTGTGTTCTTATTATGCTTTACTACTCATCCCCCCTCCTCCACTCCATTATGATTAACTAATTCTCCTTGTACTCGATCTTGATGATCCGAGGTTCGAGCGATTAAGTTATGATGTTTTAATTTACCTTTTCTTTTTAGGTTTTAGGCCTTGAATTACTCTTGATTTTTCATGGGTTGGATGTATATTATCGATATATACTCTCCACCTTTGCTTTCATTCCGGGCTAGTCGAGAGGCCGATAGAATGAAGTGAGCATTCAAGAGTAAAGGGAGTTGTACGCACCCCTCGAGAGAGGCAGTCGTCCAAATCTCCCTGATTGGAGTAAAATCCCATGGTGGAGTTCACCGCGTAAAGCGAGCTTTAGGCCTCCGATTTAGAAGAGAGTCGGTCGGACCTTCCTAAACTCAGTTGGGCACGACTTTGAGAGAAGCATGTTCAAGCTTTAGGAACCTCCACGGTCAAGGACCTTTACCCTATTAAGTTTAGGTTTTTATCGCATTTCTTAGTCGACTTTAGCCGAGGATATTTTTGATCGAGTACATTTCCATTTCATATTTTGAGCCCTTCGTTGTAATCGCTTCTTATAGGCCTTTAATTAACTGCAGTAGTTCTCTTTCAAACATAGTTTTATTTCCTTAATTGTAATTAGTTTCTCAAACCCTAGTTTTTCTGTCGATAAAATAATAGCCTTCGTGTGAGTAAGTGTACTCAACTGTTCCCGAATTTCAATACGACACTTGTGTCCCCTAGCTACAGTTCGATAGGTATACTTGCCTCATTGGATTGCTCGTTCGGTTGCTTTTATTTTCTTCGAAGCTTAGCGACCACCAAGTTTTTGGCGTCGTTGCCGGGGAGCAACTTTCGTTGATATATTGAAAACATGAACCTATTAATTTTATCTCTTCTCTTTCTCATCTTCTTTCTTTAAAAATTTTTTTTAAAAAAAATTATTACCGCTTTTAATAGTAACCAACTTCACAATTTGTCTACGCCACCTAATTCTCTCAAAAAGAGCAAAGTGGCTTTAAGTGCCGCTATCTTGTCTATTACCTTGCGAACCCGTCACCGAGTAGTCCTTAAGAAGTTCGGGAGTTAATCTATTAAAAAAATCTATTTCAAAAAAATTAATCTAACTTTTCTTTCTAGTTTTTTTATTTCTCTTTCTTCTCTTCTCTTCTTTTAGTGCATGACCCACGGGAGTCCGTCAGTTATTTTTGACTTGGACCACGAAATTGAGCATACTCTTCGGAGAAGATCGCGATTTCAATGTTCTACTATCCAAGTGTCGGTTGAGGACTCCGAGTCATTCTCTACTCTAAGAATGGAAGAACCTAACGTAGATGAAGCCTTGCAAAGGACTATGTCCTATTATGCACAGCTGAATCTCGAGGGAACAGAATCAAGCATAGTCTGCCCTGCTATAGCAAATAATAACTTCGAATTAAAGCCTAGCATAATTCAAATGGTGCAGCAGTATGTGCAATTTGACGGACTTCAAGATGAAGATCCGAACGCACATATAACAAGTTTTATTGAAATTTGTGACACCTTCAAGATAAATGGTGTCATAAATGATGCAATCAGGCTAAGACTCTTCCCCTTCTCTTTAAGAACTAAAGCTAAGCAGTGGCTAAACACTCTACTTAAGAATAGCATAACCACCTGGAATGAATTAACCGAAAAAATTTTGGCGAAGTATTTTTCGCCAACTAAAACTGCAAAACTTAAGAACGACATTTCCGCTTTTGGACAAATAGACTCTGAAACCTTATATGAAACTTGGGAAAGATTTAAAGAATTATTATAACGATGCCCACATCACGCGTTGCCTGTATGGTTACAAGTGCAGATGTTCTATACCGGGCTAAATCAAAATATAAAGCAAATGATAGACGCCGCTTCTGGCGGTACTTTATATCATAAGACCCCGGAAGCAGCTCTTGATCTTTTCGAGGACATGACCATGAACACTTATCAGTGGAATGTGCCTAGGTCCAGCCCAAACAAGCCTGCAGGTATCTTTGAAGTGGACAACGTCTCTCAGCTCGCCCTACAAGTTGAAATATTAAGCAAAAAGATAACGGAGATGACTGCTGCCTCCGCCCCTTAGGTATGGGAATCTGCAACTCCATCCCCCGAACAATTAGATTTTGTTAACAATATTCCTAGAAATGCTTTTAATACTTTTACTGCTACAAATTTTCATCCTCCTGGTTTTAATTTTCTGAATAGTTATAATCCTGCCTTAAGAAATCATCCGAATTTTTCGTGGAGTAATCCATCGAATGCTATACGTCCGCCACCACAAAATGATTTTTCTACACCACCACCACCTATTCAAAATTATCCAAAACCTCCAATCTTGGAGGAGTTACTTTCCAAATATATCGCCACAAATGACGCTACGGTAAGAACTTTAACTGGAAGCGTAAAAAGTCTTGAAAATCAAGTAGGACGGCTCGCTAAAATTATTTCTGAGCGACCCGCAGGGTCTCTTCCTTCCAATACCGAGCCCAACCCGAGAGAGCAAGTGAAAGATATAACTCTTCGGAGTGGGAAGCAAGTTCCCAGTATAGTTAGTGAAGAGCCCGAGGAAAGCTCCACCCCCGCTTTTAAAAATCAAAGCTCCGCCCCCGCTTTTAAAAATCAACGCTCCGCCCCCGTTTTAAAAATTCCACCCTCTGCTTAAGAAGTTATCACTCCCGTTTTAGAAAAAGATCTCACTCCACCACCCATCTTTAAAAATAATCCAAATCTGTCTTATCCTTCCGAACTTAATAAACAACGTCAGGACGATCAATACTCCCGTTTCTTAGAGATATTTAAGCAAATCCACATAAATATGCCCTTCAATGAAGCGATTTCCCAGATGACGAAGTACGCCGAGTATCTTAAGGACCTCCTGACCAACAAGAAGAAGTTAGAGAACCTTTCGCATGTTACGTTAAAAGTCGAGTGCTCTGCGGTTTTGACAAACGGCTTACCAAAGAAAATCAGTGACCCGGGTAGTTTTTCTATTCTGTGTGTCTTTGGTAATCTTTTTGTCAAGAACGCATTAGCCGACTTAGGTGCGAGTATTAACCTGATGCCCCTCTCGTTGTTTAAGAAGTTAGGAATTGGTAGCCTCAACCCCACACGCATGAGTATCTAGCTCGCCGATAGATCCGTTAAGTACCCATTAGGAATAGTGGAGGATATCATTGTAAAAGTCGACAAGTTCATCTTCCCGGTGGCCTTTGTCATTTTGGACATCGAAGAAGACGTCGAGGTTCCCCTGATCCTTTGTCGACCCTTCCTTGCCACCTCCCGAGCTATCATTGACGTAAGCAATGGTAAGCACTTCCTTCGAGTAGGCGATGACGAAGTCACTTTCTCTATCACACCTTCGATGAAAAACACCTTAGCAAATGATGACTCCTACTTTTTCGTAGATGCCGTGAGTGATGAATCCTCCTATTGCCTCTCTAATTTTGAAAAAGAATTTTCTGCTTTTTGTTCCCCCTCTTCTCTTCCAACTGAATCGTTACACCTAAGTGAAGAAAGTGAAGAATCCTCTTATCTTTTATCTAATTTTGAAAAAAAATTCTGATTTTTGTTCCTCTTCTACTTTTCCAACTGAATCGCTGCAAGAAGCCGCCTTGGCCACCAGCTCCACCCTTTTAATTTTCCGTCTAAAAAGATCTACGAAGATATAGTATTTGAAAAAGAATGAATTTCTAAATCCTCTTATGAAGAATCCCCTACCCTACAACTTAAAGAACTTCCTGAACATCTCAAGTACGCCTTCTTAGAAAAGAACTCCAAGCTGCAAGTTATAGTTTTGGCCTACCTCACAGATGTCTTAAATGAAAAACTTCTTTTAGTTCTATGTAAAGATTGTCGATCTATTGCTTGGCAGATTTCCGATATCAAGGGCATAGGCCCATCCTTCTGCACTTATAAAATTTTAATGGAAGATAAATCGTGTAACACCATTGAACCTCAGCGCCGTATAAATCCGAACATGAAAGAAGTAGTTAAGGGCGAGGTTATGAAATTATTAGACGCAGGAATTATCTACCCTATATCAGATAGTAAGTGGGATAGCCATGTTCAGGTAGTACCAAAGAAGGGAGGGATGACGGTAGTTAGTAATGAAAATAATGAATTAATCCCGACACGGATGGTGACGGGTTGGCATATGTGCATAGATTATAGGAAGCTGAATGATGCCACCCGCAAGGACCACTTTCCTTTGCTATTTATCGACCAGATTTTAGAACGATTATCCGGCCATAGCTTTTATTGTTTTCTCAATGGCCTCTCGGGGTACTTTCAAATCCCCATCTCTCCCGAGGACCAAGAGAAAACTACGTTTACTTGTCCCTTTAGCACATTTGCCTACCGAAGAATGTCGTTTGGATTGTGCAATGCGCCAGTGACATTCCATCCATGTATGCTCACTATCTTTGACAAGTACGTAGAAAGCATTATGGAGGTATTTATGGACGATTTCTCCGTGTTCGGCGATTCTTTTGATAGATGTTTAGAAAACCTCGAAAAAGTCTTGGAACGATGCGAAGAAACTAACCTTGCCTTAAATTGGGAAAAATATCATTTTATGGTGAGGGAAGGGTTAGTTTTGGGTCATAAAATTTCTGCAAGAGGTATTGAGGTAGATATTGCGAAGATAGAAGTTATCGAGAAGCTTCCGCCACCTACGAATATAAAAGCTATAAGAAGTTTCTTAGGTCACGCTGGTTTCTACCGCCGCTTCATAAAGGACTTCTCCAAGATCACCAAGCCCCTCACCCATCTTCTAGAAAAAGACGCCTCATTCATTTTTTGATGACTCTTGTCTTTCTGCCTTCGAATTAATAAAAGAAAAGTTAATTAACGCACTGATTATGATAGCTCCAGTGTGGGACCTTCCATTTGAGATAATGTGCGATACGAGTAGTTTCGCGGTGGGAACCGTATTAGGTTAACGCATATCTAAAAACTTCAACCCCATCTATTACGCTAGAAAAACGCTCACATCTGCACAGGAAAATTACACCACGACCGAGAAGGAGCTCCTAGCTGTAGTATTCGCTTTCAATAAATTTCGTCCTTTATTAAACTTTCGAAAATTATTGTTTTTACGGGCCAATCGGCCCTCAAATATCTTCTTGCCAAAACAGATGTCAAGCCGTGCTTTATTCGCTGGGTCTTACTCCTGCAGGAGTTTGACTTAGAGATACTTGATAAGCAAGGAGCCGAGAACTTGGTCGCCGACCATCTGTCTAGATTAGACAATCCCTTTATAGAAAAATTAAATGAAAAATCTTTTAATGATTATTTTCCTGATGAGAAGCTGTTTTCCATTAACACGTCTACTTCTCCTTGGTTCATACACATCGCCAAATATTTAGTGGCGCGGGTGCTTCCAAAAGAGTTCTCCTCTCAGCAAAAGAAGAAATTCTTTTCTGAGCTGAAGAACTATTTTTGGGAAGACCCGCATTTTTTTAGAATCTGTGTGGACCAAGTAATAAGGAGATGTGTTTCTTATGGAGAAGGAGTTGATATTTTAAAACACTTACATGAAGGTTTGACAGGTGGACACTATCAAGCTGCTCGCACTGCTCACAAGGTGCTTTGCGCGGGTTTTTACTGGCCTAGCCTGTTTAAAGACGCGCAAGCCTTTGTGAGTAGGTGTGATAGTTGCCAACGGTCGGGCAACATTTCTAATAAAAATGAAATGCCGCAAAATTATTTCCTTGAGTGCGAAATTTTCAACCTCTGGGGAATCGATTTTGTTGGGCCCCTTCCTTCTAGCTTCGGAAATAAGTATATTTTAGTTGTCGTTGATTATGTTTCTTGTTGGGCCGAAGCCCAAACTCTTCCTACGAGCGACTCCCGAGTTGTAGTTACCTTTTTGAAAAAATTATTTTCTCGATTCAGAATGCCGCGAGCCATCGTTAGTGACAGGGGTTCCCATTTCTGTAACGCATAATTTTCAAAAATCCTTACTAAATACGGCGTTACACATAAGCTTTCAACTGCCTACCACCCCCAAAGTAACGGACAAGTCGAAGTAGTGAATAGAGAAATAAAAAGAATATTAAAAAAGACGGTTTCAACTTCTAGGAAAGACTGGTCAGCCAAATTAGACGGTGCTCTATGGGCCTACAGAACTGCGTACAAAACCTCCCTCGGATGTACGTCATATCGGCTGGTCTATGGAAAATCGTGTCATTTACTCGTAGAATTAGAACACCGCGCTTTTTGGGCCTTAAGATTTTTAAACTTCGATCCCCACTCAGTCTGTGACCTTAGAAAATTTCAACTTAATGAACTGGACGTGTGGCACTCTTACTCTTACGAAAATAACAAACTTTATAAAGAGCGGACGAAGCATTTGCACGATAAGAACTTAAGGCATACGAAAACCTTTAAACCGGGCGACCAAGTTCTTTTATTTCATTCTCGATTGCGTTTATTTCTTGGAAAATTAAAATCTCGTTGGTCGGGGCCCTTTTTTGTTTTAGAAGTTTTTCCTTATGGTACTGTTTTAATTTCTCACCCTGATAAGGGTAATTTTAAAGTGAATGGTCAGCGTCTTAAAATTTTTTTCTCTGGTGATGATGATGTCAGTCCAAACATTATTAAGTATCTGCTGCACGAACTCTAGCTTTGAACTTTTATTTTTTGTTAAAAACTATTTTATTTCTAGACAACAATATTTTTGGACAATATTATTTTTGATGCGTCGAGCTCAAAGATGTTTTAAACAAAGGGTGCTCTTGGGAGGCAACCCAAGTTATCTTTTTCTGTTTTCTTTATTTTACAATTTTTGCCTCGGACGACTCCGACAAGCTGAAGCTTTTGCGATCGCCTGCTACAACATTGATGAATCCATCACGAAGTCCAAAGAAGAAGCTTGGGGGAGCGGCATCACTCAGCTTTCGCGGAAAATAAATCCGAGGAAGTACCCGTTTTTCAATTCTGTACTTTAATTTTCTCTCCTTCTCCAATCCCCTTCTTTTACCATTGAGGACAATGTCTATTTTAAGCTTGGGGGAGGACTTCCTCCTTCTTTTTGCTTAGTGTAAATATTTTTTCTTTTCGTGTATATTTTTTTTCAAAAAAATTAATATCGTAAAATTCCAAAAAAAAAAAAATATTTCCAAAAATAAAAAAAAAGAGAATATTTCAAAAATTAAAAAAAAAATATTTGTTTTTTCTTACTTTAATAGTTTAGACATTTTGGTATCTCAATAGTATCCCTAGTTTTTGTTTTGTTTTACTCAAAATTTCCTATAAACAACTTAGTTAATTATAATATTTCTAATCGTACTTTTTAATTATGTTTTACAAGTAAAATGTTGGTCATGATGTGTTTCTAATTCACGGTAGCATTTTAAGATAAAATATTTTTCTAAAACTCGCATTTCTATTATGGTATTTCGTTCTTTATTTCCTTTACTTTCTCAAAAATTCATCATCCACTATTTTCCTTTTCGTTTTTGGATAATTTTTGTAAGGTCAACTTTTGAATAGCTTAGTAGATTTGAACGATCCAAGTCACTTATTATTTCTATTTTCAAGATAAGTTCATCAATCTTCTTTTATTATCTAGGACTTGCTTTTTGAAAATTTTCAAATCTTTGTTTTAAATAAATTTAAAAGCGTGAAAATGATTTAGGCCATTTTTGTTTTCGTTTGAGCTTTCCTGTCAACCTAAAACCTTTCACCACTAGTTAGCCGCTTTTGAGCCTTTTTCCAAATTCATTTGATAGCTCCTCTTTTCATATCATTTTCACCAAGGCCAAAATTTCCAACCTATCTAATCACACTAGCATTTTTGAGTTTCATAAAATTTTTCCATGATTATGATAGGTTGTTTTGTGTTATTTTTGGGAGAAAGGTTTTGAAAAAAAAGTATGTTCAAAAGATATGTTTGTTTTTATTTTTCCAATTCAAAATGAAAATAAAAATATTTATGGCATTTTTTTTGAAGAAAGAAAAAGAAAAAAATGTAAAAGAAAGAAAAAGAAAGAACAAAAATATTTTTATTTTAATTGAAATTTTTTGAAACTCTTTGTTTTGGTTTAGTGTGATTTTAAGCCTTCGCGTTTATCTTTGAATTCCACTCCTAATCATATTCCTAAACCAAACATTTCTGTCCTATTTAAGTCCTTTTGATACACGCCTTTTGAATTTTATTTAATAACTTAGAAAAATAAATCAGTTTTAGTTTTGGATTTAAACTTAGATTTTTGTTATTTAGTTGATATAATTATAATGTGTTGCTTGGATCTAGTAACAACTCAATGCGTTTTTTCATTTTCGTTCCTTTGCTTAAATCTATTTAAAGAATTTT
The DNA here is from genome assembly GCA_039513925.1 of Platanthera zijinensis. NCBI lineage: Eukaryota > Viridiplantae > Streptophyta > Magnoliopsida > Asparagales > Orchidaceae > Platanthera > Platanthera zijinensis. Next base: position 84,472,582 of record CM077092.1, read on the forward strand.
GCTAAAATTTTGGATGATTTATTTTTGTTAGTAAAGTTTATAAAAGTTAAACCGTACCTAAATAATTGTTTTAGATTTGCATTTCACCTTTTCCCTATTTAGAATTTCGCATGGTACTTGTGTTAGCATAATTAGAACTTTCTGATTAGTCTTATTTTATGTTTATTTAGTTTTTATATTTTTGCTTGGGGACAAGCAAAGCTAAAGCTTGGGGGAATTTGATAATATGTTTTGTAGTCTTAACTTTTATCGTATTTTTCTTGTTTATAATGTACGAATCTTGTATTTTAAGCTTTACTTATATCTTTCTTATGTTAATTTTATTGCACCTAACTTTTTCCTCTCTTTGTGCAGATTTTTTTAAAATTAGTCAAAATTGACCTGACACGCCCCCCTGCCATGCCCTCCCCGGGCGTGACCTAGGGTGTGTCACCTATTCTAGAGGAATCCAGAAGCCAAAGGAAAATACAAGGAAAAACGGCTGTCATGCCCCCTGACATGCCCTCCCCGGGCATGTCCTCAGGCGTGACACGGGGCGTGTCGCCCTCTGCCCGAAGCATGCCACCGCATTAAATGCCATTTTGACTAAGCACGCCAACAGTACTCACGCCCCCGTCACAGGCGTGACATAGGGTGTGACCCCTCCTTTTCCGATGACTAACGGATTTCCGACCACTGATTTCGATGTGACGTGCGTGTCACGCCCTTCTTACACGGGCGTGACCCAGGGCGTGTCCACCGACGTACAGAAGCAATCATCCTTCCCGCAAGAATCCAGAGCCCGAGGTCAACCCCGTACATGTCACGCCCCCTGAAACGCCCCCCCTAGGGCGTGTCAAAGGGCGTGACCAACCCGTGAGCTTTTCCTATAAATTCAGACCCCCCCCCCCCTTCTATTTCAGCAAGCTTGGGTTGAGAGGGGAGGTGTTGTCTGTCACAACCCGCATTTTCTCCAAATTTAAGAAGCATCAGAGTATGAGAAAACACGCATCGTGATGCCACGTTGAGCAGGGGATAACTGTCGATGCTCAGGCGAACACCATCTAACTATACTATGAAAAATCATAAGTATAATGATTAGAAAATCAGTTATATTTTAAAGGCCGTATCTCTCGGCCCAGTGGATCATCTATCCCATAATTTAAAACTATACTTATATGCTGCGGAAAATACTTTATTCAGGTTTGACATCCTAAAAGAATGCATAAGTGCCCCTAGAGGACAACTTATACTATGCATGACCCTACATTTAATTTATACTATATATAGGAAAACGATCTTTTTACGTTATTTGGAAAATAGTGTTTGAGTTTTATAAAACATGCTGATCATGAGATATACTTATAATAGTGTTTTTTATGTTTAAAAGTAACTAGCAACCTAGCATAAATAATCCCAAGAGCAAGTAGACTATCTCCAAAAAAGGTAGCAGCAAAAAGATAACATATCTAGTATCACGGTAAAACTACCAGTGGGCGCCAATAAACTAACACGAACCCACTTACAAGTATGTATGACTGTAAGAAAGAAGCACAAAACTACCTCACAGGACCAAGGAACTGATCTCCACAGAACGAGAGACCACCAGCAACAGCACAGCACAACTAGCAGCCTAATCGGCTACTAACCAGAACCTGAGGCATTCAAAGAAGAAAAGAATACCTCAGCTAGCAAAAACAAATATGCTGTACGGAAATGTTAATCTAAATGATAAGCAAGAAGAGTAAGTAAACCGTAACAAGCACCACTGTCCAAGGCAAGACAAAAAGGGAAAAGCACTATGTGCGAGGAAACAGCGACAACCCTGCCCAAAAATCCTGCAGAGTTTACAAGGCTACTATGATCCCCAAACGTTGCACTCTATAAAGGAAGAGGTGTCTAATACCCTAAGTTGTGAGAGATGGCAGTAGCAAAAACAACGCGGATCCGGGTTGGAGGAAAACTCAGTCCCCTAACCACCATTTCAAAGAAACAATGCTCAAGGGTCTACATGTGAAAGCACTAGGGACCTCCCACCAACTTGCCCTGCCCGTACCTGGAACAAGATAAAAGAGTGGCCACGGCTAAGTCACACAACTTCACCCCTCTTAAGAGTTCAAACCACCACTACTAACCACAACCCACGATTCGGCCTTTGGAAAAACATAGCCGACAAGGAACTTCAAAATCAAGGAATTCACTCGGGAGAGAAAATCAAGGTAAGGGGAAAGCGTTGAGATGGCTCAACACGGCATGGCGTTGAGTGAGCCCCACTCACTCAATGCCTAACCAGATGGTGGCGTTGAGTGAGTTAACCTCACTCAATGCCAAAATAGCTATGGCATTGAGTGAGGATCACTTAGTCAATGCCTTCTGCAATACTAGCTGTGGCGTTGAGTGAGCTAACCTCACTCAATGCCAAAACAGATAGTGGCGTTGAGTGAGGTTCACTCACATAATGCCTTCTGCGACACTGGATGTGGCGTTGAGTGAGCTAACCTCAATCAACGCCAAAACAGACGGTGGCGTTAAGTGAGTAAACCTCACTCAACGCTAAAACAGCCACGACGTTGAGTGAGGTTCACTCACTCAACGCCTTAGCACTTTGCCGCAAAAACTAACTGTGGCATTGAGTGAGTCCACCTCCCTCAACGCCAAAACAGCTTTGGCATTGAGTGTGGTCGACTCACTCAACACCAAAATACTTAACCGCAAGAATGGGCTGCGGCGTTGAGTGAGTCCCCCTCACTCAATGCCTTAACAACCATGGCGTTGAGTGAGGCCCACTCAGTCAACGCCATCCGACATAACCGCGCAGATTGGCTTCGGCGTTGAGTGAGTCTGCCTCACTCAACGCCTAGACAGCCATGACATTGAGTGAGGTCGACTCGCTCAACGCCATGATACTTAGCCGCAAAAGAACAGACCAATAGGCTACGACGTTGAGTGTGTGCACCACAGTCAACGCTAAGCCCAAGCAGACACGGTATTGAGTGTGTGCACCACACTCAATGCCAAATCTAAGCAGACCCAGTGTTGAGTGTGTGCACCACACTCAACACCAAATCAAAACAGACCCGGCGTTGAGTGTGTGCACCACACTCAACGCCAAATCCAAGCAGACCCGGCGTTGAGTGTGTGCACCACACTCAATGCCAAATCCAAGCAGACCCTGCATTGAGTGTGTGCACCACACTCAACGCCAAATCAAGGCATACCCAGCGTTGAGTGTGTGCACCACACTCAACGCCAAATCCAAGCAGACCCGGCGTGGAGTGTGTGCACCACACTCAATGCCAAGCCCTAGAATATTCTAATCATCTAGACTAAGGAAAGGAAAGGCTTCTGCTATAGCGATTACACAGGCAAGACAAAATTCATCCAAACCCGAGCCTAAGAAAGATAGATTTTTGCATAAAAATTAATCTATAGCTTTTCTCCTCTACCCAGCTACAACTACTGCACAGGAAAAATCGACCCAACCCTCAACCCTAACTCAGCTCGAGAGCAAGGCTTCTCTACTAACAATTGGAGGAGAATAAAATAAAAAAGAAAGGGCGGATGCTAGGAGTACGACTGAGTAGGAAATTCATAACAGGTATGTTGAATATAATCCAAAGCCAAAAAAACGAGCAATGGTTTCTATCCTAGGGCTAACAGGGTAACAAGGAGATAGACAAAAAAAGAATTACACGGCAAGGGCAAGAATATCACTTGCCTCAAATTTCTGGCGAAGCTTGGTCGGCCTCCTTTACTCTCACTCGGCACCAGCAGCAACAACACCTAAAGCAGAAATCTGGGGCTTTAATGGCGGAAAAAGACAACCCAAGAAATTTCAAGACCCCTAGAAACACAACAAAAATTTAATTTCTTACCGTAGGAATGAAGGTCTAGGCAAGAGCAATCCAAATCCGCTTTCGGAATCGAATTCCATCTACAAACGCTCTCAGAATTGGCGTCCGAAGGGGAGAAGGTTCGGCGGTTTCTCCGCTCCTTTTCGCGAACAGCCGCAGACTGGTTCATTTTTTTCGGGAAGATGAACAGGAGCGGTTTCTCTTAAGTCTAAACTATCCTATATATAACACCCTCTTAATACTAACTTAACTATTAATTAAGTAATACTATAATAACATATATTTATAGCCACAGGATTAAAACCACCCAGCTTTGACCGCCGGATTTTTTTTTATAAACAGCACAAAATTACTTATTACATTTATTATTAGCACACCCAAAACGACGCGAAAACCGAACTACCTCGGAATTCGACGAAATTTGCACTGTAGCAAAATACCCTCTACGAACGCAACGGCAAAGTCAAAATTAACTTTCGACGAACAGAACTCGAGTTATACCCACCCGAAGACAAAACACAAACATCCCCCGAGAGGCCACACCGGGTCACCTAAAACGACTCGACTTGCTAGGGAGATCTTGCCCATAAGCTACAAAATAGGCCACTCAGTTCTAAGGAGTTAAGACCACACTCCACAGATGACACAAGGCAAGAAAACGCGTCGACGTAACGCCAAACGAGAATTAAATAATCGTAGAAAAATCGGGGGTGTTACAGTCACTCCCCCTAAAATAAAGTTTCGTCCCGAAACTTTACGCACAACACTTCTACTATAGAAGAAAAAGTAGCAAGCCAAATATTACAAGAAGAGAACATACCAATCCAACATATATAATGACACGCCAATCCGTTCAACAATCTTAAACGAGCTCACATACCTCGGGTCCAATTTCCGGTTCTTACCAAACCTCTAAACACCAACCATCGGGGAAACCTTAAGAAACACAAGGTCCCCTACAGAAAACTCCAAGTAAGACCTACGCTGATTGGCGTTCTTTTCATATCTCTCTGGTGTTATACGAAGCTTTTCTCGAATAAGCTTCACTGTGACTTCCATCTCCTCGAGCGCATCCGGACCCAACAAGGGTCTCTCACTTGCCTCAGCCCAAAACAGGGGAGTTCTGTAACGCCTCCCATACAAAGCTTCAAACGGAGCCATTTGCAAACTTTCTTGATAACTGTTGTTGTATGCAAACTCCATAAGTCGCAACCGTTCATCCCACGCTCCACCGTGGTATAGAATGTAGCATCTGATCATATCATCAACTATCTGGTTCACCCGCTCCGTCTGCCCATTGGTCTGTGGGTGGTAAGCAGTAGAATACCTCAGATCTTTACTCAAACCCTCCTACAGACTATGCCAAAAGCGAGAAGTAAACCAGGAGTCTCGATCAGAAATGATGCTAACAGGCACACCGTGCAATCTGATGACCTCATTCAAGTACAGCTTTGCTATCTTCTTCATCGGGTAATAAATCTTATACGACATAAAGTGAGCACACTTCGTCAGTCTATCCACTATAATCCAAACAGAATTATATCCCCTTGGAGATCTCAGTAAGCCCGTAATGAAGTCCATAGAAATACTTTCCCACTTACAAGTCGGGATCTCTAACGGAGTCAACTTGCCACCAGGCCTTCCGTGATCGGCCTTCACACGCTTGTAAGTGTGGCACTCAGCAACAAATCAGGCTATATCGCTTTTCATCCCATACCACCAGGAAATCTGCTTCAAATCACGATACATCTTTGTAGATCTTGGATGGTAGGCAACACTGGATCCATGAGCCTCTCTGCATATCATACCCCTGATGTCTCCAATAGCGGGGATGCAAAATCTGTCGTGGTACTTCAAAGTACCCGCATCAACGATAGAAAAATCTGGCAACTCCCCCCTCTCAGTCCTGAGGTATAAGTGCAGAAGGTCCGGATCATCCTTCTGGTGCAACCTAGTAAGAGAAATCTAAGACGGCTCTGCCACTGCCAAACTACTCTGCATGTCACAGCATCCCACTGAGATATCCATAAGGAGGAACTCTTCCACTAAACAATCGGCGGAGAGATTAAAGTTCTTCCCCGTCTTCCGGCTCAGGGCGTCGGCCACCATATTGGCCTTGCCTGGATGATACTGAATCTCCACATCATAATCGGCCACATACTCTAGCCACCGTCGCTGGCGCAGATTCAACTCCTTCTGCGTGAACACATACTTCAGGCTCTTATGATCAGTGAAGATCTTGCACTGAGCCCCATAAAGTAGATGCCGCCAAAGCTTCAACGCATAAATCACCGCTGCAAACTCAAGGTCATGCGTAGGGTAATTCCTCTCATGAGTCTTCAATTGTCTTGATCCATACGCAATCACTTTTCCAGCCTGCATCAACATGCAACCCAAACCAACATGCGAAGCATCCACGTACACATCATACTCCACACCTTCAGTAGGTAGGGTCAGAACGGGAGCAGTGCACAATCTTCTCTTTAGCTCCAGGAAGGCTTCTTCGCACTTCTCGTTCAAAACAAAGGTCGCGTTCTTCTGAGTCAACCTGGTCAAAAGTGCAGCCAGGGTAGAGAAACCCTCCACGAACCTCCTGTAGTAGCCGGCCAACCCTAGGAAGCTTCTGATCTCCTTGGGCATGCCCGACCTGCTCCAATCCATCACTGATGCGATCTTTTCCGGGTCGACCGAGATCCCAGCCTTGTTCACCACGTGGCCCAGAAACGAGACCTGAGGCAACAAAAATTCGCACTTGCTCAGCTTAGCGAATAACTTGTGATTCCTCAACTCCGATAGAACCAAGCGCAGGTGCTGCTCATGCTCCTCAGCACTGCGAGAATAGATCAACACATCATCGATGAAAACCACAACGAACTTGTCTAGAAAATCCTTGAACACCCGGTTTATCATCCATGAAGGCTGATGGTGTGTTGGTCAAACCAAACAACATCACCAAGAACTCAAAATGTCTATGCCTCGATCTAAACGCAGCCCGAGGAATATCTGCCTCACGGATCCTGAGCTGATGATAGCCAGAACGAAGATCGATCTTGGAGAACACCGTGCTACCGCGCAACTGATCAAATAAGTCATCGATCCTTGGTAGAGGGTACCTGTTCTTAATTGTGACTTTGTTCAACTCCCTGTAGTCGATACAAAGCCGTATCGACCCATCTTTCTTCTTTACAAACAAAATAGGAGCACCCCAAGGCGACGAACTCTGCCTGATAAATCCTTTTGCCAACAACTCATCCAACTAGACTCGCAACTCCTCTAACTCACGAGGGGCCATCCGGTACGGTGCCTTAGCAATAGGACGCATACCCGGTTCCAAATCAATCACAAATTCAACATCTCGATCGGGAGGAAGACCAGGAAGGTCATCATGAAAAACATCAACGAAATCACGAACAACAGGAATCTCCTCCAAATGCAGTACACTAACAGCAGTCCCAACCACCGAGACTAAACAAGCAAAACAATCAGAATAAAACAGCTTCTGAGCACATACCGCAGAAATGACAGGAGAATCCTGGCACGGATCAGCATACACGCTTCCGGGCTGACCATTCTCCTTGATGAAGTCCAAGTGCTTCCTATTGCACTGAATAACCGCATTATACATAGACAGTCAATCCATGCCCAGAATAACATCGAAGTCCTCTAGATCAATCATCTTCAAGTCTGCCTTCGCAAGAAAGTCTCCCAACAAAACAGGGCAATCTAGATAGCCCAAATCTGATAACACAGATTCACCAGAAGGAAACTTGACATGGAAGGTATCACGAACTTGATCTAGAGTCAACCGATGTCGCTCCACAAAGGCTTTAGCCACAAATGAGTGGGTAGCGCCGGAGTCGAACAGAACACGCGCCCAGCGGTTCTTCACCTTAAATTTCCCTATATGAGTATATACAATAAAGGAACTACCAAAATAAAACTATAACCATTCTAGTAAATAACCCTAACCTGAGATGACTTGAGTCGAAGCTTGAGCCTCCTCGGAAGAGATCACATTCAGCTTTCCTTTTCCTTTGTCCACACGCTGAGGCGGAGGTAATGCCTGAAGTGGAACTGCATGAAGAGCAGGCTTGACCTGAGGACACCTAGACTTGATATGGCCCTTCTGTCCACACTGATAGCAGACTTTATCCTTGGACCAGCACTGGGCAGCATCATGTCTGGGTCGCTTGCAAACGGAACAGGAAACATCCCTCCTAGGAGCACCCTGAATAGCATGAACTTGCTCCGTCTTTTGAGCTGCTGTCTTCTTGAAACACCTCTCAATAGGGTGGCCTGACCGGCCACAGAAGCTACACATCACCTTGCTCTTCTTTCCCGAAGCAACACCGGGTACCTGGGGTTTCTTCTCCTCAAGAGACTTCCTCTTGTCCTTCCTCATTTGCTGGCCTCTGCTCTTTGCGGTCTCAATTGCCTCTACCTTCAGAGTAGCCTCCACTACCCCTGCATAAGTCTCTGATCCATATGCACTGGTCAATTGCCGAACCTCGCTCCTCAAGCCACCAAGAAACTGCTTGACTCGATCAGCCTCAACACTCACCAACCCAGGAGCAAACCAGCTCAACTTGCTGAACTCTATCTCATACTCACCGACTGTGAGTTGTCTTTGCTTCAGGTGGAGGAAGTCATTCATAAGACGGTCATGCTCGACCGAAGGCAATAACATCCTCAGCAGCATTTCCTTGAATACTTCCCAAGAGCATCTAACTACCAAGCTCTCCTTTTATCTAAGCCACAAACTCTTAGCCAAACCCTTAAGCTGATAGGCGACTATCATCACTCTCTGATCATCTGAAATACTGGAGTACGAGAACATCTCCTCCATGGAGATCAGCCAATCATTTATGACCATGAAATCTGCCTTCCAATCATAAGTAGAAGGGCTAAGTCTCTGAAACTGCGAGATAAATGTCATCTCTGCTGGCACCACCACGGGAGGTCTCAGGGGCGCAGGAGGAGGAGGAACAGCTAACCCCCCCTGCAGGGCCTTGCACTCCCTGAGTCTGTCCTGCCACAACTGCCACCAGAGACTGGATCTGGGCCTGCACCTCCGCCATCTGCCTGCTCAAGGAAACGCTACTCTGTCGCAGGCACTCGATCACCGTATCATTCTGCACTCCAGATGACTCACCCTCAGACAGGGGGGTCGATCTAGTCGAAGGACATCTTGCCATCCTAAAATCATAACAATTATTAGTCAGATCCTAGTACAACAGCTACAACTAACTACAAGTACAGACAATACATACATAAATATGAACTTAAAGCTGCTAAACTTGCTCTGGGAGTTTATTTTTTTTATAAGAATTGATGTTATGCCTATCCTAGGATGGTTTACCACCATCTTTCTAACTCTTGTGCCTAGATCGGGAATGCATGTACTTATATTATTTTTTTGACTCGAAAACTTATGTGTGTACATATGTCATCCTGCCAGTCTTTAGCTTGGCACGTTGTACTTATGCAATGTTATGTTATGCATGTTTGTGCTATGCATTCTAAAAAGGCCCTTATGCATGTTATTAGCGGCGTACACATGAAAATGTTATGCATCACATACTACATAACATTTTCATGCAACGAAAAGAAAACGAGCTAGTCGCAGCCATGTGGTGAGGTTATGCATCTTATACTACATAACCCTCACATGTTTCCCCTATGGTGGATCCATATACGAACACATATTATGCATCCCATACTACATAATATGCCATGTATACTTCATGTTATGCTATGAGTGTAGTGTTCGTGCTTTTGCCAAGACGTGCTAATGACATATCGGTGTGTGAATGACATGATGCTAAACTACTAATGCAATCAAAAGGAAAGGTTGCCCGACTAACTTGTCAAGCAACCTCCCTCTGATACCAACTGTAAAAATCCGCATTTTCTCCAAATTTAAGAAGCATTAGAGTATGAGAAAACACGCATCGTGATGCCACGTCGAGCAGGGGATAACTGTAGACGATCAGGTGAACACCATCTAACTAGACTATGAATATTCATAAGTTTAATGATTAGAAAATCAGTTATATTTTAAAGGCCGTATCCCCCGGCCCAGTGGATCATCTAGCCCACAGTTTAAAAACTATACTTATACGCTGCGGAAAATACTTTATTCAGGTTTGACATCCTAAAAGAGTGCATAAGTGCCCCTAGAGGACAACTTATACTATGCAGGACCCTACATTTAATTTATACTATATATAGGAAAACGATCTTTTTACGTTATTTAGAAAATAGTGTTTGAGTTTTATAAAACATGCTGATCATGAGATATACTTGTAATAGTGTTTTTTTAGGTTTAAAAGTAACTAGCAATCTAGCATAAATCATTCCAAGAGCAAGTAGACTATCTCTAGAAAAGGTAGTAGCAAAAAGATAACATATCTAGTATCACGGTAAAACGACCAGTGGGCGCAAACAAACTGACACGAACCCACTGGCAAGTATGTATGACTGTAAGAAAGAAGCACAAAACTACCTCACAGGACCAAGGAACTGATCTCCACAGAATGAGAGACCACCAGCAATAGCACAGCACAACTAGCCGCCTAATCAGCTACTAACCAGAACCTGAGGCATTCAAAGAAGAAAAGAATACCTCAGCAAGCAAAAACAAATAAGCTGTACGGAAATGTTAATCTAAATGATAAGCAAGAAGAGTAAGTAAACCGTAACAAGCACCACTGTCCAAGGCAAGACAAAAAGGGAAAAGCACTATGTGTGAGGAAACAGCGACAACCCTGCCCAAAAATCCTGCAGAGTTTACAAGGCTACCATGAGCCCCAAACGTTGCACTCTACAAAGGAAGAGACGTCTAACACCCTAAGTTGTGAGATATGGCAGTAGAAAAAACAACGTGGATCCGGGTTGGAGGCAAACTCAGTCCCCCAACCACCATTTCCAAGAAACAATGCTCAAGGGTCTACATGTGAAAGCACTAGGAACCTCCCACCAACTTTCCCAGCCCGTACCTGGAACAAGACAAAAGAGTGGCCAAGGCTAAGTCACACAACTTCACCCCTATTAAGAGCTTCAAGCCACCAATACTAACCACAACCCACGATTCGGCCTTTGGAAAAACATAGCCGACAGGGAACCTCAAAATCAAGGAATTCACTCGGGAGAGAAAATCAAGGTAAGGGGAAGCGTTGAGATGACTCAACACGGCAAGGCGTTGAGTGTGCCCCACTCACTCAACGCCTAAACAGACAGTGGCGTTGAGTGAGTTAACCTCACTCAACGCCAAAATAGCTACGGCGTTGAGTGAGGATCACTCAGTCAACGCCTTCTACAACACTAGTTGTGGCGTTGAGTGAGCTAACCTCACTCAACGCCAAAACAGACAGTGGAGTTGAGTGAGGTTCACTAACTCAACTCCTTCTGTGACACTGGATGTGGCCTTGAGTGAGCCAACCTCACTCAATGCCAAAACAGATGGTGGTGTTGAGTGAGTTAACCTAACTCAACGCCAAAACATCCACGGCGTTGAGTGAGGTTCACTCACTCAACGCCTTAGTACTTAGCCGCAAAAACTAACTGTGGCATTGAGTGAGTCGACCTCCCTCAATGCCAAAACAGCTTTGGAGTTGAGTGTGGTCGACTCACTCAATGCCAAAATACTTAACCGCACGAATGGGCTGTGACATTGAGTGAGTCCGCATCACTCAATGCCTTAACCGCCATGGCATTGAGTGAGGCCCACTCACTCAACGCCATCCGACATAACCGCGCGGATTGGATGCGGCGTTGAGTGAGTCCGCCTCACTCAACGCCTAGACAGCCATGGCATTGAGTGAGGTCGACTAACTCAATGCCATGATACTTAGCCGCAAAAGAACAGACCAAGAGGCTACGGCGTTAAGTGTGTGCACCACACTCAATGCTAAGCCCAAGCAGACCCGACGTTGAGTGTGTGCACCACACTCAATGCCAAATCCAAGCAGACCCGGCGTTGAGTGTGTGCACCACACTCAACGCCAAATCCAAGCAGCCCCGGCTTTGAGTGTGTGCACCACACTCAACGCCAAATCCAAGAAGACCCCATGTTGAGTGTGTGCACCACACTCAATGCCAAATCATAGCAGACCTGGCGTTGAGTGTGTGCACCACACTCAACGCCAAATCCAAGCAGACCCTGCATTGAGTGTGTGCACCACACTCAATGCCAAATCCAAGCAGACCCGGCGTTGAGTGTGTGCACCAAACTAAACGCAAAATCCAAGCAGACCCGGCATTGAGTGTGTGCACCACACTCAACGCCAAGCCCTGGAATAGTCTAATCATCTAGACTAAGGAAAGGAAAGGCTTCTGCTACAGCCACTATACAGGCAAGCACAAATTCATCCAAACCCGGGCCTAAGCAAGACAAATTTTTGCATAAAAATTAAACTATAGCTTTTCTCCTCTACCCTGCTACAACTACTGCACAGGAAAAATCGACCCAACCCTCAACCCTTACTCAGCCCGAGAGAAAGGCTTCTCTACTAACAGTTGGAGGAGAATAAAATAAAAAGCTGCTAGGAGTATGACTGAGCAGGAAATTAATAACAGGTATGTTGAACATAAACAAAAGCCAAAAAAAATGAGCAATAGTTTCTAACCTAGGGCTAACAGGGTAACAAGGAGATAGACAATAAAAGAATTACACAGCAAGCGCAAGAATACCACTTGCCTCAAATTTCCGGCGAAGCTTGGTCGGTCTCCTTTACTCTAACTCGGCACCAGCAGCAACAACACCTAAAGCAGAAATCTGGGGCTTTAATTACGAAAATGGATCTTGTGACTTAGGTGTTAGCCTATACAGTCAGACAACCTGCCTCTGATACTAATTGAAAGAAAAGGGGATAGATATTACTCTAGAGGGGGGGTGAATAGAGTAATCAAAAATTGCACTAGCAAAGTTGACTGTCTACTCAACTCCCTTGGAGTTAATTGCGGAATTGAAAGATTATAGATATTATGAAATAACCCTAAAGCCTAACACAAGGTGTTGTGCACAAACTAAAGCTAACTGTAATTACAGTTAAGCTTTGTGTCCTATCCAGCAACTAGCAATCCTAGTTAAAACTAATCACAGCCACAATGCAAGTAATTAATTAAAGCATCACAGACGACACAAGATATTATAGTGGTTCCCCAAACACTGGGTACGTCCACTCTTCTACCAACAAGGTAGGAATCCACTCAGGTTTTTGATCAGGTGCCCTGCCACCAACAAGATCTGCTTCAGGTAGATCTAGAAACCCTTTAGACTTTTGATCAGGTGTCTAAAAACCAAGCTATACTTTTGAAGGGAGTAAATGATGGCCGCGGAACAGAGTCCTTCTGTGGTTGGTTCGAAATGGTCAGATTCCGCGGGCCGGTTAGAAGATCGAGTTTTCTAACGAAAGGAGGCAAGCGCACCTATCGCAAGTAGTACTCGGTATTCGGGAAAATACCGAGGTCGTATTATTCTCGGGGACGCGTTGATTATATCTACTCTTCCAGGAACAGTATTATCTTACTAACAGTAAGGTGGGATTTTTTAGTTTAATTAAAACGGAAAGAAAGAAAGCAGAATTTTGCTAAGTTAGTTCGATGACGGGTTAACGCTCGGCATCGAATCGGATTAAGACTAAAATAATTCTTAACAATTATTAAACTTTGTTTTTAATTTAATAAAAGGCACTTGGCCGTGGAGGTTCCAAGAACATGAGCTCACCTTGGTCTAGGGATATCGCTCACCTGGGCGCTAAGGCTATTCGACCGAACATTAGTCCGACGAAGGATTCCCCTTAACGCCCGCATTACGCTAAGAACCCCGCTATTGGGTGGGGGACCCAATCCGGCAGAACTACGTTTCTCCTCTTTCGAGGGGGCGTACGCAATTCTCTTTACCCAAGGGGGTTCGGTCCATACGTGCAGCCTCTCGGCGTCGCGTATGGATAACGGAAATAGAGCCCACACATCGATTATGTGGTCCTATGCGTCGTTAATCCGGGGTAAACCTTAAGTCCTTAAATTAAAATTAAAATAAAGTTTTTTAATTATTTCAAATCATTTTTAATGTCCCAATGCTCTTCGATGCCGAAGGCTAAAAGAGATTAGCCACTCATCGGTATGGGGACGGCTTTATGTTTTTAGGTGAAGCGTGAGTGTTAAATTAAGCACTGAACAATTATAAGAGAAAACACGAAAAATAGGACAGTTAGATAAATTGAAGGCTAATTGATGCAGGCACTCACGCACACTTCAAAACCATAAAGAAAAGTAAATAAAGCAAGCCCTACTCAAATGAGTAGGCGGAAATAAATGCACACACGCACACACTCTTCTTAATTGAAGAAAGCGATAAATAAAGCGGTAAAATTATCTCCTACACGCACGCACTCTACATAATTGAGAAAGCGATAAAATTGCAAGTCCCGGCTCAAATGAGTGGGCGGGAGTAAATTTACCTCATACACGCACGCACTCTACAGAAATGAAAACACACGCACCCACACAAAGTTTTCCTACTCAAGTGAGTAGGAAGAAAATGAAAGCAGTAAAAAGACAAGTCCCACTCAAACAAGTGGGCGGGAAATGAAAGTAAAGCGCCATTTAACTCTTAACGAGTAGGCGGAAATAAATGCATACGCACACACGCACTCTACAGAAATGAAATAAAGCAGTAAAACCTAACTCATACATGCACACACACTTGCAAAAATGAGAAAAACAAAGAGCTCAGAAAATTAAAACGACTGCATTTCTACCGCTAGAATGTGGTAGAAATGCATAAAAAGTGAAAATAAAAATTAACCGGAACGAAAAGTTTTGCAAATAAATGCAAAATGAACGTATTCGAAAAATTAATACAACTGCATTTCTACCGCTAGAATGCGGTAGAAATGCATAAAAAGATGAAATAAAAATAACCGGACTAAAAGTTTTGAAATTAAAAAGCTAAAATGAAGTGAGCGAAAAATTATAACGACTACATTTTTATTCATAAGTTTTTATAAAACCTCCAAAAAAGTGAGAATAAAACTAAAAAGGAATGAGAAGTTTTATATTCCTAAGAGGCTAAGTTAAAGAAAATAAAAACGAACACTTTTAGGGGAGTTTTTATAAAACCTATATGAATGAAAATGATAAAGAAGAAAAAGCTAAAACTAAAAAGTGCGGGAAATGAAAACTAGACGGACGGCACAACGGCTAGAAATGTCGATAAATCCTAAATCTAACTAAGTTATGAAAGCTAAAAATGATGAAAACATAAAAGAAATACAAAAAGCTGAACGAAAATTGCTTAAGTAGGCGCATTCAAATGGAGTATTCATACAAATTAAGAGAGAAAAATTCATATTTTATTAAAGTAAAAACCCTAATACAAACTAAGAGAGAGAGAGGGGGGAGAAATTCTCCTTACATAAGTATGGAATCCAATTGGGCAGCACCTCCCCTAAGCAAAGTGGTCAAAAAAGTGGACAAAATAAGCTTCCTGGAAGCTCTTATTTATAGGCAAATTTTCGGGTTGGTCACGCCCTAGGTCACGGGCGTGACAGGGGGGCGTGTCACTACTATTCATGAGCTGATCGGTTGACTTGACTGGAGCTTTGACTTCGGGGCGAAAACGTGGCGGTCACGCCCCAGGTCACGGGCGTGACGAATTGTCACGGGCATGACAGGGGGGCGTGACCGGGGGAGCTGGCAGTTCGATGTCGGCAGCGTTGACAGTTTGACTAAGCTTGCGGGTCGGCCTCGACACGGGCGTGACAAGCATTGACACGGGCATGACAAGCATTGACACGGGCGTGACGTTGGGCGTGTCGGGCTCGGTTTGATGATCGCCGATCGTCGAGCTGGGAACCTGTGGCCGGCGATCGTCGGGGGGGGGGGGCGTGACACGGGCATGTCGGTCAATTGATACGGGCGTGCCAGTCAATTTTTTTGACTTTTCTGGAATTTTTTCTGGAATTTTTCTGGAATAAAAATAAAGCTAAGTTAGAAATAATATTTACAAAAACAAGCAATTTATTGAATAAAACTAATAAAAAAGACAAAAAATAAACGAAACTGACTTAAATAAAATACGAAAATATAGGTATATTTACAACTCATCAGTAAACAACCCTTTATAGGAGGGGGAAGGAGAGTTAGATTGTCTTCTCTATTTTAAATAAGATTAGAGAAGCACAAGATCTCTTCAGAACTTCTGACAGCAAGCTGTCTTGAAGTTCTGAAGGATAAAGCTTGAAGAAGACTAGAGATCTGGAATAGATGTTCTTCTTCAGCTTCCTTCTTCTTCTTCTTCTTCAAAATCTCTGAGTGTAAAATCTTCCTGGAACAGGAGCACTCAGGTTGAAGAAGAGCAGAAGAGATATCTTCTCAGTTGAATATGAAATGGCTGAGAGCAGCTGTATTGCTGTACTGTATTTCTTCCTTCTACTGCAGCTTGTTCTTTCAAAAGAACTCTTAAAATAAGAGCAGCAGCAACGGCTCTAATATTTGAGTTGAACTTTATCTTTATCTGGAATCTGCAAACTGGGCTGTATTTATCATAAAGACAAAACAAGTCTTGCAGATATATATATTCTATATAAAGAATAAAGCTATAGCAACTGTAATATCAAACTGATAAATAATAAGATAAAGTCACATCAGAAAATACTCTTTAAAGCCATAGAGGACATTTGAGTCCAATGGCTATAAAGGACAGCTGCAGAATAAAGTCAGATAATAAGACAAAATACATGTCAGAAGGAATTGACTTAGCATAAAGATAGAAGCAAGGATTGATTTGAGATATATGCAGTAAATCAATCTAATATATATTAATAATAATAATAATTAGATAGCAGAATTATAACGAATATAATATTATCTAAAGGCAGACAAAAGATAGTCGAACGATCTTCGGAGATCGTCGACCGACCTACTGAGATCGTCGACCTATCAGACAGATAGTCGACCGACTCAGAGCTAGACAGAAAGCGACGAGCTTAGCTTGACAGAAAATGTCGAGCTTAGCTAGACAGAAAATGTCGAGCTGAGCTCAGAGCTAAAGCGTCGACCTACGCTTAACAGAAAGCATCGACCTAAGAATACAGACAGATAGTCGAACTATTAATAGATAGTTGACCTACAAACAGACAGCTAAACTATCAACAAGATAGTAGAGCTATCAGATAGTTGAACTATCAAGGAAGATAGTTGAACTATCAAGACAATCTGTCTTAACGAAAGAAGTCGAGCCGAGGTCGACGATCGTCGAGACAGAAACAGCAGAACGTCGAGCTGTCAAGAGACAAAGCTAGACGATCTGGAGACAGACGATAGTCGACCAACAGGAAGACGATCGTCGATCGACTGATCAACGATAGTCGAGCGGCATTCGACTATAGTCGAACCAAAAGCTAACTTAGCCAGATTTCACTGGATAAGTGACTACACTAAAACTAACCTTTGACCAAAGATAATTCTTGAGTCAAGAGACTAAAAGGAAAGACTTAACTCAAATCCAAACTAGGGTACCAACAATCTTCCCCTATTTAGGTTAAGTCTTTCAAAAACTAAAACTACAGGAAATAAACTAAACTAAACTAAGCAACCTAAACAACCTAATAGAGATCCTAACCCAAATCAGAACCAAGGGTTCCAACAATCTCCCCCAATTTGGGTGAGGATCCTATTAGCAAAAAAAAAATTATTGTAAAGCATAAAATAAATAAAAAGAAAAACTTAGCATTGCTGGCTGCTGCTGGCATTTGCAATCTCCCCCTATGTTGATGCAGTACATGTGATTGGAGGAGGCTGAGATGACTTTGAATTTTGATTGAATCATCCAGCTAACTCTTATAAATAGTACCTGCAGAAAGCTATGGTAGAGATTGCTCTCTCCTTGAAAAGGGTATGTTAGCATAAAAAAATGATATTTGTCCAGCAAATTTAATTTGGATTCTGGATCTGAAAAACACAATCAGATATCTTCCTTCCTATAGAATTTCTTTTCATTAGACGAGATTCAAACTCAGTTGACCAATGCAACTAGAGTAGAGGACTCAGTCTAGATGAAATTAGAAAAAGATCTATAAGAAATAGAGTTATCTGACAGAGAATTCTCATACAGAAATCCAAACAAACTATTTGAACAGAATATCAATCAGATATAAATAGCCTTAAGAAAAGAAAATGCTTCCTAATAAATCTGTTCCAAAAAATAGAAGAATTTGAAAATATTCTAACTAATTTATCCTTATGTTTATAAAACAGATTTATGAAAAAGCTGACAGATTTCTCAGATTTTATATATGATCGTTGATTAAAATATTTTGAAAATATTTCTCTGAGGAGTTTTGGTTCCTTCTCAGGTTTCATTAAATTTTGGCAGCAAAATGGAAGTTCTAAATTAACTGAACTAAAATCAAAGTTAGATATTACCTGAACCTTTTCAGGTTTTGATTTTCCTTCTGTTTGTTCAGCTTCTAGATTGCTGCAGGAAGCATTTATGGCCATTAAGCAGAATTCTTTGGCCCTTGCTTCCTCCTCTTCATCTTCAAATGATGAGTCATCATCTGAGACATCCCAGATAACATCTAGGGATGTTGATTCTTCTCCTTCAGATGAGATGATGTGGCTTCCTTCTGATATTACATCCACGGGTTCAGATGCCATTTGGTGAAGGGACATCCAAATCTCCTTAGCTGATGAACATTCAGCAATCTCTTGAAAAATGTCATCAGACATTAATTCTGCAAGAATGTTCATTGCTTGTGCATCAGCCAGTCTAGCACTTTTTGTTGTTATTGCCGAAGTTGGGAGACCTGTCAAAATAGAAGAAAATATTTCTTCATCAAAAGAGTTCATATATAATTTGACTCTTGCCTTCCAGATGCTGAACTTGGCTAAGTTGCATGCTGGAGGTCTGGTGCTAGAGTAATCCTTGAACTGGGCCATGATAGTGAAAGTGAATATCAATAAACTTTGGTATCTATCAGGATCTTGTGACTTAGGTATTAGCCTATACAGTCAGACAACCTGCCTCTTATACCAATTGAAAGAAAAGGGGATAGATACTACTCTAGAGGGGGGGTGAATAGAGTAATCAAAAATTGCACTAGCAAAGTTGACTGTCTACTCAACTCCCTTGGAGTTAATTGAGGAATTAAAAGATTATAGATATTATGAAATAACCCTAAAGCCTAACACAAGGTGTTGTGCACAAACTAAAGCTAACTGTAATTACAGTTAAGCTTTGAGTCCTATCCAGCAACTAGCAATCCTAGTTAAAACTAATCACAGCCACAATGCAAGTAATTAATTAAAGCATCACAGACGACACAAGATATTATAGTGGTTCCCCAAACACTGGGTACGTCCACTCTTCTACCAACAAGGTAGGAATCCACTCAGGTTTTTGATCAGGTGCCCTGCCACCAATAAGATCTGCTTCAGGTAGATCTAGAAACCCTTTAGACTTTTGATCAGGTGTCTAAAAACCAAGCTTTACTTTTGAAGGGAGTAAACAACCATTTACAGGAGGGGGAAGGAGAGTTAGATTGTCTTCTCTATTTTAAATAAGATTAGAGAAGCACAAGATCTCTTCAGAACTTCTGACAGCAAGCTGTCTTGAAGTTCTGAAGGATAAAGCTTGAAGAAGACTAGAGATCTGGAATAGATGTTCTTCTTCAGCTTCCTTCTTCTTCTTCTTCTTCAAAATCTCTGAGTGTAAAATCTTCCTGGAACAGGAGCACTCAGGTTGAAGAAGAGCAGAAGAGATATCTTCTCAGTTGAATATGAAATTGCTGAGAGCAGCTGTATTGTTGTACTGTATTTCTTCCTTCTGCTGCAGCTTGTTCTTTCAAAAGAACTCTTTAAATAAGAGCAGTAGCAACGGCTCTAATATTTGAGTTGAACTTTGTCTTTATCTGGAATCTGCAAACTGGGCTGCATTTATCATAAAGACAAAACAAGTCTTGCAGATATATATATTCTATATAAAGAATAAAGCTATAGCAACTGCAATATCAAACTGATAAATAATAAGATAAAGTCACATCAGAAAATACTCTTTAAAGCCATAGAGGACATTTGAGTCCAACGGCTATAAAGGACAGCTGCAGAATAAAGTCAGATAATAAGACAAAATACATGTCAGAAGGAATTGACTTAGCATAAAGATAGAAGCAAGGATTGATTTGAGATATATGCTGTAAATCAATCTAATATATATTAATAATAATAATTAGATAGTAGAATTATAACGAATATAATATTATCTAAAGGCAGACAAAAGATAGTCGAACGATCTTCGGAGATCGTCAACCGACCTACTGAGATCGTCGACCTATCAGACAGATAGTCGACCGACTCAGAGCTAGACAGAAAGCGACGAGCTTAGCTTGACAGAAAACGTCGAGCTTAGCTAGACAGAAAACATCGAGCTTAGCTCAGAGCTAAAGCGTCGACCTACGCTTAACAGAAAGCGTCGACCTAAGAATACAGACAGATAGTCGAACTATCAATAGATAGTCGACCTACAAACAGACAGCTAAACTATCAACAAGATAGTAGAGCTATCAGATAGTTGAACTATCAAGGAAGATAGTTGAACTATCAAGACAATCTGTCTTAACGAAAGAAGTCGAGCCGAGGTCGACGATCGTCGAGACAGAAACAGCAGAACGTTGAGCTGTCAAGAGACAAAGCTAGACGATCTGGAGACAGACGATAGTCGACCAACAGGAAGACGATCGTCGATCGACTGATCAACGATAGTCGAGCGGCGTTCGACTATAGTCGAACCAAAAACTAACTTAGCCAGATTTCACTGGATAAGTGACTACACTAAAACTAACCTTTGACCAAAGATAATTCTTAGGTCAAGAGGCTAAAAGGAAAGACTTAACTCAAATCCAAACTAGGGTACTAACATAATACTATAATAATTTATATTTATAGCCACAGGATTAAAACCACCCAGCTTTGACCGCCGGATTTTTTTTTAAACAGCACAAAATTACTTATTTACATTTATTATTAGCACACCCAAAACGACGCGAAAACCGAACTACCTCGGAATTCGACGAAATTTGCACTGTAGCTAAATACCGATGCTACGAATGCAACGGTGAAGTCGAAATAAACTTTCGACGAACAGAACGTGAGTTATATCCACCCAAAGCCAAAACACAAGCATCCCCCGAGAGGCCACACCAGGTCACCCAAAACGACTCGACTTGCTAGGGAGATCTTGCCCATTGGCTACAAAATAGGCCACTCAATTCTAAGGAGTTAAGACCACACTCCACAGATGACACAAGCTAAGAAAACGCGTCGACATAACGCCAAACGAGAATTAAATAATCGCAGAAAAATCGGGGGCGTTACACTGCCCCTTTGTTTCTTGGTATTTTTCATGTTCTTCTCTCTCTCTCTCTCTTCTTTATTTTGTGATTTCCCTAAACCCTAGTGTAGTTTTAGCCTTTATAAAAGCTTTTATTGTAATTTATGCACTTGTTTTAGTTGATAATTGTAGGGCTAGAATATGATTTTAATTTCGTGCAAGTGTAATTTTCATTTCCAAGTAGTGTAGCTCTCTTTCATTATTAATAAACGTGCTCTTTTCTAACTTGTGTTCTTATTATGCTTTACTACTCATCCCCCCTCCTCCACTCCATTATGATTAACTAATCCTCCTTGTACTCGATCTTGATGATCCGAGGTTCGAATGATTAAGTTATGTTGTTTTAATTTACCTTTTCTTTTTAGGTTTTAGGCCTTGAATTACTCTTGATTTTTCATGGGCTGGAGGTATATTATCGATATATACTCTCCACCTTTGCTTTCATTCTGGGCTAGCCGAGAGGCCGATAGAATGAAGTGAGCATTCAAGAGTAAAGGGAGTTGTACGCACCCCTCGAGAGAGGAAGACGTCCAAATCTCCCTAATTGGAGTAAAATCCAATAGTGGGGTTCACCGCGTAAAGCGAGCTTTAGGCCTCCGATTTAGACGGGAGTCGGTCATACATTCCTAAACTCAGTTGGGCATGACTTCGAGAGAAGCGTGTTCAAGCTTTAGGAACCTCCACGGTCAAGGACATTTACCCTATTAAGTTTAGGTTTTTATCGCATTTCTTAGTCGACTTTAGCCGAGGTGATTCTTGATCGAGTACAATTCCATTTCATATTTTCAGCCCTTCGTTATAATCGCTTCTTATAGGCCTTTAATTAACAGTAGTAGTTCTCTTTCAAGCATAGTTTTATTTCCTTAATTGCAATTAGTTTCTCAAACCCTAGTTTTTCCGTCGATAAAATAATAGCCTTCGTGTGAGTAAGTGTACTCAACAGTTCCCGAATTTCAATATGATACTTGTGTCCCCTAGCTACAGTTTAATAGGTATACTTGCCTCATTGGATTGCTAGTTCGGTTGCTTTTATTTTCTTTGAAGCTTAGCGACCACCAAGTGTGCGGTGAGTGTGCGGTGTTCCTTGGGGTTGATGTGAATAGTCCCCCTTGTTTGCATATAGAGTCCGAAATCGAGATACGGACATAAGCTTGGTGTGTGAAGCCTACCCGGACTAGTTGGTCTGGATTGGTGATGTTTCATTATGCATGATTTGCCGGAGAATACTCTGTTCCTTTGGTTATTTTCGGGTTTTCTACACGGTAGATTGCAACAGGGAGTCTTGGGGATTAACTTCAAGGTGCACCTAGAAAACTGGGCGGAAATACATTTCTGCAACTTGGTGGCCTGGGTGCCAGACTTGAACATAACTGGGTTATGTGCATGTTTGATCGTTTTGGGACTCGGGGAAGCTTGACCCGCGCATATGGCATAATTTTTTAAAAATTGACATTTCGGTGTGAGCAATGGGTTAGGTGGAACCGTACCCGCTCTTTGTCTTTTGGTTAAAGAGACCTAAATTACATGGCACTTACCGTTGGCATAGATGGAGGGTCTTGGGCTTAGGCTGGAAAGACTAAAATGCTCACGAGTACTGCCGTTCAAGGGACGGTGGTGAGACTGCAGTTTTGACCGGGTTCACCGTGTAAGTGCCCTGAGAGCATGGGGTTTGCGGCCGTGTGTGCCTGCACCTGTGATGTTGTAATTATTCATTATATTGCTTATTATGCTAACAAGTGCAGGGAAGGAGCATCGCCGCCCTGAGTTTGGGGGCGGGATCGTTATAATTTGGTCAGCTTTAGCTGATCGTTACTTTTTTTGCCACCATTGCGCTGAATTATGCTTGCAGGTGCTGCGGAGCTGAGCGGAAAATAGCGGGCCAAAGCCCATGTTGCTGAGCCGACCCTCGAAGGCCTTGTTGTGTTTACTTGCTTTAATTCATGTGTGACCGGCCTGCGATCTGAAGTATGGAAGACACTATTTTAAATTTAGTGAACTATTGTAACTCCATAAGGCCGGTACTTTGTGTACTTTGTAATTTCATTCCTGTTGGGGTTTGCTAGTGGACATTCATGCTTGTGGCTGGGTTCTTATTTCTTGCAACTTAATAAATTGCTTCCACAAAATGCTCTGTGTAGGACGTTACGATTGGAAGAATGGTTTCAATGAGTAACCCTTTAGTCTGTCAGTGGTAAATGGCATCGGGCCCCAGCTGGACCTACTGCTATATGCTATGTGATGGATAGGGGTGTTATAAAATCACTCTAAATAATTAAAGGGTCTTTTTCTCACTTTAATTAAAGGGCTTAAGGTTTGACCAGGGTATACGATGCGTAAAACAACATATCGATGTGTAGGCTCTATTTCTGTTATCCATACGCTAGCTAGCTGAGAGTTCGTGCGTATGGACTGATCACCCTTAGGTAAAAGAGTTGCGTGTATACCCTCGAGAGAGGAGAAGCGTAACTCTATCGGATTGGGTTCCCCAACCAATAGCGGGGTTCTTAGCGTAAAGCGGGCATTAAGAGGAATCCTTCATCGGACGAGAGTTCGGTCGAATAGTCCTAATATTCAGGTTAGCGATATCCCTATAGCTAGGAGAGCTCATATTTGTGGAACCTCCACGACCAAGTTGCCTTTAATTAATTTGAAAATGTATTTCTCTAATTATTAATAGTCGTCTTAGTCTTAATCTGATTCGATGTCGAGCGTTAACCCTTCATCGAATTTCCTAACTCATTTTAGTGTGTTTATTGTATCCGCCTTAGTTAATTAAAATCCTCATCGTATTTTCGGTAAAATAATAGTTACTCCGGAAAGAGTAAAAATAATCAACCCGACCACGAAAATAATTTGACCTCGATATTCCCACCGAATATTGAGTATTACATGTGATAGGTGCACTTGCCTCCTTTCGTTAAAAACTCTCTTTTTAGCAGTCTGCGATGTTCGACCAATCGAACCAACCACCTAAATAAGAGTCGGTTTTCGCGGCCCATCAGGATACATATCTGAAGAACATTTGGACTACGTCTTGAAGCTCCGGAAAGCCCTCTATGGTTTGAAGCATGCTTCTCGAGCTTGGAATGAAAAGATCGCAGAATACCTCTAGTTTTGCAGTTACCTTGCTTCTAATAAAGACTCGAGCTTGTTCATCAAGAATAAGGGGGATCTTCTGGTCTTGGCGCGATTGTACGTGGATGATATGATCATCACGGGTAACTCCAAGGAGGAGGTAGCTAGGCTCAGGGCAGAGCTAGCTATAAGATTCGAGATGAAGGACTTGGGTGAGCTCCACCACTTCCTTGGACTCGAGGTGGAGAGGAAAGAGAGCAGCATACTCGTTTCCCAAAAAGGGATATGCAGAGAGAACTGTGTTAGTTCTACCATGGTGATCTGGAAGTGATCAAGCATGTAGCCTCACTGCCAACGCAGTATGAGCCTATGGGGTCACACATAAGAGTTTTAGAGAAGTTGGATAGGTTTGTGTTGGCCCTGCTCATATGTGATATGAATGAAGGACCAAGTCTATGACGATCTAGACGTGGTGCAATTTCATTCTGGGACCCGTATTATGAATATAGGTCGGTCGGGATGAAGTTCGGCATATGCTAAGGGAATTTAGTCGAGTATGGGTAAGTGGTTTCGATGAATTGGTTGAATTCGATGACTGTCGTCGTGAATATTCAACGATTCATCGAGTATTAAAGTAATACTCGACGATTCATTGAGTATCGCCATGTCCTCTTATCGATTTGTCGAGTATCGCTGTGAGCTATCGCCGATTCGTCGTGTATCATTATGGACACTCACCGATTCGTCGATTATCAAGTTGATACTCGCCGAATGTTGTCTCGACCGATTTATTTCTCTAAGTCTGGTTTTCGATGGCTGCAATTATTGGATTTCCTAGTTCATTGTATAAATACGTTTTACCGTTGAACCGAAACCAAGCGACTGTTCATTTCTGACCTAATTTCGTGGAAGCCGACGTATTTTCTCCCGTGACAGAAGTGTTCCGATTCCAAGACCGTCGTCGATCCCGCCGACCGCCACAAGTCATTGCCGACTGTTTGGCATCCTTAGCCGTCGCTGGAAACTGTTTCCTAGGCGTCATCTTTGTCGTTGCCGCCTCTCCTTAAAAGGATCTAGCACTTCGTGGAGACGTTGAGGGAAAGCCTCTTTCAGACCTAAATCTTGTGCGACAAGAGTCTAGGGTTCTCCGTGCTCGTGTGGATACTCATAGAGGCGTGGACACTATTCTATGCTCGGATCTCTGACCGTTGCCGTTCGTTGGAATCAATTGGTGCACCTAGGTTGAGTATTGACTCAATCCCGTGAAGGTATAAATTTATAAATTGCATATTACTTCTTGATTAATGATCATCGCAAGATCCACAACTCTCTTTTGGGTTTTCCTTATTTCCATATTCTGCTACGTACAAATGTTGTGACGTTTAGCAAAACGCAATAAATTGTTCAATGATTTAGCATGCGGGAGGGGAAGAGTAGCTCTACTCCATTTGACACTGGCATCAAACTTAGGCGATATGAGAGGAGGATTCTTCCAGATCCTCTTTTGTTCCAAGCTCTAGTTTGGAGCCTTATCTACTTGACAATTACAAGGTTAGACATTACTTATGCAGTTGGCTGAGAAAGTCGGTATATGGTGAAACCCAAGAAGCCTCATCTGATGGCGGCAAAGAATATTCTGAAATATTTGAAGTCCACTTCTGATATGGGTCTCCTTTATGGGAGAGACGGTTTTTACTCTTCAAGGATACTCGGATGCGGATTATGGGGGAGATTCAGACGACCGGAAGTCAACATACGATTATGTCTTCACTTGTGGATCAGCCAGTATCTCTTGATGTAGCAAAAATCAAGACTCGGTGTCTGTCTCTATTATAGAAGCAGAGTACAAGTCTTCGGCCTTGGCAGATCGGGAAGTCATCTGACTTCGGAGACTAGTAGAGGATGTCTATGAAGAAGTGCGCGGTCTAACTCTTCGTTGCGGTGGATAATGAGAGTGCCCTGAAACTAGTTAATTATCCAGTTTGTCATGCGCAGAACAAGCATATAGAGATTGAGCACCACTTTATTCGAGAGAAGGTGTTGGAGGGATCTCTTATGGTTGAGCATGTGCGGAGTTAAGATAACATCGCGGACATCTTCACGAAGCCGTTGTCGAAGGGGCCATTTACACGGTTATAGAGACTACTAGGTTTGGTCACCACTTCTCACTTCAAGGGGGAATGTTGAAATTGTGAAGTGAAAGTGGGGGTTGATCAGGCAGACCGCGCGGACCTGGGCGGACAGTCCCGCGGACTGATGATGCGGCCTGGGCGGTCTGATGATGCGGCCTAGTGATGACGACCAGCCAGTTCTACTAGTTGTTAAGCAGCTGGCTTGTTCCCTTGAGTAACCGTGCGGATAGGTGGTATATCCGCGGGAGGAGCGGACTCTTTCTGAGTTCACGGAGTCCGCTTAATGCGAACTGCTTTTGGAGATCGGGAGATCGGCATTGGTCTATGCCCTTATTCTCCTATTTTGGTGGTGTGGTAAGGAGGTAAACGCGGAGTTCGCGGGTTGGCGGGCTGTCTTGGGAGCTGGCGGACTGTGTTCTTGTCCGTAGAGCTTGCGCTATTTTTTTTCTCCGGTTTGGAACTTGGTCATATGACAAGTTTGTTTCTTGATTGCAGAGTCCTCAATGTTAGCTGGTTGACCGGGCGGCTTGTGCTTTTGGTCGTGTACATTGATTATTACGGGCTGGTGCGGTGTCTGCTTGCATGCGAACTGGCTTCCTCTCTGGCCTCACTTGATAGTAGGCAGATAGGCTGGTGTCCGGCCAGGTCCATGCGGACTGGATAGACTGCTCTTCGCTAACTGCTGGTTAGCGTGGTGTCACTATCATTTAGGGCGGTGACCACACTCCTCCCCGCACCTATAAATAAGACCCCCCCCCCCCTATGACATCATATTTAACTGAATGAATAGTAAGTTGAGATTGGGTTTATAGCTGCGGCCTCGGATTTTCAGTCTGCGTGGTTTGAGAAGGTTAACTGGTTTGTTGTTTGTAGGTTGTGCGGCTAGCACTGAGAAGCCAGGACTTTGGTGCTGACTACGGTCAAGGATCAGTGAAGCTTGCGGTTTCAATCAGCGGTTTTGCAGCAGGTCGCATTTGCAGCTAGCCGGTTTTCTCTCCAACTTTCCAGTTCAATAACTTGTCCGCCGGTCTCCGCGGTGTGTTCTTCAGTTCGATAGCAGGTTGTTCGCGGACACTGACAGCTAGGCGACTTTAGCGGTCAGGCGGCTTGAAGAGAGCGGACAAAGGTGTTCAGCAGAATAACGGGTTGTCCGCGGTACTTTGCGGACTCCATAGCTCTGTTCGTTGCACCAGCGGCTTGGCGGTCTCAGCGGACTCGGCGGACTCGGCGGTCTGTGAGGTTGTACGCCCGACTTGTTCTTATTTTGATTGTATGCTCTTATTTTGTACATTGGCGAATCATGTCTCGCCATGTATGTCATGTCTTGTAAAGAAGATTGTTGATAATACAAGACTTGTGTTGCCTTCTATTGTATCTGATTTATTGAGATCAATTTATGATTGGAGTGTTCCTGTGCCTGGTTCCCTCTTTCCGCTTAATCAAGGTGTCATCTTGATAGCTCTGAAAGTTTTACTTGGTATCAGAGCTATCTCCTGATCATCTTGAGAAATTTCAACAAGTGCTACCATCAAAGTCGAAGCGCCCGTCCGTAGGGAGAAACCTACAAGTTTCGCAATCCCGCCGACCGAACCCCGCTCGTCCGTCGTCATCAACTTCATCCGCCCACGAGGAACGAGAGCTATCCGTGCCATGGTTGGGAGATCAGTCCCGAAGACGCCCCGATTCGCCATCGCTGCCATAGCATGCCGCATTGCCGCCAACGCTTGCCACCATAAGAGATCCACATACCACAACGGTCTTGCTCCAAGCTAGAGACCAGCTCACAGAAGTGCTCCCGGCATTGGAAGAAGCTTCACCGGAGAAAAAAATAAGTGTGGGCAGCCGGCCACACTCGGCCTATGTTAGGTCTGCCCATATCCACATCGCTATCGCCAGTCGTAGACCCTAGCGCACATTGACTAATTGGTGAAATGTTGTCCATAGTATTTGCTTTTTATACCACTATGGCCATGGTATTTGTTTTAGGACACACATTCTCCTTTTCAATTTGCAAACAGTATTTATTTCATATTCACCAGAAATTCATCTACTTGTGTCATGTGGATCTCTCCAACTAAAATCTATGCAAGTAGTAGAGAGCCTTGTTTAGTACAATAAGTGTACAAATATGTTGGTATTGTAGAAATTAAAGACCATGTGATTGACCCTCATTTACGTGCTTAAATTTTTGGGTGGAATAGATGAAATTTAAAAAGGTTTTGTTTAAAAGAGAGTGATAGCCCATGCTGAGAACTGTCACAGAAGGAGATTGTATGTAACCGCCACGTTCGTGATCACCACCGTTGTGCCAAACAGACCCTAAATGAGCTTAAAGCTTTTAGATTGAATATATGTTTATCAGCCATTATATGTCTCAACTTAGGCTCCGTTTGGGAGGACTTATTTTCACCGGTCAAGCAGTTATGACCGCATGTACCGGACCTTAATTAAGGTCGTAACCGCTTGACCGGTGAAATAGTCACATGCCGGATTTCCCTCTCCTTAACATACTCTAGTAGTTCAGAGCTGGCAAAACTAATTTCTATGTTTACATCGGCAAGAAAAAGTGGTAAATAAATATAATCTATTAATGAAGATAATATGTATTAATATAAGTATAGACACGCTTTTAAGGTTTTGATAGCACGCGCTTAATTATGACGTGTTCATCTCCTATAAAGAAAAATAGGTGACAATCACCTTAAATAATTTTAGTCACATTTTCTTTTTTGCGAGAAATCAAAATGCCAAAACCAATAGTTTGATTTAACACTTGCAGGTGACATCAGGCATCCTGTTTTTCTTGTACAATCTTTTTGTATCTTCTCTGTTTTTATCCCGTTGACATTTTTAAAATGAAGCGGCCTTTAAACTCTAGCGGTAGAAGACGAGAGGCGGAACTTTAAATCCAAAATTCTGAAGCAAAGGCACTGCCTCCGGCCTCTGCATCAAATCTCTGTAAAGGGCATACTCGGCCTCATAATCATGCAAATCCAGCTCGTTATTCTGGTTCGTATGATAATGATGCCTCGCATTTGTCGATTTTCCGAATCCGAAAACACTAACCTGATCGCAAATTCCCAATGCCAGCATCACCGCCTGCATCCCCGATGAGTAATGGAACATCTTCTCGTCATGATATTTCGGCCAATCCTCCGGCGGTTTGCCGGTCATCTCCGCAAACCTCTTCAGCGAATAGTGCTTCACGATTCTGGTACAGAGCATGTCGAATCGGATGTCGGTGACCAGTAATGGGGCTTTATGCGACGCGTTGCAGATCGTGTAGTCCAGGAAATGCGCGGCCTGACATATGTAGATTATGATGGGGACGGTGTCGCCGTAGGGATGACAGAAGCAGCCACTTCTTCTGGCGCAGAGATGCAGAATGTTGCTGTTGATGAAGGAGAGGCCGGTTTTGGAGCCGACGTATCGGTGGTAGCCATTGGTGAGCGCGTTGTTGAGGCGGATCACGAGATCGTGGCCGTCGATGAGGTTGCCATGATCAGAATTGAGGAGGATCCCGCTGTTACCGACAACCGCGCAGGTGTTGTATCGGTGATTGGAGTCAGGTCCGCCGGCGTGGAGGTCGAGGGGACGCTTTACAAGTTCGACGAGCTCAGGCATGATCTCAAGAGGAAATTTTCGGTTGCACCACCAGTTGGACAAGGATTTCCGGAGCTCAGAGAAGATCGCGTAGTCACTCCTAACTTCCACAGAACTGTTCCTGTTACCCCGTTGGGCTGCAGCGGTGCTGCTCCTCCACGCCGCGACGGTGGAATGTGCGGAGGCTGGGAATTTGCCGGCCAAAAGCGCATCAACGTCTCCACTCACCATGGATTCGGAAGGGTCGGTTGAGGCCAGGTGGAGGAGACTGGCGTTGTAGAGCCGCCATGCGTCGGCGGTCGGAGAGACGGAACTGAAGCTGTGACGTAAGGCTGCGCGGCAGCTGAGAAAGCTGAGGATCGCGAAGAGGGGAACGGCGGTGATCGGGAGGCGGAACCAACCGGAGCGTTTCATCCTGCTCCGGCGCTGAGAGAGAGAGAGAGAGAGAGAGAGAGAGAGAGAGAGAGAGAGAGAGGTGAAGCAAACAAATTGAACAGGGCGGCTTTGAATGAGATGTTAATTTGTCTTATAAGAGGACGGTAGGGTTGCAAATTGTTTGGTATGGGTCAGTATGAATTAAAATCAAAATCCAATGGAAAAGAGTTGATTATTTTTTCTTCAAATTGAATCAAATCTAAATTGATTGGTTCAGTTCACTAACCAGTGAACTTTGTGGGAATTTTTTGTAAGTGGTTTTGGTTTTATTTTTGTTGTGGTTTGCTTAAGACTCCTGGTAGATCTAATTAAATTGAACTGTCTTATCCCGAGAGCGGTTGAGTGTGCAAACAGTCACGGAAAATAGAAAACTGAAAATGAATTTTTTTAAAACGTGAAAAATCCGTTAACTGGGTGAAAACCCACGTGTTTAGATTTGACCGACCAAACCTCCATTATTTGTTGGTTGTTGTACATGATTTTTTTGAAGAACTCGAGGGCGACAATTGCTTCCCATTAAAATTATTGAGAGAGAGAAATTGAGAAGAGCTTAGAGGGTGACAGACCACGAGTACCCGCAGTGATAAGTTGTGAGTTGTTAGGAGCGATGTGATAGTTGCGCCATGAAGTCCTCTACTGATGCCCGTAAGTGGGAGTAACTTGTTTCACTTGTTTTGATGTCTGGAACTTGCAAGCTCGAGTGGTGCACTTGGCGGCCCTATCCTCTGTGGTTTGTCTCTGGTTATGCTTAGAGCAGTCTGGAATGGCTAACTTATCATCGACTGATGAGCTTGTTGTTGAGTTGGGGGCGTTGGCGATACTGGGCGTTTTGTACGTCTGACTGTAGTTGAGTGGTCCTTGGCGAGCTCTGAAGTTGGTCTTACTGAATGCTGGTCGGGCGTGACATAAACTTTGGGAGCTCTAGTGTAACATCCCCATGTTACTTGGGGGACCTAAGAGTTTTGCTATCCAACAAAGTACCTTGCCCCCACCCCTCCCCCTGACTTGAATGGACCCATCAGTACACCTAAGAGCCATGTTGGTGCATCACCCTACTCTTAAGAGAGAAGGTGTGCACATAGTCACCCTTGGACCCTTGACTCAACCCAAACCTTCCCCCATAATCCCAAGACACCTACCCCTAATATTAGCACTCCAAGCCATGAACCCCACCCCTTGGGAAGCTCTTAAGAGTAGGTGGTATATACTTAGTATTTTTGACATAAAACACTCTTCTCTGGCTCTTTTTACCAAAGGATTGGATCCACATCAAGTCAAGACCATAGACAACCCTACCACAAAAATATTTATTTTTGGGTCAACCTAAAAGTCAATAAAATTAAATCCTAGACCTAAACTAAACCCTTGCTTAAGGAAAATTAACCAAAAAGGGGTAAATCGAAATTCTCTTAAACTAAGCTCCATTCCCCCAGTTAGATTGCTGACCCAGCACCTAAGCAGCATTATCTTAAACTCCTGTAGACTGCAAGGTGGTTGGGAAGTACCACTAAACCATCGCCATGACAAGCCAAGGTGAACTTAAGAGCTCAAGTCCATACCTCACCCTCAGCCTATCATAGTGAGCCCAAGCCCTGTAGAAAGCTCACACCAATCCCCAGCATTCCCCCTATGCAGAGAAATTGAGTGGAATCCCTCTGCAACACACCCTGCTCAACCCGTGAAAAGTCATGGACAACCGACCCTGAACCAGGCGAGCTCGCCCTTATGAGGTGAGATTCCTCTTCCTACTTCTTCCACTCATCCTCACGAATGTTTTCGAATCAAAATCGGGCCCAATTGGGCACCTATTCGGCCTGTTACAACGGTAGAGCTCGGGAAAAATCAACCGAGCTATTCTGCCGCCGCCGGCGGTTTCCGGCCACCAAACCACTGCTGAAGTGTTGCCCCGACCCCTCGAAAACTTTCTAGTGGGTCAAAAGAGGCCGACGTTCACCAGATGGCGGTGGAAGAGCCTCGCAAACTTGCCCAGGAGGGATTAATCCTGGCCGTTGCTCAAGGAAGAAGACGAAATCAGGGCCCTCCATAACCTCAGCCAAAGATTGGTCTTATCCACACAGCGGGTCGAATAGCGGATCCACTGTGGGGGAAGGTCAATTTCCATCTCCCACCTTCTGTAGCGTTGGATCCGCACCAAGATTCGCTCCCCGCCTTTTATAATTAATTTAAAATGAATTAAACTCTTGGCTATTGGCAGACCTTAACAGAAATCTTCAAGCACAAAATTAGGCACCCTATGGGTTGAACCAGACCAAGTGACCAACATGAAAGTTGTAGGTCTTGGTCCACGGTTTCCAAAAAGTTGTGAGCCATTTTCTGGGGTTGAGTAGAACTCCTGGAATTAATTTTCTAAGTTTTAGGTATTTAAAATTAATATTTAAATGTTCGAAAAGTTTTTCCCCCACCATATGACCTCCAAATCCACTAAAATAATTATGGCATGCTTCTCTGGATATTCCTAACTCAAGAGCAGCACCTTGGGTCCTTTTTTTATATAATTTATCTAATTACCCTAATATATTTTCTTAATGAAAATTGTTTTCCTAATGAAAAAATTTATAATAATGCCTAAATAAACTCCGATAAATACCAAACTTTTTCAGAGCACTAATTAGGTCATATTCAACCTTGGAAAAATGTTTGGACCATAGCTCTTATTTATTTAATTAAACTCTCATCCTTTATTATAAATTACCAAAAATATCTATTCTCACCCCAGAGCTTATCACCCTTCATCACACACCTATTTAGGTCACTATAGACCTTGGGAAAAGTTTAGGTAAATAGTGAAACCTTTTGGTGGGTCGGGTGACTTCATACTTCATCTTATTTAAATTATTAAACCCTTATACTCATAAAATAGATATTACCTACTTTCACACCCAAATATTATTCCCCTATATAAAACACTTATTTTGGTCACTAATGATCTTGGAAAATTAATTGCTCAGATGTTGTAGTCTCTTATAATTTCTTGTATCCTCATACCTTATTTTATTAAGCTTAAACCTTTATATTAACCGAATGTGGAAAATAGCAAAACGTACACCCAAATATCGTCACCCTTTTTTTTATATCATGTACTCACTAATGACCTTGGAAAATATTTTGGATGGACGGTGGAGTATCGTATGATTTTATAATCTCGTACTTTTATAAGAAAGCCCTTATCCTAGTAAATGTAGGAAACATCTACTTGCACCCCAACAAACATCATCTTTAAATATTATGCTTATTTAGGTCATCAAATGAAGTTGGAAAATGTTTACGAAGTCTTTCTTAACTTGTTATAACTTCATGCTTGTGTTTTCTTTAATGTTTAGGATATCCAATCCTGAGTACTTCTCGCCTACGAGTAGAACGGTTGATATCACGTAGAATGTTTCTTATACGGCCGCCCACAAGTAGCATACCATGATCCTTACTCTTTTGCATCAATATTCGCTTAATTACAACAGATCTTAACTTGTAAAACTACGAGTACCACCTTATATACTAAAAAGGGATTTACTTTTAAATTTCCTAATTGGTATCTAGGAAAGGAGTTAGGGGTGAGTCAGTATCCCTCGCAAGGAAGGTGGTGTATAACGGTACATAGTGCGACCACCAACCTTATTCTTACCTGGACAATATGTAATTTAAATCAAGCACCCTGAAAGTATAATTAAGGCACACTCTAGATTACCTCCAGTTAAGGATTGTTTTCATTTAAGTATATTTCATCACAGTAACAGGTTGTATAGGCTGGGTAGTATGCTTGGTACGAGGCTGTCTTATCAATAAATTAATTAATAAACTATGTGGCGGGTCTAACCACTCTACCACACAACACACTGTCGGAGAGACTAGCGTGATAGATTCTTTGGATTGTGAAGGCGCAATTTGTCTTGTGGCTAAATTTCCGGTGGACAAATCCCGTTAGTCCGTGTCGTTGTCCCTATGGTTCTTAGGAACAATGGGTGGAGTACAAAGCACAGTCCAATGTTGTACGCAAGGCCTAGGGTGGTGGTGTGCACCTAACTAGGATCGGATAAGTCTGATCTGCTGTTATCATCTTCCACGATGATAAGACTTGTGTCGTTAGCTACCCACCTAACAAATGGAATGGGTAAGGACTTAGACATATAAATCCTAATTCATCATATCAGTCTTACTTAGCATACAATGCATCCTTAAAATACTTATAATACAAGTTTAAATGGGCATTCTTGTAAGATAAGAAATTCGTGAGACCCTTAACTTATACGTTTGTATGGACTTTCATATAAGTTAAGTTATAGCTTTAAAACTATTTTTTGCTGCATACTTATACTTTATAAATGAAACAGAACAAAGATCCTCAACTTATAAGGATGTGTGGGCATTCTTATAAGCGGAGTTAATTCCGTTTTCCCCTTTCTTCCTTCTTCTTAACTGGTCTTTTAACTCATGAAATCTTACTATATAGAATGCCACTATTAATGCTATATTCTTATCATAAATGTGTTGAGGAAAGGGAGGTAATCCGACTTAGTCTTTATGACTAATGGTTTTCTATAAAACCATCCAGGTTCCCCAGCAGCATCAAGCCGCGCAATACCCCATCCAGCCCCAGTTCCAACCCTTGCCAGGAATCCCAGAGATGGACATGGAGATGCCCGCAGTCTTGGACCCTGTCCCTGATCTAGTTCCCGCAGCAGAGGAGATTGTGAGAGAAGTAAGTAGTTGCTTGTGCAACATAACTCTCTCCTTGGTATAAGTTTCCTTTATTATAGCTTGGGTGCCTAGTAACCCCTTTTTTCCTGAGGCACTCTGTCGCCGTAGTAGGTCTTATAGCATATTTTTGTCTGAAAGCGGTATGCCGCTTTAGTCCTTTTTTGTGGTGGTCCCTCCTTGTTTGAGGCACTTGTACCTCCTTAGTTGGGAAGTTTTGGCCCTAGGACCCCTGATTGTACCTCAATTTTTACTCTAATCATCTTTTGAGATATATATATAGTTTGGATTTCAGTTTTTATTGTCTTCTCTTTATGGTTGGAAAACTGTGCTGTAATGATTACTCTCCTTAAGGGGCAAGTGGCATATGGCAGTGCTTAGCTTTGGTGCTAACACCGCTATATGGCAATTGCACCTTGCATAAGAACTTCCCCTCGGCCGTGAACAATTACCGGGAGGGGAGGTTCTTACAAATGGTATCAAAATTCACGCGATCCTTCTATAGACTGAACTCCATCTCCACCTTGCTCTGTCAGTTAGTTCGATGACGAACTAGCGCAGCAAAAGCGGGTTAGCCCAAGTCTAGATTAGAACACCTATACTATCTACAAACTCCTTCCTTTTAATCCAAATAGCTTATACTTTCTTTGTTTTTTTCACATATAGATACCAATGAACCCCGGAGCAAATACTCAAACGTCTACTCTTCTGCCGACCAACACCTGTAACGCCCCCGATTTTTTTTCTTGCGATTATTTTATTCTCGTATGGCATTACGGCGACGTGTATTTGTGGCTTGTGCCATTTGTGGAGTGTGGTTTAGCTCCTTAGAACTGAGTGGCCTATTTTGTAGCCTATGGGCAAGATCTCCCTAGCAAGCCGAGTCGTTTTGGGTGACCCGGTGAGGCCTCTTGGGGGATGCTTGTGTTCTGGCTTTAGGTGGGTATAACTCGAGTTCTGTTCATCTAAAGTTAATTTCGACTTCGCTGTTGCATTCATAGCATGGGTATTTAGCTACGATGCGAATTTTGTTGAATTCCGAGGTAGTTCAGTTTTCGTGTCGTTTTGGGTGTGCCATTAGTAAAGACCAACAAGGAACCCTCTGTTGGGTACATTGGAAAATGTGTACCTGATTTGAAGAAGTCCAATTTAGCTCAATGATATACATCAAGGTGTATTTGATGTTGTTTTGAGTTGACATGTGCAGGTGAAAAAGTGTTAAAGAATGCAGAAAAATATTCTAAGTCCATGTGTCGACACCTGAAGAAACAATACTGACACTTCAGAATATTTGTGTCGACACTTGAAGGAAGCTGTGTCGACACAGAGAAAGATAGTCGACCACATTTGTGTCGACACTGGGAAGCAGTGTCGACTCACAGGAAGATAGTCGACCACATTTATGTCAACACTGGGAAGCAGTGTCGACTAACTAAAAGAGTCGACCTCGACACAGAAGGAGATAGTCGACCACATTTATGTCGACACTGGGAGGCTGTGTCGACACAATGAAACAGAGTCGACACATTTTGGCAGAGTCAACAATTGATGTGTCGACACCTGAAGGCAGTGTCGACACATACTGAGTTCTAAATCTACAACAACTGTGTCGACACACAGGACTTGTGTCGACACACTGCAAAGTCAAGACCAAGTTATTTTCTGAAGAAAGATGAAGTGTTGAGTCGACATAAATTCTCTGTGTCGACTCATTCTCAAAATAAAGTTCTGAAGAAGCTGTGTCGACTTAAAGGCAAACTTGTCGACATCATCAAAGGTTGTGTCGACACCAAAGTTACTTGTGTCGACACATATAGACAGTTGGTCTCGACACTTCCTGACAGTCTGTCTCAACACATTGCTGACCAAGACTAAGGCACATGATCTGTTTGAAGACTTTACAGCTGTGGGTTGCAGCCAGTTAACTGATGTTGTCAGACTTGTCAGAAGACAGTTATAAACCGAATCAGCCGGTTACCATTAAGAAGGTCTATAAATAGACAGATTCAGAGGGAAGAAAATAGGATTGAACTTTGGCAATCAAATTGAGAAATCAAATCAAGAAGGAGTAATACACTAAAAAAGATCTTCATCAGAAGATCTAAGAAGACGATCTCAGGATCGATCTAAGAAGAGTTCTAACAAGAATTCAGAAGTATCATCAAAGGTGTTGGATAGAGAGGGATCCACCCATTTTGAAGAAGAAGAAGGAAGCCATCAGTGGTTTCTCAAGAAGCTATTTGGAAATTAACTCAGCTAAGTTCAGATTCAAGAAGCTTTGAAGAAAGCTCAGATTCAGTTGATTTCATCAGCTGATCAAGAATTATCTTGTCCTCTTCTCTCTCAACAAAGGCAAGACATTAAAACTTCTTTTCTAAATTTCTGTAGGATCTGTTTTACACAGATCTGAGTTGTAAGCCTGTGATATAAAGACTGAGTGTAAGAGAGTTGATCTCTGGGTGGTAGGGCTATTTGCCTGAGTGTAGGAGAAGGTTCTTCTCTGAGTTGTAGGCCTTGTGGCAAGGCTGAGGTAGGGCAGTTGTGCCTGAGTTGTAGGAACCTATCCAGGGTCTGAGCTGTAGGATCTGAGGATCTGAGAATAGTGGAAGTTTGGCTGAATCTAGCATACTGCTAGATAGGTGAAGGGGGAAAGTGGATGTACCCAAACCTTGGGGAACCACTATAAAACATTGTGCAATCTGTGATGTTTGAATTTCTGTGATTGCTGTGCTGAATGTTTTAATTCTGTGATTGAATTCTGCCTAAAAGTATAAACAAGCAATTAGAACCTATTCACCCCCCCCCCTCTAGGTGTTTTAGGTTGTCTTGAAAGTAAAACTATCAAGTGGTATCAGAGGGAGGTTCCTCAAAAAGGACTTAACAGTCTGAGGTAGATCTGAAAGGCAGAATCAAGATTCAAGAAGATGGGTTCTGGAGAGAATCATAAGGAGCTAGGGTCTATGAAATTACCCATATGCAAGAAGGAAATCTTTGGAATTTGGAAAGAAAGAGTCAGTTTGTTTATGGAGGCATCTGACCCAAGAATATATGATGACTAGTTTTAGTCATCGTTATTGGAGTAATTTAGTAGCTTAATTACCTTAGTTTATTTATAATTTATGCTTGTTATTTCTTGTTTTAATATCTTTTTATAATATATTATAATTACTAGTTTAATTATAGTTTTATTGTTTTGTCGCAATTTTATTTTATGTTATTATATAAAAATATATAGTTTTATTATATTATTATACTTGCTATGTATTATGTTTCATGTTTGTCTAATTTTAAGTTATAAATGTTTTATGTGTTATGTTTGTTAAGTTTAAATAATTAATGTTATGTTTATGTTATGTTATTATTATGTTTGTTATTGTTATGTTTAATGTTATGTTTATTTTTGTTTAGTTTTTATAACTAATTAATAGTATGACTTATTATGTTTAGTTTAATTTAATATCATGATAGTTACATGTTTAATATTAAGCTAATGTTTTGTTTATTTGTGTAGGTACACTTGAATGATGAAGCCCAAGCAAGTGCAAACCTGAACTTGGTGCAGCCCACTACATGCAGTCCAAGCATTTGGAGCAGCCCGGCCTTCTCCACTTGATGCAGCCCGAGTTCCATTAAAGCCCAACCCGAGCCTACAAACCTAGCCCACTTGGAGCAGCCCTTTTCCCACTTGGAGCAGCCCTTTTCCCACTACCCGAGCCCCTATGCAGCCCACATGCATGGCCGGCCACCTTGCCACCTCATATATTCCCTCTATTATTATTTTATCTCCATCATTGAATATCATTGCATGCATTGAACCTTTATTCTCTCTCCATCATTTAATTAATTGCATGCATGCATTTTTCCTTGCTATGGCCGGCCACTTATTTTACATTCACCCCCTCTTTCTTACTTTCATGCATTCATGCACCTTGCCACCTTCCTCTCTCTCCATATTTAATATATTTCATTCATGCACCTCCACATTCATCTCTCTCCCCTTTATTATTTCCTTCTACACACTTCCATTCATCCCCTCTTCTCTATTTTATATTTTTATTTTTCATTCCCATAATTATCATACAATGCATGTAGCCCCTCCTCTCTCCCATCATTAAAAGCCATGCATGAACTTCTCCACTTATGTGGCCGGCCACCCCCCTTAGGCTTCCCCTACATTTCCTTGCCTTCTAGATCCTTCTCTTTCATCTATAAAAGGAACCCCTCCCCCTTTGTTTATGTTAAGTAATTTTTAGAGTGAAGTACTTTGAGTTTCAAGTAGTTTTAGTCTAAAGTAGTTTTGAGTGAAGATTTTGTAGAGAGTTAGAGAGCAAGCTTCCATTTCAAGTATTTATTTTCTTGTTGTTTTATTTCATTTCTCCAAGCAATAGTGTAGTAATTTTTGTTATTTTATGTACTCTCATTTCTAGTTTAATGATAATGCAATTTTCCTTTCTTTTGTTTTCTTTCTTTATCATGCTTAGCTAGTTCTTTTTGTGCCCGATCGCGATGATCTTTGCGATATAATAATGTATCTTTATTTTTATGTTTGCAATTGTATTTTTCTATTTTGATCCTTCCTTGATCTATTTTGCATCGACTCCGTATTTCTAGTATACAGTAGTAGATTCCGATCTCGTATTTGAGTAGCCGAGAGGCTCGTGAATATGAAAGATCACTCAAGGAAGGAAGGAGTTGAACGCACCCCTAGAGATAGGATGACGTAAATCCTCCGGATTGGAGTCAAATCCAATAGTGTGGGTCACTTCGATAATGCGACTTTATGCCATTTTGACTTTGTTGGGTACATTGGAAAATGTGTACCTGATTTGAAGAAGCCCAACTTAGCTCAATGATATACATCAAGGTGTATTTGATGTTGTTTTGAGTTGACATGTGCAGGTGAAGAAGTATTAAAGAATGCAGAAAAATATTCTAAGTCCACATGTCGACACCTGAAGAAATTGTGTCGACACTTCAGAATATTTGTGTCGACACTTCAGAATATCAGTGTCGACACAGAGAAAGATAGTCGACCACATATATGTCGACACTGGGAAGCAGTGTCGACACATAAAGAAAATCGTCGACCTCAGCACTGGGAAGCAGTGTCGACACCGTGAAAGATAGTCGACCAGAGAAGGTTAGTCGACACCGTGAAAGATAGTCGACCAGAGAAGGTTAGTCGACACCGTGAAAGATAGTCGACTAGTGAAAGATAGTCGACTTGTGAAGGTTAGTCGACACCGTGAAAGATAGTCGACCAGTGAAAGATAGTCGACCAGAGAAAGATAGTCGACTCACAGAATCGACCACAACTGTGTCGACACTGGGTGGATGTGTCGACACCAGAAGACTGTGTCGACACATATTGGCAGAAGTCGACTATGCTTGTGTCGACACCAGAAGACTGAGTCGACACATTTTGGCAGGATTGAAGATTGTTGTGTCGACACCTGAAGGCTGAGTCGACACATGCTGAGTTCTGAATCTACAACAACTGTGTCTACATACAGGACTTGTGTCGACACACTGCAGAGTCTAGACCAAGTTATTTTCTGAAGAAGCTGTGTCGACTTAAAGGCAACTCAGTCGACATCATCAAAGACTGTGTCGACACCAAAGTCACTTGTGTCGACACAGATAGACAGATTGGTCTCGACACTTTCTAACAGACTGTCTCGACATTTTGCTGTCCAAGGCTAAGGTACAAGAACTGTTTGAAGACTTGACAGCTGTGGGTTGCCACAGTTTAACTGAAGCTGTCAGACCTGTCAGAAAACAGTTAGAAACCGGATCAGCCGGTTACCATGAAGAAAGTCTATAAATAGACACATTCAGAAGGAATTAAAAAAGCAGCAAAGCTAAGAAACATAACTGAAGAAGATCTAAGAATAAGAAACAAAAGGATTACGATCCTATTGAAGTTTCAATTCAAGAAAGTGCTAAGCTCTAAAGAAGATCTTCATCAGAAAATCTAAGAAGAAGTCTGAAGTATCAGAAAAGGTGTTGGATAGAGAGGGATCCAGTCATCTTGAAGAAGAAGAAGGAAGCCATCAGTGGTTTCTCAAGAAGCTGTTTGGAAATCAACTCAGCTAAGTTCAGATTCAAGAAGCTTTGAAGAAAGCTCAGATTCAGTTGATTTCATCAGCTGATCAAGAAGTGTCTTGTCCTCTTCTCTCTCAACAAAGGCAAGACATCAAAATATCTTTTTCTAAATTTCTGTAGGATCTGTTTACACAGAT
Source organism: Platanthera zijinensis (assembly GCA_039513925.1). Lineage (NCBI taxonomy): Eukaryota > Viridiplantae > Streptophyta > Magnoliopsida > Asparagales > Orchidaceae > Platanthera > Platanthera zijinensis. Next base: position 84,514,007 of record CM077092.1, read on the forward strand.
CTGAGTTGTAAGCCTATGTTATAAAGGCTGAGTGTAGGAGAGGTGATCCCTGAGTGGTAGGGCTATTTGCCTGAGTGTAGGAGAAGGTTATTCTCTGAGTGGTAGGCCTTGAGGCAAGGCTGAGGTAGGGCTGTTGAGCCTGAGTTGTAGGAACCTATCCTGGTTCTGAGCTGTAGGATCTGAGGATCTGAGTATAGTGGAAGTTTGGCCTGAATCTAGCATATTGCTAGATAGGTGAAGGGGGAAAGTGGATGTACCCAGACCTTGGAGAACCACTATAAAACATTGTGCAATCTGTGATGCTTAGTTGTCTGTGAATGCTGTGCTAGATGTTTAAATTGTAATTGAATTCTGCCTAGATTTATAGACAAGAAATTAGAACCTATTCACCCCCCCTAGGTGTTTAGGTTGTCTTGAAAGTAAAACTATCAAGTGGTATCAGAGGGAGGTTCCTCAAAAAGGACTTAACAGTCTGAGGTAGATCTAATAGGCAGAATCAAGATTCAAAAAGATGGGTTCTGGTGAGAATCATAAGGAGCTAGGGTCTATGAAATTACCCATATGCAAGAAAGAAATTTTTGGAATTTGGAAAGAAAGAGTCAGACTGTTTATGGAAGCATCTGACCCAAGGATTTACATCACAGTACAGGAAGGCCCCTTCATTCCAATAAAGGTATCAGTTCTTGATGCAAATATCCAAACTCCAAAGAGTTATTCAGAAATGACCAAGGATGAAATCATCTTGGCAACCATGGATAAAAGAGCTCAGAACATTATTGTTAGTGCCATAGATGATTCAACATTTCAGAATCTGATTCACTACAAGACCTCCAAAGAGATGTGGGACACATTGATTGTCTACATGGAGGGATCTGAAGAAGTGAGGCAGGACAGGAAATCTATGCTCAATCAGGAGTATGAAAGTTTTAGACAAGGAAAATCTGATAGCATAACTGAGTGCTACAAGAAATTCTATAGAATTGTGAATGAGCTTATGTCCTATGGAAGAGTCTTCAGTACTTATGAACTGAATGACAAATTCTTGAGATCCTTAACAAAGGATTGGGACACAAAGATCTGTGCCATAAGAGAAGTGGCTAAATTGGCAGAGATATCTCCTCCCACCTTGTTTGGAAAGTTGCTATCCTATGAAATGCAACTTATGGTGAGGAAGGAGGAGGAAAAAAATTCAAGAGGAGAGCATAGAGAAAAGACTGTGGCATTCAATGCAGAAGCCACTAGAAAGAATAGGAGGAAATCACCATCTCCTCCTAAGGAAGTTGCAGAAGATAGTTCTGAAAATTCAGATAAGGGTTCAGAAAGCTGTGATTCAGATGCAGACTTTGCTGCATTCACAAGGCAATTCCAAAGGTTCTTGAAAAAGAAGCAATGGAAGTCTAGGCCTTCCACATCACAGCAAGTTGATGACTATTATCAGAAGAAAAGGTCATCAAGGAAAGAGAAGAGCAGATCAAAGCCCAGCAAAGACACTACTTCAAAGATTGTCTGCTATTGTTGCAATAGGCCTGGACATGTAGTGGCTGACTATCCTGATAAGAGAAAGGAATCTTCAGACAGAAAGAAGACTTATCAGAAAGGCAAGAAGGAGAAATCCTTTGTTGCAAAGAAAGATAAGAGTCTAACAGACCAGTCAACTTCAGAGTCAGAATCTGAAGCTGAAGCATATATTGGACTATATGCTGCATCTGAAGAAGAGGAGTTTCTGCAGTTTCTAGACTCCATCAATGAACAAAAGGATCATCAGTGTATGGGGCTGATGGCAGGATCAGAAGAGGACATATGCCAGAACCAGTCTGGTCATAATAAGGTACAATGTCCTTCTATTACATCTGTTTGTTGTACAAGTGAAGAATCAGCTACATCTGCATCAACAGATGTAGATGCATCTGAATCTGAAGGAGATGTCTATCAATTGATAGACAAGTATGGGGATTTGTTGCAGGCCCTTAAGAAAAGCAAGAACCTGGTTAAATCTCAGGCTCAGGAAATTGCTGAACTAAGGGTTGCTACAACTGAGTTAGAGAAAGTTATTGATCAAAAATTAAATGAAATTGCCAAGCTGAAAATATAACTATTATTCAGATGGGCACAATTAATTATACTAATGATCAAGTGAAGAGTCTGGAGGCCAGACTTAGAATTGAAAGGGATTTAGTGGCTAGTTACTCTAAGCCAAAATCTGTCTTACCCTTGATAGATGAATTTGTCACTCAAAAGGGTAAGGCTGGATTAGGATTCAAAGGTAACTTCAGGGCTGGCAGATTCAAGAGGAAAGGCAAAGCTCCTGCTCAGCCACTAAACCTTTCAGTCCCCATAAAGTTTAGTAAGGTGAAAGTGCCTTCTAACAAAGATGATCATGAAGATATTCAAGGTCATATTAAGACTAATGTTCTGAAGAACAAGGGTGTAAATGCAAGCAGGCCTACCTATGGTCATAAACCCAATGGTTTTAAGAAATCAGTAGGTGAAGTTGCTGCAGCACCAGCAATGAACAAAAATTGTTCTGACAAGGATGTATTTAGATCTAGATACAATAAGTTTGAATGTTGGTGCTGTGGCAAGAGAGGCCATTTTGCATTAGACTGCTGGTATAACACAAGTGTTATAAAGAACAATAGTCTACCTGTTAGAAGAGGTTATGGTAGCTTTATTAATGCTAACCTGAACCAAGGACCCAAGACTTACTTGGGTTCTAAGGGTAAGTAATTCTGTGTTGCAGGTGAATCCAAGTAACCATGCCCCTATATGGTACTTGGATAGTGGTTGTTCCAGGAACATTACTGGAACAAAGGGGCTGCTAAAGGAGTATTCATCTGTCAAAGATGGACCTAAAGTGATCTTTGGTGGATCTGAAAAAGGAGTCATCAAAGGGTTTGGTAACATTTCTTCTAACCTAATTACTATCACTCAAGTGGCTTATGTAAAAGGTTTGAAACATAATCTAATAAGCATAAGCCAGCTAAGTGATTTAGGATATGACATTTCATTTGTTAAAGATGGATGTCATATCAAGAGGTCAAGTGATCAAAAGATCATATTGACTGGGTATAGGAAGAGAAATGTATATTGTCTTAATTTTGATTGTGAGAATAAGGCTTCTCCCATCTGTCTTGTAGCTGATGACAATGCTTCTCATTGTGTTAAGTGGCACAAGAGATTGGCTCATCTAAACTACAAGACAATTGGCCAACTCTTTAACAAAGAGTTAGTGAGGAATGGACCTCAAATTAAGTGTATAAAGGAAGGGATATGCTCAGCTTGTCAAAAGGGCAAGCAGACAAAATCCTCCTTTCAAAGCCTTGAAAACAAGGATTCTGTGAGGTGCTTATACCTCTTGCATATGGATCTTTTTGGTCCTATGCTAGTTCATAGTCTAGGTAGGAAGGTCTACACTTTTGTGGTTGTAGATGACTATTCTAGATTTACATGGGTGTTCTTTCTGAGACAAAAATCTGAAACCCCAAGTGTATTACTTAATTTTGTAAAGCAAATTCAGAATGAACTGAATAGTACAGTGGTCAAAATCAGAAGTGACCATGGTACTGAGTTTCAATCTGAAAGCATAACAAACTTGTGTAAAGACTTTGGGATTTTCCAAGAGTTCTCCTCACCTAGAACACCTCAGCAAAATGGGATTGCTGAAAGAAAGAATAGAACATTAATTGAAGCTGGTAGAACTCTATTGAGTGACACCTCTCTCCCAGAATATTTTTGGGCTGAGGCAGTTAACACTGCTTGTCATGTAATCAATAGGGCTACTATCACCAAAAGTCACAAAATGACTCCCTATGAGATTGTGAAAGGCAGAAAACCAAATCTATCATACTTTAGGATCTTTGGTTGCAAGTGTTATATACTTAACAATGGCAAGTCATATTTGACTAAGTTTGCTGCCAAATCCCAGGATGGGATATTTGTTGGGTACAGCACAAATAGTAAGGCCTATAGAGTCTTCAACTTGACTACTCAAGTTGTTGAAGAATCTGTGCATGTTGTGTTTGATGAAACAAGATTAATCAACTGTGAGTTGTCTTGTAGATCAAATGACTCAACAGGTATAAGCAAAAGTATGGACAAGCTTTCCATTACTGAAGTATCAAAGGAAGATGGGGCATTGGAAAATGAAGGCTCCAGTCCAGGGGGAGAACAAGACACTATAGAAGCTGATGAAAATCAAGAGAATCAGTTAAATGAAGGAGCTGGAGATGTTCAACCAGAAGGAAATCTTCCTCCAGCTACAAGACATTTAAGAGATCATCCAGCTGATCAGATAATATGTGATCCAAGACAAGGGGTGCAAACTAGAAGCAGAAATCAAAACACAGTTCTACATTCAAGTTTCCTGTCACAAATGGAGCCTAAGAAGTTTGAAGAAGCTATCCAAGACCAGCACTGGATTGATGCTATGCAAGAGGAGCTGAATCAATTCAGAAGGTGTAATGTCTGGGAGCTTGTTCCTAAACCAAGAGGCCACAACATAATTGGCACAAAATGGATCTATAGGAACAAGCTAGATGAAAGTGGAATAATAGTAAAGAATAAAGCAAGATTGGTTGCAAAAGGATACAGGCAGGAAGAAGGGATTGACTTTGATCAAACCTTTGCTCTAGTAGCAAGGCTGGAGGCAATCAGAATATTCCTTGCCTATGCAGCTTATCAAGACTTCAAAGTATACCAGATGGATGTGAAGTCAGCATTTCTGAATGGTGATCTTAAAGAAGAAGTATATGTAGAGCAGCCATCAGGTTTTGTAGATCCTCTTAAACCTGATTTTGTTTATAAGCTTAGGAAAGCTCTGTATGGGTTAAAGCAAGCCCCAAGGGCTTGGTATGAAACCCTGTCTACTTTCCTTATTGAGAATAAGTTCTCAAGAGGAAAAATTGACAAAACTCTATTCCTTAGGGAATCCAAAGGCAAGATCATCTTAGTTCAGATCTATGTTGATGACATAATCTTTGGATCTACTGAAAACAACCTTTGTAAAAAGTTTGCCAAACTTATGTAAGGGAAGTTTGAGATGAGCAGTATGGGGGAACTGAAATTCTTCTTGGGACTCCAAGTAAGACAGACTGATGATGGCTTGTCCATATCCCAGTCTAAGTTCACCAAAGAATTGATTAAGAAATATGGTATGGAGTCATCCTCCACCATGAGAACTCCTATGGGAACAAGTATGCCTATATGCAAAGATGATGCAGGTAAACCTGTTGATGAGACTTTGTATAGAGGAATAGTTGGCTCACTACTCTATCTCACTGCTAGTAGACCAGATATTATGTATGCTACATGTGTCTGTGCTAGGTACCAAGCCTGCCCTAAAGAATCTCATTATACTGCAGTCAAAAGGATTCTGAGATATCTTAAGGGCACACCTAATCTAGGTCTTTGGTACCCTAGGAATAGAGATTTTCAACTAACAGGCTATTCAGATGCAGATTTTGCAGGATATAGAGAGGATAGAAAGAGTACTACAGGTACTTGTCAATTCCTGGGAGGAAGACTAATATCATGGAGTAGTAAGAAGCAGACCAGTGTGGCAATTTCCACCGCTGAGTCTGAGTATGTTGCTGCTGGAAGCTGCTGTGCACAGCTATTATGGATGCAGCATCAGCTAAAGGATTATGGTATTCAAGTAAGTAGAACACCTCTTTTGTGTGATTCTAAGAGTGCAATTTCTATTGCTAATAATCCTGTTTCTCATAGTAGAACTAAGCATATAGAAATAAAATACCATTTTCTTAGAGAACATGTAGAAAAAGAAGACATCTCATTGGAATTTATGAAAACAGATTATCAAATAGCAGATGTATTTACTAAGCCCCTAGATGAGACCAAATTCAATAAATTCAAAATTGAATTAGGTATGTTAACCATTGATTAGTGTAATCACAAAATCATCAACAATGAAGTTGAAGTGATAACAAAACATTCAAGTGATATTAAGACACATTGAAGTAGTATAAAGTACTTTGTAGTACTTATAAGTTGAATTGAACAAACAGAAATTGGCTAAGTAAGATGGTGTCGACACATTCAGTAATAATGTGTCGACTCAGGATAGTAATGTCGACAAGTCAGAGATATTGTGTCGACACAGAAAATATGTGTCGACACTTAAGAATCTTATTGTCGACTTATCCAGGAATGTAGTGTCGACTTCACCAGGATAGTGGTGTCGACACTTACAGATTTTGTGTCGACACTTATACTAAGAGTAGACACAGAATTTCTGGTGCTCTACTATATATCCCTAGTGTCGACATAACCGCAAATTGGTGTTGACACATAGTAGACGAACTTGTAGTCGAGACAATAGAAGCTTGTGTCGACACAATCCATCTGTGTCGACACTTATAGTCTGTTTTTGGCGACTTTTGATCTTCTTTAAACAGAAGGTATAAATAGGTCAAAAACTCATTCTGTCGACACGCTTACAAGGTTTTCGAAACCCTGTGTCGATATTCTCCCTCTCTCTCTCTCTTTCTCTCATCTTGCAAGCTTTCTCGACTGATCAATGGCGCCGAAGATTGAAGACAATGTGAATGAAGGATATGAGTTGGTGCGCCAGGCCTTTGCAGCTGCCCCTCCAGATGTTCTTGGGGTTATCTCTCTCCTCTCCGACTCTGCTTTAGAATTTCTGGTCTCTGAACCATCAAAAATATGGAAGAAGGAGGTGCACGAGTTCTTTACCTCTGCATCTGTGAACTCTGAAAGTCATCAGATAAAATCCAAAGTACATGGGTCACCTGTGGAGATTACACCAAGAAAGATAAGAACAATTCTGCAATTATCTATAATTGAGAATGAAGAGGATGTCCCTGCTTCTAAATCTAGGGAGGCTCTTCAATGGTGTGGATTGGAATCCACCATGAAAATTGGAGCTGCGTTCAATCGGAAAGGAATGAATCAACAAGACAAGTTTCTGTCAGAAGTAGTTGGAAAAGTTATTCTGTGCAAGTCAGGTGGACATGATAGGATTTCTGCCTATATGTTCAGCCTAATGACCAGGATTGTGTTTACAATTCCAACGGATTGGTCATCTGTAATTTTTGAAAAGATTAAGGAAGGGATCAAGAAGCCAAATCTGGCTAGGATAATGAGTATATACCTAAGTAAGGAGATTCCTGAGGTTATGCAACATCAACCTGGAACTAAAATTAATCACATGAGAAGGATGGACATGAGATTGTTCTCCAGATGGGATAGGGTGCTGACCAAAGAGATGCCTGAAGTGGAAAGGCAGGATTCACCTGAGAAATCCCCAGGTCATGCTACCAGTACTGGGCATCCACAAGAAGAGCAAGTAAGACTAGAGGTTGAAGATCAGCCTGCATCTACACAAGTTTAGGATGCCACAATATCTGTAGTTCAAGAAGAAGAAGTAAGTATACCAGCTCAGCAAGTTTATTCTCCTACACAAACTGTATCTACTCATGACCAGGTACAAGTGCAGGGGGAGCTGGTGTATTTTCCTACAAAAGAGATTTCTAATATTTCTATTTCTGCACAGGTCCAGGGGGAGCAAGTGCTAGAAGATGCTCCAATTCATCAATCTCCAAATTTGAATACTGTAAATGAATAAGCCCAGAAGGAATATACTCTGGAGGAGTTATTCCCAAATGATGAAATAATTACTGATAGTCTGGAAGTGGAGCAAGAAATTGAGGGGGAGCAAGTGCATGTTGAGACTGTACAACATGGCACTGAAGCAGCTGTTTCTCCTCCTCCCAAAGAAAGAGTTCAAATTGATAGCACTTCTGATTCAGAGACTGAAGAAGCCAGGGTGGCTAAAAAGAGAAAACTTATGGTCTTTCAGAGAAGGAGCAAGAGCTATAAGCAGGCTCTACAGTCTACAGCACATCACACTCCTTCTGACTTTGATTATAACAAGTTCTTGGTAGACTTGTGTAAGACCCACTTTTTTTTTCTTTTTCAAACCCGGGGTCTTAGGCCCAGAATCGCCGCTTTGCGGTGACTCCTTCACGTCCCGAAGGATCATCACCACAAGGCGCCGATTCTGCCGGCCAATTCGATCACAGAAAAGTAGCACAATATAACAGTAAGAGTAATCAATCCACAATAATAAAATCACATATATAAATAATAAAGCTCCACGAAGGGAGTGTCCACAGAAATCATCAAAGTACTAAAATTACGGGCTTATGCCCGGTACAAAATGTCCTCACTACAAGTCTCTCATGCGGAAGTGAAACAGAATCTACTCAAGGTCGAGACTCACGGTCCCGGCTGTGTGAACTCCGGAGCTAGACTGCCCCATCTCTAGGCGCTCCGATCTCTGGGGCTGCTCCTCCATGCTGGGCTCCACGATCCCCTAAATGATGCGGTTCGAAAAACCGTTAGTCATAAAGACTAAGCCCTATCATCCCCTACCCCTTCCCCCATGGCTCCTAGGTACCGAGCGGAGAGGAAGAAAGGGAAGGACATGAAGGTAGAGATTTAAACATGAAACAGATGGCAGCGAAAACTAATCTAGCAAGTTGTATTAGGTGAGCAGTTAATAAGTTGTTATAATAGGTCTAGCAGTAAGAAAAACAATTATATAAATTTAAACCTTCACTTATGCGAGAACACATAAGCAAAGGGATCTTTTGCAAGGCTCCCATCGTATAAGTGTCCCATACCACTTATACCTTAGGGTGTCGGTTATCAAACAGCAGTGGTTGTATATATATTGAAATTAACCTTTGATTTATAAACTTGCCCACACAAGCTTATAGACCAAGGGGTCGTTTTGCAGGTCCTAATGTATAAGCGTCCCATACCACTTATACTTTAGGTGTCAGGGTTAAATGAATCGATTATGCCATGACATGCTAGTGGGTATGATGAAACATGCAAGTGCAACTCACACACCCGACTCTGTGCACACAGACATTTAGTTCCCCCTTTCGGAGCCGTTACCTCCCAGGATACCTCCTTAGTGGCAAACGGAAGCGGTGGGTTGGGCCTCGCCCACCTCCAAAACCAGTAAAAGCACCACTGGTCTGACCTATCGTACGCCTCAACGCTTGGTGCACAAAGCGGACGCCTGCGTACTCTTGCCGGCTGGCGCACCGGACTTCTGTTGGCGGAGTGCTAATCACCCCGCCGAGTCAACGATATCGGTGTCGGTGCAATCGAACTCCCTGATATCGAAAGACCCACCACCTTAACTTTTCCTAATTTATGCACATGCAAGTTTATCATAAACACACAAAAACCGAGCCGAAGCTCCCCGGACCAAAACGTCCATCTCCAAACCAACCGAGCCGAAGCTCCCCGGACCAAAACGTCCATCTCCAAACCAACCGAGCCGAAGCTCCCCGGACCAAAACGTCCATCTCCAAACCAACCGAGCCGAAGCTCTCATCCACCTTCCTGTGCCAACAGTGTCGTGAAGAGTGCAGCCCTAGTTACTAAGTTACTCTTGTCAGTTTGTTATTACAGTTTACGTTAGCCCAGGACTGCCCCCGGTATACCCCGTGAAGGGCTCTCAAGGGGCACTAGGAACCAAGACGGTGCATTACGGCCCGAAGTTCCCTTTCGCAAGGCACTTATTGTTATTGGTTGTTTTCCCTTAGCCCGATTCCCTTCTCATATTACGATAGACTATCCTAGGGTGATTTTTAAACCTTCCACTCTTCAGGAAAAGCGATCTTTCGCCAAACCCGAGCACCTCTTAACTCTAACTATCACCACTACTCACTACTCTTTATATCTTCATCAGATCATGTCCTATTGCATTTCACAATTTACTAAATGCAGACCGACCTAGGCTACATGTCGAACCGGTTATGAAATGATCCATTACTCATCCAAATGCCCTAAATTATTTACTGGAGACTTACCATGACCTAAATGACCTAAATCCAGAAAGTGGAAATTTTCCTAATTTATTTGGCATTTAATTAAATTCCTCGAAAATCCAAGGACTACCGGTTTGAACATGAACTACCCTAAGTTCTCATGCAAGATGTCCAGCAATTTTATGATAAATACTAGGTTATCTCAAAAGGTTAAATCCTAAGTACCATAATTTTTCAATCATCAAAATGGCATGAAAGCTATTTTGGAAATAATCTCTAATTTCTATAGTTTATGAATCAAGTACAGAAAATATTCTTCCAAAAATTATAAATAAATTATGACATGCAGATAAAGCCCTAAAAGTAGCACTGGCAAAGTTTCATAATTTTCCAGCAAGTATTTTATCCATTATTAATTTTTAAACATAAAGGCCCTTTCTATCATTTGAGAATAATGTACTAGATTTACTCAACATAAAATTCTATGAAAATTCAGGGATCAATGTGCTACTAATCAAGATCCAAGTCCAGAATTTCAACTGATTATAATTAATTTAAAACCTCCAAATAATTGAAACAATAAATCGGGCAATTATTCCTTTAACACATGAAGTATAACATTTATTAATCATAAAATTCCAGAAGATTTACTTTAAGTCTAAAACATCCTAAAACTCCCTCCTACCGAGTTTCACAATTTTCGGATTAGATTTAGTGCTTAGAATAACTAAATTATATTCTTATCCTATTCCGACATTTAAACTTTCGAGGTACCTAACTACCTCCAATTCCTTCACTATTTCATCCAGAGGGTTTTCATCATATCATCCCCCTCTTCTCCAAATTTCAAGGGCATACAAAAGCTTTTGCTCCTATGTCCTTCACAAACCTCAAACTCTCCCCCATTGGATTTGAGCCAATCTCTTAGGGTAAAAATCCACCCTAAGCCACCATGTTACCCAAGAGGGTAGACATAGACCCAACAAACCAGTGGCCAACAACTTCAGCCTCTTTTGAGGAGATTTGTCCACTCCATCTCCAATCGTACTTTTCCCCAAAGTACCCCTCACCAAGACCTATCTAGGACTTGATACTTCCCTATTCAAAACTCGACCAATCGAGTTGAAATTTTGTACAGATCTTAATATTGATGCCAGGGACCACCACCCAAAATTTGGGGGAGTTTGGGCTTAATTTCATCTCCTAATTAATTTTATATTGTTTATTAAATTTTTACAAAAACTTTAGGCAAAAGTTCTCCAAAAATTCTCATTTTTGGACAGCCTCTCGATATACATATTTTAAGCCTCCAGTCCAAATTTCAAGTCATTTGGACATGTTATGAACCGTGGGCAACCATTTTAATTTCTGGTTAACCTAGGTCTTCATCCCACCAAAATGAGTGCTGTGTTCAAACCACTCACCCAAATTGAATAAAATCAATTTTAAATTAAAGTAGACCCCGAGGGCTACAACTTTTGTGTCTGGTCATTTTTCCTAATTCGGCCTCTAAGTGCCTCATTTTGCAGCCTTAAAATATACTAAACCGAGTATATTTTTCCTTATAAAATTATTTACATAATTTATAAATATAAAACGATTTACTGTTCATCTTCTACAGAACCCGAAACTAGAACCAGGAAGCCATTTTTCCTGTAACGTTTCCGTGATCCGTTGCCGGCCGGCCGGTCACTTCCCTGGCCAGCCACCACCACCACCACCTCCATTGAGGCGATGGCTAGCGGTCGGCGGTGGTTTGGCCGCCGGAGGTGGCGGTTTCCGGCGAACTCAAAATATCTTTTTCATGGTTTTTCCATGAAAACGAGAGATGGGTCCGGCTCCGTTGAGCGCGAACCTCCTTTCTAAGAATCCTAAGATCTACCCATGAAAGAGAAGGAGTAGAGGAGGACCTTGTTCGCAGTTTGAAGGCGAGAAGAGCGACGGGGTGCCATGGCGCGGTGGTGGCGTTGCTGAACTCCTCTTACAGCAAGAACAAGGATCTGCTCCGTTTACTTGAGCGTGTAACCTTCTCCTCTGGTTCCAGGTTGGCTTTTATAAGTCAGAAAAGCGGGAAGGTGAATAGTTTAAGCCTTAATGGTCATGAAGGCTCCTCCCTTTTAACGTTTCGGTTACAGAGAAGGGATAAGAAACGGCGGAACTGAACAGGTGTGTCCAGCTGGCGATTTTCTATTGGACCACCTTTTCCTTATTTATTATATAATTACAGAAGGAAAACGGCCGGAAGTTACTCCTGGTGTAACTTCCCAAACCAGCATTTATTTCCACGCGTGTTAGAATTATTTCGGGCCTGAACCGTCGTTTCGGCCAATGTCACGAGCGTGACACATAGGTCACGGGCGTAACAGGCCCGGGTAGCCCATTCTGGGTTCGACGATCGTCGAACTGAGATCGACGATCGTCGGTCGATTGTCACGGGCGTGACACCTGTGCCACGGGCGTGACAGGCCCGAACGGCAGAATTTGGGTCGACGATCGTCGAATCGAGATCGACGATCGTCGAAGGCTGGTCACGCCCTGGGTCACGGGCGTGACCTCTAGGTCACGGGCGTGACATGCCCGAACGGCAAATTTCGAGATCGACGATCGTCGAATTGAGGTCGGCGATCGTCGAAGGCTGGTCACGCCCTAGGTCACGGGCGTGACACTCATGTCACGGGCGTGACATGCCCAGGCCGCAAGGTCGACGATCGTCTCACGGCGATCGACGATCGTCGATGGGGTCACGCCCATAGTCACGGGCGTGACATCTTGGTCACGGGCGTGACATGCCCAGACAGCATGTTCGACGATCGACTCGTGGAGATCGACGATCGTCGAAGTAGACACGCCCAGGTCACGGGCGTGACGGGTCGGTCACGGGCGTGACCAACCCGTGACCCGAATATATTGATCGCTTTACTTCCAATTTTGGGCTTCCGAGGGTTCCGTCACGACCAACTGACTCCTAGGGGTCTAGCCGGAAATGTGATGTTACAACTTGCAAGTGAAATTGGATGAACACAGGGTAGCCATTGAAAAATATGTTGATGAGAACAACAAGTCCCTGCAGTTTGACTTAGCTCAAGATATAAAATCTATAAGGTTTGAGGTCAATATGCATAAGAAGGAAATGACAGATTGCTTCCATAAGGGAGGTAATGCTGTGGTATATCTGGCAAAACAACAGCAGACTATCATCCCTAAGGTGGATGACATTGCTTTAAAGCAAAGCTATGTCTTGGAAAATCAGCTAAGGATGAATGACAATTTAACTGAATCTCATCATGAGATCATTGAGGAATTGAAGAAGATTGTTCCAGGCCTGCCTGCAGATAGAGCAAAAGAAATGGAAGAATTTGATAAGAACTTTCAAGCTGCTATTGCTTCTATTAAGACTGCAATCACTACCTCTCAAAAGGAAATATCTGACAAGCTTCTAAAGTTAAAACCATTTTTTAAAGAGGGTGTGAATTATCTGGATGGACCAAATCAGATTTCAAAAGGAAGATCTCAGAGATCATGTTTCTAGAGAAGCCATAAAGGGGGAGAGGATGCTAGTTCATGCAGGCTCAGAGCACACCAAATGGGTGACCAACAGTATTCGAGCCACATTGGGATATCCCCCATTGTGTGATGATGCTATGGTGGCTGAGTCAGGAATACAAACAAGTCTACTTGAAGGCAATCAACCTGAGGTTGCCCAAGTCATTTACCCCCCTCCAGATTTTGACATGATTGATCAGCAGGTTCAAGGAATGTATAGTCCTCCAAAGGAGGTTACTAATATTATTATTGGGAAGGTTGATAAGCCTGAGGCTACTTTGAAAGACCAGCAAGATGCTCTTCTATCTAAGAAAAGGTTTAGAGAGCAGGCTGAACTTAAGCCAGACTTTGAGCAGTGGAGTCCTACTTCCTAGAAATATAATACTCACTGCATGGAAGGCTGTCAAAGACCAAGTGCAGGAAAGAGGCAAGTGGTACAATGAGATGGAATGGCAGAAGTATGAAGCCAGGCAAGAGGCCATTGTACAGTTTAGAAGAAAGGCCAAGCTGGGTAGGCTGCCTACAGATGCTCAGGAGCCAAGCAAGTACTTCCCAAAGCCCTTTCATTATTTTGAAAGGCAAAGGCTCAAGGAAGAAGCAAAGAAGAAGGCTGATCTAAAAGGCAAGAAGCCAGCTGAAGATTCTGAAGCTCCTGTGAAGGCTCAAGTTCTATCTGGCAAAGGGATTGTCATTAAAGAGCCTGATCAGTCTTAATTTTTAGTCCTTCAAAGTATTTTGTAATGTTTTGATTAAATCATTAAATGTAAATCTCTGTATTCAAACATTATCAAGTTATAAACAAAATATTGTTTGGCATCATATAATGTTCATTCTGTGATGGATTGTTTTTATGTTTTGTTTATATTAAGTATTCCTGTTATGTCACATATCATCAGTTTATACTTTTTATAAATGGTGTGTATCATTGGCTATAGGGTTATGACTTCTCCAAATAGGGGGAGATTGTTGGGTACATTGGAAAATGTGTACCTGATTTGAAGAAGCCCAACTTAGCTCAATGATATACATCAAGGTGTATTTGATGTTGTTTTGAGTTGACATGTGCAGGTGAAGAAGTATTAAAGAATGCAGAAAAATATTCTAAGTCCACATGTCGACACCTGAAGAAATTGTGTCGACACTTCAGAATATTTGTGTCGACACTTCAGAATATCAGTGTCGACACAGAGAAAGATAGTCGACCACATATATGTCGACACTGGGAAGCAGTGTCGACACATAAAGAAAATCGTCGACCTCAGCACTGGGAAGCAGTGTCGACACCGTGAAAGATAGTCGACCAGAGAAGGTTAGTCGACACCGTGAAAGATAGTCGACCAGAGAAGGTTAGTCGACACCGTGAAAGATAGTCGACTAGTGAAAGATAGTCGACTAGTGAAGGTTAGTCGACACCGTGAAAGATAGTCGACTAGTGAAAGATAGTCGACCAGAGAAAGATAGTCGACTCACAGAAGAAGATAGTCGACCACAACTGTGTCGACACTGGGTGGATGTGTCGACACCAGAAGACTGTGTCGACACATATTGGCAGAAGTCGACTATGCTTGTGTCGACACCAGAAGACTGAGTCGACACATTTTGGCAGGATTGAAGATTGCTGTGTTGACACCTGAAGGCTGAGTCGACACATGCTGAGTTCTGAATCTACAACAACTGTGTCTACATACAGGACTTGTGTCGACACACTGCAGAGTCTAGACCAAGTTATTTTCTGAAGAAGCTGTGTCGACTTAAAGGCAACTCAGTCGACATCATCAAAGACTGTGTCGACACCAAAGTCACTTGTGTCGACACAGATAGACAGATTGGTCTCGACACTTTCTAACAGACTGTCTCGATATTTTGCTGTCCAAGGCTAAGGTACAAGAACTGTTTGAAGACTTGACAGCTGTGGGTTGCCACAGTTTAACTGAAGCTGTCAGACCTGTCAGAAAACAGTTAGAAACCGGATCAGCCGGTTACCATGAAGAAAGTCTATAAATAGACACATTCAGAAGGAATTAAAAAAGCAGCAAAGCTAAGAAACATAACTGAAGAAGATCTAAGAAGAAGAAACAAAAGGATTACGATCCTATTGAAGTTTTAATTCAAGAAAGTGCTAAGCTCTAAAGAAGATCTTCATCAGAAAATCTAAGAAGAAGTCTGAAGTATCAGAAAAGGTGTTGGATAGAGAGGGATCCAGTCATCTTGAAGAAGAAGAAGGAAGCCATCAGTGGTTTCTCAAGAAGCTGTTTGGAAATCAACTCAGCTAAGTTCAGATTCAAGAAGCTTTGAAGAAAGCTCAGATTCAGTTGATTTCATCAGCTGATCAAGAAGTGTCTTGTCCTCTTCTCTCTCAACAAAGGCAAGACATCAAAATATCTTTTTCTAAATTTCTGTAGGATCCGTTTACACAGATCTGAGTTGTAAGCCTATGTTATAAAGGCTGAGTGTAGGAGAGGTGATATCTGAGTGGTAGGGCTATTTGCCTGAGTGTAGGAGAAGGTTATTCTCTGAGTGGTAGGCCTTGAGGCAAGGCTGAGGTAGGGCTGTTGAGCCTGAGTTGTAGGAACCTATCCTGGTTCTGAGCTGTAGGATCTGAGGATCTGAGTATAGTGGAAGTTTGGCCGAATCTAGCATATTGCTAGATAGGTGAAGGGGGAAAGTGGATGTACCTAGACCTTGGGGAACCACTATAAAACATTGTGCAATCTGTGATGCTTAGTTGTCTGTGAATGCTGTGCTAGATGTTTAAATTGTAATTGAATTCTGCCTAGATTTATAGACAAGAAATTAGAACCTATTCACCCCCCCTCTAGGTGTTTAGGTTGTCTTGAAAGTAAAACTATCAGACTTTGTAAAGAGATTTCGGTCAAAACGTCTATAAGTTAGGGGATTTAATGTTCTAGCGAGATTACTTCCTAATATCAGATCCGT
Organism: Platanthera zijinensis; assembly: GCA_039513925.1. NCBI lineage: Eukaryota > Viridiplantae > Streptophyta > Magnoliopsida > Asparagales > Orchidaceae > Platanthera > Platanthera zijinensis. The sequence continues at coordinate 84,530,314 of CM077092.1, forward strand.
CACGGTCTTAATAGATTTATAATTGTTAAACTAAATTATTTCGTTATTTTATTTCAAAGTGAATCGTCGATCGCGCACTCTTTTCTCGTAATAGTTTACTTTCTCTTTTAACTTAGTTTATTTTCATTTTCAAACTCATTAATCTTTCGGTAGGATAATCGATTCGTTGTGAGTAATAGTACTTGCCTGCCCCGAGTTTTTATACGACCTTGATATTTTTCATATCCTATGCAATATTTCGATAGGTACACTTGCCTTAATCGAGTATAGATTGGAGAATACGATTTTCTCTATCAAGTTTTTGGCGCCGTTGCCGGGGATTTTTTTTGGCAATATTACGAAAGCATCGAATTTATTACTTCTACTAAAAAACAAAAAATTATTATTATTATTATTATTATTATTATTATCATCCACCCACCTCATCTTATTTCTACCCAACCTAAAATCTCTCGAAAAGGGTAAGGGGCTTTAAGCGCCACCATTTTACCTAGTACCGGGTAGTCCTCGGGAAGTTCGGGAGCCAATCCACTAAAAAAAATTCTATTTTCAAAAATATATATATATCTAAAAAAAAAAAAATCAAACAAAAAAAAACTAGTTTTTCTTCTTTCTTTTTGGTAGCAGTTAATTTTTTTTATGGAATCATCATATTTTTGCGCTTCTTGCGGGTCGCCCGACCACTTCTATTCGGAATGTCTTTCGGGAGCCCCTCCCTCTTTTGATTTCAATTTTTCTAGAGCGGGTCAAACTGGCCAATTTGACCCTTACTCCAATTTTTATCCAACTTGGGAGATGGGGAACCCGTCTTATTTTTCGCATGATTTTACCCCGCAAAGCGCCGCGCCTCCTACTTTTAATTTTAATTCTCTCGATAATGGGTATCTTGAATTGCAAACTTCTATTGATAATATTAGTTCGCATTTCAAGACCATTATGGATAGTCTTTCTCGTGAGGCCGCATCTTTTTCTTTGTCTTCTTCTTCGTCGCCTCCTATTTCTTCATGTAAAGAGTCACCGGATATCCCGGCTTGTCTTGTTCCTCTCGAGGAGGATAACTATTCGGATATCCCGGATTGTTTCCTTCCTCCTTTGGAAGACACCTCTATGGATATTCCGGTGTGCTTCTTACCCGTTGAGGATGACGAGACATCTCTTATCTCTCCATCTGAAGACGTTGGTGATTCCATTTCACTTTAATTTTTAACTGTTCCAAATTTTTCTAGTTTTAGCGAGTCTTTTTCTTCTTCTTCTTTTATTTTAGAAAATTCTTCTTTAGTCCTCTCTACTCCTTCTTCTCCCGAAATTTCACAAGTCTCTCCTCCTTCTTGTGAAATTTCCGATGAGGAAAATTCTTTTTCTACTTCTTTTATTCCTCTTTCTATTTTTTCGTCTTTTTATTCTCCTTCTTTTGACGACCCATTCTTCCCCATCTTACATACGGCGGAGTTCTTCTATAACTCCGTCTGTTCCTTTTTGGGCGTCATTCTCTTGAAGTTTCCACCGCATGGCGGTGCGATTCTTCAATTTTTCTTTTTTTTAATTTACTCCCCTAAGCGCATACTTAGGGAGTTACCTCTTCATCTTAGTTTTTATTTTCCATTTAGCTAACAAATAACGTCGGGCTCAGCCGACGTTAAACAAGAGAGCGCTCTTGGGAGGCACCCCTTGCTTATCCTTTTTGTTTCTTTCTTTTTGTTTATTTTGTTTTGCAGGAATAAAACCCCCGGCGGGTCGTTTGGCTCCATCATTTCATCTCTTCCTTAGGCCCGAGCCAGTGTCCAGCTCAAGCATGGGGGAGCGACATCTGTATTCGGCCTTACGACTCCGGGGAAGTCGTTTTCTTTTTTTTTTACTTTATTGTATCCCCCCTCCCCTTTCTTCTTCCTTTTTCTTTCTTATTTTTATTTTTCATTGAGGGCAATGAAAGGTTTAAGCATGGGGGAGGGTTTAGTTGTTTTATTTTCTTTTTCTTTTCAAAAATTGTTTTAAATTTCAAAAAAAAAAGTATAGTTTTATTAAGTTTTTTTTTATCTTTCTTTAGTATTACTTCTATTTAGCCTTATCAAAAACTCAAAAAATTAGAAAAATCAAAAATTCCAAAAAATATAATATCTCAAAACCCAAAAAAATGAAAAAAAATGTCAAAAAATCAAAATATAATAAACCTCATGCTTAGATTTTTGTTATTTTCAGAAATTTAGTTTGAGTTAGTTTATAAGCATTACCTTTTTATTTACTAATCTTTTATTTCATCATGTTTAGGTAAATCTAATTTTTAGTGATTTAGTTTTGAGGATCATCTTATGATTTTACTTTGCTTAGAGTAATTTATTTAGCACTTTTTCTCTTTTATTTTAAATAGTTTCAATTTTGTAGTAATTTTTGCTAAACAATTTTGGATTCCAATTATTATTACTTCATGCTTTTAAATTCTTAGGAAATCTCAATCTACTATTAGTTGCTCTCTAGTATTTTAGTTTATTTTCTAAAAATTTTGTTTAAACCCATCATTTTTTCTTTTATTGTTAGATCATATGTCAGGAGAATAAGAGGATAAAATTCATTATTCCTTGGTAAACATATGCAACTCAAAATAAAATGAAGAGAGGAATTAAAAGTTCATATATGTCATGGGAAGTGATAGGATGTTAGTCTATCATTTCCTGGCATTATATATATATTATTTTAAAAAAAAAACAAAATTGTGTGGGGTGTGAAAAAAATGATGATCACCTCCAATCAAAGACCTCTTCATGTTAATTCCCTCCCTAAAACCCCCTTAGCCAATATCATTGTCTTAGTTTTAAAATTAAAATATGTGGAGAGCATAAGTAGTAGGTTGTCTTCTTCCTTAAGTTTCTTTTAAGTCATGGTTTTTATAATCCCAATCTAACTTTATTTGCACTTTACTCAAATTTTGAATGCTAGTTAATTTATTAGAGAATTTTTGGCTAAATTCTTCTCTCTTTTCACTTTAATTTCATAATTTAGGACTTGATTCTTAAATCCCTAAACTTTATTTTTTAGCTAGATGTTGGTATTAATAAATTTTTAGTTCAATTAAAATTTTTATAATGTCTTATAAATATTTCTCTTCTTTTTGCTCTGGAATAGCAAAAGACTAAGCATGGGGGAGTTTGATGACTAGTTTTAGTCATCGTTTTTGGAGTAATTTAGTAGCTTAATTACCATAGTTTATTTATAATTTATGCTTGTTATTTCTTGTTTTAATATCTTTTTATAATATATTATAATTACTAGTTTAATTATAGTTTTATTGTTTTGTCGCAATTTTATTTTATGTTATTATATAAAAATATATAGTTTTATTATATTATTATACTTGCTATGTATTATGTTTCATGTTTGTCTAATTTTAAGTTATAAATGTTTTATGTGTTATGTTTGTTAAGTTTAAATAATTATTGTTATGTTTATGTTATGTTATTATTATGTTTGTTATTGTTATGTTTAATGTTATGTTTATTTTTGTTTAGTTTTTATAACTAATTAATAGTATGACTTATTATGTTTAGTTTAATTTAATATCATGATAGTTACATGTTTAATATTAAGCTAATGTTTTGTTTATTTGTGTAGGTACACTTGAATGATGAAGCCCAAGCAAGTGCAAACCCGACCTTGGTGCAGCCCACTACATGCAGTCCAAGCATTTGGAGCTGCCCGCCCCCCTCCACTTGATGCAGCCCGAGTTCCATTAAAGCCCAACCCGAGCCTACAAACCTAGCCCACTTGGAGCAGCCCTTTTCCCACTTGGAGCAGCCCTTTTCCCACTACCCGAGCCCCTATGCAGCCCACATGCATGGCCGGCCACCTTGCCACCTCATATATTCCCTCTATTATTATTTTATCTCCATCATTGAATATCATTGCATGCATTGAACCTTTATTCTCTCTCCATCATTTAATTAATTGCATGCATGCATTTTTCCTTGCTATGGCCAGCCACTTATTTCACATTCACCCCCTCTTTCTTACTTTCATGCATTCATGCACCTTGCCACCTTCCTCTCTCTCCATATTTAATATATTTCATTCATGCACCTCCACATTCATCTCTCTCCCCTTTATTATTTCCTTCTACACACTTCCATTCATCCCCTCTTCTCTATTTTATATTTTTATTTTTCATTCCCATAATTATCATACAATGCATGTAGCCCCTCCTCTCTCCCATCATTAAAAGCCATGCATGAACTTCTCCACTTATGTGGCCGGCCACCCCCCTTAGGCTTCCCCTACATTTCCTTGCCTTCTAGATCCTTCTCCTTCATCTATAAAAGGAACCCCTCCCCCTTTGTTTATGTTAAGTAATTTTTAGAGTGAAGTAGTTTGAGTTTCAAGTAGTTTTAGTCTAAAGTAGTTTTGAGTGAAGATTTTGTAGAGAGTTAGAGAGCAAGCTTCCATTTCAAGTATTTATTTTCTTGTTGTTTTATTTCATTTCTCCAAGCAATAGTGTAGTAATTTTTGTTATTTTATGTACTCTCATTTCTAGTTTAATGATAATGCAATTTTCCTTTCTTTTGTTTTCTTTCTTTATCATGCTTAGCTAGTTCTTTTTGTGCCCGATCGCGATGATCTTTGCGATATAATAATGTATCTTTATTTTTATGTTTGCAATTGTATTTTTCTATTTTTGATCCTTCCTTGATCTATTTTGCATCGACTCCGTATTTCTAGTATACAGTAGTAGATTCCGATCTCGTATTTGAGTAGCCGAGAGGCTCGTGAATATGAAAGATCACTCAAGGAAGGAAGGAGTTGAACGTACCCCTAGAGATAGGATGACGTAAATCCTCCGGATTGGAGTCAAATCCAATAGTGCGGGTCACTTCGATAATGCGACTTTAGGCCATTTTGACTTGTAAAGAGATTTCGGTCAAAACTTCTATAAGTTAGGGGATTTAATGTTCTAGCGAGATTACTTCCTAATATCGGATCCGTCACGGTCTTAATAGATTTATAATTGTTAAACTAAATTATTTCGTTATTTTATTTCAAAGTGAATCGTCGATCGCGCACTCTTTTCTCGTAATAGTTTACTTTCTCTTTTAACTTAGTTTATTTTCATTTTCAAACTCATTAATCTTTCGGTAGGATAATCGATTCGTTGTGAGTAATAGTACTTGCCTGCCCCGAGTTTTTATACGACCTTGATATTTTTCATATCCCATGCTATATTTCGATAGGTACACTTGCCTTAATCGAGTATAGATTGGAGAATACGATTTTCTCTATCAATATACATCACAGTTCAGGAAGGACCTTTCATACCAATGAAGGTATCAGTTCTTGATGCTAATATTCAAACTCCAAAGAGTTATTTTGAAATGACCAAGGATGAAATCATTTTGGCAACTATGGACAAGAGAGCATAGAATATTATTGTGAGTGCCATAGATGATTCTACATTTCAGAATCTGATTCACTGCAAGACCTCCAAAGAAATGTGGGACACATTGATTGTCTACATGGAGGGATCAGAAGAAGTAAGGCAGGACAGGAAATCTATGCTCAATCAGGAATATGAAAGTTTTAAACAAAGAAAATCTGATAGCATAACTGAGTGCTATAAGAAATTCTATAGAATTGTGAATGAGCTAATGTCCTATGGAAGAGTCTTCAGTACTTATGAACTGAATGACAAATTCTTGAGATCCTTAACAAAGGATTGGGACACAAAGATCTGTGCCATAAGAGAAGTGGCTAAATTGGCAGAGATCTCTCCTCCCACCTTGTTTGGAAAGCTGCTATCCTATGAAATGCAACTTTTGGTGAGGAAGGAGGAGGAAAAGAATTCAAGAGGAGAGCATAGAGAAAAGACTGTGGCATTCAATGCAGAAGCCACCAGAAAGAATAGGAGGATATCACCATCCTCTCCTAAGGAAATTGCAGAAGTCAGTTCTAAAAATTCAGATGATCAGAGTTCAGAAAGCTGTGATTCAGATGCAGACTTTGCTGCATTCACAAGGCAATTCCAAAGGTTCTTGAAAAAGAAGCAGTGGAAGTCTAAGCCCTCCACTTCACAGCAAGTTGATGACTATTATCAGAAGAAAAGTCATCAAGGAAAGAAAAGAGCAGATCAAAGCCCAGCAAAGCCACTACTTCAAAGATTGTCTGCTATTATTGCAATAGGCCTGGACATGTAGTGGCTGACTGTCCTGATAAGAGAAAGGAGTCTTCAGACAAGAAGAAGACTTATCAAAAGGGCAAGAAGGAGAAATCCTTTGTTGCAAAGAAGGGTAAGAGCCTAACAGATCAGTCAACTTCAGAGTCAGAATCTGAAGCAGAAGCATATATTGGACTATATGCTGTATCTGAAGAAGAGGAGTTTCTGCAGTTACTAGACTTCATCAATGAACAAGAGGATCATCAGTGCATGGGACTGATGGCAGGATCAGAAGAGGACATATGCCAGAATCAGTCTGGTCCTAATAAGGTACAATGTCCTTCTATGAAATCTGTTATTAGTACAAGTACAGAATTAGCTACATCTACATCAAGTGATGTAGATGCATCTGAATCTGAAGGAGATGTCTATCAATTGATAGATAAGTATGGGGACTTGTTGCAGGCCCTTAAGAAAAGCAAGAACCTGGTTAAATCTCAGGCTCATGAAATTGCTGAACTAAGGGTAGCTGCAACTGAGTTAGAGAAAGTAATTGATCAAAAGTTAAATGAAATTGCCAAGCTGAAGAATATAACTATTATTCATATGGGCACAATTAATTATACCAATGATCAAGTGAAGAGTCTGGAGGCCAGACTAAGAATTGAAAAAGATTTAGTGGCTAGTTACTCTAAGCCAAAGTCTGTCTTACCCTTGATTGATGAATTTGTGAATCAAAAGGGTAAGGCAGGATTAGGATTCAAAGGTAACTCCAGGGCTTGCCGTTTCAAGAGGAAAGGCAAAGCTCCTGTCAAGCCACTGAACTTTTCAGTCCCTATTAAGTTTAGAAAGGTGCAAGTGCCTTCTAATCAATATGATCATGAAAATATTCATGGTCATATTAAGATAAATGTTCTGAAAAACAAAGGTGTAAATGCCAACAGGCCTACCCATGTTCATAAACCCAATGGTTATAAAAAATCAGTGGGTGAAGTTGCTGCAGCACCAGCAATGGACAGAAATTTTTTGTCAAGGAAGTATCTAGATCTAGATACAACAAGTTTGAATGTTGGTGCTGTGGCAAGAGAGGCCATTTTGCACTAGACTGCTGGTATAACACAAGTGTTAGAAAGAACAATAGTCTACCTGATAGAAGAGATAACGGTAGCTTTGTTAATGCTAACCTGAACCAAGGACCCAAGACTTACTTGGGTTATAAGGATAAGTAAATCTGTGTTGTAAGATAATCCAAGTAGCCATGCCCCTATATGGTACTTGGATAGTGGTTGTTCCAGGCACATGACTGGAACAAAGGGGCTATTGAAGGAGTATTCATCTGTCAAAGATGGACCTAAAGTGATCTTTGGTTGTTCTGAAAAAGGAGTCATCAAAGGGTTTGGTAACATTTCTTCTAACCTAATTACTATCACCCAAGTGGCTTATGTAAAAGGTTTGAAACATAATCTAATAAGCATAAGCCAGCTGAGTGATTTAGGATATGACATTTCATTTGTTAAGGATGGATGTCATATCAAAAGGTCATGTGATCAAGAGATCATTTTGACTGGGTATAGGAAGAGAAATGTATATTGTCTTAATTTTGTATGTGAGAACAAGGCTTCTCCCATCTGTCTTATAGCTGATGACAATGCTTCTCATTGTGTTAAGTGGCACAAGAGATTGGCTCATCTTAACTACAAGACAATTGGGCAACTCTTTAGCAAAGAGTTAGTGAGGAATGGTCCTCAAGTCAAGTGTATAAAGGATGGAATATGCTCAGCTTGTCAAAAGGGCAAGCAGACAAAATCCTCCTTTCAAAGCCTTGAAAACAAGGATTCTGTGAGGTGCTTATACCTCTTGCATATGGATCTTTTTGGTCCTATGCCAGTTCATAGTCTAGGTAGGAAGGTCTACACTTTTGTGGTTGTAGATGACTATTCTAGATTTACATGGGTGTTCTTTCTGAGACAGAAATCTGAAACCCCAAATGTCTTACTTAATTTTGTAAAGCAAATTCAGAATGAACTGAATAGTACAGTGGTCAAAATCAGAAGTGACCATGGTACCGAGTTTCAATCTGAAAGCATGGCAAAGTTATGTGAAGACTTTGGGATTTTCCAAGAGTTCTCCTCACCAAGAACACCTCAGTAAAATGGAATTGCTGAAAGAAAGAATAGAACATTAATTGAAGCTGGTAGAACTCTATTGAGTGACACCTCTCTACCAGAATATTTCTGGGCTGAGGCAGTAAACACTGCTTGTCATGTGATCAATACAGCTTCTATCACCAAGAGCCACAAAAAGACTCCCAATGAGATTATGAAAGGTAGAAAACCAAATCTATCCTACTTCAGAATCTTTGGTTGCAAATGCTATATACTTAACAATGGTAAGTCATATTTGACTAAGTTTGCTGCCAAATCCCAGGATGGGATATTTGTTGGGTACAGCACAAATAGTAAGGCCTATAGAATCTTCAACTTGACTACTCAAGTTGTTGAAGAATCTGTGCATGTTGTGTTTGATGAAACAAGATTAATCAACTGTGAGTTGTCTTGTAGATCAAATGACTCAACAGGTATAAGCAAAAGGATGGACAAGCTCTCCATTGCTGAAGCTTCAAGGGAAGATGGAGTATTGGAAAATGAAGGCTATTGTCCAGGGGGAGTACAAGATTCAATAGAAGATAAAGAAAACCAAGAGGTTCAGCATAATGAAGGAGCTGGAGATATTCAACCAGAAGGGAGTCTTCCTCCAGCTACAAGAAATTTAAGAGACCATCCAACTGATCAGATAATAGGTGATCCAAGACAGGGAGTGCAGACTAGAAGCAGAAGTCAAATCACAGTTCTGCATTCAAGTTTCCTATCACAAATGGAGCCTAAGAAGTTTGAAGAAGCCATCCAAGACCTGCACTGGACTGATGCTATGCAAGAGGAGGTGAATCAATTCAGAAGGTGCAATGTCTGGGAGCTTGTTCCTAAACCAAGAGGCCATAATATAATTGGGACAAAATGGATCTAAAGGAACAAGTTGGATGAGAATGGAGTAATAGTGAAAAATAAAGTAAGATTGGTTGCTAAAGGATACAGGCAGGAAGAAGGGATTGACTTTGATCAAACCTTTGCCCCAGTAGCAAGGCTGGAGGCAATCAGAATGTTCCTTGCCTATGCAGCCTATCAAGACTTCAAGGTATACCAAATGGATGTGAAGTCAGCATTTCTGAATGGTGATCTTAAAGAAGAAGTATATGTAGAGCAGCCATCAGGTTTTGTAGATCCTCTTAAACCTGATTATGTTTATAAGCTTAGAAAAGCTTTGTATGGGTTAAAGCAAGCCCCAAGGGCCTGGTATGAAACCCTGTCTACTTTCCTTATTGAGAATAAATTCTTAAGAGGAAAAATAGACAAAACTCTATTCCTTAGGGAATCCAAAGGCAAGATCATCTTAGTTCAATTCTATGTTGATGACATAATCTTTGGATCTACTGAAAACAACCTTTGTAAAAAGTTTGCCAAACTTATGCAAGGGAAGTTTGAGATGAGCAGTATGGGGGAACTGAAGTTCTTCTTGGGGACTCCAAGTAAGACAGACTGATGATGGCTTGTCCATATCCCAGTCAAAGTTTACCAAAGAATTAATTAAGAAGTATGGTATGGAGTCATCCTCCATCATGAGAACTCCTATGGGAACAAGTATGCCTATATGCAAAGATGATGCAGGTAAACCTGTTGATGAGACTTTGTATAGAGGAATAGTTGGTTCTCTACTATATCTCACAACTAGTAGACCAGATATTATGTATGCTACATGTGTCTGTGCTAGGTACCAAGCCTGCCCTAAAGAGTCTCATTATACTGCAGTCAAAAGGATTCTGAGATATCTTAAGGGCACACCTAATCTAGGCCTTTGGTACCCTAGGAATAGAGATTTTCTACTAACAGGTTATTCAGATGCAGACTTTGCAGGCTATAGAGAGGATAGGAAGAGTACAACAGGTACTTGTCAATTCTTGGGAGGAAGATTGATATCTTGGAGTAGTAAGAAGCAGACCAGTGTGGCTATATCTACAGCTGAGTCAGAATATGTTGCTGCTGGCAACTGCTGTGCACAACTATTGTGGATACAGCATCAGCTTAAAGATTATGGTATTCAAGTAAGTAGAACACCTCTTTTGTGTGATTCTAAGAGTGCAATTTCTATTGCTAATAATCCTGTTTCTCATAGTAGAACTAAGCATATAGAAATTAAATGCCATTTTCTTAGAGATCATGTAGAAAGAGAAGACATCACATTGGAATTTGTTAAGACAGATTATCAAATAGCAGATGTATTCACTAAGCCTCTGGATGAAACAAAATTCAATAAATTTAAAATTGAATTAGGCATGCTGACCATTGATTAGATTATCAACAAACTTACAAATAACATATTAGATTATCAAATGGTCTCAAGTGGTGTTGATAGAAACAGAAATTGGCTAAGTAAAATAGTGTCGACACATTCAGTGATAATGTGTCGACTCAGTGAAGTAATGTCGACAAGACAGAAATATTGTGTCGACACAGAGAATATGTGTCGACACTTAAGAATTAAATTATCGACTTATCCAGGAATGTAGTGTCGACTTCACCAGAATAGTGATGTCGACACTTACAAATTTTGTGTAGACACTTATCCTAAGAGTCGACACAGATTTTCTGATACTCTACTATATCTCTCAGGTGTCGACATATCCACAATTGGTGTCGACACATAGTAGACAGATTTGTTATCGAGACAATAGAAGTTTGTGTCGACACATTCCATCTGTATCGACACATATAGACTGTTTTTGCCCGCCTTTTGATCTTCTTTCAATAGAAGGTATAAATAGGTCAAGAACTTATTCAGTCGACACGCTTACAAGGTTTTCAAGACTGAAACCCTGTGTCAACTTTCTCTCTCTCTCTCTTCTCTCAAGCTTTCTCACCTTAACAATGGCGCCGAAGATTGAAGACAACGTCAATGAACGTTATGAGTTAGTAAGGAATGCCTTTGCCGAAGCCCCAACAGATGTTCAACGAGTTATCTCTCTTATTTCCGAATCCGGATTAGAGTTCATAGTTTTTGAACCTTCCAAGATATGGAAGAAGGAGGTGCATGAATTCTTTAACTCTGCATCAATAGGTTTAGATATTCTCAAGATCAAGTCCACTGTTCATGGGACGACAGTGAAGATTACCCCAAGAAGTCTAAGGAAGATTCTACATTTACCAATAATTGAGAATGAAGAAGAAGTCCCTGCTTCTAAGTTAAGGGAGGCTATCCAATGGTGCGGATTGGATCCCTTTCTGAAGATTGGAGCTGCTTTCAATAGGAAAGGGATGAATCAGCAAGGGAAATTTCTGTCTGAAGTAGTTGGCAAGGTGATTCTGTGCAAACCAGGGGGACATGATAGGATTTCAGCCTATATGTTCAGCCTCATGACCAGAATTGTGTTTACAATTCCAACAGATTGGTCAGCTGTAATCTTTGAAAAGATCAAGGAAGGAATAAAGAAGCCAAATCTGGCTAGAATTATGAGTTTATATCTGAATGGAGTGATCCCTGAGGTAATGCAACACCTGCCAGGAACAAAGATCAATCACATGAGAAAGATGGATATGAGATTGTTTTCTAGGTGGGATAGGGTGCTGTCAAAGGATGTGCCTGATGAGAGCAGGCAGGACACCCCAGTGAAATCCTCTTCTCATGCTCAAGATACTGAGCAGCTTCAAGAAGAACAAGAGAGGAAGCAGGATGAAGATCACCCTGTGTCTACTCCAGCCCAGCAAGACACTATACCTGCATAGATGCAGGGGGAGCAAGCTCATTCTCCTGCCCATAATGAATCTACTCCTAACCAGGTACAGTTGCAGGGGGAGCTGGTGTATTTACTTAATAAAAGACATTTCTAATATTTCAATTTCTGCACAGGTGCAGGAGGAGCAAGTGTACTCTCCTGCCCAGGACATCACCAATACTGAACAAGTACAGGGGGAGAAGATGTCAGACCCAGTGCAAGAGGCAGTACAAATTGATATCTCCAAAGATCTGAATATAGAGGATCCAATTGATACATCTTATGTTCAAGCTCAGAAGGAATATACTCTAGATGAGTTATTTCCTAATGTTGACATTGCTACTAGTAGAGTAGAGGAGGGGCAAGATATTGAGAAGGCCCTTGACATGGAGATAGAAATTGAGAAGGAGCAAATAGTTGAGGGGGAGTCTGTGCATGTTGAGACTGAACAACATGGCACTGAGACTGATATTCCTCCTCCTCCTCAAGAAAGAGTTCAAATTGATAGTTCATCTGAATCTGAGACTGAAGAAGCCAGAATGGCTAAGAAGAGAAAACTTGTTGTCTTCAAAAGAAGGAGCAAAGGTTATAAGCAGGCTCTACAGACTACAACTCCACCATCTCATTCTGACTTTAATTATAACAAGTTTATGGTTGATTTGCAAGTTAAGCTAGATGAACATAGATTGGCTGTTGAAAAATATGTTGATGAGAGCAATAAGTCCCTTCAATTTGACTTGGCTCAGGATATAAAGTCAGTTCGATTTGAAATCAATATGCACAAGAAGGAAATGACAGATTGCTTCCACAAAGGAGGTAATGCTGTAGTATTCTTGGCTAAACAACAGCTGTCCATTATTACCAAGGCAGATGATATAGCACTGAAGCAAGGCTATGTTCTTACCAATCAGATAAACATGAATGCAAATCTTGAAGACTCTCACAATGAGATTCTTAATGAGTTGAAAAAGACTACTACTGAAGGGCAAATTGAAGCAAGAGCAAAAGAGATGGAAGAATTTGATAAGAAACTTCAAGATGCAATTGAATCAGTTAAAACTGCTATCACTACCTCTCAAAAGGACATATCTGACAAGCTTCAAAAGTTAAAACCATTTTTTAAAGAGGGTGTGAATTATCTGGATGGCCAGATCAGATTTCAGAAGGAAGATCTAAGAGATCATATTACCAGAGAAGCCATAAAGGGGGAGAGGTTGTTAGTTCATGCTGGCTCAGAGCACACCAAATGGGTGACAAATAGTATTCGAGCCACATTGGGATATCAACCTTTGTGTGATGATGCTATGGTGGCTGAGTCAGGAATCCAAACAGGTCTACTTGAAGGCAATCAACCTGAGGTTGCCCAAGTCATTTACCCTCCTCCAGATTTTGATATGATTGATCAGCAAGTTCAAGATATGTATAGCCCTCCAAAGGAGGTTAACAGGGTTGTTATTAAGAAAGTGGATAAGCCTGAGGCCAATTTGAAAGAACAGCAAGATGCTCTACTATCCAAGAAGAAATTTAGAGAGCAGGCTGAACTTAAGCCAGATTTTGAGCAGTGGAGCCCTACTTCAAGAAATATTATACTCACTGCATGGAAGGCTGTAAAAGACCAAGTACATGAAAGAGGGAAGTGGTATAATGAAATGGAATGGCAAAAGCATGAAGCTAGGCAAGTGGCTATAGTACAGTTCAGAAGAAAGACAAGCTGGGTAGGCTGCCACCAGATGCTCAGGAGCCGAGCAAGTACTTTCCAAAGCCCTATCATTACTTTGAAAGGCAAAGGCTCAAGGAAGAAGCTCTAAAGAAAGCTGAGCTAAAAGGCAAGAAGCCAGCTGAAGTTGTTGAAGCTCCTATGAAGGCTCAAATCCAATCTGGCAAAGGGATTGTCATAAGAGAGCCTGATCAGTCTTAGTTCTAAGTTCTTTCAAAAAAGGTTTTGTAATGTTTTGATCATTCAATATAAAAATCTGTAATCAAACATTACCAAGTTATAAATAAAATTTTGTTTGGAATCATATAATGTTCATTCTGTGATGGATTGTTATTATTTTGTTTGGAATCATATAATGTTCATTCTGTGATGGATTGTTATTATTTTGTTTATATTAAGTATTCCTGTTATGTCATATATCATCATTTTATACTTTTTATAAATGGTGTATATCATTGGCTATAAGGGTTATGACTTCTCCAAATAGGGGGAGATTGTTGGGTACATTGGAAAATGTGTACCTGATTTGAAGAAGTCCAATTTAGCTCAATGATATACATCAAGGTGTATTTGATGTTGTTTTGAGTTGACATGTGCAGATGAAAAAGTGTTAAAGAATGCAAAAAAATATTCTAAGTCCATGTGTCGACACCTGAAGAAACAATGCTGACACTTCAGAATATTTGTGTCGACACTTGAAGGAAGCTGTGTCGACACAGAGAAAGATAGTCGACCACATTTGTGTCGACACTGGGAAGCAGTGTCGACTCACAGGAAGATAGTCGACCACATTTATGTCAACACTGGGAAGCAGTGTCGACTTACTAAAAGATAGTCGACCTCGACACAGAAGGAGATAGTCGACCACATTTATGTCGACACTGGGAGGCTGTGTCGACACAATGAGACAGAGTCGACACATTTTGGCAGAGTCAACAATTGATGTGTCGACACCTGAAGGCAGTGTCGACACATACTGAGTTCTGAATCTACAACAACTGTGTCGACACACAGGACTTGTGTCGACACACTGCAAAGTAAAGACCAAGTTATTTTCTGAAGAAAGATGAAGTGTTGAGTCGACATAAATTCTCTGTGTCGACTCATTCTCAAAATAAAGTTCTGAAGAAGCTGTGTCGACTTAAAGGCAAACTTGTCGACATCATCAAAGGTTGTGTCGACACCAAAGTTACTTGTGTCGACACATATAAACAGTTGGTCTCGACACTTCCTTACAGTCTGTCTCAACACAATGCTGACCAAGACTAAGGCACATGATCTGTTTGAAGACTTGACAGCTGTGGGTTGCAGCCAGTTAACTGATGTTGTCAGACTTGTCAGAAGACAGTTATAAACCGAATCAGCCGGTTACCATTAAGAAGGTCTATAAATAGACAGATTCAGAGGGAAGAAAATAGGATTGAACTTTGGCAATCAAATTGAGAAATCAAATCAAGAAGGAGTAATACACTAAAGAAGATCTTCATCAGAAGATCTAAGAAGACGATCTCAGGATCGATCTAAGAAGAGTTCTAACAAGAATTCAGAAGTATCATCAAAGGTGTTGGATAGAGAGGGATCCACCCATTTTGAAGAAGAAGAAGGAAGCCATCAGTGGTTTCTCAAGAAGCTGTTTGGAAATCAACTCAGCTAAGTTCAGATTCAAGAAGCTTTGAAGAATGCTCAGATTCAGTTGATTTCATCAGCTGATCAAGAATTGTCTTGTCCTCTTCTCTCTCAACAAAGGCAAGAAATTAAAACTTCTTTTCTAAATTTCTGTAGGATCTGTTTTACACAGATCTGAGTTGTAAGCCTGTGATATAAAGGCTGAGTGTAGGAGAGTTGATCTCTGAGTGGTAGGGCTGTTTGCCTGAGTGTAGGAGAAGGTTCTTCTCTGAGTTGTAGGCCTTGTGGCAAGGCTGAGGTAGGGCAGTTGTGCCTGAGTTGTAGGAACCTATCCAGGTTCTGAGCTGTAGGATCTGAGGATCTGAGAATAGTGGAAGTTTGGCCGAATCTAGCATACTGCTAGATAGGTGAAGGGGGAAAGTGGATGTACCAAAACCTTGGGGAACCACTATAAAACATTGTGCAATCTGTGATGTTTGAATTTCTGTGATTGCTGTGCTGAATGTTTTAATTCTGTGATTGAATTCTGCCTAAAAGTATAAACAAGCAATTAGAACCTATTCACCCCCCTCTAGGTGTTTTAGGTTGTCTTGAAAGTAAAACTATCACCCTCTTATTTAATAAGAGAACCGGCGGCTAGGCTGCAATTAGGGTTAACCGACGTGTTAAGGATTATTTAAAAGACTTAATTAGAAGTGGTGGGCCCACTCTCTTCCTTCTTCCCAAGGCCGAAACTGCCTGCTCCTGTTCGCGAAAAAACAGAGGTGGAAGCGGTGGACTGCCCTAGCCTTCAAACGGCAATTCCGCGAGCCTTCGTGGACAGAATTCGATTCCGAAAGCGGCTTTGGCTTGCTCTCGCTCAGATCTACATTTCGACGGTAAGAGATCTGATTTTGGTGGAGTTGTAGGAGACTTGAATTTTCGGTTTCTTGTGGATTCCGCCATTAAAGCGCGGGAATGTGCTTTTAGGTGCTGCTGCTGCTAGTGCCGAGTGAAGAGGAGGGAAAGCCGACCAAGCTTCGCCGGAAATCGAGGCAAGTGGTATTCTTGCCCTTGCCGTTTTGTTCTCTTGATGAATTGGAAAAAAAATCCCAGTTAGCCCTAGGGTAGAAGCCAAGCTTGTCCTTTTATCTTGCTGAAATTAGGGTTTAGTTTCTCCTAATGAGCCCCCCTCTTTGTGCTGTTGGTGCTCAACCCGCAGGCGTAATACCACCAATTTAGACTCCAGATTTCTGTCTGGTTGTTGCCTTGCAGGTGAAGCCGAGGGAGAGAGAGTAGGAGGGGGGTGCCTGCTGTGTATCTTGGTAAGAGCCAAATTTGGGCTCTCGGGTTGTCGGTGTTGAGTGTGGTGCACACACTCAAAGCCTTTGCGAGTTTGGCGTTGAGTGTGGTGCACACACTCAACGCCACAGCTGTAGTTAGTTTGAGATTTTGGCAAAGTACTAGGGCGTTGAGTGAGGTGGACTCACTCAACACCGCAGCCCCTGCTAGCGGCTAAGTACTTTGGCGTTGAGTGAGTCGACCTCACTCAACGCCCTTTCTGTTTTGGCGTTGAGTGAGGCGAGCTCACTCAACGTCGCAGTTTTCTGAGATGCTAAGTACTTTGGCGTTGAGGGAGGTGTGCTCACTCAACGCCACGACCTTTTCTGAGGCTAAGTACTTTGGCATTGAGTGAGTCGACCTCACTCAACGTCGTTTCGGGTTTGGCGTTGAGTGAGGTGAACTCACTCAACGCCGTCGCTTTCTGTGTGGCCAAGTACTTTGGCGTTGAGTGAGGTGTGCTCACTAAACGCCACAGCCTTTTCTGAGGCTAAGTACTTTGGCGTTGAGTGAGTTCACCTCACTCAACGCCATTTCTGGTTTGGCGTTGAGTGAGGTGACTTCACTCAATGCCGTAGGCAAGTTTGTGGCCAAGTCCCGTGGCGTTGAGTGAGGGAACCTCACTCAACGCCATTTTTGCTTTGGCATTGAGTGAGGTATACTCACTCAACGCTATAGCCCTTCTTTGCGGCCAGAACCTCTGGCGTTGAGTGAAATGACCTCACTCAACGCCATTGCTGTTTTGGCATTGAGTGAGGTCAGCTCACTCAATGCCGCAGATTTTCCTTGTTTGCGACTAAGTTCCAGGGCATTGAGTGAGTGAACCTCACTCAACTCCATTACTGTTTTGGCGTTGAGTGAGGTGTACTAACTCAACGCCACAGTCTTCTTTTGCGGCTAAGTGGCAGGGCGTTGAGTGAGTGAGCTTCACTCAACGCCATTGCTGTTTTGGCGTTGAGTGAGGCCAGCTCACTCAACGCCACTTTCTCTTATTGTGGTTAAGTACTAGGGCGTTGAGTGAGTGTAGCTCACTCAATGCCATCATTGTTTTGGCGTTGAGTGAGGTTAGCTCACTCAACGCCAGAGAATTCTTGCGGGAGGCATTGAGTGAGTGAACCTCACTCAACGCCATGCCTGTTTTGGCGTTGAGTGAGGCTAGCTCACTCAACGCCAGAGTTGTTCTTCTGGAGGGCGTTGAGTGAGTGAACCTCACTCAATGCCATGGCTGTTTTGGCGCTGAGTGAGGCTAACTCACTCAACGCCAAGGTCTGGTTAGGAGTTGAGTGGGTCCCAATCAATGCCAAGCCGTGTTGAGTTATTTCAACACTTTTCCCTACCTTGATTTTCGCTCCCGAGTGAATTCCTTGATTTTGATTTTTGAGGTTCCTTGTCGGCTATGTTTTACTTTCCTAAAGGCCGAGTCATGGGTCGTGGTTAGTAGTGGTGGTTTGAAGCTCTTCATGGAGGAGGTGTTGTGTAATTTAGCCGTGGCCACCCTTTTCTTCTATCTTGCTCTAGGTACGGGCTGGGCAAGGGGGTGGAAGATCCCTAGTGCTTTCACATGTAGACCCTTGAGCTTTGTGGGTTTGGAAATGGTGGTTGGGGGACTGAGTTTGCCTCCAACCCGGATCCACATTGTTTATTTTGCTACTACCATCTCCCACAGCTTAGGGTGTTAGACGTTTCTTCCTTTGTAGATTGCAGCATTTTGGGCTCTTGGTAGCCTAGTGAACTCTGCAGGATGTAGTTTTTGGGCAGGGTTGATGCTGTTTCCTCGCATCTAGTGCATTTCTTTTTGTCTTGCATTGGGCAGTTGTGACATTTACTGCAGTTTTTTTCCCTCTTTCATTATTCATCCGATTGACACTTTCGTGCAGTTTTTCTTGTTTTGCTTGCTGAGGTATTCTTTCTTCTTTTGAATACCTCAGGTTCTGAGCAGTAGCCAGTTTGGTGGCTAAGTTGCTGTGGTGTTGCTGGTGGTTTCTTAGACTTTGGAGATCCTTCTTGATTTGTTTAGTGAGGTAGTTTTTCTGCACTTTTCTTACAGACATATATATTTGCCAGTGGGTTCGTGTCAGGTTGTTGGCCCCCACTGGTATTTTTTACCTTTGTACTCGATATGTTACTTTTACTGCTACCATTTTCTGGAGATAGTCTACTTGCTCTGGGGAGGATTTATGCTAGGTTGCTAGTTACTTTTAAAACTACAATTATTATTATAAGTATAGCTCATGATCAGCATGTTTTATAAAGCTTAATCACTATTTTCCAAACAACGTATAAAGATCGTTTTCTTATATATAGTATAAATTAAATGTAGAGTCTTGCATAGCATAAGTGGTCCTCTTGGGGCTCTTATGCACTCCTTAGGATGTCAAACCTGAATAAAGTATTTTTCCGCAGTGTATAAGTATAGTTTTAAACTGTGGACTATGTGATCCACCGAGCCGAGGGATACGACCTCTAAAATATAACTGATTTTCTAATCATTAAACTCATGAATTTCTTTCATAAAGTAAAGTAGATGGTTTTGCCTGAGCGTCAGCAGTTATCCCCTGCTCGACGTGGCATCATGACACGTGTTTTCTCATACTCTGATAATTCCTAAATTTGGAGAAAATGCGGGTTGTGACAACACCTCTATTCAATCAGAAATGAACCATACATTATCAGATATTTTATCCACCTTTTGAGACACTATGTCCCACCAAGACAGGAGTCGTCCCTCCGAACCACCAACAATTGGTTATGCATCTTTCGAGGCTAATCTCCACCAAACTTCATTGGCACCGAATCGGTAGTACAAACCGAGTAATGGTTGGACTTCACCCAAGAGCTACCAGTAGGAATTAGGTGTCCCCGGAGCATGGCCATCACCCTCACCGTATCTTCTTTTGTCGGCTATGCCCGACGATGGTGGAAGTCAGCCATGGATAGCACCTTCTTAGGAAAAACCTACGGGGAAATAGAGTGGAGTGAATTCGCCGACACCTTCAGCGATCAATTCATCCTAACGATAGACCGGGATGAGCTCCAAGAATGGTTCCTACACCTTAAGCAAGACAACCATTCCGTCCTATACTACGACAGGGAGTACTCTCACTTTTCCCATTTTGCGGGAGGATTCACACTCAGCGATCACGACTATGCCAAATGCTTCTTATACGGCCTCAAGGACTCCATCTGACAACCACTTATCTTCGCAGCACACTCCTCATTCGCTAAAATCCTCGCATCAGCAAAAACTCTTGAAGCAGACCATCAGATGGTTCAAAACCATCGGAAGAGAAACGCAGAAATAGAATACAGCAACAGGAGAAATGCTCCTCCCTTGGGGGACAGAAGCAGGGAGGGACGAAGGGATACACAACCTTTTTACCCCACCCCGAAGCCGGACCAACAAACACAACAACCAGCCCCAACCCCGACACAACAACCAGCATATAATAACTCGGGACCATTCTTAGGAAACTGCTTCAACTACAACCAACCTGGTCACTTGAAACAAAATTGCCCACAAAGGAATTTTATCCCAAGGATGGATGCAGTAGCACCATACTAGGGAAATCCAACACCTGGCCAAGGAAGAGGAAGAGATCTTGGAGGAGGGTAACAAGATAAGTCTGGGAGTAATCCAAGAAATCTCTTTCCCCCGGCACAACAAGCCTATGCCCTGGATCTCACTCAAAACCACCAGCCCCAAGATATTGTGACAGGTACTTTCCTGCTTTTGGTATTACATCTTCACCCAATAAGTATAAGTAGTTCTGTTCACCACATCTTCATAACTTAACAGGTATATGCATAATAAATGGGAAACCCACACGCACCCTGTTCGACACAGGAGCCTCACATTCCTTCATATCAAAA
Organism: Platanthera zijinensis; assembly: GCA_039513925.1. NCBI lineage: Eukaryota > Viridiplantae > Streptophyta > Magnoliopsida > Asparagales > Orchidaceae > Platanthera > Platanthera zijinensis. The sequence continues at coordinate 84,550,804 of CM077092.1, forward strand.
GTTTCCTTTAGGATGTGCCTAACGTTGAATGCTCCTCTTGCCTACTTCTAAGAGTACGACACCCTGACGGATCAGAGATGCTTTCTTCCGACCAATGCACATTCTTTGTCTGCCTTCATAATAGATTATTTGAGGCTGCCACAACAATACTGGAACTCCCGGTCTTCGACCTCATTTTAGTGATGGAATGGTTAGGAAGACACAAGGCATTGATAAACTTCTTAACCAGCGAAGTCACCCTGCATACTGATTCAACTACGAAACCTACTCCCTAAGGTATGAAACCATTACCCCCTATCTACTTAACGTTTGTACAAATGGTAAAGGAATACATCAAGGGAGAAGAGGTGTACTCAGTTTACCTTGGAATGGTAGGTAAGACCGATGACATTCTCAAAATACCCATAGTGAAAGAATTCCCCGAAGTTTTCCCCGAGAAACTGCCCGGACTACCTCCCCTACGGGAGGTCAATTTCAAAATTGAACTAGTCCCAGGGGCCCGACCTGTATCTCGGACCCCTTATCAAATGGCCCCAAGGAGTTGACTAAATTTTCGATAGCAATTAGACGACCTTGTCAAGGATGGTTTTGTCCGTCCAAGTTCATCACCATGGGGGGCACCTGTCTTGTTCATCAAAAAGAAGGACGGAACACTTCGTCTATACATTGACTATAGAGAACTTAACAAACTAACGGTACGAAACACGTACGCCCTCCCTCGTATAGACGAGCTATTTGATCAACTCCACAGAGCTAGTGTCTTCTCTAAACTAGATCTAAGATCCGGATACTACCAATTGCGAATCCAGGATGAGGATATCCCAAAGACAGCTTTCAGTTCCAGGTATGGCCTATATGAATTTACAGTTATGCTATTCGGGCTCACCAACGCCCCTTCGGCATTTATGACACTAGTTATCCATGTCTTAAGACCCTACTTAGACACCTTTGTCATCGCCTTCATAAACGACATACTGGTGTACTCAAAATCAGAACAAGACCATGACAAACACATAAGGTTAGTGCTAGAAAAGCTAAAATAACAACACCTTTATGCCAAGTTCAGTAAATGAAAATTTTGGCTAAAAGAGGTTGGGTTCCTGGGCCACATGATAAATAATGCTGGGATAGCAGTGGATCCCGCTAAGATTCAAGCAGTGAAAGAGTGGCCCACACTAAGATCGACTGCAGATATCTATAACTTCCTGGGACTTGTAGGATACTGTCGTAAGTTCGTAGAAGGATTCTCCAAAATTGCTCTCCCCCTTACCTCCCTCACCAAGAAATACGCTCCCTTCAAATGGACGATTGAGTGCGAAGACGCATTTCAGGAGCTCAAAAGAAGACTAACATCTGCTCCCATCCTCACCCTTACCGTCAGAAAAGAAGGCTTCCAAATCTACACGGATGCTTCCCTCAAAGGAATGGGGGCAGTTCGGATGCAGAATTGGAAGGTAATTGCCTACGCATCCAGACAACTCAAGAAACACGAATAAACTACCTCGCACATGATTTAGAGCTGGGAGCCATCATCTTTTCATTAAAAAAATATGGAAGCACTACCTATACGGAATACACTGCGAGATCTTTTCTGACCACAAAAATTTAAAGTGCATCCACTCACAAAAGGACCTAAACTTACGCTAGAGATGCTGGCTGGAATTCTTATGTGACTACGAATACACCCTCCATTACCACCCAGGGAAGGAAAACTCCGTCGCTAACGCTCTAAGCCGAAGACTACCCAAGGGAGGGGATTGAGAGATGACTCTTACCCCCCTCTTGGGGCAAATGGGCATTACCTTAGTATCCCGAGCTGATCCAGAATAATACACCGAGTATCTCAACTGGCTGAAGGTTGAGTGTGATATAAGAGGACAGGTTAGGGATGAGCAAGGAAAGGATCCAACCCTAAGCTCTATCATCTTTGCTCTCTCAAAAGGCCCGCAGGAGGACTACTCCTTGAAAGAAGATCTGCTTTACTTTTGGAATCGCCTTTATATCCCTGTAGTTAGGACAATAGATGAAGAAATCATGCGAGAAGCACATTGTACTAAGTAATCAGTACACCCCGGAATCACAAAGATGTATGTCGACCTCAGAAAAACACTATATTGGCCAGGAATGGAAAGAGATATCACCATATTTGTAACTCATTGCCAGGCCTTTCAGTTGGTTAAGGTTGAGTGTAGGAGTCCAGGAGGTCTATTACAGTCCCTACCTATACCTGAGTAGAAATTCGAAGACATCTCAATTGACTTTGTACATGGTCTTCCCCGCTCCTCGATTGGGAATGACTCAATATGGGTGATAGTAGACCGACTTACTAAAGTATCATGGTTCATCCCGATACGCAAGGAAGCCCTAGTAAGTAAACTAATCAGGACTTTCGTGGAGCAATTCGTTCGTTATCATGGAGTCCCAAAACAATCGTATCCGATAGAGATGGTCGGTTCACTTCCAAGGAATATAAAATGGTCCAAGCCTACTTAGGCTTGAGGCTAGCCTTCAGTACCGCCTTCCACCCCCAAACAGGCGGACAAACGGAGCAAACAAACAGGACCATGGAGGACCTACTCTGGCTATGCATTATAGACAATAAGGAGCCATGGGATAAGCTCTTACCACTGATAGAGTTATCCTATAATAATAGCCTCCAGTCAAGTATAGGCATGACACCCTATGAAGCCTTATACGGAAGAAGGTGCCAAACTCTGTTACCCTTATTACAAGAAGAAGACCAACAGGTGTTAGGGGTACAATATATAGATGACACCGACGCAGCAATCAGGATAATCAGGGAAATAATGCTGGAAGCCCAGAGCCGTCAAGCCAAGTACTACGATCGAAAACACCGCATGCTCGAGTTCCACGTGGGAGATAAGGCATTCTTGAAGATTAGACCAGTGCGAGGAGTCTCCCGTGTCCGTAGTCACCGAAAGCTCTGCCCTCGTTACATGGGACCCTTCTCTTTCTTAGAACGAATCAGACCTCTAGCTTACAAGATAAAACTCTCTTCGAAAATTGCCAACTTACACGACGTCTTTCACATATTGTCACTTCGACGAGCCCTGCTGGATCGTAACCATCTCATCTCTGCTCCCTCAGGACCTATAACAGTTGACAGATCAGTCTGCCTCGATCCAATATGGATAGTGGAATTCGAAACCCGGGTCTTGCGGAAGAAGAAAATTCTGCTAGTTAAAGTCCTATGGTCTAACAATGGGTAGGAAGATTTCTCCTGGGAACCGCAGGATGCAATGAGACTCCAATACCCAGAGCTTTTCCAATCAGGTAACTTCAACTTTTTTTTCACAACTTATTTATCTTCTCTTTGAAAACTCATGAGCTTCACTTTAATTTCGACAACGAAATTTTTCTTTTGTTTATTGGATTTGTAACATCGCCATGTTACTTGGGTGACCTAGGAGATTTGCTATCCAACAAAGTACCTTTCCCCCATCCCTCCCCCTTACTTGAATGGACCCATCAGTACACCTAAGAGCCAAGTTGGTGCATCACCCTACTCTTAAGAGAGAAGGTGTGCACATAGTCACCCTTGGACCCTTGACTCAACCCAAACCTTCCCCCATAATCCCAAGACCCCTACACCTCATATTGGCACTCCAAGCCATGCACCCCACCCCTTAAGAAGATCTTAAGACTAGGTGGAATACACTTAGTATTTTTGACAAAAAACCCTCTTCCCTTGCTCTTTTTACCAAAGGATTGGACACACATCAAGCCAAGACCATGGACAACCCTACCACAAAAATATTTATTTTTGGGTCAACCTAAATGTCAACAAAATTAAAGCCTAGACCTAAGCTAAACCCTAGCTTAAGGAAAATTCACTAAAAAGGGGTAAATCAAAATTCTCTTAAAATAAATTCCATTCCCCCTTTTAGATTGCTGACCCAGCACCTAAGTAGCCTTATCTTAAACTCCTATAAACTGCAAGGTGGTTGGGAAGTACCCCTAAACCATAGCCATGACCAGCCATGGTGAACTTAATAGCTCAAGTCCAAACCTCACCCTCAGCCTATAAAAGTGACCCAAAGCCCTGTAAAAATATCACACGATTCCCAAGCATTGCCCCAGTGTAGAGAAATTGAGTGGAAGCCCTCTGCAACACCCCCTGCTCAACCCGTGAAAAGCCATGGAGAACCGACCCCAAACCAGGCAAGCTCGCCCTTATGAGGTGAGATTCCACTTCCTTCTTCTTCTCCTCATCCTCGTGAATGTTTTCGAATAAAAATCGGGCCCAATTGGGCACCTGTTCGGTCTGTTACAATGGCGGAGCTCGGGAAAAATAAACCGAGCTATTCCGCCACCGCCGACGGTTTCTGGTCACCAAACCACCTCCAAAGTTTTGCCACGACCCCTTGGAAAATTTCTAGTGGGTCAAAAGCAGCCAGCGTTCACCAGACGACGGTGGAAGAGCCCCGAAAACCTGCCCAGGCGGGATTAATCTCAACCATTGCTCAAGGAAGAAGAAGAAATCAGGGCCCTCCATAACCTCAACCAATGATTGGTCTGATCCACACAGCATATCGAATAGTGGATCTGCTGTGGAGGAAGGTCGATTTCTATCTGCCGCCTTCTGTAGCATTGGATCAGTGCCAAGATTCGTGCCCCTCCCTTTATAATTAATTTAAAATGAAGTAAACTCTTGGCTATTGGTAGATCTTAACAGAAATCTTCAAGCTCGAAATTAGGCACCCTAGGGGCTGAACTAGACCGAGTGACCAACATGAAAGTTGTAGGTATTGGTCTAGGTTTCCAAAAATGTGTGAGCCATTTTATGGGGTGGAGTAGAACTCCTGGAATTAATTTTCTAATTTTTATGTATTTAAAATTAATATTTAAATATTAAAATTTTTTCCCCCACCATATGACCACCAAATCTGTAACACTCCAAATCCCAATTTGGAGTTCAGGCTGTGTGTCACGTCCTGGGACACGGGCGTGTCCCATGGCGTGTCCAGCTCTGGGTACTCGAGTGGGTCTTGAGTAGGACTCGAGTGGGGCCTCGAGTGTGTCTCGAGTGAGGCACACAACCTGGGATACGGGCGTGTCCCAGGGCGTGTCCTTCACTGTGTAGGCCACACGGCCTGGGACACGTGCGTGTCCCAGGGCGTATCCTACTCGGGTAGGTAGCCTGGCTGTGGCGACTAAAGTACACTGCCGCGAGTATGGGTATATACTGGTTGATACAGGCGTGTCAAAGTTGACACGGCCGTGTTGGGGGATCGTGTCCTTTTCGGGATTGGTGGTCCTGTATCGATTGAGGGACACGCCCCTCAACACGGGCGTGTACTGGTTGACACAGGCGTGTCAGGAGTTGACATGGGCGTGTCTTAGCCCAGGTCCTTATCTGGTTTGAGTCCGTTGTGTGCCTCTTAAGGGACACGACCTATGACACGCCTGTGACACAGGCGTGTCACAAGCTGTGTCAGCCCTGAAAAGATGCTTTTCGAAGTGAATCGTGGCCGTTCATTTCCTTCTATTTGGATCTTGTGGTCCAAGATCCTTCCTGCTGTTATAAGGCTGAGGAATGAGAAAGAAACTCTCATCTTTTGTTGTCTGTTCTCTTTCTAAGGAGGAGAGAGAGAGGAGAGCAAGGAAATAAGAAGGAGAAGGATTCCGGCCGCTGGTTGAGCTTCAGTGATCCGAATCAAGAGCCGAGTTCAGCGTTATGGGGGCAAAGCTGCTGCGGTGATTACCATCCGGCTAGTTTCTCCATGGCTCCAAAGCGATCGTCAAGGGTAACAATCTCCTTCTTAGAAAGGTGAAGTCCTACTTTATGCATGCAAATGGAATCCTCCACCAAGAGGTGGAAAGCGTAACCGATTCCAGCGGGTTGATATGTTATATCCCCGATTGAGTCTGCATCTAGATCCAGAAATGAGTAGTACAGAATATGCATGCTGTGTGAATCCCGTCTGGACGGTTAGTCTGGATTGGTGATGTTTGTATTGCGAACCGGAGAAGACTCTGTGCATGTAATGAGTAGGTTGCGGAAGTTGTGAGGATGCTTGTGAGCTACTTGTGTTCTATGCTCTACATGAGCTGAATGCGTTGTGGCCATGAGAGCCAGATTATGTGATTGGTTGAGCGGTTTGCTCCCAAGATCTTGTGTGGCAATGGAGTTGTGAACTCCTGATAGAGCTCTGAGCTCTGATGGTTGTGCGGACAGGAAAGGGAAAGCCGAACCGCGTCAAGATCTGCGTTATTGATGAGTTGGACAATGGGAAAGGGTTGAACTGTACCTGCATTATGTCCGTCCGAGAGAAGGCTGGAATAGCTGCATCAGAGCACATAACGAGAGATTGATTAGAAGACCGGAATGGCTCGTCGATTTGGAATGCGCAAGTGTTGACATGAGGTTACCACCTCTGAATGGGATGGGTGAGAGGGTCTCTAGTCTGCGCATTGTAGTAGACTAATGCTCCATCACCAATAAGTTAAGAACCTCTGATCGATGCTGGGACCCAGGGGAATCCGGTACACTGTAAAAGTGCCATGAGTGCACGGAGCATCTGGCACGAAGGCCGGCGTTGGTGACGTTATTGTGCATGAGTGCACTTGGTGTGATATATATTGTGATTGTAATGCATGTAGGGAAGGAACCACTTCCCCGGGTAAGGGGTAGGGTCGTTATAATTGGTCAGCTGAATGCTGACCATTGCCTTGTTTATCACCCTTTGGGTGGACGTCCATATGCAGGTATTGCGGGCTGAACTGGTTTGAGTGGGCTGAAGCCCTTGCTGCTACTGCTTGTAGGCCCTTAAAGGTCGTGCAAAGAATTGGATTTCATGTGTGCCAGGCCTGCGTGTCGATGTATGAAACCACCTCTTGTAAAGAAAAATATGTAAGGCCTTAAGGCCGTGAGCGTTTGTGTGTTTGTATACATTCCTGGTGTTATATATAAATGATTATTTATATATTTAGTGGAAATTCGTTGAATGAGTTCTTTTAAGCTTTAAACTTATGCTAGAATGCTCTGAGTTAAGATACGAGTAGAAAGTATTTTGGTATTCACAAGTGATTCTAATGTCTGTCTGTGAAATATGGCGTGGGGCCCTAGCCAAACCCTCTATTATATTCTATGTGACGGATGGAAGCATTACAAAATCCACTAAAATAATTATGGCATACTTCTCTGGATATTCCTAACTCAGTAGCATCACCTTGGGTCCTTTTTCTTTTTTTAAATAATTTATCTAATTAGCCTAAAATATTTTCTTAATGAAAATTGTTTTCCTTATGAAAATTTTTATAATAATGCCTAAATAAACTCCGAAAAATACCAAACTTTTTCAAATCACTAATTATGTAACACCCCAAATCAAAATTGGTGTTCAGGCTGGGTGACACGGCTTGGGACACGAGCGTGTCCAACGGCACACGACCTGGGACACAGGCGTGTCCTAGGGCGTGTCCTTCACTATGTGTGTCGAGTCGAGTTCTCGACACAGTACATTCGACAATCGTCGAGAGGTGACACGGCCAGGGACACAGGCGTGTCCGAGGTCGTGTCCTGCTTGGGTGGGAAACCGAGCAGCGTTGAGTGTGGCACACGGCTTGTGGCACGGGCGTGTCACATGGGCGTATTTGGCACACGGCTAAGGACACAGGCATGTGCCTCAGCCATGTCCTTTTCGGGAATGTTGAACCTGTGCCGTTTGAGGGACATACCCCTCAACAAGGGCGTGTAATTACTGACAAGGGCATGTCAGGGGCTTAACGCGAGCATGTCTTAGCCCGTGTTCTAGTCTGGATGAGTCGGTTCGTGTACCGCTTGCAGTACACGGCCTGTGATACGGGCGTGTCACAGGCCGTGTCAGTCCAAAAATTAGACTTTGAGGGTGATTTATGGTCGTTCGTTTCCTTCATCTGGGATCCAATGGCTCAGGCTTCTCCCTACTGTGTTTAAGTCAAGGATTTGAATGAACTATTCATTCATACTTGGACTATTCTCTTTCTAAAAAGAGAAGAGAGAAGGGAGAGCAAGGAGGAGGTGGAGGTGAAGATTCGGCCACCGCGAGAGCTCTAGAGTTCTGATTCGAGATCCGAGGCCAGATCTGTGGAGTCAAGGCTGCTGCGGTTCTTTTCAACCGGCTAGAATTTTGATGGCTCCCAAGAGATCGTCAAGGGTAACGATCTTCCTTCTTGGACAAGTGAAGTCCTCCTTTATGCATGAGCATAGGATCCTCCACCAAAAGCTGGAAGAGTAAGTGATCTCCATGGATTGATAGTTGCGAGCTCTTAATAAGGCTTCTTGCCGAACAGGAAAGGTGAAACCGACCCGCGCCTTCAGTTGTAGCCTCAGGTATGCTGTACTTGGTGATGGTAAGGCAACTTAAGCAATGAGGGGGGGGGGGGGGGGGTTGATCCGTACCTGCATTATGTCGACTGTACAAGAGATCGTCAAGGCATTGAGCTTTTTTCAGTGGCATAATGAGAGTCTTAGGCCTGCGCGCCACTAAGACTAAATGCTCAATACTGATTAAACGGTGATGTTGACCCAGGTTTGCCGGTTTACTAGAATGTGCCCTAAGTGCACGGATCGTTGGGCCGTGTGGCTGACGATTGTGATGGATTGATTGTGCGTAAGAGCACAATATATGCTATATCTGTCGATGCATTGCTCTATAGGGAAGGAATGCCACTACCCCTAGAAAGGGGTATGATTGTTACAAATTGGTCAGCTGAATATTGACCGTTGCCTTGTTTGCCTCCTTCTGGGTGGGCTGTCTCTGTGTAGGTGCTAGAGAGTTGAACGAAAAATTAAGGGCTAAAGTCCCTACTGCTGTTGATGCTGCTAGCCCTTGAAGGCTAAGCAAAATGTGTTGTGTTTTACTCATGTATGGCCGGTCTGCGCGCCGATGTATGCAATCCATACTGTGAAAAGAGGAACTGTAAGGCCTTAAGGCCAACCTATTTGTATTTGTTGTACATTCCTTCAAGAGGTTGTATATAACTGTTGTTTATATATATAGTGGACATTCCTTCTTTGAGTTCAACTATTGTTAAAATATTCCGCTAGCATGCTCTGAGTTAGGATGCGATGGTGTTTTGGTATTAATCTGTGACCTCACCGTCTGATTGTGGCATATACTATAGGGCCCCGGCCGAACCTTCTATTATATGTTATTTAACGAGTGGAGTCATTACATTTTGGTATCAGCTTATCTCGGTCTTCCTCTTTCGAATTCGTGGTCGAATTCTTTTGTGGGGGTGGCAAGCACGTGTCAGTGTGAACCGCTGTAACATTAATGAACTCTTGAATGTTCACTAAGGAATGCAAATACCCTTGTTTGAGGAACCTGCACGTTCCTAATTGTTGTTATTGCTTGTGCGAGGGCGCTAATGTGTGTTCTATTTGTGTTCCTTGCGTGTTCCTGCTCCTACTTTGTGCAACATTTTAGTTGCTTACTTGTGTGTTTTACGCTTGTAGGCGACTAACAGTAATGAGGGACAGCAAAAACCCCAACATTCAATGGGGATTAATGAGATAACTACGGTGCCAACACTTCCTCTTTCGGTAGCGACGGTCCGATTGATCACTGATGTGGTCTTTGTAATGATCAATGCTCACCGCGAGGGATATGTACAACCCTCTATTCCGATGGTGCCTCTCATGCCGGTTGGTGTGCCTGAGCAGATGGCAAGGGAAAGAGCATCGACCCTGTCGTTGAATATGTGTCTGATACAAGGACCATATACGGTCGAGGAGTACTTTCATGCATTTGTTATGCTGAGACAATATGCAAACTGTGTGGTTGAAAGTGAGGAGACGAAGACCAATAGATTTTATGATGGTCTGCGCGAGGAACTACAACGTCTATTGGTGGGTCCAAAGTTACTAGGCTTTTGTGCCTTGGTCATGACAGCTCGGTCTTGGAAATGGACTTAAATCAATTTCGGGCAAGGTACAGTGTCAATGTGCCCACCGTTATAAAGATGCCAACATCAAGTTCTTGTAAGTGGAAGAAGAACAGACATTTGCGGGAGTCGACCTCTTTTACTACCATGGGAACAAAGGAAAGAATTGTTTGTTTTTCGTGTAGAAACGTAGGACATCTTTCCCGAGACTGCCATGGTAATGCGCCAAGGACAAAGAAAGCAAAGGCTGGAGCAGTGGCAGGGCGAACTCCACCCATTTGCTACTCGTGTGGTAAAGAAGGACATAAAGCCTGAGACTGCAGAGTTGGCCCTTAGACGAGATGAAACAAGAAGAGAAAGAACGGACTGCACAAAAATAATTGTAACTATGTACTGTACATATCCTCATTTGTAATGCTTGCTCCAATACTTGTTTTGTATATGTATAACTATGTTGTGATGAATAAGCAAAGACGTCGGTTTACGGCTTTTTCCGCCCTATGTATTTATCTGGGTATCATAGATATAAGTGAAACAGCATGACCGTAGTAGAAAGAATGCATATGGGTAGAGGTCATTATGAGTTTATCGCAGGCCGTAGGACCATCTATGCTGAATGAGGGACCAAGATTGCTTATATGCTTGCTAAATTGTCAAACATGTTTGGTCATGCTCGAAGCGATTCTTCATGCCTCTAGCGGTCTGTAGGCCGAAGGCGGGTTGAGTGACCCTTCTATTGTGTCATCGGATTATACAGATATGTTTCCTAATGACCTTTATGAGTGATGAATTCCACAGGAGATCGACTTCTCTATTGCGTTGGTGCCAGGTGCAAAACCTGTGACCCGCTCGCCATATCGCGTCGCACCAAAGGAAATGGCTGAATTGAAAGTCCCACTGCAAGAGTTACTGGAACAGGGATACATACGCCTAAGTATGTCACCTTGGAGCGCGCATGTTCTATTTGTGAAAAAGAAGGGCGGTAGTTTACGGTTATGTATTGACTATCGTGAGTTGAATAAGCTGATGGAGAAAAACAAGTATCTGATCCCACAGATATATGACTTGTTCGATCAGCTAGTGGGATCAACCATCTATTCCAAATTGGATTTAAAATCTAGATATTACCAGCTGAGGATTCGGGAAGGTGACATTCCCAAGACAACATTTTGAACACGCTACAAGCATTATGAGTTCACCGTAATGCCGTTTGGCTTATGTAATGCGCCTTCGGTATTCATGGAGCTCATGCACTGAACGTTCCGAGAGTACTTGAATCCATTTGTGATTGTCTTCATCGATGATATCTTAACGTACTCGCAATCTGAAGATGACCATGCAAACACTTGCGGTTGGTGTTGCATAACCTGCGGAGGAATAGTTCTCAAAGTGTGAGTCCTTGCTATCGTCAGTGGCTTTTCTGGGCCACGTGGTAAGTGGAGAGGGCATAGCAGTGGATCCGTCAAAGATAAGTGCCATCTGAGAGTGGCCAGTGATGTCATCAGTGGCCGAGGTCAGGAGTTTTCTTGGACTGGCAGGCTACTACAGACGGTTTGTGGAAAACTTCTCACGGATTGCTTTGCCTCTGACCACGTTGACGAGGAAGGATCAGAAGATTGTTTGGACGCCGGAGTGCGCATGAGCTTTTGAAGAGCTGAAGAGTCATTTGATAATGGCGCCTGTGTTGACTTTGCCATGTGGTAGAGACGGCTATGTGATCTATAGTGATGCTTCAAGGAGCGGCTTAGGCTGCGTTCTTCTACAGTTTGGTAAAGTGATTGCTTATGGCTCACGCTAGTTGAAAGTGCACGAATGGAATTATCCTGTCCACGAATTAGAGTTGGCGGCAATGACCTTTGCGCTGAAATTATGGCGGCACTATCTATATGGCGTAAAAGTGGATATCTATACAGATCATAAGAGCCTAAATTATCTGTTGGATTAGAAGGATCCGAATATGCGACAACGAAGGTGGGTAGAGTTCCTAGGGGACTATACCTTTGATATTCACTATACTCCTGGGAAGGGAAATGTGGTCGCTGATGCGTGGAGTCGTAGGACTCCGATACGGGCAAGTTGGTTGCAGATGCATGATGAGCGTCTGATCCAGGAGTTGGAAGCATTAGAGATTTCTTGTGTTGACAAGAATTCTATAGCCGATGCACGCTTGAAACTAGACGGAGGTACAGTATGACCTTGCGGACAGGGTTCAGCGAGCAATGGAGCTTGATGAAAGTCTCCAACTCTATGTAAAGGATAGGTCAGATGGCCAATTCTCCTGGGATGAAGGCTTGTTGTGGAAAGATGGCTGATTGTGCATCCCAAGTATGGATAAGTTGAGCGAAGAGTTGATGTATGAAGCTAACTTTGCAAAGTACTCAATTCACCCTGGGAGCACAAAGATGTATAAGAATATAAAGAAGTTATTCTGGTGGCCAGGACTAAAGAAAGACATAGTACATTCTGTGGCTAAGTGTCCAACTTGTGCTTTGGTCAAAGCGATATGTCAGAAGCCCGACGGTTTCCTGAAGTCGTTACCTATTCTGGAGTAGAAGTTTGATGATATCTCAATGGATTTCATGCACGGGGTGCCAAGATCTCGGTGCGGGAATGATTCAATCTGGGTGATTGTAGACCGGTTGACAAAAGTGGCTCACTTTCTACCGAATAAGAAGGACGATTCAGTGGAAACTTCGGCAAAACTCTATGTGGATCAGATTGTCCGATTGCACGGTGTTCCCCGGAGCATCGTCATTGACCATGATGGGCGATTCACATCGAATGATTGGAGTCTTATCCATCAGCTGTTATGAACAAGTTAGCATTCAGTACGACCTTTCATCCCCAAATAGATGGCCAGACTGAGCGGACAAACAGGACGATGGACGATATGCTCCGAATGTGCGCCCTGGATTTTGGTAAGAGATGGGAAGATCATCTCTAAGTGGTGGAGTATGCCTACAATAATAGCTGCCATGCGAGCATTGGTATGACACCGTTTGAAGCTCTGTATGGTCGTAAGTGCCGTACACTGTTAGCTTGGGCAGAAGCAGGCGAATCCAAGCTGTATAAGCGTAAGGAAGTCGAAGAGATTAACTTGACAATACACTATATTCGGGAGAGGCTATTGATAGCCCAGAATCGACAAGCAAAGTACTACAACGCCAAGCACCGGAACGTGGAGTTTGCGGTGGGCGATTGGGTATATTTGAAGATCAAACCCTTCAAAGGGGTGTCCAGGATTCGGCGATTGAAAAAGCTAAGTCCGAGATATCTTGGTCCGTTTGAAGTGGTGGAGCGAGTTGAGGAAGCTGCCTATCGGCTAGCTCTTTTGGCAGCATTGAGTGGCTTACATGATGTGTTCCACATCTCAGTGCTTCAAAAAGCCGTCAAGGATCTAGCTCAAGTGATTGGGGATGATCGCGTACCGGTCAAATATGGGCTAATGACAAAGGTAGACCCATTCAGATCGAAGATAGAGTCGATAAACAGTTGCGGAACAAAATAATAGGGATGGTCAAAGTCCGGTGGGACAACTGTGGCCGTGAGGAGCTAACAAGGGAGCGGGAGCAGACCATGCGAGCTGATTTTCCCGAGTTATTTGTTTGAACTGTTGTAAAGTACGTCTTTTGTTGAAACGGTCATTTTGAAGTTATAACATTATGCTTTGATGGTTTCCTTGCTGTGAGCAAATTTCGGGATGAAATTTATTGTAGGGAGGGGAGGGTTGTAACACCCCAAATCCAAATTGGAGTTCAGGCTGGGTGATACGGCCTGGGACACGGGCATGTACCAGGGCGTGTCCAGCGACACACAACCTTGGACACGAGCGTGTCCCAGGGCATGTCCTTCACTGTGTGTGTTAAGTCGAGTTCTCGATACAGTACAGTCGACGATCGTCGAGAGCTGACACAACCAGGGACACAGGCGCGTCCGAGGCCGTGTCCTGCACGGGTGGGTAACCGGGCAGCGTTGAGTATGGCACATGGCCTGTGACACGAGTGTGTCACAGGGGCGTGTTTGGCACACGGTTAGGGACACGGGCGTGTTCCTCAGCCGTGTCCTTTTCGAGAATGTTGATCCTATGCGGTTTGAGGGACATACCCCACAACACGGGCATGTACTTTCTGATACGGGCGTGTCAGGGGATTGACACGGCGTGTCTCAACCTGTGTTCTGGTCTAGATGAGTCGTTTCATGTACCGCTTGCAGTACACGGCCTGTGACACGGGCGTGTCATAGGCTGTGTCATCCCAAAAAATAGACTTTGAGGGCGATTTGTGGTCGTTCGTTTCCTTCATTTGGGATCCAATGGCTTAGGCTTCTCCCTGTTGTGTTTAAGTCAATGATTTGAATGAACTATTGATTCATACTTGGACTATTCTCTTTCTAAAAAGAAAAGAGAGAAGGGAGAGCAAGGAGGAGGTGGAGGAGAAGATCCAGCCACCGCAGGAGCTCTAGAGTTCCGATTCGAGATCCGAGGCAAGATCTGTGGGGCAAGGCCATTGTGGTTCTTTTCAACCGGTGAGATTTTTGATGGATCCCAAGAGATCGTCAAGGCTAACAATCTTCCTTCTTGGACAAGTGAAGTCCTCTTTTATGCATGAGTATGAGATCCTCCACCAAAATCTGGAAGAGTAAGTGATCTCCATGGATTTATAGTTGCTATCCCCAGTTGAGTCTTTATCTAGACCCGAAAATGTGTAGTTCGGGATATGCATACTGTGTGAAGCCCATCCAGACAGGTTGGTCTGGATTGGCGATGTTACATCCTACGCACCGGAGAAGACTCCGCGTATACTCGTGTAGTTTGTGGAGTCAATGGGTTGTGCCTGTGAAGGGAAATAGTAGTAAGTACTGGAATGAGGAATTCCAGGAAAACACCCTCATAATGCTTATGCTGTATGCTATAAAATACCAATTTTCTGGCACTGCAGGAACTGCAGGGTTTGGGTTGAGTTTGGGTGCAGATAGAGAGTTCTGCTGAACCCGCCAAGCGACCGCAAAGGATGCTAGCATTAACTCCCCTTTTGGATTTTGAAGCCAGTTCTTGGTGGACATTATGGATATTGTGATCTGCGAGCTCTTAATAAGTCTTCTTGCCGAACAGGAAAGGTGAAACCGACCCGCGCCTTCAGTTTTAGCCTCTAGTATGCTGTACTTGGTGATGGCAAGGCGACTTGAGCAACGGGTGGTGGTTAATCCGTACCTGTGTTATGTCGACTGTACAAGAGAGCGTCAAGGCATTGAGCTTTCGTCAGTGGTATAATGAGAGTCTTAGGCCTACGCGCCACTAATACTAAATGCTCAATACCATTTAAACGGTTGTGTTGACCCTGGTTTGCCGGTGCACCAAGAATGTGCCCTGAGTGCACGGATCGTTGGGTCATGTGGTTGACGATTGTGATCGATTGATTGTGTGTGAGAACACAATATATGCTATATCTGTCGATGCATTGCTCTGGAGGGAAGGAATGCCACTGCCCCGGGAAAGGGGTAGGATTGTTATAAATTGGTTTGCTGAATGTTGACTGTTGCCTTGTTTGACACCTTCTGGGAGGCCTGTCTCTATGTAGGTGTTGGAGAGCCGAGCGGAAAATTAAGGGCTAAAGTCCCTGCTGCTGTTGATGCTACTGCTAGCCCTTGAAGGCTAATCAAAATGTGTTGTGTTTTACTCATGTATGGCCGGCCTGCACGCCGATGTATACAATCCATACTGTGAAAAGAGGATCTGTAATGCCTTAAGGCCAACCTGTTTGTATTTACTGTACATTCCTTTAAGAGGTTGTATATAACTGTGGTTTATATATATAGTGGACATTCCTGGTTTGAGTTTAAGTTATTGTTAAAATATTTCGCTAGCATGCTCTAAGTTAGGGTGCGATGTTGTTTTGGTATTCACCTATGACCTCACCGTCTGTTTGTGGTATATAGTGTGGGGACCCGGCCAGACCTTCTATTATATGTTATTTAACGGGTGGAGTCGTTACAAATTAGGTCATAATCAACCTTGGAAAAATGTTTGGACCATAACTCTTATTTATTTAATCAAACTCTCATCCTTTATTATAAATTATCAAAAATATCTATTTGCACCCCAGAGCTTATCACCCTTCATCACACACCTATTTAGGTTACTATAGACCTTGGGAAAAGTTTAGGTAAATAGTGAAACCATTTGGTGGGTCGGGTGACTTCATACTTCATCTTATTTAAATTATTAAACCCTTATACTCATAAAATAGAAATTACCTACTTTCACACCCAAATATTATTCCCCTATATAAAACACTTATTTAGGCCACTAATGACCTTGGAAAATTAATTGCTCGGATGTTGAAGTCTCTTATAATTTCATGTATCCTCATACCTTATTTTATTAAGCTTAAACCTCTTATATTAACCGAAGGTGGAAAATAGCTAAACGCGCACCTAAATATTGTCACCTTTTTTTATATCATGTACTCACTAATGACCTTGGAAAATATTTTGGATGGAAGATGGAGTGTCATATGATTTTATAATCTGGTACTTTTATAAGAAAGCCCTTATCCTAGTAAATGTAGGAAACATCTACTTGCTCCCCATCAAACATCATCTTTAAATATTATGCTTATTTAGGTCAACAAATGCAGTTAGAAAATGTTTACGAAGTCTTTCTTAACTTGTTATAACTTCATGCTTGTGTTTTATTTACTGTTTAGGATATCCAATCTTGAGTACTTCTCGCCTACGAGTAGAACGGTTGATATCATGTATAATGTTTCTTATACGGCTGCCCGCAAGTAGCATACCATGATCCTTACTCTTTTGCATCAATATTCGCTTAATTACAGTAGATCTTAACTGGTAAAACTATGTGTACAACCTTATATACGAAAAAGGGATTTACTTTTAAATTACCTAATTGGTGTCTAGGAAAGGAGTTAGGGGTGAGCCAGTATCCCCCGCAAGGAAGGTGGTGTATAACAGTACACAGTGCGCCACCAACCTTATTCTTACCTGGCCAATACATAATTTAAATCAAGCACCCTGAAAGTATCATTAAGGCAAAATCTAGATTACCTCAAGTTAAGGATTGTTTTCATTTAAGTTTATTTCATCACGGTAACAGGTTGTATAGGCTGGGTAGTATGCCCGATACGAGGCTATCTTATAAATAAATTAATTAATAAACTCTGTGGTGGGTCTAACCACTCTACCGCACAACATACTATCGGAGAGACTAGCGTGTTAGATTCTTTGGATTGTGAAGGGGCAATTTGTATTGTGGCTAAATTCTAGGTGGAAAAATCACCTTAGTCTGTGTCATTGTCCCTATGGTTCTTATGAACAATGGGTGGAGTACAAAGCACGGTCTAGTGCTGTACGCAAGGCCTAGGGTGGTGGTGTGCATCTAACTAGGAGCGGAGAGGTCCGACCAGCTGTTATCATCTGCCACGATGATAAGGTCTGTGTGGTTAGCTACCCACTTAAACAAATGGAATGTGTAAGGACTTAGACATATAAATCCTAATTCATCATATCAGTCTTACTTAACATACATTGCATCCTTAAAATACTTATAATACAAGTTTGTATGGGTATTCTTGTAAGATAAGAAATTCGTGAGACCCTTAACTTATATGTTTGTATGAGCTTTCATATAAGTTAAGTTATAGCTTTAAAATTATATCTGCTGCATACTTATACTTTATAAATGAAATAAAACAAAGATCCTCAACTTATAAGGATGTGTGGGCATTCTTATAAGCTGAGTAAATTCTGTTTTCCACTTTCTTCCTTCTTCTTTTCTAGTCTTTTAACTCCTGAACATCTTACTATATAGAATGACACTATTAATGCTATATTCTTATCATGGATGTATTGAGGAAAGGGAGGTAATCCGACTTAGTCTTTATGACTAATGGTTTTCTATAAAACCATCCAGGATCTCCAGCAGCAGCAAGCCCGCAATACCCCATCCAGCCCCAGTTCCATGCCTTTCTAGGAATCCCAGAGATGGACATGGAGATGCTCGCAGTCTTGGACCCTGTCCCTGATCTAGTTCCCACAACAAAGGAGATTGCGAGAGAAGTAAGTAGTTGCCTGTGCAACATAACCCTCTCCTGGGTATAAGTTTCCTTTAGTATAGCTCGGGTGCCTAGTAGCCCCTTTTTGCCTGAGGCACTCTATCTCCTTTGTAGGTCTTATAACATTTTTTTTCTAAAAGTGGTATGCTGCTTTAGTCCTTTTTTGGGGTGGTCCCTCCTTGTTTGAGGCACTTGTATCACCTTAGTTGGGCAGTTTTGGCCCCAGGGCCCCTGGTTGTACTTCTATTTTGACTCTGATCATCTTTTGAGATATATATACATTGTTTGGATTTCAGTTTTTATTATATTCTCTTTATGGTTGGAAAACTGTGTTGTAATGATTACTCACTTTAAGGGACAAGTGGAATATGGCAGTGCTTAGCTTTAGTGCTAACACCGCTATATGGCAATTGCACCTAACATAAGAACTTCCCCTCGGCCGTGAATAATTACCGGGAGGGGAGGTTCTTACACTAGTGCCTGGTCTTGATCAAGTATCTCCAAGGAGGTCTGCGGTTGGTTTGGTTGCCACACAGACGGCTCATGGCAGAAGGCAATTATTGATCCCCTTGTGATCTTTGGAGTGCTGGATATATCTTGCAGGCGGCTTCGACGGACAAGTCGAGCTTTGAAGGGCTTAACAGTGTTCGACAGTCTAAATGGGGCGCTGGTAAGAGCAATCTGGAGAATGGAGCTTAAAAATTTGTGAAATGCGGAAAATGGAAAACCAGATTACAGGAACACTCAATCAAATCAAGCAAAATTAATCAGATGCAAATTGAAGAGCAAGTAAATCTTGTACTATCAATTTTCTTTATAGTGCGTGACATACGTGGTGAGACATGATTCTCTAATGTACCCGCTGGAAGCAAAACACAACAAGGCAAAAACCTATCCGAGTTGCTAGAAATAGTAACCGTTGACTTTGCCGAACTGAATAAGGGAGTCCGCTGAAATCGTCAAGTCGCCAGATTGTAAAATAACCACGTGGACACCTTATAATTCCAAGCTGAAGACTCTGTATGCTATCTACAAGCCGCTTAACTGCGAGATCTCCTAGCTGCCAGATAGACTGCAAACAGCTGCTGCCAAACTGAATAGACAGACCGTTAGAAGCGGACAACCTTATTGAATTGGCAAAGATTATAGATGAGAAAACCACCTAGTCGTTGTTGGATCCAATGACAAACATTAGAGGAGGGAGGTGAATAAGGTTTCGAGCGTTATTTTAACATTCAAACAATTTTTGCCTGGGTAAACTAGTTCTAGAAGCTACCGCGGGGAATTAGGTAGCTAACGCGCGGTGGTAAGTTACATAACTCATTTTCCTGGGAAAATCACCATTTGGAGAACTACGTGCACTAGAGAGAATTTGATCGTACACACATAGAAGAATAAAAAAACAGAAACTAACTTTATTAAAATTCGAATCAACAATAAGTTCTTAACGATTACAAAATCATGATCCCCATGATGGCGGAGATCGAAGGCGGTGAGAAAGAAACACTCTTTTGTTTTATATACTGACCCGCTCCACAGACCGGTTGGCCTTCTCCCATTCCCTCTAAGAAAGGTCTTCGAGTCGGCCCTCCACCGCCAGGCAAGGAAGGGTCTTAGAGCTCAGCTAGATCGCCCGATCTAGACGTCCCAACCCCTAGACGAATTTCCTACAGAATCCTTCCCGGATTCCGACGACCTTCACCGGTCGATTTTCCTCACCATAAGAATGAACAGAAAAAAGGATTACAAAATGAAGGTTCAAAGAAACTAAGATTAAAGTCTCCCTCTTGATTATTTCTTCGTATCATGATCCATGAACGATGCTTGAGATCTCCGTGTGCTTGCAACCGATCGTTTCTTTGTACTCGATGTATTCCTTGGATCGCCAGAGTATTTCATCATGAATGGGAGCAAGGCAGAGTTCTTTTACTTTGACGAAGATGGTTGGAACGGAACGCAGACAAGCGGCCGAACCCTAGATTGCACAAACTTGTCCTTTTTCGTCTTGGGTGATCAACACATAAACCGAGGTGTCTTTATATACGTCTTCGTGAAAATAGGTTAATGCCAGCGGTAACGCTAGCGCTCGGCGATAGGTTCGCCCGCTTGATGTGCCAACACTCCTCCAAATTTGGGAAAAAATTCAAAATGAATATTTTCCTTTTTCAAATGCTAGCGTGGCGAGGCAGGAATATAACTCCCAGCGGTAGGCCTGACTCAACGTACTCAACGCCTTGGAGCATTGAGTGGGTTACCGCGGCACGGTACCAATCTAGTGCCTGACGGTAGTGATGTCTCAATGCACTCAATGCCTTGGAGCATTGAGTGGGTTACCGCGACGCGGTACTAAGCTTGCGCACGATGGTAGTACTGTCTCAACGCACTCAACTCCTTGGAGCGTTGAGGTGGCTAGCGCGGGCGGTAGGACTAGCGCCTAGCGGTAGGTTCCCGAGAGATCTGTCAAATTAATTCCTCTAGCTATCGCCTCCTTTATTGCCTGGCATTACTCCTAGCATTAATTTACCTAGTACAGCGTGGTATAGGTTGACCCCTACGCGGTAGATTCCCGAGCACTCTATGGAATTAATTCGAGGCTACCGCTCGGCGTTAGTATCCATAGGAGACTTCTTTTTCTTTGCGTGAACCTGTCAACCTGCACATTCTATCAATACAAGATGTGATCAAATACAACCTGAGATTGGATATTACAAACAACGGAAATATGAAACATCGGTTCCAACAAACTCCCCTTTTGATAATATCAAATCCCGTTCATGAGAAATACCAATGAAGTGTATGATAAAACGCATATAAGAGATAAGCGTTAAGCATATAGTCAGGTTAAGTGCATATAAGAGATAATCGTTAAACATAAAGTCAGGTTATAGGATACATATAGCTATTCCTACACACGAGCTCCTCCTACCTACATGTTCTACACGCTGCCCCTATCTATTTGTACGTATTATAATAAGATACCCCTATATGTGATCCTTTCTAACCCATGACTCATACTAATGAACAATTCTCTTCTCCCTCTTTGATTGTATCAAAAGGGGCGGGCCAGACCAAACAAACCTACGGGATGAAAAAACAGTATGTATGATGAGCGTGAGAGAAACAGCAGACAGTGCACACAATCAGTAAATCACAAAGTGATAAATATATGGGTGTCCCAAAAATGCAAATCAGAGAATATGAAGCACATGGGCATACATAAGAGCGGAGTACACACACATAAAATATGTCATTCCATAGAGTTTATATGGATTGGACAACACAGAGTAGACTAAGCACACAACAAGGAACAATACAATGCTACGAGAGTTATGGAGTTAATCACATTTAAAACGTGGTTCTGGTGGACGGTATTCTTGAATCCGGGTAGTTGCTCCACATATAACTCTTCCTTGATATATCCATTTAAGAATGCAATCTAAACCTCTAATTTATATAATTTCATTTGTTTAAAGCTTGCAAATGCCAAAAATATACGAATGGACTCAATACGCGCAATAATGCAAATGATTCCTCAAAATCCACGCCCTCTATCTGAGAGTACCCTTTTGTCACCAACCAAGCTTTATTCCTAGTTATCCTAGATTTACCATCAAGTTTATTTTTGTAGACCCATTTCAAACCTATAGTTATACGCTCTATCTGAGAGTATCCTAGCTTTTGATGACTATTTAGACGCTCTACTAAAACCAAGACTTTACTCCTCTCGAATTAATTTAGCTTCTTATTCATATCCAAGAACCATGATTCATCCTTTAAGGCTTCCGAGACGTTCTTGGGCTCAATTTCAGATAGAAAGCATAAGTTTGAAAAAGATTCATGTAGTGTAGATCAAGTTCTAACTCCATGAGAGGGCTCACCTATTACTAGTTCTCGAGGATGCTCTTTTAAGAAATTTAAAGTACTCAGAAGCTTATGTTCATCTATATGAATTGGAATATCATCCGACACTACTCTCTCCTCATTCCTTACTTGTAACTGAGCACCATCATCAATTTCCTCTTCATTCACCCTAGGTACTTCGGTTGGGATATTTTCGTCAAAATGTACATGAGCTGATTCTTCAACAACTAAGGTTCTCTTATTATAGACCCTATAGACATGACTCTTACTCGAGTATCCTAAGAAGATGCCTAGATAAATTTTTCATCAAATTTCCCTAAGTGACACTTAGTGTTTAGAACAAAACATGGGCAACTGAAGACCCTAAAGTATGACACAGACGTTTTTTTATCAAAATATAGCTCATACAGAGTTCGCTTAATAAGGGGGAGAAGCATGACTCGGTTCATCACATAACATGCCATGTTAACTGCTTTGTCGTAGAAATATCGTGGCAAGCCGAACTCGGGGAGCATTGTGCGTGCCAACTCTTGAATAGTGCAGTTCTTTCTTTCTATAAATTCGTTCTGTTGTGGGGTGAGAGGGGCAGAGAATTCGTGCTTTATCACTAAAGTGTCACACAAGTTTGTGAAGTTCTCATTCTCAAACTCTCCTCCATGATCTGACCTAATGTAATTTATTTTTAGATCCTTCTCATTTTGAAGCCTCGTGCAAAGGTTTGAGAATTCACTAAACATGTCAGATTAATTCACGAGAAAGATTGTCCAGCAATAGCATGAGTAATCATCTATAAGAACGAAAGTGTATCGTTTTCCACCTAGACTATACGTACTAAGGGGACCAAACAAATCCATGTGAATGAGTTCAAGTGGTCAAGTACTGGAAATGTTGTTTTTCTTTTGAAAGATGTTTTAATAAACTTACCTTTTGACAAGGAGCACACAAGGAGTTTAAACTACCGCTTAGTATGGGAAGTCCACGCACAAGTTTATTTTGTGATAGTTTAACAATTAATTTGCTTCCAAAATGTCCTAGTCTCCTATGCCAAAGATCTAATTCTTCATTCTTAGTGACTAAGCATTTCAAATTAGACGCAGACATATCATCAAAGGTAATAGTATAAACATTATGAGTTCTAAAGCAACAAGTAAGACATTAGTTGTTTTGGCATCAATGATTTTACATGTATTTGTAGAAGATTCAAATATAACATCTAGACCCTTATCACAAGGTTGGCTAAAAGAAATTAGGTTGTGCTTAGTCCATCTACAAATAGAACATTGGAAATTAAAAATACCTTGTTACCTATGGTTCCGACTGTTAACCCCAGAATCCGCAACATATCCAGCTAGACATCTCGCTCCTCCTTGGCCGGATTCCAGATCTCAGTCCGCCAAGGTCGCCCTTAGTTCTCAACTCTGCTGGATCATCGACCTCCCGTCGACGATAGTCGAGCTCAGATTGGCGAGCTCTGAGTCAGGTCGCCCAGGTCGCTCAGGTCGCAACTGGTCTGACAGGGTCGCGCTCGACGCAACCAAGGGAGGATTTTAGCTCGTAGGCCCAGTCCGCCGGTCCCGCGCGGACTGCTTCTTCTTTCTCTTTTGTTTCCCGTCACCGCTGCCCGGCTCCTTTGTACCCCGGGCAACCAGTTATTTTAGCCCTGCCCGTTTGGGCAGGCCCCCAGCCTATAAATAGGGGGAAGTGGTGCACTCAAAGCACGCTGACTCGAGCCCAAGAGCCCACTTGTTAAAGGCTGCGGACTTGAATCTCTGGCTTTGTGATCTCCAGCTTGCTTTCCGCATTACTTTCCTTTTCCCTCCTTGTAACCGCTTCTTTGCAATCAAAAGCAAGCCCGTCGCAGGAGTGGCATTTAGGCCGCGACGGGCGAAGTCTGGTGTTGCCGTGCTCCACGGCTCTGTTGCTTTTCTGTTCCTTTTCTAGTCCGCCAAGTAGACTGCTGCTCGCAGTTTGTTTTTCCTCTTTCTTCCCTAAGTGCTCGAATAGTTAGCTGCTGGTGCTCGTTTCCACCTTCGCATTTTGCGCATCAATAGTTAACACGCGACCTTCAAATTCGAGCAGCTTTTTGAAAACCGCGGATAGAAATGTCAGACCGCCGAGCTCGCCGCTCCGATCGCTCCAGCTCGCCTGATGATTCGTTGTGGGAAGCATTGGAGCAGTCTCGCTGGGAAGCTGAAGTATCTCGTAGTGAGACTAACCAGCGGCTCGATACAATCAGCCAAGCCCTGTTAGAACTGACTCAGCGGCTTGCTCCCCAGGTCGCTGAAGAAGTTGCTGAGACTCCTGTCCGCCAGACTCCGGTCCGCCGGACCCCTGCTCGTCACACCCCTCTTCAGCAGTCTCCTGCGACCGCACCTCCGCCTCTCCACCAAGCTCAGTCCGCAGCTCCCCTGTGACCTCAGGCTGGTGAGTTTGCCCCCTGATGGATTTCTTCAGGGAAGCGGCCCGAGGGACTCCGGCTCGCTGACTAGATTTTGTTGATCGGCAGTCCGCAGAGCCCGCAGAGCTTCGCCCTCCTGTCCGCCCTTCTGCTGATTCAGAGACTCCCTCTCCCTTCGTCGATCGAATCCGGTGGGAGTCAGCGCCGAGCAATTTCAGAGAACCTCGTCTCCCTTTTTATTCAGGGAAGACTGATCCGGTCTCCCACCTGCAGGCATTCGAAGGGGCAGTTGCATTAAGGAGCCTCTCCGATGCCTTGAAGTGTAAGCTTCTGGTGACCACTCTTGAAGGTCAAGCAAGAGAGTGGTTTTACGAGTTGCCTTCGGGCACAATTTCTTCCTTCGCTGAGCTTCGCAGCGAGCTGCTCCTGAGGTTTGCAACCTCTAAGAAGAGAAAGGATGGGCCGGCAGCCCTTTTTGACATCAAGCAGAGAGACAACGAATTAGTGGCAAGATTCGTTGATCGGTTCCAAAAGGAAATCCAAGGGGTAAGGAATGTGAACCCCGATTATTATAAAGTTGCCTTAATTCACGGCCTCCGGGAGGGCCCATTGAAATTCAAAGTGACAACAAAGGCACCATCAACTTATCAGGAGCTCATCGCGATAGCTAATCGCTTTATTGAGGGAGAAAATGCCAACCTATATCTCATCCCTGACAGCTAAAGCTGGAGGAAGGGATGTCCCCAACTCCTCTTCCAACAATCAGTACCACAGTTAGCCTCCTCGGTCTGATTTCCAACCTCCACCTCAGAGGGGGCGTAACCTCCGCAACAAGAAACCCTTCCTTGGCCATCAACAGTTTCATAATCAGAGACTGCCGTTGGCCACCGCTCCCGCGGTACCTCTTCAAGCACTTCCCATTCTTAAGGGTGCCCCGCCAGCTTCAAATACTTATGAGAGAAGCTCCATAGAAGAGTTTGCAGATCTGGGCCTCGACTTTGAAGAGGTCGTCCAGATAATCCTAAAGAAGGCTGAGGGAAGGAGGCAAGGGCCTCAGAGAGACTGGAAGCCCAGGAACAACTCTCAGTTCTGTGATTTTCACAAAGAGAAGGGCCATTTGACCGAAGATTGCAAGGCCCTCCGACAGCTAGTTGAGAGGTTGTTCGCCGAAGGCAAGATCAAGGACCTGGGCAGGAAGGGTGAGTCTTCAAAGCCTTCCACCTCCAAGGGCAAGGAGGTGGCTGAAGTTCAGCAGGAATGTATAGAGGTAAGGGATGAGGGCCATCTGGGGCTCATTGATATCCCAAGTGAATGTAATGATGTTGTCGACGAAGGAGTCTTGGGGAGACTCTTTTACATCCATGGCGGAGCAGGGGATGAGTCTACTCGGAAGTCTTTTCTATCAAGACTTTCCCGAACTAAGATTGCTTCTACTTCTTCTTCTGCCCCTCCCTCTGAAATCGTCACCTTTGGCCCTGCGGACCTTCCTATAACCGCTAATCCCTTTGATGATGCCATCGTAGTCCAAGCAGCCATCAGAGATTTCACGGTCGATAGAATTCTCATTGACACAGGCAGCTCCGTGAATCTCCTCTTCAAGTCTACTTTTGAAGCCCTGAGGACTGGAAAGCCTCTGCTTTCCACCGAGGGGCCACTCTATGGCTTCTCGGAAGAAAGAAAGGAAGTTGAAGGAAATGTCACACTCCCGGTGGGGCTCGGAGGGGTGACCAAGGAGATCCAGTTCATAGTGGTAGATGCTCCAAGCAGCTACCATGCTATCTTCGGAAGACCATTGCTGAACAAGTATCGAGCCATCATTTCAACATATCATTTAGCCATCAAGTTCTGCAAAGATGGCCGTCAGTGCAGGGTCAGGAGCGACCCAAGGCAAGCTTGAGAGTGTTACCTCCGCACAGTTAATGTGTCTGAAGTTTCCCCCCCCCCAGCTTTTCCAGCAACAGCAGAAGCCTCTTCTCCATCAGAAGCTGCTGTGGATAGAGAAGGTGCTCACCTGGAACCTGCCCAGGTGATGCAAGGAGTCCCCATTGCAGAGGGGGAAGAAAGAAAGCTCTCCATCAACTCTGAGTTGCCAGAAGATCAAAAGACGGAGTTGATATCTTGCCTGCTAAAGAATCTGGATGTCTTCGCTTGGTCGGCGGAGGACATGCCAGGAGTCGATCCTGACGTGGCTTGCCATCATCTCAACATCGATCCAGCCGCCAAGCCCGTCCAGCAGAAGAAGAGGGATGTAGCTGTCAAGTTGGCAGAGCCCATCAGAGAGGAGGTTGCCAAACTCCTCAAAGCGCGCTTCATACAAGAGATTCAATATCCTGAGTGGATCTCAAACGTTGTAATGGTTAAGAAACCAGGGGGGAAGTGGCGTATGTGTGTAGACTTCACCCGTTTGAATAAAGCGTGCCCGAAAGATTTCTACCCCTTGCCTCGGATAGATTTATTAGTTGATTCTGCGGTAGGGTATCCGTTTATGAGCTTTCTAGATGCGTTCTCTGGTTATCACCAAATAAGAATGCATAAACCCGATATCCCTCGCACATCGTTCATCACTAATGATGGTTGCTATTGTTATCTTGTGATGCCCTTTGGGCTTAAAAATGCTGGCGCGACTTATCAACGCATGATGGACCATGTGTTTAAAGAGCAAAAAAGTAGGAACCTCGAAGTGTACGTGGATGATCTTTTGATTAAGATTAGGTCTCTTCCACAGCACTTGATAGATTTAGCAGAGACCTTTTCCACTCTGCGAAGGCACAAAATAAAGCTTAACCTGTTAAAATGCATCTTTGGGGCAAGTAAGGGGAAGTTTCTCGGCCATCTCCTTACTCCTGAGGGTCTTGCCCCAATTCTGATAAGGTTAAAGCCATCCTTGATATGGCCCCTCCCCGTTCTCCAAAAGAGGTTCAGCAGTTGGGGGGGGGGGAGGTTGGCAGGACTCGGTAGATTCATTTCTCGAGTTGGGGATAAAAGTGCGCCATTCTTTAAGACTCTTTGGGGAGCGTCCAAGTTCCAATGGACAAAAGAGTGTTCCTTGGCCTTCGAGCAGTTGAAAAAGCAGCTAACCTCGACACCCTTACTCCAAAGCCCCCGAGCAGGAGAGATGTTATTCCTATACCTGGGGGTTGGTCCCGAGGCAGTTAGTTCTGTCCTGGTCCGAGAAGAGAGCAGGAGGCAGTTCCCTGTTTACTATGTCAGTCACATTCTGAAAGATGCGGAAGCTA
The DNA here is from genome assembly GCA_039513925.1 of Platanthera zijinensis. Lineage (NCBI taxonomy): Eukaryota > Viridiplantae > Streptophyta > Magnoliopsida > Asparagales > Orchidaceae > Platanthera > Platanthera zijinensis. The sequence goes on from CM077092.1 coordinate 84,578,262, forward strand.
GGTACCCAATCCTTAAGAAGCTGGCTTTGGCATTGGTTATGTCTGCCCGCAAGCTCCGTCCATATTTCCAGGCACATTCAATTCAAGTGGTTACTGATCAACCCTTGAAGAGTGTGTTAGAAAAGCCAGAGCATTCAGGCAGGCTAGCTAAGTGGGCAATTAAACTGAGTGAGTTTGAAATTTCCTATGTGCCCAGAACAGCTATCAAGGCACAGGTGCTTGCAGATTTTCTGATTGACACAACAGAATCTAGCTCGGATCAGGCAGCAAGGTCTCCTTTAGCTTGGACCATCTATGTCGATGGAGCTTCTGGAAGAAACTCTTCGGGAGCAGGGGTAGTTTTGATAAACCCGAATGGCATCAAGCTTGAGCAAGCCATCAAGTTCTATTTTCCAGTAACTAACAATCAAGCAGAGTATGAAGCTTTAATGGCCGGCTTGAGGCTTGCAAGGGAGCTTGGAATTGATCATGTCCATATTAAGACTGACTCTCTGGTAATGGCTTCACAAGTTCTTGGTAACTTCGAGACCAGGGAGCCAGTGTTGAAAAGGTATCTTGTGCTAGTAAAAGTTGAGGTTGGCAGGTTTAAAAGTTTTACTATTGAGCATATCCCGAGGATGGAGAATGAGGAGGCTGACGTTCTTGCCAAGTATGGGCTCTTGTCAGGAGGGACAACTTCTGAGCTTTTCCACCCGGCAGTGGAGAAGGAAGGGTTAATGCAAATAGATCAGTGTTCCTCTTGGATGGACCCATTCATTCTCTACCTATCGACCAGGAATCTGCATCAGTCAGTAAAAGATAAGAACAGATTCAGGTTGAAAGCAGCGCACTATTACTTGATATACGATATTCTTTATAGAAAAACCTTCTTGTCTACAATGGCAAGATGTGTTTCAGAAAGTGAAATTCCTACTGTTCTTCGAGAAGTGCATTCTGGCGAATGCGGGAGTCACTCGGGAGCAAGAACGTTGGAAAAAAGGATCCTGCGGCAAGGTTACTTCTGGCCCACAATGAAAAAAGATTCGGAGACCTATGTGAGAAAATGTGTTCAATGCCAGAAATTCGCTCCTCTTCAGCATCAAGCAGCTCAATCTCTCAGATCAATTGCAACCCCTTGGCCCTTTGCTGTTTGGGATGGATCTCATTGGACCTTTTCCCATGGCAAGTAGGCAGCGACGTTTCATTATAGTTATGATCGACTACTTCAGTAAGTGGATTGAAGCTAAAGCACTGGCAAAGACAACAACTCAGGTTGTGAGCAATTTTATTTGGGGGGAGATAGTCTGTCGGCACGGAATCCCTATGGCAATAATCACTGATAATGGACCACAGTTCAATAATGCGGAGATGATAGATTTTTGCAGGCAGATCAGAACAGAGCTGCGCTTTGCGTCATTTCATCATCCCAGAAATAATGGACAAGTAGAAGCAGCGAATAAGCAAATCCTCAACCTGCTTAAGAAGAAAGTTCAAAATCTCAAGGGCAGTTGGGTTGATCTGCTTCCCTCAGTTCTCTTTACCCTGAGAACAACACCTTCATCTGCAACAGGGGAAACCCCGTTCAAGCTTTCTCACGGGTCTGAAGCGTTAATTCCTGTCGAATTTGAAGTTCTATCGCCCAGAGTGCTGCTTGCTAGGCAAGGTATGGAGGATTGGCTTGAGCTGAACATCGAGGAGATGAGGTTCAGTTTGGAGTATGCTGAGGAAGTTAGAGACAAGGCTGCCATCAGACAAGAGGAAGTTAAAAGATGAATGTCCCGTTACTTTGACAAGAATATAAGGATCAAACATTTTCAAGTGGGAGATCTGGTTCTTAAAAAGGTCGATGCGGCTGCAAAAGCCAGTTCAGTTGGGAAGCTTAATCCTAATTGGGCGGGACCATTCATTATTAAGGAAGCACTTGAGAATGGGGCCTACCGGTTACAAACATTTGCAGGAGAAGATGTGCCGCACACGTGGAGTGGAGATGACCTAAAGCGGTTCTATTCCTAAACTCCTTTTTCTTTCCTTCTTATATAAACTCTTTAAGAGGTTCATTATTAATGAAAGTTCCTTGCTAACGCTTCATCAAGTGTCCTTTTGTTTCAAGTGTTGACAGTTAATATATTGAGCAAGGACAACTCTAAACGGTTCTATCTCTGAACTCTCTCTTCTATGTTATGAAAATTTCTTAAAATTGATATCTATCTAAGTATTCGTGCTAACACTTCTTTAAGTGCCTCTTTTCTCTTACCTCTCCGAGCAATTCCCAACAGTTGCTTAATGCCAGGAGATATCGCCGAGATCAGCAAAAACTCCCCTAGAACTGTTGGTGTCAGCATAACACCACGAAGACCACGTGTTGCGGGGAGATTTCGCACCGTATAGTGGGAGCTTACCGGCTCTAGTGCGGCAGGATAATGGATTTCGGATCCCGGCTAGTACCTAACCCCACTTCTGCATTATGGAGGAGCAGAGTGGTGGTCAGCTCTACCATGCCACTTAAGGGATATCGTTACAACCCAGATGGTCGCGCGGGGAAAGCAATGCCGCTCCGGCCGCACCTGCCCCCAGACCATCTTAGGGTTATAACCCTCGAACACTCCTTGGTACCCTCAAGCAGTGCCTGCAGGAGACCCACACTCTTGTCGATCTCAGAGGGAAGCAATGCCGCTCCGGCCGCACCTGCCCGAAAGATCGACTTAGACTTTACTCCAGGCAAGAGGGCAGTGAATTGAGTCATTGAGTCTGCGGATCCTGAGATCCTGTGAGGAAAGCAATGCCGCTCCGGCCGCACCTGCCCACTTGATCTCTAGACTGCAGCTTTCTTCTTCACAGGGGCTTTCGGTTATTATTGATGCAGTGCGGACTCCATTTATCCTATCCGCCCAGTCCGCCATCCCTTGGGTTGATTCTGTAGTTCGTAACCCTATGAGGAAAGCAATGCTGCTCCGGCCGTACCTGCCCGCTTGGTTATGGATTACAGGTCATTTCTGATGTTATTATTGTTGCAGTGCGGACTCAATTTATCCTATCCGCTCTGTCCGCTGTCCCTTGGTTGAATCAATTGCTATTCAGTCTATTACGGGCTTCGGTTTTCTAGTTCGCCTAATCCGCAGGGTTCATTCAATTTATATAACTTAATGATTATTTGGAGAACATTCAACAGTAAATATCAGTGGATGGTGCAACTAGTCCGCCTAGTTCGCTTACCAACGTTATTTGAGTTAGCAGATTGTGGTTTTCGTCATCTTGGTTCTCGCAAAAACTTGCAAAGGTTCTGCAAAATGCGTACTGCAAACTGAACTCGTCCAAGTCCGTATCATTCGTTCTCTTCGCTAAGAAAACATTCTGTTCATATTGTAACAAGCTGTGGTTATGCAATTTCAGCTAGAGTTTTAAACATGCAATAAAGCTATAACGAAGATTGATATAAGAAGTGCGACCTCTAAGTATAAGCGAGAAATAAGCAGAACATCTCAAAAGATATCAAAAATATCCTTTTTTCTATTCATTCAAAATTATATACATGTCCTGGCGGACTGGCGCAGAGTCCGCCCCCTTTTATATTGAAAACAAAAAATTACAATTTATCCTCCTATTCGGTCCTTTGCTTCTTGTCTGCAGGCTTCTCCGGGCTTAACCCGTCCACATCCACCACAGGCGAATAGCCGCCCGACTTGCTGCTGCTGCTGTCACTGGAACGAGAAGCGGTCGAGGGTTCTGTCCGCGTGTTGCTCTCATCAGAGCCAGAGTTAGAGGATTGATCCGACTGGCCTCCTTGCTGCTGACTTGAGGCCACATCTTCAGGAGCTTCCTCATCGGCGGACTCCTCCTCGTCGTCCTCAGCGACCGCTTTCCCTTTAGCAGCTCGCTCGAACTCGGCAACCTTGTCCTTCAGCTCTGGGAAAAGCTTCAGGAAGGGAATGGAGTCCACCCCTACTTTCGCATACCCTTCGCTGATAATGCGTTTGATTGCCACCTCCATGCTTTCCCTAACAAAAGGAAACATGGCCTTCTAGAAGTCGGGGTTCGTTACCTCATATGCGGTCTGGAGAAGAAACCAAAAATGTCAGTCCGCGAAAGATAAGCGAGATAAACGGAGATTAACTGGCACTTACAGCCTTGTCCTCTTTATATTGATTGATCTTTGCGCCAAGTCGCTTATTTCTTTCTTTCAGCAAGTTGCTTTCGTTCCTATGCCGCGCATCTTCCTTAAGCAGCTCGCGCATGAGCCTGCCCATATAGTGGTTGGTGACGGCGCAGTTTGCACTGGCTTGTGCGGCGAGAAGAGGAAGGTCGTCAGGAGCCACACTCTGCAGTTCGCGAAGGTTTTGCTTCCCGTATAAGGCAGAGAGGGCGACATGGGCGTGGCGAGATGGGCGCGGACTCCTCCAGGAGGGAAGAGCCGTTGACAGACGGACATATTTTTTCTTCCCATGCCAATGGATCATTGGGTTACCCCTTAGATCCTTTTGCTTCTCGCCGAAGCCCGCGATATTGAAGCTGTCATCGGAAGAATAACTCGCGACGGGATCTCCGTCTTCTTTCCTTTTCTTCGTAATTTCTTTTCTTCTTTCTCCTTGTATAGGAGTCTGTCCAGCCGGCGCGAAGGGCAGATTTGAGGGTACCGCCAAGGTCGCTGCAAGAGGAAAAATTAGCTAAACTTCCAGGTCGCTGCGGATATAAATGAGAAGTCGCGAAACTTACTCTCCTGACGGCTTACGGTGTCCAGTCTGGGTAGCAGTGGGATGTAGTAGTCGACGTCGAGCCTCGCCCCCTCAAAGAACTTGACGATGGCGGCCTCGGTATCGCTTAGCCGCACGCTTTTGAAGTCGGCGTCTGAGCGCAGCTGCGGGTTGGTGTGAAGGAGCCCCAGGTCGCCTTCAAAGATAAGGTACCTAGAAGTCCAGTTGTGGATCTTATTCGGCAAACCCACAACTTTCATCCCCCTGCAATAGAAGTAGATGATACCCTTGTACTCGCGGTCTCCTGGTGGGGTTATAGAGCGGACAGAGAAAAATTTCCTAAAGATCTTCAAGGAAAACTCAACCTTCTCAGCTCGCAGGTAAGCGAGGTAGCTACAGATGGCGACCATGCTGTTCGGCGCGAGCTGGCCTGGAACCACCCCATAGTGCTCGAAGATCTCTGCGACCTCCCAAAGCAGAGGGAATTTGAACCCGCAATCGAAATGATCGATTGGCACCGCGAGCTGGGTAGCTGTGGAGAAGTTCAATCGCTCTTGATGCTCGGGAAGCCGCGCAAGTACTGGCGAGCCCGCCATGTGCTTCTCCAAAAAGGCTTCCAAGTCAACTGTGGTTAGCCTGCTTCTTTTGTGCTCGGCAGCGTGGAAGGCGACTGCGGCATCGGTACGCATGGATACCATGTTTTCAGACCACAGGGCTTCAGCTCTAACTGTTTCCTATACAAAGAGAAAATGAAGACCCTATTTATAGAAAACCGTCTGACATGACAACAGTTAATCTGCCCAGACCGATTGCTCAGTTCGCGCAGTTCGCTTCTTCCCTGTTTTCCCTGCAATTTCAGATAATTCTCAAGGCTTTGCGGATTCAAAGGCAGTCCGCGCAGTTCGCTTCTTCCCTGCTTTCCTGCACTTTATCTGCAAGTAATCGCGAACTCACAGGAAGCCCGCAGAGACCGCAATTTTCCAGTAAACAAAATAAGCGAGCATAAAGCCAGCCCGCATAATTCACATTCGACAACGGGATTATCCAAAGTTTTTAAAAAAATAATAATAGCATCATACAACAAGCAGAAGTAGCATCACAACACGAATACAGTTATACAAGGAAGATGTTCAAACATCAAATTATGCAAAACAGTTCAGAACAAATATTTCGGCCTCAGCGCCTTCTGCGGTCTCGTTGGGCAGGTCGCTCCTCATCATCCACCCCAACATGAGCTGCCTGGTCACTTCCTCGCAAGATCTCACAGTAAAGTTGCGAAACCAGGTGATGCATGTTGTTGAAGGTACGATGCATGTGAGCGATATCCCTAACTACCCGGTTGAAAGAAATCAATGGGACGACTGCTGGGGTCGGATTTGCGACCTCCGCGGGCTGCGCGGTTGTCGCCGGGACTGGCACCTCCCCTGCGGCAGGTTGAGAAGACGTTTGCGGCCTCGACCCAGCAGCTTCACTCGCTTGTTTCTTCCCTTCTCTCGCCAAAGCCAAGTACTTGTTCCTGTAGTGACAGGCATCTCCGCTTAGTCGCTGTTTCTCCTTCTTAATTACTTCAAGCGCAGATGAGAGGCTGACGACCTCGTTCTCTAGAATCTTTTCTCGCTCTTTGCCCTTCCTTAATTCAGCTCGAATTTCGCATAGCTCCTCCTCATATTTCTTCGCTAACAACGCGTACGTTTCCTGTACAGGCCGCTCCTCCCGTGCGAGCTCAGCGGCTGACCGCACCGCAGCCTCCACCGATATGTCTACTGGCGAAGGCACGATCTCGCCAGCCTCGACAGAATCGGGTGTTGACTTCCGAACTGCAACAAAGAAAATGAAATTCGCCTAAGTATCCAGGTCGCAATAGGCCTGAAAAGGTAAAAAGTTTAATTCACTTTTGGTAATCATTGCGGCGATCTGGCGACTATCAAAGGCAGGTCGCCTCGCGCACTCTGGATCAAAAGCGCCTAGGCGACGCCTCCATTCTCGACGGACTATTGCTCTTGTCTCGGCCAGCGATCTGCTTGAGGCGACTATATCACCGGTTTCTGTAATGATCTTGACCGACCGCGATTTCCGTGGAGGGGATTTATATAACCATGAGCTCTGGAATCGCTTGGGCGCCGGCTACAACTTACCTGATCCCATCAGCTCGACAGTGGTCCGAAGATCCTCAGCCCGCTTATCCGCGGTAAGCTTCTCCGAGACCGCTTCGACCTTTGCCTTCATTGCGGCAATCTGCTCCTTAGTCTTTTCCCTTTCTTCAGCTGGAAGAAAATAAGAAGGATCAACGAGTTTCTCTCCTCTAATCTCGGCATCAGGCTGCAGCACTTCCAGCAGAGAGCGATTCATGCTCGCAAGCTGCTCGTCATCTATGGAGTCAAGAATCTCAGTAATTGATAAGCTGAGCGTTGAAGGGGGATCACCTTCTGCGAACAGAGGATCAGGTGTGACGAGATCGCTATCTTGAACTTCCTTTTCTCGCGGCTTATGCTGCAAGCTCGCAGCTCTAGTCCGCTTGGAGATATTCTTCTCTTTCCTAACCTTCAGCTTCTTCTCTACTCGCTCCGCAACGGTACTCTTGTCTCTCTTCCTCTTCTTCTTTTCAGGCATCTTGTCCAAGTCGATGACAACCTGCTCTGATTCACGAACTGAGGTTGGTGCGACAACCAGAGCCAGGGAAGACACTGGCACCTCAGCTTGTTTCTCAACGGAACTTTTAGCCGCGGCTTCGACGAGCTCTTTAGCTCGCTCTTCGGCGATATCTTCTTCCCTTTCCTCTATTTGTTCGTCAGCGGGAAGCTTCTCCTCGATGATCTGCTGCTGGGCTTTCGGCGACGATACTTCCTTATCCGGGTCTATCCGCAGCATGATAGTCCCGGAAGGAGAGCGGTGCACCTCCATGCTTGAAGAGCTCGCAGGGTTCTGATCAGAGACGGATAACGGGTTCAGTTTCTTATTCGCGCTCTCTAACGGAAGATTTTGAGCAGGAACAGCAGTCGCAATTTTCTTAGGCTCTAAGTCGCGGGCTGGGTCTGATTTCTTCCGATCTGAACTCTCTTCTTGGTAGCGGGCTGGAATATCGTGACGGCGACTGGTCTTTTTAGGTCGGGAACTCGCTTTTGGCTTCTCCGTCGAAGTAGCAAGGTTGTCGAAGAAATCCCCTAATCTTGCCATGCCGGACTGGAAAGTTGAGACCGCAAGAGGTGAGTAACGACCCATCGCGCAGTCGATTCTGACAGGGGACAGGGCTTCCGACGGTATTTATAGCACAAACAGCATTAATGATAGTTGCGGACTCGGCGGTTAAGGAAACATTTTCGGAATTTTCCAAAACTCAAAAATGTGCGGGGATTATGTTAACCCAAGAATCCGCAACATATCCAGCTAGACATCTCGCTCCTCCTTGGCCGGATTCCAGATCTCAGTCCGCCAAGGTCTCCCTTGGTTCTCAACTCTGCTGGATCGTCGACCTCCCGTCGACGATAGTCGAGCTCAGATCGGCGAGCTCCGAGTCAGGTCGCCCAGGTTCGCTCAGGTCGCAACTGGTCTGACAGGGTCGCGCTCGACGCGACCAAGGGAGGATTCCATCTCGCAGGCCCAGTCCGCCAGTCCCGCGCGGACTGCTTCTTCTTTCTCTTTTGTTTCCCGTCACCGCTGCCCGGCTCCTTTGTACCCCGGGCAGCCGGTTATTTTAGCCCTGCCCGTTTGGGCAGGCCCCCAGCCTATAAATAGGGGGAAGTGGTGCACTCAAAGCACGCTGACTCGAGCCCAGGAGCCCTCTTGTTAAAGGTTGCGGACTCGAATCTCTGGCTTTGCGATCTCCAGCTTGCTTTCCACATTACTTTCCTTTTCCCTCCTTGTAACCGCTTTTTTTGCAATCAAAAGCAAGCCCGTCGTAGGAGTGGCATTTAGGCCACGACGGGCGAAGTCTGGTGTTGCCGTGCTCCACGGCTCTGTTGCTTTTCTGTTCCTTTTCTAGTCCGCCAAGTAGACTGCTGCTCGCAGTTTGTTTTTCCTCTTTCTTCCCTAAGTGCTCGAACAGTTAGCTGCTGGTGCTCGTTTCCAGCTTCGCATTTCGCCCATCAACACTGACTCCAAGTATGCATCCTTTTCTATTGTCTCCAAATGTCATCATGCATCCCTTCTTCTTCTCTAGGCTAAGGAACTTGTCTTTATCTCATGTCATGTGCTTGGAACACCCGGAGTCAAAGTACCATATGTTCATCTTATCCCTAGCCTTCAAACACACCTAAAAAGAAGATGAGGGTAAAGATCTTGTTACCCAAGTTGTCCCACCCATACGATAGGTAGAAGACTTTTGTAGCCAGACTTGCATATTTTTCTTGGCACCTTTCCTCAAACACGAGCCATATGTGTGACCAAACTTATGATAGTTTGCACACAATGTGTAAGCAGTGGATGCTGCTTTTATCATGTTTCTAGAGCTTGTGCTTGAGGATTGGGATAGCCTTCCAGAACTTTTGACCTTATTTTGAGATTTGTTGACTTTAGTCCAAGGCTTGGCATAATGGTGATTTTCGCTCAGTTATAACGTTGGACTCACATAACCTAGTCCAAATTTCTCAGATCCATGATATTGTGCTCCCAATAGCATATCCAACAATTTTGGCTTATTCCAACTTTTTGGACATCAAAGTTAAGATCACGGATCCTCGCCTTTAAGGCGGTGTTTTCAGTAACTAGCATTACACACCGATTTGAAAATTGCTCTTTGCCTTCCTCTATCTTGGCAAGAGATATTTGAAGTCTTTTCTCCAAGGAATTCTTTTCATTGATGAGACTTGTTGTTCTCAATGATGCCTTGGAGAGACCTGCTTCTAGTTCTTTGATCACTATCATCAAGCGAGGACACTCTAGACACTCGATCTTCTCTTTTCCAATTTTTATTAATTTAGTTTTAAAGTTATCTAAGTCCTTTTTGATTTTCTTGTTTTCGTTTAGAACGGACTTCTTCTCCTATATAACACTATCTACCTTCTCACACAAATATTCATAAATTTCAAGAAGTTCAATATAGGTGGGTGGAGTTACCTCAGTATCGCTCTAGACACTGGACTCATCATCAAATTCCTCTTGATTCCTTCCCATGAGGCACAGATTTTGCCTCATCTTTGCAGCTCAAGTCTGAGGATCTAGACTCCTTAGATCCATCCTCATCCCAATTCATCCCCTTCAGCACCTTCTTCTTCCCTTTGTGTCGGCTCTGCGTCACTTTTTCCTCCTTCAGGAGTCTTGGGCATTCCCTCTTTAAGTGCCCAAGCTTGTGGAAATGATAGCACTTCGGGCTGGGACTTCTCATCATCACTTTTCGTGTCCCTCGACGACTTGTTCCACCTTTTGGCTTCTCCAGCTCCTCTCTTCAGGAATTTCTTAAATTGTCCCTTCTTGTTGGGATTCTTCATGAACTTTTTAAATTACAGAACATAGAGGCTTTCCTCGCTATCTTCCTCGGATTCTTCAGCCGCCTTCCTCTCCCTTGTGGCCTTCAGCACCAGTCCCTTCTTCTTTATTTCCCTGGGATACTCCTCTGATTGAATCTTTAGTTCAAGTTTGTTTGTCTTCAGATTGCCGATGTGGCTCTCTATCTCTAGGGTGCTGATATTATAAAATTCAGCAATAGCAATCACCTTCTAGTTGAAGCGAGGGGGCAAGGATCGCATGATCTTTCTCACTAGATCTCCATTTGAGAAACTCTTCCCGAGAGATTGCGAAGCGTTGACGATCTTGGTGAAGCGTGTATACATGCTGTCCACTTTCTCGTCGATCTCCATCTGGAATTGTTTGTATTCAGATTTGAGTAGGAACATCATCGACTCCTTCACCTGTAATGTACCTTCGTGAGTAAGCTCAAGTAGACGCATATATCATAAGCAGTTTCACAGTTATAAATTATATTAAACTCAGTTTTATCTAATGGGAAAATAAAAAATTCATAGCCTTAGCATTGTTCGTACATCTAAGCTTATCCGCATAATCCCACTTATTGTGTGGTTTTTCTAAGATGGTATCCCCTATTGTGGTTGTGGGTGCAGTGTACTTTGTCTCTACCATGGCCCATAAGTCTATGCTTTGAGTCATTAGAAAAATTTTCATCTGAGTTCTCAAGTGATTATAATCACTCCCCATGAACAGTGGAGGTCTACTCACACCTTGTCCCTAAGAAAATGCATGAACAGAGTTGACCATACTTCAGGATTTTAAGCCTTTTGAAGTAACCTCCCTCTGATACCACTTGTTGGATCCAGTGGCCAACCTTAGTGGTGGGGGGGGGGGTGAATAAGGTTTCGAGCGTTATTTGAAAATTCAAACAATTTTAGTCCAGGTAATGATGGCGATGACTGCCCTCAACATGATGATGGTACCGACACACTTACAGATGAATGTGCCCCTCCAATCAAAGACGCGCGTCGCCGTGACAAATATCTTGATAAGCGCCATCGTCGTTACAATCCCCGCCCACGACATCTTAATAATTAATTAATACATATAATTATTCTATTATAAGTATTAATTAAATATTCTGTTATTGTTTTTATTTAAATTTTTCTTTGTTTGGACTCTATTATTATTTTCATGTTTTTGGGCTGCATATAGCCTTGGGATGTTGTAAGCCTATAAATAGGCATGATGTTGTAGGATTTATTATTGAAGAATTGAAAAGAACTTTTAAAATTTGAAATTTCCTATTGATTTGGAAATCCCCTCTTCTCTCTCTCTTTTCTTCTCCTCTATAGCTGAAATTGGCTTCCTTTCCCCTATAGGGTTCGACCATCCTTGGAACTGCCACCCTCCTCCTCGTCTCTCCCCCTTCAAGGCCGCCAGCCATCCCCAACCTCCACCGTGAAACCGGCCCCCTCTCCCACCGCCGGCTCCTCCTAGGTGCGCCTCCCATATAGACAAGGTTCACCACCTTTTCTCTCTCCCATCCCTCCGGCCGGCCGAGTGCAAGAAGACATTGAATTCGTGAACGTTGCTCCCGCGTGACGCAAGGAAGGCGACGAGTTTTCTCTCTATCCGCCATGACTCCGGTGGAACCGTTGCGAGGCGATCAACTTTTGGCATAGATCAACTCCTAGATCTATCTCCGAGCGGGGTAACGAAATTTCTACAAACCTAGAGAATTATTTTTCCCTCTTGATAATTTCTGTGGTGGAAAACGTTGGCGTGCAATCTTGATAGCTTTGGAATCATCGTGGTTTTCTCGAACGAAATTTGAGTCTATCTTGATTTATTTAAATTCGAGAAGGCTTGGCGGGTCTCGTTTCTTTTTGTTGCGAGAGATTTACCAGTTTTTGCGAATCGTAATTTTTTGGTAGATCTCTTTTGGTACAACTCCGCTCGTTCGGATGCAATAGTCGTCCTTTTAGCTTGATCGAATCTCGGACCTATAGCCATTGTTCGGTCTCTAACGGATTGGCTACCCGTACGATAGCATCATAACGCTTAAAATTGCAAACGTGTGGGCTCGAATAATTTTCTGTGCGAGTCGCAAATTAGTTGGAACATCGAGAGAGAACCTTAACTGCGCTAATATTCGTGTCACACGTATAACGCTACGTCAATTTGGTATCAAAGCGAGGTTGTGTCGATTTCTTAATTGACACCATCCTAATTAATTTTAGAGCGTCGACACGCACTTGCACAAAATTTTTTTTTCAAGCAAAATAAAACAAAATTTTTTTTTGTGGTCTGCCAATAGCGGCAAAAAATTTTATTTTTTCAGCAAAAAAATTAAATTTTTTTTATTGCTCTCTTATTTATTTCCAGCAAGAAAATTAAAAAAAAACTATATTTTACCCTAGTTATTAAGTGATAACAAATCTTTCTTTATTTAAAATCATTATTAGGGCTAGTTATTTATTTCCTATTTTGCACTACCTTGATATTTTATTTTTAGTATTTTTTATTTGAAACTTTTGGGGCTGAAAATTTTTACTCAACATTAAGGACTCATTTATGAGGTTACAAAAAAATTTCCATAATTTTCTAGCTTCATTTCGTTGGTCCAAAAAAATCGTAAATGTTACCATAACGGATTTTTTTTCTGTGCTGGACAGATTTCTAGTGTCCACTAAATTAGGCATAACTTTCTCCTCCTACGTCCGATTTCAGAAATTTAAAAATCTATGGATCCGTATAAAAGTTCTCTACAAGTTTTATATTAATAATATTTTCGAAATTGACACTATTTTGGGTCCTAAAATTATTCTTTCTAGCACTATACGTGCATTAGATTTGTGCACATGAAAATCCAATTATTATAACTTAAAAAAATTTCTCACCTCACTCCGATTATGGCCAAAGATGTTTATGCTTCCCGATTAGACTATTCGTATGCTAGAGTTATGGCTAATTACACCTCAAGGAAAACCCACCGTCCCCACACTCTTCCTCCCACTTATGACGGTTATGGGAATCCACAAATTTTTACGGACTGTCTTAATGAAATGGAATTTTATTTTGATTGTCACGATTGGGATGACCACGAAAAGGTTAACGTCGCCAGAGAAAAATTAATAGTTCAAGCCCATGTGTTTTGGCTAAACGAAGAGCGTCGTGTGGGTGACTATCAATATGCTTGGCCGCACATGCGTAGTATTCTCACTAACCAATTTGGCCCCACCGTGAGAGAGTATAGTTATGGCAATAGTCCCGCATCTGCTTATAGGAGTGACCATATACCTCAGGCTAGAACCTTTCCCCACAAAGCAAGTACTGTCGAAGGTTTGCCTACCTCCACCTTTAGGGAAAATAAATAGTTTAGGCCCAATGTTTTAGATTCGAAAGATTTTTTTGACAGACTCGAAGAGAAAATAAACAATTTAGGGAAAACATTTTCATCTCTTATGGATGCCATGAGCCCACGGGGTGAGAGTATTCCGGTCAGTAAGAGTAATCCCTTGATACTTACACACGATGCTGGGGAAATGTCTGAACCCCATACTGTCGAGTGCCCTGCGCAATCGAAAACCTTAGAGTCTCCTCCCGAACATTCTGATGTTGTTTTTTAGTCTTTTGATGATTATGAAAGTGAGGGAATCCCTAATGATTTAAAAGACGATGTATGAGATGATTACATTTCGATCGGTGAGAATAGTATGTTGCCTAATATTATCTCTACTAGCGTTGTGACTGATCACCCTAGTATTGAGATCCCTCTCCAAACTACGATCCCCGCCATGTTAAAGCCTACGATTACACCTACTGAGGATATATCTGAGTTGTTTGAGGAGCCTGTGAGTGTGGGTTTCCCTATTATTATTGATTACCATGACTTAAGGGATGTTTCAATGGTGTTGGAAGAGTCACCTTGGGATGATCTTAGTGATGCACACCCAGGAGATAGTTCTTTGATATTATCGTCATTGCTTGAGGTTCAAGCTAGATAGGATTCTCCCCGGGATTCGATTTGACCAATCCTCTATCCTGATTTAGACGATGTACTTACTCTGTTGATGCTCGAAATGCGACGGACTCGGGCACCACCAGCTAACCGTTCGAGCACTGGGGAAAGAAGAAAAAGCAAACTGCAAACAGTAGTCTACTAAGCGGGTAAGAGAAAAGAGCGGAGAAGCCGTGAGCTACGGTGTCACCAGACTTCGCCCGTCGCGGCCTGAATGCCACTCTTGCGATGGGCTTGATTTTGATTACAAATGGCGGGTTACAAAAGGTGGAAAGGAAATTGTGCGAGAAGCAAGCCGGAGTCCGCAAAGCTCGAGATCCGAGTCTGCAGCCTTTAACAAGTAGGATCTTGGATTCGAGTCAGCATGCCTCGGGTGCACCACTTCCCCCTATTTATAGGCTTGGGGGCCTTCCCAAACATGAAGGGCTAAGATAACCGGCTGCCCGGGGTACAGGAGAACTGGGCAGCGGTGACGGGAATCAAAAAGAAAAGAACAAGAAGTCCGCGCGAGATAAGCGGACTGGGCTTGCGAGCTGGAGCAATTCCTGGCCATCCGGAGCGCCATCTCCCTGGAGTGACGCGACCTAGGCGGACTGGGCTTCCGAGCTGGCGAATGAGCGATCTTGAATTCTTTGAGGAGCGGTCTGGGCGGACTGAGTATTGGAGTCCGCATTTGGGGTATCTGGGCCACCTGAGCGGACTGAGAATCAGAGTCCGCGGCTTGAGATGCCCAATGAAGAATACATTGTCCGTGTTGCGGATTCTGGGGTTAACATAATCCCCGCACATTTTCAAATTTCGAGAAATTTCAGAAATGTTTCTTTAACCGCCGAGTCCGCAACCAGTGCTACCACTGCTTGGGCTATAAATATGGCCAGGAGCATGTCATTCTGTCAAAATTATCTGCGCGACGGGACGCTACTCACCACTTGCGGTCTGCATCCTCGAATCCGGCATGTCGAGGTTGGGATCTTTTTTCGGCAATCTCCCTAAAGCCGACAAATCCAAGGGGCCCGCGACGCAGGTGAAGAAGGTGGTTCAACGAGGGGAAAAGAATGTTCATGATATCGAGGAGAGTTCACAGAAGGATGGAACGTCCGTAAAGAGCAAGGAACCCGATCCCTTGAAGGTAGCTTCTCAGGGTGCGGCCACGACTTCTCAGCCGCAGCTTTAAGACCAGGCCCCCGCGGGATCTGGCGGAATGGCGATAGTCGCCTCCACGTCTGGAACCTTCATGCTGCAACTAAACGACGGAAAAGAGGTTTCTTTGCCAGAGATCTGTCAGCTGGATTCTGAGGAGGTACGGACTGTAAATCCGGATACCGAGAAACGAACAGGCGCAGCAGAAGAACGGATAGAGGAGTTGGCCGGGAATCAAGCCGCAACTACGGCGACCTCCTTGGATGCAATCGGCACTAATAAAGGCGTTGTCCATGCAAAACTACCGGACTCGGAGCAGAACATGCCGGCCTTGGAGAAGACTCCCGAGAAAAAGAAGAGGAAGAGGGACAAATCCTCTGTTTCTGAACGAGTTGAAAAGCGACTGCGAACTCAGAAAGAAAATAATGTCTCCGTATGAACAGGCGCGACGAGCTTGCAATACCGACCGCGAGAAAAGGAGGTCCCAGACGTAATCTTAGTCACGCCGGATGTTTCCATCCCGGGCAGTGATTCCCTGTCTGCGGTCAGTCTGTCTACCACAGAAATACTTGACTCTATCGACAATGAGAGGCTTGCTGATATTAATCAGTTTCTGCTTGAAGTATTGCAGTCTGGCGTGGCGATAATAGGTGAGAAGGTTGCCGAACCCACCCCTTCTACTGCGGATAATAAGAGGGAGAAGGCGAAGGAGCAGCTTGCCATCATGCAAGCGAAGGTTTAGGCGGTTTCTGAACGGTTGGAGGCGGACAGGCGGGATGAGGATCTGTGGATGGAAGCCGAGGGGGTACGGACAGGTAAGTCGCCACCGCGTTTCCAGAAGAGATGGCTGTATAAGTCTCCGGTGCGAAAGTCGAAGCCGGTAAAAATTATCACCGAGACTGAAGACATAGTGTCTTCGAGTAGATCCATGGCGGAAAAGAAAGCGATGGTTCACCAAAGATGGAAACAACACTTGGTCGCTTTTGATCCCGAACGAGTACGGCGGCCTGTAGTAGATAGTAGCCAGATCGCCGCAATGATTATGAAAAGTGAATTTTCTTCCATCTTTTCTTTGAGTTTATCGCGCCCTGGAGACAACTGAACTTTGCTTCTTGTGTTGCAGTTCGAAATTCATTGCCAGATTCCGTTGAAGTGGGCGAGATCGCACCGTTATTCGTGGATGCTCCTGTATTCGTATCAGCAGATGCTCCTGCAGAGCCTACACCCGGGGTCCAGTCCGCCCTGGAGGAATACATTTCCTTAGTGAAGAAATATGAAGAAGAGTTAAGGGAAGTGCGAGCTGACGCTCAGAGACGAATAGAAAGAGAGAAAGTGCTGGAGAGCCAGGTCGCTAGCATCTCGGCCACGGTGGAGGGGCTGAAGAAAGAGAAGCAAAATCTAAGCGAGGATGCGCAACACTACAGGAATAGGTATCTGGCCCTGGTGCGAGAAGGAAAGAAGCAAGCTGCCGAGGTCGTCGACACCCATCCGCAGCAGACTAAGCCCGCTCTGGGGGGAGGATCGACCCTGGCCGTGAGCGGGCAACCTGCGGCGGATATGAACTAGAGGCCGGCGGGCGAGCACATGATCCCATTTAGCCGAGTTGCGAGGGACTCCGCACGCCTGCACCGGACGTTCAACAACATGCACCATCTAGTCCAGCAAATGTACAGGGAGATTCTTCGAGGTAGCGACCAGGTCGCATACTTTGGCGTAAAGGACGAAGAGCGGCCTGCTCGCCGTGCCGCTGAACCCTGAAATTATTATTATTCCTTAATGATGCGGACATCGATAATTTCTGTATAATACAGAACACTATGTTGTTAGCTATTGTTATGTCATGTTGTG
Source organism: Platanthera zijinensis (assembly GCA_039513925.1). Lineage (NCBI taxonomy): Eukaryota > Viridiplantae > Streptophyta > Magnoliopsida > Asparagales > Orchidaceae > Platanthera > Platanthera zijinensis. The sequence continues at coordinate 84,595,341 of CM077092.1, forward strand.
TGTGCTTTTTTATTGGATGATTGTTTTATGCGAATTTGATGCGTATGAACTTTTCCCATGTGCTGGAATGCCTTTTTGCCTTATGCTGCGGATGAGGGTTCATCCCGCACTAACTTTTGCAGGATGGAACGAACTGCGCGGATTACGGTTTAATCCGCGTGAAGTCATGTTACCTATCTTGTCGAGTTTTTGTTATATATATACGTTCTCGTTTCGTTTCTATCGGAAGAAGCTGGATCGAAAAACCCTGCGGCCTAGAAAAATGGTATCCGCCTGTGCAAATGCCGCAGCCGCGTTTCATTCTGCCGACCATAAGAGGAGTAGGCTAACTGTAGCAGATCTAAAGGTTTTTAGGGAAAGGCATATGACGGGCTTGCCAGTCCTTGCGCGACTTCCGGAGGACGACGAGCGATTGAATTTTTCCACCTCTTCCCAGATCGCAGTGCCTGTCGATCACTTTGAATGCGGATTCAAGTTCCCCTTGCTCTGGGAGGTTGCCGAGATCTTTGAGCATTATGGGGTGGTTCCGGGCCAACTCGCGCCGAATACCGTAGCGGCCATTTACGCTTATCTCGCCTACATGCGTTCTGAGAAGATCCAGTTCTCCCTAAAAATCTTCAGGAAGATATTCTCTGTCCGCGCAATTACGCCGTCAAAGGATCAACAATTCAAGGGCGTGATCTACTTTTATTTTTGGGGGATGAAAGTTGCGGGTCTTCAAAACAAGATCCACAACTGGACCTCGAGGTACCTTATCTTCGAGGGCGACTTGGGATTTCTCCATACTTATCCGCAGGTGCGCGAGGATACTGACTTCAAGAGCGTGTCGCTAAACACAGAGGAGTCCGCCATTGTCGAGTTTCTTGCCTGGGCAAGGCTTGATGTCGACTATTATATTTTGCTGCTACCCAGCCTGGATACCATTAGCCGACAAGAAAGTCAGTACCGCGATCCTTTTCTTTATCCGCCAATCATTTCGTTACTTGATGTTCACTTCTTTGCAACGACGTTGTCGGTACCCGCCAATCTTCCCTTGACTCCAGCTGGCGCAACTCCTACACAAGGAGAAAAGAAAAGTGAAACCGCAAGGAAGAGACGAGAAGAGGGAGATCCAGTGGCGGACTACTCTTCGTCCGGTAGTTTCGACATGGTGGGCTTCGGAAAAAACCAGAGGGATCAGAGGGGCAATCCGCTGATCCACTGGCATGAAAAGAAGAAATTTGTCCGCCTTTCCACAGCTCTTCCCTCCTGGAAAAACCCGCGCACTTCCCGCCATGCCTATGTGGCGCTTTTCGCACTATACGGGAAGCAAAACCTCCATGAACTCCGGGATATCCCTCCTGCCGACCTTCCCCTGGTCGCAGCCTAGGCTAGCGCCAATAATGCCGTCACAAATCACTTCCTTGGGTCAGATGACGTGCGAGCTGCTCAAGGAAAATGAGCGCCTGTTGCGAGAAAATAAGTCTTTGGCGGATAGGAACAAACGGCTGGGGACTAAAGTATACAAGCTCAAAGAAACTGAAGCGGTAAGAATTTGTAATTAGCATTGACCTTTGCTTTGTCCGTAGCGGGCTAACTATGCTACCTTATGCAGACCGCACACGATATCACAAACCCTGGCTTCCAAGCCGCCATGTTTCCTTACGTGAAAGAAAGCGTGGAGGTAGCTATCGAGCGCTTCATCGATGCCAGGCTCGCCCAAGAAGGCGTGGACTCCGTCCCCTTCATGCAATTGTTTCCCGAACTCGAAGATCAGGTCGCTGAATTCGAGCGGGCTGCAAAAGGAAAAGCGGTTGCCGGTGAAGAGGGGAAGCCTTCCGGCGGAGAGAGTTCTAAGACCGCGTCAAGTGGACAAGCAAGCCATTCGATTCAATCGGAAGACGATAGTGAGCGGACAGAACCTACGGCAGTCAGCGGACGAAGCTCGACTAGCTCTCGTTCCAGCGGCAGTAGCATCAGTGTTTCAGGCGACTACTCTCCACCAGTCAATATAGATGGATAGAGCCCGGAAGTTCCTGCACAGATAAAAAAAAGATCGAGGGATGAATTTTTGATCTTTTATCCTGTTATTGTAAACAAAATGCAGACTCCAAGTGAGTCCGCTGATACTGTAATATTTTTGGAATGAAATGAAAAGGATCTGTGGTATCTGATTGATGTGTGTATTCTAGTCCGCGCTCATATGTTATCCGCATAGTATCTTAGTCCGCTTATAACTGATCAACATGTCTTCTATATCATCAGATCACCAAAATACCTTTTTATGAATTTTGAATAATTGAACTCTGCTAATAATCGAAATCTAATCTATCAACCAGAGGAAAACAAAATCCTTTGAGCGGGTAGGAAACCAGAAGTCCACCGTTAACCATAAGAAATAGAAATGATAGCTTATGACCGAGTGGGCAGGTGCGGCTAATGCGGCATTGCTTTCCACACCGGGCCATGAGCTAGTCAACCCCTTCGGTGGACTGAACGGATAGATAATTGGAGTCCGCCGAAAACCATGAGAAAAACGGAAATGGCCGCTCGTGACCAAGTGGGCAGGTGCGGCTAACGCGGCATTGCTTTCCACACCGGGTCATGAGCTAGTCAACCCCTTCGGCGGACTGAGCGGATAGAGAATTCGAGTCCGCCGAAAACCATAAGAAAAACGAAAATGACCGCTCGTTACCAAGTGGGCAGGTGCGGCTAACGCGGCATTGCTTTTTTACACCGGGTCATGAGCTAGTCAACCCCTTCGGTGGACTGAGCGGATAGAGAATTGGAGTCCGCCGAAAACCATAAGAAAAACAGAAATGACCGCTCGTGACCAAGTGGGAAGGTGCGGCTAACGTGACATTGCTTTCCACACCGGGTCATGAGCTAGTCAACCCCTTCGGCGGACTGAGCGGATAGAGAATTGGAGTCCGCCGAAAACCATAAGAAAAACGGAAATGGCCGCTCGTGACCAAGTGGGCAGGTGCGGCTAACGCGACATTGCTTTCCACACCGGGTCATGAGCTAGTCAACCCCTTCGGCGGACTGAGCGGATAGAGAATTGGAGTCCGTCGAATACCACCTTGCCTGTACGATGCTTCCCTCTTGCCTGGAGTGCAGCCTAAATTGATCTTTTGGTCAGGTGCGGCAGGAGCAACATTGCTTTTCCTAAGATGAACCAGGCTGCGGGTCTCCTGCAGGCACTGCTTGAGGGTACCAAGGAGTGTTCGAAGGTCACAAACTAAGATGATCTGCTGGCAGGTGCGGCCGTAGCGGCATTGCTTTCCATGCGTGATCATCAAAGTTGTGGCGATATCCTATGAATGGCATGGTAGAGCTGACCGCCACTCTGTCCCTCCAAAATGCAGAAGTGGGGTTAGATACTAGCCGGGATCCGAGGTTCAGTGTCCTGCCATAGTAGAACCGACAAGCTCCCACTACACGGTGCGAAATCTCCCCGCAACACGTGGTCTTGGTGGTGTTACGCTAATAACAGCGGTTCTAAGGGAGGTTTTTGCTGAACTTGTCGATTTCTCCTGGTATACGGCGATATTTTTAATTGCTCATACTCAACATGTCAGCTGTCATAGGAATACTTGAAGAAGTGTTAGCAAAAAGCTTTTTTATTAACGACCAACAATTTATAAGTTGCGAAACAGATAGAAATAAAACAAGGGGTTCAGGAATAAAACCGCTTCAAGTCATCACCACTCCATGTATGCGGTATGTTTTCTCCCTCAAATGTCTGTAGCCAATAGGCTCCCTTTTCGAGGACCTCCTTGATGATGAACGGCCCAGCCCAATTGGGATCGAGCTTTCCGACTGAGCCAGCTCTTGCCGCAGCGTCTACATTTTTAAGGACTAGATCTCCCACTTGGAAGTGTTTGATCCTTATATTCTTATCAAAGTAACGAGCCATTCTTCTCTTGATTTCTTCCTGCCTGATGGCGGCTTTGTCCCTAATTTCCTCAATATGCTCCAGACTAAACCTCATTTCTTCATTGTTCAGTTCGAGCCAGTCTTCCTCTCCTTGCCTTGCCAGCAGGACCCTAGGTGACGGGACTTCAAATTAAACCGGAATCAGTGCTTCTGACCCATGAGAAAGTTTGAATGGGGTTTCCTTTGTTGATGATGAAGGCGTCGTTCTAAGGGTCCAGAGGACCGAGGGAAGTTGCTCCGCCCAGCTGCCCTTGGCGTTCTGCACTTTTTTCTTGACCAAATTGAGGATCTGCTTGTTGGCTGCTTCCACCTGACCATTGCTCCTAGGATGATGGACTGATGCAAAGCGCAGTTCTACTCTAACCTGCTTGCAGAAATCTATCATCTCGGTGATGTTGAATTGTGGTCCATTATCGGTGATGATTGCCATAGGGACACCATGCCAGCAAATTATCTCTCCCCAAATAAAATTTTTCACAACCTGAGTTATTGTCTTTGCCAGTGCCTTGGCCTCAATCCACTTGCTGAAGTAATCAATCATGACAATGATGAAGCGTCGCTGCCGCTTGCCATGGGGAAAGGACCAATGAGGTCCATCCCCTAGATCGAAAAGGGCCAAGGGTTGCGATCGACTTGAGAGGTTGTGCTGCTTGGTGCTGTAGTGGAGCGAACCTTTGACACTGAACACATTTTTTGACATAAGCTTCGGAATCTTTTTTCATCGTCGGCCAGAAGTAACCTTGCCGTTGGATCCTTCTTTCCAAGGTCCTTGCTCCTGAATGGCTCCCACATTCACCAGAGTGGATTTCTTGGAGGATAATGGGGACTTCATTTTCTGGGACACATCTTGCCATGGTGGATAGGAAGGTCTTTCTGTAAAGGATGCCAGATATTAAGTAGTAGTGCGCTGCTTTTAACCTGAATCTCTTCTTATCTCTTACTGACTGATGCAGGTTCCTAGTGGAGAGATAAAGTACGAAGGGATCTATCCAAGAAGGATGTTGATCAATTTGCATTATTTCTCCCTCCTTTATTGTCGGATGAAAGAGCTCCGAGGTCGTTCCTCCTGATGGAAGTCTGTATTTAGCAAGAGCGTCTGCTTCCTCATTCTCCATCCTCGGGATGTGCTCAATGGTGAAGCTTTTGAACTTGCCAACCTCAACTTTCACAAGTGTAAGGTACTTCCTCAACACCGGCTCCCTAGTCTCAAAGTTGCCCAAAACCTAATACGCCATTACCAGGGAGTCAGTTTTTACGTGGACATGGTCGATTCCGAGTTCCCTAGCAAGCCTTAAACTTGCCAGGAGGGCTTCATACTCTGCCTGGTTATTAGTCACTGGAAAGTAGAACTTGACTGACTGTTCGAGCTTGATGCCATTTGGGTTTATTAGGACCACCCCTGCCCCGGAGGCGTTCTTACCTGAATCCCCATCAACGTAGACGGTCCAAGCCAGAGGAGACCTTTCTTCCTGCTCGGAGCCATACTTTGCGGTATCAATCAGAAAATCTGCAAGCACCTGTGCCTTGATGGCTGCTCTGGGTACATAGGAGATCTCAAACTCGCTCAGCTCCATGGCCCATTTAGCCAGCCTGCCCGAATGTTCGGGCTTTTCCAACACACTCTTTAAAGGTTGATCAGTGACTACTTGGATTGAATGTGCTTGAAAATAGGGACGGAGTCGGCGAGCTGTCATGACCAATGCCAAGGTCAGCTTCTCCAGAATTGGATACCTGGTCTCCGCCTCTTTCAAAATGTAGCTGACGTAATAGACTGGGAATTGCCTCCGATTTTCCTCTCAGACAAGAACGGAACTGACAGCTTCAGGACCAACTCCCAGATATAGGAGCAACATCTCCCCCGCTCGAGGGCTTTGCAACAAAGGTGTGGAAGTCAATTGTTTCTTTAACTGCTCAAAGGCTTGCGTGCATTCTTCCGTCCATTGAAATTTGGATGCTCCTCGAAGGGTTTAAAGAATGGGGCGCTCTTATCCCCAACTCGAGAGATGAATATCCCGAGTCCTGCTAGCCTCCCCCCTAACTGCTGAACTTCTTTTGGAGAGCGGGGGGGGGGGGGGGGGGGGGGGTGGGGGAGCCATATCAAGGATGGCTCTAACCTTATCCGGATTGGGGGCAAGGCCCTCTGGGGTGAGGAGATGGCCGAGAAATTTTCCTTTGCTTGCTCCAAAGGTATATTTTAGCGGGTTAAGCTTTACCCTATGCTTTCGTAAGGTGGAAAAAGTTTCCATTAGATCATGCAAATGTTGCGAATAGGACTTGCTTTTTACTAGGAGATCATCCACGTATACTTCAAGGTTTTTGCCCCTTTGTCCTCTAAACACGTGATCCATCATGCGTTGGTACGTTGAACCCGCGTTCTTAAGCCCAAAGGGCATCACAAGATAACAGTAACAACTGTCGTTCGTAATAAATGAAGTATGAGGGATATCAGGTTTGTGCATTCTTATTTGGTGGTAACCTGAGAAGGCATCTAGAAAACTCATAAAAGAATACCCTACCGCAGAATCAACTAGAGAATCTATCTGAGGCAGGGGGTAGCAATCTTTAGGGCACACTTTATTCAGTCGGGTGAAATCTACACACATTCTCCATTTTCCCCCCGATTTCTTAACCATTACAACATTCGAAACCCACTCAAGATACTGAATTTCTCGAATAAAACACGCCTTGAGGAGTTTAGCAACCTCCTCCCTGATGGGTTCCGCCAGCTTGGTTGCAGCATCCCTCTTCTTTTGTTGCACCGGCTTGGCAGCTGGATCGATGTTGAGATGGTGGCAAGCCGTGTCTGGATCGACTCCCGGCATATCCTCTACTGACCAAGCGAAGACGTCCAGGTTCTTTAGCAAGCAGGGGATTAACTCTGTCTTCTGATCCTCTGGAAGTTCTGCGTTGATAGTGAGCTTTCTTTCTTCTCCTTCTGCGATAGGAACTTCCTGCGTCACCTGGGCAGGTTCCAGTTGAGCGCCTTCTTTATCCGCAACAGCCTCTGACTGGGTAGAAATCTCCGCCACTGCTTGGAAGATGGGAGGAGCAGGCTCAGTCACATTTACTGTTCGCAGGTAGCACTCTCTTGAATGCATTGGGTTGCTTCGGACTCTACACATCCTGCCATCAACATAGAATTTCACAGCAAGATGATAAGTTGATACCACTGCTTGGTATCTATTCAGTAATGGCCTCCCAAAGATGGCGTGGTAGCAGCTTGGAGCATCCACCACTACAAACTGGATTGGTCGGGTGGCTCCCCCGAGATTTACGGTGAGGGTGACGCTTCCCTCCACCTCCTTTCTTTCTCCAGAGAAACCATAGAGTGGCCCTTCGGTGGAAAGCAAAGGCTTTCCGGTTCTCAGGGCCTCAAAAGTTGTCTTGAACAGAAGATTAACTGAACTACCTGTATCAATAAGGATCCGGTCTACGGTGTAATCTTCTATGGCTGCTTTGACTACCACATCATCGTCAAATGGATTGGCCGTCTGAGGCAGGTCTTCCTGACCAAAAACAATATCGACCCCAGAAGGGGCAGAAGAGAAGGAGGAGGCAACCTCTGCCCGAGAAACCCTCGCGAGTGAAGATTTCTTTGTGGCTTCGGCTCCTGCCCCTCCATGATGAAAAAGAGCCGCCCGAGGGGACCCTCATCGTCTGCGTCGAAGCATTCAGGCCGAATGTTGATGGGCCCTAGCCGGCCGACGTCCTCCACTTCCACACACTCCATCTGAATTCCTGCCACCTCCTTGACCTTAGCGATAGGAGGCTTCGAAGAGTTCCCCCTCTTATCCAAATCTTTGATCTTTCCTTCAGCGATCAGTCTATCAACTAGTTGCCGAAGGGCTTTGCAATCTTCAGTCAAGTGGCCCTTCTCCCTGTGGAATTCGCAGAATTGTGAGATATTTCTGGGCTTCCAGTCTCTTTGGAACCCTTGGCCATTTTCATCTGCTTTCTTCTGAATGATCTGGATGACTTCTTCGAAGTCGAGTCCCAGATCCGAGAACTCTGCCGAGGAGCTTCTATCGCGCGGCTGTGAGACTGGTAAAGCATTCTGGTAGATAGGGAGGGCTTGAAGGGGAACGGCGGGAGCGGCGGCCAACGACAGTCTCTGCTCACGAAACTGTTGATGGCCAATGAAAGGTTTCTTGTGGTGGAAGTTTCGCCCCCTCTGAGAAGGGGGTTGGGAATCAGGTCGAGGGGGCTTGCTATGATGGTGACTGCTGGAGGAGGTGTTGGCAGCATCCCTTCCTCCAGCCTTAGCTGTCAGGGATGAGATGTAGGTGGGATTGGCATTTTCTCCCTCAATAAAGCGATTGGTTATCGCTATCAACTCTTGGTAGGTAGACGGCGCCTTGGTTGTCACTTTGAACTTCAACGGACCTTCCCAGAGGCCGTGAATCAAGGCAACCTTATAGTAGTCGGGGTTCACATTCCTCACCCCCTAGATCTCTTTCTGAAAACGATCAACGAATCGTGCCACTGATTCGTTATCTCTCTGCTTGATATCAAAGAGGGCTGCCAGCCCATCTTTCCTTTTCTTCGAAGTGGCAAATCTCAGGAGGAGTTCGCTGCGGAACTCGGCAAAGGAAGAAATTATGCCTGGAGGCAGCTCATAGAACCACTCCCTCGCTTGCCCCTCGAGGGTGGTGACTAGAAGTTTGCACTTTAGGGCATCGGAAAGGCATCTTAAAGCGACTGCCCCCTCGAACGCCTGCAAATGGGAAACTGGATCAGTTTCACCCGAGTAAAAGGGGAGACGCGGTTCTCTGAAATTGCTGGGTGCGGACTCCCATCGGATTCTATCAACGAAAGGAGAGGGGGTGTCAAGTTCGGCGGATAAGCGGACTGACGCCCGGGGGTCCGCGGGCTCTGCGTACTGCCGATCAGCAAAGTCAAGCCGGCGGGCTAGGGCTTCCCTGGCCGCTTCCCTGAAGAAATCCGTCAAGGGAGCGAACTGATCGTTCTGAGGCCTCAGGGGAGTCGCGGGCTGAGCTTGGTGGCGGGACTGAGGAGTTGCTGCAGGTGACCGCTGAGGAGGTGGGCGAGCTGGGGCTTCAGCAACGTTCTCCGCGACCTGGGGAGCAAGCCACTGAGTCAGCGTGAGTAGAGCTTGGCCAAGGGTATCGAACCGCTGATCAGTCTCTCTGCGAGATAGCTCGGCTTCCCAGCGATATTGTTCCAGCGCCTCCCACAACGAGTCCTCGGGCGAGCTGGAGCGGTCGGACCGGCGAGCTCGGCGATCTGACATCTCTGTCCGCAAACTTCAAAAATGCTTGTATCTGAAGGTCGCATGTTAACTGTTGATGCTCGAAATGCGACGGACTCGGGCACCACCAGCTAACCGTTCGAGCACTAGGGAAAGAAGAAAAAGCAAACTGCAAACAGTAGTCTACTAAGCGGGTAAGAGAAAAGAGCGGAGAAGCCGTGAGCTACGGCGACACCAGACTTCGCCCGTCGCGGCCTGAATTCCACTCTAGCGACGGGCTTGATTTTGATTACAAATGGCGGGTTACAAAAGGTGGAAAGGAAATTGTGCGAGAAGCAAGCCGGAGTCCGCAAAGCTCGAGATCCGAGTCCGCAGCCTTTAACAAGTAGGCTCTTGGATTCGAGTCAGCGTGCCTCGGGTGCACCACTTCCCCCTATTTATAGGCTTGGGGGCCTGCCCAAACGGGCAGAGCTAAGATAACCGGCTGCCCGGTGTACAAGAGAACTGGGCAACGGTGACGGGAATCAAAAAGAAAAGAACAAGAAATCCGCGCGAGATAAGCGGACTGGGCTTGCGAGCTGGAGCAATTCCCGGCCATCCGAAGCGCCATCTCCCTGGAGTGACGCGACCTAGGCGGACTGGGCTTCCGAGATGGCGAATGAGCGATCTTGAATTCTTTGAGGAGCGGTCTGGGCGGACTGAGTATTGGAGTCCGCATTTAAGGTATCTGGGCGACCTGAGCGGACTGAGAATCGGAGTCCGCGGCTTGAGATGCCCAATTAAGAATACATCGACCGTGTTGCGGATTCTGGGGTTAACATAATCCATGGGAGGATTTGGTTGGCGAAGTTTGTGTTGTTTTGGAAGCTTTTCCCTGTGTAAGAGAGTTACTTTTGGATGACGGTAGCGCTTGGGACCCGAAAGATAGTTCTTTGATGTTTTCTCCTCTGCATGTAGCTCAATGTGAATTAGAAATTTTGTCGTGTTCGATTTTTCCTACTATTGAGACCGTTACTGATCCTGATTTGGATGAAATATCTAGTGGGTTGGAAGACATTTTGGCTGAGTTGGTAGAGTCATCCTGTGATGAATGTTTATCAGAGAGTGAATTAGGTGATGACGATCATACCGAGTTTTCTGTGAGGAATGAATCCACTGTTTGATCTTCCCGCTGATTTTGATGGCTTACTGGAGGATTTTTCCTGGACATTAAATCCGTGTTTTGACGGTGAGTATGGCTTAGCTCTTCCTCCGGAATAGTCCATGTCGACTCTCCCTCTAGTTCTCTTGACTCGTTTAGATGATTTGTTAGGAGACGAGCTCGTCATTTCTAGTCTGAGATATTTGGAGATGCATATGTACCTAGCTCCCCCATTAGGCATACATAGGACGGATGTGTGTGGGCGAGTTGTTAGTCGTCAAGTTCGGTCTTTCCATTCCATTTCGTATATCTGACTATGCTTTTCCTAGGATGGACCATTTAATTGATTGATTGGCATTGGGTAAGGTTTCGTGTTGGACTGCTAGTGATTCCTTGGCTATGATGCTTTTTGATGAGGTGTCCCATAGACACACTTATTTTCCAAACCCGATCGCACTCCTTTATCCTCCACCTTTTGATGATCCATGCATGCACACATTAGTGAATGTAGTTGGGTATGTTGAGTTGTGTCGCACACATTTCCTTTCGAATCTGGGAGCATCCAACTCTATAGTTGGTGGTGAGCGTTTCCCGCTGGCATTTCCTTATGACATTTTAAACCCAAATTTAAATCAAAATTTAAAACTACAACGTTGGACTCCACGGAATTTAAAGCACCCGCGCCACCTGACTTAGTCCCATTTTTTATTACTGTTGATTCAAGACAATTCGCACAAGAGTTTGTTTTGCATGTCCACCAATTGCGTAAGCACATTAAAGACACGCTAGCCACACAATATACGACTTATCAATCTAATGCTAACGTACATAAGAGGGTGTCTCCTTTTAAAATTGGCGATTTAGTTATGGCGCGTCTCATCCCTGAACGGTTGCCTTCGAGCACCATAAAAAGTTAGCGAATCAGCGAGCCGGTCCATTTCGAATCTTAAATAAGTTAGGAGAAAACACATTTTTATTAGAGTTACCCACTGATTGGGGAATTTCCCCTATTTTCAATGTTTCAGATTTAACGCCTTATGTTTCTCCATCACTTGAATTTTCTGCCTGTCCGTTTGGGTCCACTGAAATTTCTAATGGGTTTGGGGGTGAGCTTGTTCCTGGATCGCTCTCTACACCGGTCTCCACTGGAGGTACGTTGGATGTTGATGCAGAAAATTTTTCTCTTCTTTGATTAACGCTTTTACAAGGTTCCTAAGGACGACCTTTTTGCCTGACAGGATTATTCGAGATGAAGTGCTCTCCTTGCCATGCGGTGACAATCACCACTACTTGATTGCGTTGGCGTGATTGTCCAGCTTCTGATGATTCATGGATCCCAGAAGCGGAGGTGGCTCTTTTGGATGAGGATCTTCTCCGGCAGTACATTCAAGGCAACTCATCGGAGATGAGTACTTTTGAGTGGGGGAGGATTGATGGCGACGACGGCCCTCAACATGATGATGGTACCAGCATGCTTATGGATGAATGTGCCCCTCCAATCAAAGACACGCGTCGCCGTGACAAATATCTTGATAAGCGCCATCGCCGTTACAATCTCCGCCCGCGGCATCTTAATAATTAATTAATACATATAATTATTCTATTATAAGTATTAATTAAATATTCTGTTATTATTTTTATTTAATTTTTGCTTTGTTTGGACTCTATTATTATTTTCATGTTTTTGGGCTGCATATAGCCTTGGGATGTTGTAAACCTATAAATAGGCATGATGTTGTAGGATTTATTATTGAAGAATTGAAGAGAACTTGTAAAATTTGAAATTTCCTATTGATTTGGAAATCCCCTCTTCCCTCTCTCTTTTCTTCTCCTCTATAGCCGAATTTGGCTTCCTTTCCCCTATAGGGTTCAGCCATCCTTAGAACCGCCGCACTCCTCCTCTTCTCTCCCCTTCAAGGTCGCCGGCCATCCTCAACCTCCACCGTGAAACCGGCCCCCTCTCCCACTGCCGACTCCTCCTACGTGTGCCCCCCCATAGAGACAAGGTTCACCACCTTTTCTCTCTCCCATCCCTCCGGCCAGCCGAGTGCAAGAAGACGTGGAATTCAGGAACGTTGCTCCAGCATGACGCAAGGAAGGCGACAAGTTTTCTCTCCATCCACCGTGACTCCGGTGGAACCGTTGCAAGGCGATCAACTTTTGGCATAGATCAACTCCTAGATCTATCTCCGAGCGGGGTAACGAAAGTTTCTACAAACCTAGAGAATTATTTTTCCCTCTTGATAATTTCTGTGGTGGAAAACGTTGGCGTGCAATCTTGATAGCTTTGGAATCATCGTGGTTTTCTCGAACGAAATTTGTGTCTATCTTGATTTATTTAAATTCGAGAAGGCTTGGCGGGTCTCGTTTCTTTTTGTTGGGAGAGATCAACCATTTCTTGCGAATTGTATTTTTTTGGTAGATCTCTTTTGGTACAACTCTGCTCGTTCGGACGCAATAGTCATCCTTTTAGCTTGATCGAATCTCGGACTATAGCCGTTGTTCGGTCTCTAACGGATTGGCTACCCGTACAATAGCATCGAAACGTTTAAAATTGCAAACGTGCGGGCTCGAATAATTTTCTGTGCGAGTCGCAAATTAGTTGGAACGTCGAGAGAGAACCTTAACTGCGCTAATATTCGTGTCGCGCGTATAACGCTACATTAGGTAAACTAGTTCTAGAAGCTACCGCGGGGCGTTAGGTTGCTAACGCGCGGCGGTAAGTTATAGAACTAATTTTACTGGGCAAATCACCCTTTGGAGAACTATGCATACTTGAGAGAATTTGATCGTACACGCACAGAAGAATAAAAACACAGAAACTAACTTTATTAAAATTTGAATCAATAATAAGTTTTTAACGATTACAAAATCGTGATCCCCGTGATGCCGGAGATCGAAGGCGGTTAGAAAGAAACACTCTTTTGTTTTCTATACTGACGCGCTCCACAGACCAATTGGCTCTCTCCCTTTCCCTCCAAGAAAGGTCTTCGAGTCAGCCCTTCATCTCCATGCAAGGAAGATTCTTAGAGCTCCGATAGATCACCCGATCTAGACATCCCAACCCCAGGACGATTTCCCACAGAATCCTTCCTGGATTCTGACGACCTTCACCGGTCGATTTTCATCACCACAAGAATGAACAGAAAAAAGGATTAAAAAAGAAGGTTCAAAGAAACTAAGATTAAAGTCTCCCTCTTGATGATTTCTCCATATTGCGATCCGCGGCTGGTGCTTGAGATCTCTGTGTGCTTGCATCTGGTCATCTCTTTATACTTGATGTACTCCTTGGATCGCTAGAGTTCTTCGTTCACAAACGGGAGGGAGGTAGAGTTCTATTTGTTCGATGAATACGGTTGGAACGAAACGCAGACAGGCAGCCGAGACTAGAATGCACAGACTTGTCCATTTTCATCTTGGGTGATTAGCACAGAAACTGAGGTGTCTTTATATATGTCTTCATGAAAATAGGCTACCGCCGATGGTAAGACTAGTGCCCGGCGGTAGGTTCGCGCGCTTGATGTGCCAGCTATCCTCCAAATTTGGAAAAATATTCAAAACGAATATTTTCCTTTTTCCAATGCTAGAGTGGCGCGATAGGAAGATAACGCCCAGTGGTAGTCTTGACTCAATGCACTCAACACCTTGGAGCATTAAGTGGGTTACCGCGGCGCGGTACCAAGCTAGAGCCCGACGGTAGTGCTTTGTCAACGCACTCAACTCCTTGGAGCATTGAGTGGGTAACTGCGATGAGGTACTAAGCTAATTCCTAACGATAGTGCTGTCTCAACGCACTCAATGCCTTGTAGTATTGAGTAGGCTAGCGCGAGCGGCAGGACTAGAGCCTAGCAGTAGGTTCTCGAGAGCTCTGTACAATTAATTCCTCAAGCTATCGCCTCCGGTATCACCTGTCGTTACTCCTGGCGTTAATTAAGCTTGCACAGCGCGATACAGGTTAATGCCTGCGTGGTATTTTACCGAGCGCTCCGTCGAATTAATTCGAGGCTACTGCTTGGCGGTAAATTCTATTGCTCGGTGTTAGTATCCATAAGAGACTTCTTTTTCTTTGCGTGAACTTATCAACCTGCACATTATATCAACACAAGACGTGATCAAATAAAACCTAAGATTGGATATTATCAAACAATGACAGTATGAAACATCAGCTCCAACAGTCGCAAGCCACGACCTGATGCTAACTGTCGATTGTATTTGTAAAGTCCGCACTGATCCCTTATGCAAGTCAGAACCAAGTTCCTGGCTTCTCAGCGCTATCTACACAATCTGCAATAGCAAAAAACGGTTAACTTCTCAAACCGTACAAATACAAAAACCTGCCTGCAGCAATCACCCGAGCTCACTTACTGTTCATTCTTCATACTTATGATGTGACAGGGGGCCCTATTTATAAGCCCGTAGATGAGTGTGGTCACCGCCCTAGCCGATAGGATAACCACCCATCTCGCGGTGAGCACAAAGCGTATCCGGCAGCACCGACACAAAATCAGTCCACCTTGTCACCCCGACTAGGTAAGACAGTCAGTCTTCAAAGGTCGCACCATTAAGGTTTGATAGAAAACTAATCTGCTTTGAACACCACAAGGCAAAAGCTAGGACCTGTCCGCCACACTAGTAAGACTACCTTTATTTGAGTCTTATGCCCAGAACCGTCGCTTTGTGTTGACACCAACTTTCGAGGAGGTCAACGCCACAAATCGCCGATCCTGCCGGCAAGTACTCGACCGTATACCACAGGAGAAAAGAAGTAAACATATATAAATATGAGTTTAGTCCACAATCATATTGTAATATATGTATAAAAATTCCATACCAGGTATAAAACTAAACAACAAGTAATACTTAATATCATAGGAAGATAAAAGGGCTCATGCCCGGTACATATAATCTCACTACATAACGTTCGCAAAAGTAAAGCTACAAGTCACTCTCTGATCCTATGACTGATGCTGCTGCTGCTGCTGCTTCCCCACCGGGGCTAGGCTAATTCACCTCCTCCAGGATATGCTGGTTTCCCTGGTGCTACACCCTATCTCCAAACTGGTGTCCCTGGTGTTATGCCCATGAGGCCGTGAGTTTAAACTAATTCTTGGTCCCCTCCCTTCCACCTGTGACACATAGGCACCATGCGGGGGAGGATGAAGGAAAGGGACTGAAAGTGGAGAGTAAGCAAAAGCAGGTACAGTGGCCCTATCTAACATATGCTAAAGGTATCTACCACAGTAATAATGGATACATGAAAGAACAGAAAGTAAAAGTAGTAATATGATAGAAGCAGTAGAATAAAGTAAAGGTTGAACAACTAACAATCATCACAGAGAAAATAACCTTATTTTATAAGAATGCCCATACAGACTTATAAGTTAAGCGGTCGTTTTGCAAGACCTAACGTATAAAAGATCTCATACAAATTTTTACGTTAGGGGTAGAGGTTTTATGCAAGGCATGTATGACATAGAATGCTATGTATGCTAAATGATGGATTTCACACAAGTGCAACACACACACTCGACTCTATACACACATACCTTTAGTTCCCCTATTTGGAGTTAGCTAAACTCTCAGGTACCTCTCGTAGTGGAAAATATAGGCAGTGGGTTGGGCCTCCCCACTCCTAGGTCGGTATTCATACTACCCAGTCTAGACTAAGTGTACTACTCGGTACACCTACAGTCAGGTGCTGCAGAGTCTCATGTATTAGTGCTGGTAAAACCACCATTCTGTTATGGGCTAAGTGAACACTTACACTTGTCGAGTCAACATATCGACGTCGGTGTGAACGACCGTCTAATAACGAGGACCTACCACTTAATGCACATGCACACATGCTGTAAGAGCTCACGAGCCATCATCTCTTCAAACTTAATGCATCTTTATATCAACACCGAACCCACCGCTCGTTAATCTATACAAACTATCCTCCCGAAATGATGGGGTGAGTGTATGTGACAGTGGTTAATTAAAGGTCACTCTTTTAGTCGGTTTATTCTTACAGTTTAGGGTTAACCTTGGACTGCCCAGGGCATTCCTTATGAAGGGCTCTCGAGGGCAGTAGGAACTACAATGGGCTGAAGCCCAAAGTTCCCTTTTTCAAGGAACTTACTTTTATGAGTTCTATTTATTACCAAACCTTTTTCCCATGTTGCCTTTTTGCTAATCCTAAGTGAATTTATACTCCCTGGGAGAAGACAAAACTCCATCGACCCCGAGCACAACCCTAAATCCATGTTACCCAAACTACTTAAAACATGGCCCTAAGGGTGACCTCATCACGACTTCACCCAAATTTGGTGCACCCACTAAAATTTAACCAATGTATGGTCTACTATTCTACCCTGGAACCCTGAATTCACTATATGCAGACCATGTGATCGATCCAAAGCATATGAAGGTAAACACTCTGAATATATCGATCATCCAGATCCAACGGCTCCTACTCATCATCCCCGATGAGCCAAGGGCCATGATTGACTTAAACTGGATCCATTACAACTCTATTTACCGACCGCCCGAACGCCTCCCTAGCCAGTCACCACCACCACCACCTTTGTTGAGGTGGTGGCTATCGCCTAGTGGCAGCACAGCCGCCGTAGGGGCATATTCTGGCAAACCCGAGAGGTTCGTATTCATGGAAAAACTTGGATTTCTCCTCACTAATCAGGCTCAATTGAGCCCAATTTCTCCACCTAATGATCAAGAGATCTTGCACAGGAGAGAAGGAGATGGACTATACCTGTAGGCGAGCTTGGCGACGTGTGAGGTGGGGGTGTTAGCCGATGATCTCAATTATCCTCCTTAGCGAATTCTCAACATCGCACCTAAACCATTGATGTAAACGTTCGTTTTGATTGCTTGGAAGCTTTTAAAGCTGATGGAGGGGTTTTTTTTGGGGAGTGGGAGAGTCTCCACTGAATGGACATTAATAGCCATGGAGTTGGGTGTTCGGCCATGGTACATTGGTGCCTTTTTCATATGCAGGCCTTGCTGGAATTGATGACAATCTCCTCCCAAAGGTCAGGGGAGATGAATGGAGGCCTAAGGGGGGAGGAATGTGGAGCCTCTTTGCATTCTCCATTATTCTCCCCTCTTTCTCTCTCTTCCCTTAAATGAAAACTCCACCTTCTCTCTCCTAGTCATAACCTCTAGCAGTTGTGTATATTCTAAATTGTTTGTACTTTTTCTAGCTAGTGGGCCATTCTAATTTGGCCTAGCCCATTTGGATTGAGTTGGTTTTGGCTTCCTTCCCCATTTTGGGCTTAGTTTGACCTAAGTTGACTTGGGGGTGTTTACATGATGCCATGAGTGGGTTTACTGGTCAACTAGGCGTCTTGAGTCCCTTGCCACCACCAACCATGTCCATTAGTAACTTGGTGCCATCCACTTGGTCAAATTAGGGCAATTTGACCTAACTAGGGTTTGGGTTGACCCTAGTCAATTCCACCCCTTGGCTGACCCCTAATGGGTTATTTGGGCATTCAAGGGTCCCTATGGGGTTGAGAATGACATGGTGGGGTCAAGTGTTCATGTTGAGAGTTATTGGACAAACCCTAGGTTAGGTGTCAAGGAACCACTATTTGCAGACAAAGCTACTTTCACCTATTTTTCTTAGGCATCCATGGTCCTCCTTATCTTCTAAAAGCTTTGTCATGAACTAGTCATGACAAAAGGTCCACCTAGTGGTCCGGTTATTTGTGGGATGTTACAAATCCAAATACATAAAATTAAAAATTTCATCCCCGAAATTAAGATTAGGCCTACGGGGTTTGCACTGAAAATCAAAGAATATGAAATTCATGGGTGGTTAAGGTTATAACTATCGTGAAGAGTTCCGGATACTTCTTCTGCATAACGTACAGAGGCTCCCAGGTGTGTTCCTCCTGTCTGTGATTCGACCATAGGACCTTGACCAATGGGACCTTCTTTCGCTGCAAGACTCGAACCTTCGGGTCATCTATCCTGACTTGCCTCAAGCAGATAGATTGGTCGAATGCCACTAGGCCAACCGTAGTGGAAATCTGCTACTTCGGCCGTAGGAGAGCTCTTCTAAGAGAAGAGATGTTGAATACATCATGTAATTCTGCCAACACGAGTGGTAGCTCCAGTCTATAGGCTATGGGGCCGATCCTTTCCAAAATCCTGCAGGGCCCCATATATCTTGGACTGAGCTTCTTTCACCCGCAAACTCGCGAGACTCCATGCATCGGGCGTATCTTCAAAAATACCCTGTCACCAATCTTAAATTTCAACTGATGATGACGCGCATCATAATATTTGGCCTGTCAACTCTGGGCCTCCAGTATCCTATCCCAAATCAAGGGTACCTGAGCATCTATGTCTTCCACAAACTCCAAGCCAAGTGCCTTTGGATCCTCGTCCTGGATTCAAGATAGTAGAGTCCTGCTCCTTTGTCCGTACAACGCCTCATGGGGAGCCATGCCTAGGCTGGAATGATGACTGCTGTTATAAGAAAACTTGATAAGCAGCAAGAGTTTCTCCAACGGCTCACTGCGATCCAGGATACATAAGCGTAAGAGATCCTCCAATGTCCGGTTTGTACGCTCCGTTTTCCCATGTGTCTAGAAGTGGAAAGCAGTATTGTAAGTCAATCGAGAGCCCAAGTAATCCTGAACTGTTCTCCATTCCCTAGACGTGAACCGACCATCCCAATCTGATACGATCATCTGGGGTACTTTATAATAGCGGAAAACTGCTCCACAAATCTCCATACTAGAACTCCTACTGGATCGTCTTTCCTGACTAGAATAAATCGGGCAACTTTCATCAGTCTTTCAATAATCAACCAGATAAAATCATTTCCTACATGGGAATGAGGGAGTCCATGTATAAAGTCCATCACTATGTCCTCGAACATCCACTCTTGCACCGGTAGTGGCTGCAGCAATCCTGCCGGGCTTTTACATTCAGCCCTCATGAGTTGACAAGTATCGCAGTGCGTCACAAAGTAGGTGATCTCCTTCTTCATGCCTGTCCAGTACATGGTCCTCTTCAGATCGGCCGTCATCTTAGTGATCCCAGGGTGCACTGAGTACCTACTTATGTGCGCCTCAATCAAAATATCTTCTCGTAGCTGGCCTCACTCTGGTATATACACTCTTCCTCTGAAGCACAATAGGCCATCTTTCAACGTATACTCCCCAGCCATGCTTGCCTCTAATGCTCTGAATATCAACTCTAGATTGGCATTTATGCCACTGCCCGTCCCTGATGTGATCCTGAATGTCACTGGTAGAGACCATCGATGCTAAATACTCCTTGTAGAGTTTGGGATTTGCCTTGGACACCAAGGAGATCTACATACCCTATAGTATCCGAACCAGCTCCATGGCCATCATATGGGGTCCAACTCCTGTTGTGGTAGCCCTCCTGCTAAGAGCATCTGCTATCACGTTTTCCTTTCCTAGGTGGTAATGCATAATGTAATGATAATCAGATAAAAACTCCACCCATCGTCACAGGTGCATGTTTAGCTCTTTTTGCGTGTCTACGTACTTGAGATTTTTGTGATCAGAGAAGATATCACAATGTACTCGATAGAGATAATGCCTCCAGATCTTCAACGCAAAAATTACCGTCCCCATCTCCAGATCATGTACTGGGTAATTTTGCTCGTGCTTCTTCTGTTGGCAAGAAGCATATGCTATCATGTGTCCGTGCTTCATCAGGATGGCACCCATTCTATAGTAGGATGCGTCGGTCTAGACTTGGAATCCTTTCTTCCCAGAGGGGAGGGCAAGGATCAGGGATAAGGTAAGCCGACTCTTCAGTTCCTGGAAGGCAAACTCACACTACGGTGTCCATACAAACGACGTATCTTTCTTTATCAGAGACGTAAGAGGGAGGGAAATCCGAGGAAATCACTCTACGAACTTCCGGTAATATCCGGTGAGTCCAAGGAAACTTTGTATGTCGGATGCTGTCTTCAATGGAGGCTAATCTCGTACTGCTTGGATCTTTTCCAGGTCCACTACTAACCCCTCCCCACTGATGATGTGGCCAAGAAAGACCACCTCCTTCAACCAAAACTAGCATTTACTGAACTTAGCATATAGGCTGTACTCCTGGAGTTTCTCCAAAGTCAGTGCCAAGTGTCTCGCATGCTCCTCCTCCATATTCGAGTAGATGAGAATGTCGTCTATAAATACGATGACAAAGATGTCGAGATAGGCCTCAAAAACTCATTTCATAAAACTCAGAAACGCTAACGGTGCATTCGTGAGGCCAAATGGCATCACTGTGAACTCATAAAGGCCATATCGGCTACTGAATGTGGTTTTCGGGATGTCCTCCACCTGGATCCGAAGCTGATAATACCCCGACCTCAAATCTAGCTCCGAGAATCAATGAGCTCCCTCCAACTGATCAAAAAGCTCATCTATTCTCATTAGAGGGTACGTTTTCCATACTGTCAGCCTGTTCAACCCTCTGTAGTCTATATATATTCTGAGAGTCCAATCTTTCTTATTTACAAACAATACGAGGGCTCTCCACGACGAGGAGCTTTGTCTGACGAACCTGGATTCGACCAACTCCTGTAATTGATTATAGAATTCCACTAACTCCTTAGGGGCCATCCGATATGGAGCCCTAGATACTGGCTTGTCCCCCGACATTTGTTGGATCCAATAGTCCTTCTCTCGGTATGGTGGCAGTCCAGGCAGTTTCTCTTGAAAGACATAAGTGAAATCCCATACAACTGGGATGTTGGAGATAGAATCCTTCTCCTCGATCATCTCAAACACACCTTAATAGACCTCGTCTCCCTGCAGATGGGCCTTGACGTCCTGGATAGAAGTGAGCAAACAGCGGGATACCAGAATAGTACCTTTGAAGGTCATATAGGAGTCGCCTTATCTCAGCACGACCTTCCTTACTGGGCAATCAATCTGTGCATGGTTCTAAGTGAGCCATGTTATTCCTAAGACGAGATCAAAGTCCAGTAATTCCAAGATCGTCGTCAGAGCCTCAAATGTTAGGACATCGATGGTCACCTTCAGGAGGCATTTTGTAGTAGATAGGATCTCCGTCCCATTGGGAAGACTCACCCTCCTCGTGGCTCCCGTGAAATGTTAGACCTTGTCCAAGTCCTTAACAAAATCCTCTAACACAAAATTATGCGTCGCCCCCGTGTCGAATTAGGTATGGTTAGGCTTTCCACATACCACTACTATTCCCGAGTTATTAAATGATCTTAGGTGGCTCGTTGTAAAGTTTTCTTCCTTAACACTACTAGTTTAATATCAGTTCTACTATTTATGGAAAAGAAAGAAATGAATTGAAATTACTAGCATACCTGCTATAACCCTATCCGGGTTCCGGGGTTTAGCAAAGTCTAAAGCATACATTTGATCTCTGTCCGAACTACGATCACCGCCTTGGAATCCACCTCCTCGACCACGTCCCCGACCCCTGAATTTGTTATACAGGTGGGGTAGCCTGTGGTGCTGGGTGTGGTCCCTGTCTCCTGGGACAATTCATCCGAATATGCCTAGGCTGGTGGAAGTGATAACACACAAGTGGGGGAGGTACCCCATCCTCTGGCCTTGGCATCTCCCACATCTGTAATGGTTGAGGAGTCAACACTTCCGATTCCCTTTTCTTCTATCTATGCTTCAGGCGGGGCTGATCACCATTCCTCCGATCCCTATAATGTTCCCTCCTACCACCAATAACCATATCGTGTGCCGGTCTTTTTCCCCTGCCTCGCACCGTGAGCTGGTCTGCCTCCAACTTCTTTGCCATTTCCAGGATCCAGGCTAGTCTATCGGTAAAGATGAAAAGGAGGGTCTGCCTCAGGTTGTCCCGGAGGCCCTTGTAGAACCTCTTGGTATAGCCGACATCATCCAGCTGGTATGAATAAGCGAAGCGAGCTAAGTGAGTAAACTCCTAGTAGTACTCCAAAACCAACCTGTTACCCCGCCTCAGTAGAAAGAACCTGTCCTCTAGCTCATCCCTCATTGTTTGTGGCATAAAGTGCTCCAAAAATTTCTATCTTGAACTCGTCCCATGAGATGTTTGTGCCCTCCAATCCCATATAGGCAGTGTCCAGAAGAGACTTCCACCACCTCTTTGCATGGGAATCCAAACATGAGACTGCTAAGGATACAACCATATCAGTCAGGCATCGTATTCTATCAACCTTCTCGTGGATGATGTTTAGCCATTCCTTAGTCCATACAGCTGACTCCGTCCCTAGATATGATGGAGGGGAAAGGCCTCGGAAGACACTCAGTAAATTTGCCCCGAGATTTGGTTGGGGAACCAGGGCTTGTCGTGTCTTAAAACCCTTTAAGATGGTCGTCAGTGTCTGTCCCATCTCCAATTGCTGGAACGAAGTAGGAACTGGCGGAGGTGGGACACCATTCAGAACTGGAAGTGTTCCCTTTTCAATGGTCAAAATTCATTATAAGCATTGAAAGGGAAGATTTTTTTATAAGGTTATTACTAAGGTCTAGTTAAGAGTGGGCTGTTTCATGAAATTCTCCATATGGAAACACCATAGCTTACACTGCTTAGTTTGTCCCCAAACTAAACTCGAGCGGGGTGTCCATGGTTTGTGGACTTCTTTTCTTCGATTCGAGGTTTTTTCGCCTCTAATACTAGCTGAAAGACCCCCTTTTTGGGGTCTTATGCCATGAACCGCTGCTTTGTGGTGACGCTAACTTCCGAGGAGGTCATCACCACAAATCACCGATTTTGCGGGCAAGTACTCGACCATATACCACAGAAGAAAAGAAGTAAACATATATAAACATGAGTCCAGTCCACAATCACATTGCAACATATGTATACAAAATCCATACCAGGTACATCACTAAACAACAAGTAATACTGAATCTGATAGGAAGATAAAAGGGCTCATGCCCAATACATATAATCCTCACCACATAATGCTCGCGGAAGTAAAGCTACTAGTCACTCACTGATCCCATGACTACTGTTGCTACTGCTACTGTCACACCAGGACTAGGCTGGTTCAACTCCTCCTAGACGTGCTGGTTCCTCTGGTGCTGAATGCTGTCTCCCAACTGGTGTCCCTGGTGTTATGCTCATCAAGCCGTTAGTTTAAAATAAGTCTTGGTCTCCCTCCATCCCCCTTGCAACATCTAGGCACCGTGTGGGGGAGGATGAAAGGAAAGGGTCTGAAAGTGGAGAGTAAGCAAAAGCAGGTGATAGTGGCCCTATCTAATATATGCTAAAGGTATCTACCACAGTAATAATAGGTACATGAAAGAACAGAAAGTAAAAGTAGCAATATGATAGAAGCAGTAGAATAAAGTAAAGGTAGAACAACTAACTATATCACAAAAAAAGAACATTAGCTTATAAGAATGCTCATACAAACTTATAAGTTAAGAGCTCGTTTTGCAAGACCTAACGTAAAAAAGATCACATACTAAATTATATGTTGGGGGTAGAGTTTTTATGCAAGGTATGTATGACATGGAATGCTATGCATGCTAAATGCTGGATTTCACACAAGTGCAACGCACACACTCGACTCTACGCGCACAGACTTTTAGTTCCCCTATTTGGAGTTAGCTAAACTCTCAGGTACCTCTCGTAATGGCAAACAGTGGTAGTGCGTTGGGCCTCCCGATTCTTAGGTCGGTTTTCACACTACCCATCCTAGACCAAGCCTACTACTAGGTACACCCACAGTCAGGTACTACGGAGTCTCTTGTACTAGTGTTGGAAAAGCCACCAATCTTTTATGGGCTAAGTGAACACTTACACTTGCTGAGTCAACTTATTTACGTCGGTGTGAATGACCATCCGATAACGAGGACCAACCACTTAATGCACATGCACACATGCTGTAAGAACTCCCGAGATATTGACTCTTCAAACTTAAAGAATCTTTTTTATCAAAACCGAACCCACTGCTCATGAATCTATACCAACTATCCACCTGAAATGATCGGGTGAGTGTATATGATAGTGGTTTATTAAAGGTTACTCTTTTAGTCGGCTTATTGTTACAATTTAGGGTTAACCTTGGACTGCCCAGGGCATTCCCTATGAAGAGCTCTCGAGGGCACTAGGAACTACGATGTGCTGAAGCCCAAAGTTCCCTTTCGCAAGGAACTTACCTTTATGACTATCTATTTATTACCAAACCTTTTTCCCATGTTGCCTTTTTGCTAATCCTAAGTGAATTTATACTCCCTGGGAGAAGACGAAACTCCGTCGACCCCGAGCACAACCCCAACTCCATGTTACCCAGACTTCTTAGAACTTGGCACTAAGGGTGATATAACACCCTAGTTTTCCTGGAAATTCAATATTTTGGGGTACTGTTCATCGAACTCGAGGCTGTTTGACAAAAGTCGAAGGCCGTTTGTCGAACTCAAGGTTGTTTTATGAAATTTGAAGGTTGTTCGTCGAGCTCGAGGCCGTTCGATGAAATTTGAAGGCTATTCGTCGAACTTGAGGCCATTCGACGAAAGTCAAAGGACGTTCGTCGAACTCGAGGCCGTTCGACGAATGTCGAAGGCCGTTCATCAAACTCAAGGCCATTCGACGAATATCGAAGGATGTTCATTGAACTCGAGGCCATTTGACAAATGTCAAAGGCCGTTCATTGAGCTGTCTGTTCGAAGCATGTCTAGCAGTATTGTGGAGCCGTTCGACGAATGTCGAAGGCCGTTCGACGAACGTTGAAGGCCGTTTGACGAATGTGCAGGCCATTCGTCGATCTATGTCCGTTTGACTAATTTTTGTTGGCTGAGCTGTGAAGCCGTTCGACGCAAGTCGCAGGCTTTTTTGTGGAGTTCCGTCTGTTGGCTTCTTAGCCGTTTGATTTCACATCAAAACTGATCCTAGGGCCCATGATCCTCTGCCCAAAAGTCTTATGTAGGGTTGAACAGTTTTCTCCCTCATTTCTTCTCATTCTTTGAGTTGACTTAGGGTTTGAGAGTTGGAGAGCGGAGGAGGAGGAAGGAAGCTTTCTATGCCTTTGACGGAGCTTCAGAGCTCAGATCATCGTTCCGAGGCCAGATCCGTGGAGAGGACGTTGAGGCACTCATTTTCATCAGTGCAAGGCAAATATTTCATGGCTAGGAAGAGGTAAGGTAACAACACTTCTCCTCTAGGTTTTAGGATGCGTGCATGGCATATACTATTTTTCTTGCTTCCTTTCAAGAATTTTAGGCACCGGATATCTAAAGTGAGAGGGATTCGGGTTGCCATGGCTCAAGAGGAGCCACCAGGTCGATTGTGTCCATCCCCGACATGATATTGCATTAGAAATCTACTTCGCTAGTGGATTAGGCATGGTGGGTGAAGCTGTTGTCGCGACCGTTAGTCCGACTCGGTGATGTTGCACATCGAGCCTTAAAGATTTTGCTAGAAATCCGTTGCGGCAAGATAGCATTTGTGATGTATGTCTCCCTTATTTCACGCGAGTATGTATAGTCGGTAGCAGACAATATTATCTTCGTGGTGATGGTAGATGGTTTCCTTGGAGCACGGGAATGTTACAGTACGAAAGGTAGATTAGGGTGATAAAGCTATGTGTTGTGATGTACAAAGGCTTGACTTGTCTCCGTGGTCGGCTGGCTATCCCATGACATGCAAGTCATGCGTGGAGAGTGTCCCGACGAGACAAGTCCCCTTCTATGAAACTGACGAGAATGCCAAGCATTGGGCAAGCCCAAGCAATGAAGCCTACGAGTGGGTGGGGTCCTGTGAGGGTTTTTAGCATCAGTTTGTTTGTTTGAATGGCAAAATCCTGACGTGAGAAGTCAGAGTTTGCTTGGGCAAGAGTTCCATGTAGTGGCTCTAATGCCGTTTGGGGAAATTGGAAGTACTCATGTATTTGCGGCTTAAACGCCGAAGGGGAAAATGGAAGTACCCGATTGATGATGCGTGATGATTTGTTAGATTCATATGTTTTAGGGTGCCTTGGGTGAAACCTAGGTTTGCATACATACTGCATTGTTGGCCCCTTTTACTATATGCTCAAAGTAGAAACATGTTTTTTGTGTGAGACATCCAACTTATTTAACCGCTTTACATGTTTATGTATATTGCAAACGAAGTGCTGACCTGTAGGGTGATGGAGTGCCCCGGGGTTCGCTAGGGACGGCTGGGAGGAGATGTGTTGGTGACACAGTTGAGGTCATCCTTTGCTGACCCACGTTACAATATTTTTTTACAGGGAAAGGATCGCAAGCAGGAGTAAGCTCGCTGGCCAAAAAGGCCTAAGCCTCATGAAGTGAACTTTTATTTGCTTATATTTTAATGCTATGTTAAGATCCTTGAGATGTAATCCAGCTTGCATGCCGTGGTAGCCTAGCAGTGCTTTTGTACATTGATAGGATTGTTATTCAGTTCTGGACTCATGTTGTGTAAGGCCTTAAGGCCTTTTTGATACTCCTGGTTTGGTGGATAACTTCTAGTTTTGTTTGTTTGTTTCCGTTGTTTTATTCTGAGTTTTGAGTTGGGTAGTTTTATATAGTCTTTTAATGCTTAAGTTGTGGTGTCTGTATGTTATGGGGCCCCGGTCGGACCCACATTATACGGTCATTACAAGAGAGGTGTTACAATTTTGTATGAGGGAGGTTGGTGTCCAAGGCCAAGTTTAGTGAACGATTTAACATAATCAGACTGTGTAGAGAATTTATCCACATAGAAGTATTGCGGGACCATGAGTTTCATTGTGTTTGAGTCTTGCGAATAGAGACTGATTCATTTTACCTAGCTTTTGTTAAGGGTTCAAGCAATGAGGCGGGGATGTCAAGACCACGAGAAGAGGCTTCGGCAAGTAGTGCTACTGCTCCAGGCTCGTTTGGCATGGGGGTAACCCCGACCAATTTTTGTCGCATGCTTGCAGAATCAATGGTAGCGGCCCAAGATGCAGCGGCAGCGCAAAAAGTGTCTCCTATTTCTCAGGTAGCAACTTCTGCTACCCCGGATGCGGTAACAGCCGTGCCGGGTGGAGGGCCAGGCAAGAAGAGCCTTTGGCTGAAAGAGTGGTAGTTGGTCACGGAGACCGGTAAACAAAGTATTTCTTAAACTTCCATCCTCCAATGTTTAAGGGAGTCGGCATGCCAACCGATGCAAGGGATTTGTGGGCAAGGAATCAAGAACTTCTGAGGGCGGAAGAGATGCCAGAGGAAAAGAAATCTGAGTTCGTGACCTTCATGTTGGAAGGAGATGCTAAGTTGTGGTGTGTAAGACCCCCTTTTTTTTTTTTTTTTTTCAACCACCGGGGTCTTAGGCCCAGAACCGCCGCTTTGCGGTGACACCTTCACGTCCTGAAGGGTCATCACCACAAGGCGCCGATTCTGCCGGCCAAATCGATCACAGAAAGTAGCACAATTATTGAAGTAATAGTAAACAGTCCACAATAATAAAATCACATATATAAATAAGTAAGCTCCACGAAGGGAGTGTCCACAGAAACATCAGAGTACTATAAATACGGGCTTATGCCCGGTACAAAATGTCCTCACTACAAGTCTCTCATGCGGAAGCGAAACAGAAACCACTCAAGGTCGAGACTCATGGTCCCGGCTGTGTGAACTCCGGAGCTAGACTGCCCCATCTCTAGGCGCACCGATCTCTGGGGCTGCTCCTCCATGCTGGGCTCCACGATCCCCTAAATGATGCGGTTCGAAAACCGTTAGTCATAAAGACTAAGCCCTATCATCCCCTACCCCTTCCCCCCATGGCTCCTAGGTACCGAGCGGAGAGGAAGAAAGAGAAGGACATGAAGGTGGAGATTAACATGAAAACAGATAGCAGCGGAAACTAATCTAGCAAGTTGTATTAGGTGAGCAGTTAATAAGTTGTTGTAATAGGTCTAGCAGTAAGAAAAGCAATTAAATGAATTTAAACCTTCACTTATGCGAGAACACATAAGCAAAGGGATCTTTTACAAGGCTCCCATCGTATAAGTGTCCCATACCACTTATACCTTGGGGTGTCGGTTATCAAACAGCAGGGGTTATTATATATTGAAAATAACCTTGATTTATAAACTTGCCCACACAAGCTTATAGACCAAGGGGTCGTTTTGCAGGTCCTAATGTATAAGCGTCCCATTCCACTTATACTTTAGGTGTCAAGGTTGTTATGAATGATTATGATATGCAACTATATGGTGGGTATGTTATGTCATGCAGTGCAACTCACACACCCGACTCTGTGCACACAGACCTTTAGTTCACCCTTTCGGAGCCGTTACCTCCCAGGATACCTCCGTAGTGGCAAACGGAAGCGGTGGGTTGGGCCTCGCCCACCTCCAAAACCAGTAAAGCACACTGGTCTGACCTATCGTACGCCTCAACGCTTGGTGCACAAAGCGGACGCCTGCGTACTCTTGCCGGCTGGCGCACCGGACTTCTGTTGGCGGAGTGCTAATCACCCCGCCGAGTCAACGATATCGGTGTCGGTGCAATCGAACTCCCCGCTATCGAAAGACCCACCACCTTACCTTTTCCTATTTCATGCACATGCAAGTTAAATCGTAAGCACACAAAACCGAGCCGAAGCTCCCCGGACCAAAACGTCCGTCTCCAAACCAACCGAGCCGAAGCTCCCCGGACCATTCGTCCGTCTCCAAACCAACCGAGCCGAAGCTCCCCGGACCATCCGTCCGTTTCCAAATCAACCTTCCTGTGCCAACAGTGTTGTGAAGAGTGCAGCCCTAGTTACTAAGTTACTCTTGTTGATTTGTTATTTACAGTTTACGTTAGCCCAGGACTGCCCCCGGTATACCCCGTGAAGGGCTCTCAAGGGGCACTAGGAACCAAGACGGTGCATTACGGCCCGAAGTTCCCTTTCGCAAGGCACTTATTGTTATTGGTTGTTTTCCCTTAGCCCGATTCCCTTCTCATATTACGATAGACTATCCTAGGGTGATTTTTAAACCTTCCACTCCTCGGGAAAAGCGATCTTTCGCCAAACCCGAGCACCTCTTAACTCTAACTATCACCACTACTCACTACTCTTTATATCTTCATCAGATCATGTTCTATTGCATTTCACAATTTACTAAATGCAGACCGACCTAGGCTACATGTCGAACCGGTTATGCAAGGATCGATTACTCATCCAAATGCCCTAAACTATTTACTGGAGACTTATCTTGATATAAATAACCTAAATCCAGAAAATGGAAATTTTCCTAATTTATTTGGCATTTAATTAAATTCCTCGAAAATCCCAAGGGCCACCGGTTTGAACATGAACTATCCTAATTATTCATGCAAGGTGTCCAGCAAATTTATGATAATTAGTAGGCTATCTCAGAAGGCTAAATCCTAAGTATCATAATTTTCTATCATCAAAATAACCTGAAAAACTATTTGGAAATAATCTCTAATTTCTATAGTTTATGAATCAAGTACAGAAAATATTCTTCCAAAAATTCTAAATAATTTATGACATGAAGATTAAGCCCTAAAATTTGCACTGGCTAAGTTTCATAATTTTCCAGCATGTGTTCTATCCATAATAATTTTTTAAACATAACAGCCCTTTCTATCATTTGTGATTAAAGTACTAGATTTACTCAACATAAAATTCTATAAAAATTCAGGGATCAATGTTCTACTATTCAAGATCTAAATCCAGAATTTTAACTGATTATAATTAATGTAAAGGCTCCAAATAATTGAAACAACAAATTGGGCTAATAATTCTTTAACACATGAAGTATAATATATATTAATCATAAAATTCCAGAAAAATTACCATAAGTCTAATACATCCTAAAACTCCCTCCTTCCGAGTTTCATAATTTTTGGATTAGATTTATTGCTTAAAATAATTAAATTACATGTTTATCCTATCCCAAAATCTCAACTTTCGAGGTACCTAACTACCTCCAATTCCTTCACTATTTCAACCAGAGGGTTTTCATAATATCCTCCCCCTCTCCACCAAATTTCAAGGGCATACAAGAGCTTTTGCTCCTATGTCCTTCACAAACCTCAAACTCCCACCCGTTGGAGTTGAGCCAATCTCTTAGGGTAAAATCCACCCTAAGCCACACCATGTTACCCAAGAGGGTAGACATAGACTCAACAAATCAGTGGCCAACAACTTCAGCCTCTTTTGAGGAGATTTGTCCACTCCATCTCCAATCGTACTTTTCCCCAAAGTACCCCTCACCAAGACCTATCTAGGACTTGATACTTCCCTATTCAAAACTCGACCAATCGAGTAGAAATTTTCTACAGATCTTAATATTGATGCCAGGGACCACCACCCAAAATTTGGGGGAGTTTGGGCTTAATTTCATCTCCTAATTAATTTTATATTGTTTATTAATTTTTTACAAAAACTTTAGGCAAAAGTTCTCCAAAAATTCTCATTTTTGGACAGCCTCTCGATATACATATTATAGACCTCCAGTCCAAATTTCAAGTCATTTGGACATGTTATGAACCGTGGGCAACCATTTTAATTTCTGGTTAACCTTAGGTCTTGATCCCACCAAAATGAGTGCTGTGTTCAAACCACTCACCCAAATTGAATAAAATCAATTTTAAATTAAAGTAGACCCCGAGGGCTACAACTTTTGTGTCTGGTCATTTTTCCTAATTCGGCCTCTAAGTGCCTCATTTTGCAGCCTTAAAATATACTAAACCGAGTATATTTTTTCCTTATAAAATTATTTACATAATTTATAAATATAAAACGATTTACTGTTCATCTTCTTCATGAACCCGAACAGACACAGGAAAAATCATTTTTCCTGTAAGCATTCCGTGATCCGTTGCCGGCCGTCCGGTCACTTCCCTGGCCAGCCACCACCACCACCACCTCCGTTGAGGCGATGGCTAGCGGTCGGCGGTGGTTTGGCCGCCGGAGGTGGCGGTTTCCGGCGAACTCGAAATATCTTTTTCATGGTTTTTCCATGAAAACGAGAGATGGATCCGGCTCCGTTGAGCGCGAATCTCCTTTCTAAGAATCCTAAGATCTACCCATGAAAGAGAAGGAGTAGAGGAGGACCTTGTTCGCGGTTTGGAGGCGAGAAGAGCGACGAGGTGCCATGGCGCGGTGGTGGCGTTGCTGAACTCCTCTTTACAGCAAGAACAAGGATCTGCTTGGTTTGCTTGAGCGTGTAACCCTCTCCTCTTGTCCAAGTGGGCTTTTATAAACCAGGAAGGTGGGAAGGTGAATGGTTTAAGCCATTATGGCCATGAAGTTCCCTCCCCTTAATGCTTCGGTTATGATGCAGGGATAAGAAACGGCGAAAACTGAACAGGTATGTCCAGCTGGCGATTTCCTATTGGACCACCTTTTCCTTATTTATTATATAATTACAGAAGGAAAACGGCCGGAAGTTACTCCTGGTGTAACTTCCCAAGCCAGCATTAATTTCCACGCGCGTTAGAATTATTTCGGGCCTGAACCGTCGTTTCGGCCAATGTCACGGGCGTGACACATGGGTCACGGGCGTGACAGGCCCGGGTAGCCCATTCTGGGTTCGACGATCGTCGAACTGAGATCGACGATCGTCGATCGGTGGTCACGGGCGTGACACCTGTGTCACGGGCGTGACAGCGTCGGGCGGTTAAATCTGGTCGACGATCGTCGATTTGAGATCGACGGTCGTCGAACGCTGGTCACGCCCTAGGTCACGGGCGTGACCTCTAGGTCACGGGCGTGACATGCCCGAGCGGCAAATTTCTGGTCGACGATCGTCGAATTGAGCTCGACGATAGTCGAAGTCTGGTCACGCCCTAGGTCACGGGCGTGACATCCAGGTCACGGGCGTGACATGCCCGAACGGCAAGTTTCGAGCTCGACGATCGTCGAATTGAGGTCGACGATCGTCGAAGGCTGGTCACGCCGTCACGGGCGTGACACTCATGGTCACGGGCGTGACATGCCCAGACAGCGCGTTCGACGATCGTCTCGTGGAGATCGACGATCGTCGAAGTAGACACGCCCAGGTCACGGGCGTGACGGGCCGGTCACGGGCGTGACCAACCCGTGACCCGCAATATTGGTCGCTTTATTTCCCATTTTGGGCTTCCTAGGGTTCCGTCACGACCAATCTGACTCCTAGGGGTCTATCCGGAAATGGGATGTTACAAATCCCAATAAACAAAACAAAAATTTCGTCCCCGAAATTGAGGTTGAGCCTATGGGGATTTCTATCGGAATAAATTAAACTTGTAACATCCCATACGATCTTTCTATTGGGTTCAGGCGACCGTTCGTTTGATAACGAAGACAATCTCCCCAATAAACAAAAGATTAGCCCATACCATTCTGATTAAGTGTGCATGCCTAGGTCCTAGATTTCCCTTGTCTAGTCTTAACATTCCAAAACAAGAAGGCAGTTTATAGTATACCGAGAGGTGGTGAGATGTACCTGACTGAACAACTCCGGGTATCTTTGCCTCATCAGATCCTGTGGTTCCCAGGTGTGCTCCTCCTGACCGTGATTTCTCCACAGAACCTTGACTAAGGGAATCTTCTTGCGGCGCAAGATCCGCACTCCTTTGTCATCGATCCGAACTGGCTCCAAGTGAACAGATCGGTCTGAAGCTACCGGCCCTTCTGTGGTCAAAATCCGCTGCTCCGGGCGTAGTAGAGCCCTTCTCAGCGAAGAGATGTGGAAGACGTCGTGTAGAGCTACCAGCTCCGGTGGCAACTCAAGCCTGTAGGCTAGGGGTCCGATCCGCTCCAGGATCCGGTAAGGGCCCATATACCTAGGGCTGAGTTTCTTCCTCCGACCGCGCACCCGTGAGACTCCGTGCATGGGTCGGACCTTCAAGAACACTCGATCCCCTACCCGAAACTCCACCTGACGATGCCGGGCGTCATAGTATTTGGCCTGTCTGCTCTGCGCCTCCAACATCCTATCTCTGATCAGTCTCACCTAAGCCTCGGTATCTTCAACGAAATCCGATCCCAGCAGCTTCGGATCCTCGTCCTGAACCCAGGAAAGCGGGGTCCTACATTTCCTTCCATACAAGGCCTCATAAGGCGCCATCCTGATGCTGGACTGGTAGCTATTATTGTAGGAGAACTCGACCAACGGTAACATCTTCTCCCACGGCTCCCCTCGGTCCAGTATACACAGCCGTAGTAAGTCCTCCAAGGTCCGGTTGGTGCGCTCGGTCTGCCCGTCCATCTGAGGGTGGAAGGCCGTGCTAAAAGTCAACCGGGTGCCCAAATATGCCTGCACTGACCGCCACTCCCTGGATGTAAACCGTCCATCGCGGTCCGACACTATCGTCCGGGGCACGCCATGATATCGGACATACTGCTCCACAAACTTCCGTACCAGCACTCCCACCGAGTCATCCTTCCTGATCGGTATAAAGCGGGCCACCTTCGTCAAACGATCGACAATCACCCAAATCGAGTCGTTCCCCGTCCGAGACCGGGGAAGACCATGTATAAAATCCATCGCTATGTCGTCAAACTTCCACTCCGGCACCGGGAGTGGCTGCAATAGTCCTGCGGGGTTCCTGCACTCCGCCTTCACCAACTGACACGCCTCGCAATGGGTCACGAAGTACGTAATGTCCTTCTTCATGCCCGGCCAAAACATCGTCCTCTTCAGATCAGCGGTCATCTTTGTGATCCCCGGGTGCACGGAGTACCGGCTGCAATGCGCCTCCGTCAAAATATCCTCTCGGATCTGGCCTCCTGCGGGTATATATACTCTGCCTCTGAAGTGGAGCAAACCATCCCTCAGGGAATAATCCCCTGTCGAACCTTCCTCCAAAGCTCGGAACATCGGCTCTGCCCCCGCATCTGTCCTCTGTCCGTCCCGAATGCGATCCCGAATATCGTCAATGGCCACTATCGATGCCAGATATTCCCTATACAGATCTGGTTCATCCTCGGACACTAGGGATATCTGCATATCTCTGAATGACTGGACTAGCTCCATAGACATAACCTGGGGCCCAGCTTCGGAAGTGGCCGCTCTCCGGCTCAACGCGTCGGCCACCACGTTTGCCTTCCCTGGGTGGTAGTGCATCTCATACTGATAATCTGCTAAGAACTCCACCCAACGCCTCTGCCTGATATTCAGCTCCTTCTGAGTGTCCACGTATTTCAAGTTCTTGTGATCGGAGAAGATATCGCAGTGGACTCCATAAAGGTAATGACGCCAGACCTTTAGAGCAAAAACGACCGCTCTCATCTCGAGGTCGTGCACCGGGTAGTTCCTCTCATGGGTCTTCAGCTGGCGGGAGGCATATGCTATGACATGTCCGTTCTGCATCAGCACCGCTCCCATCCCTTGGTATGATGCGTCGGTATACACCTGGAATCCCTCCCTTCCGGATGGAAGGGCCAGGATAGGAGCCGAGATGAGTCGGTCCTTCAGCTCCTGGAAAGCCGCCTGGCACTGCGGGGTCCAAACAAAAGGTGCCTCCTTCTTTGTCAAAGATGTGAGGGGGAGGGCAATCCGAGAGAACCCCTCCACGAACTTCCGGTAGTAACCGGCAAGTCCCAAGAAACTGCGTACATCGGTGGCTGTCCTCAGCTGCGGCCAATCGCGAACTGCACGAATCTTTGCTGGATCTACTGATAACCTGGCTCCGCTGATGATGTGGCCTAGGAAGGCCACCTCCTTCAACCAGAACTGACACTTGCTGAATTTTGCATAAAGACGATGCTCCCGCAACCTCTCCAAGGTCAGTGCCAGATGCCGAGTGTGTTCCTCCTCCGTCCTAGAGTAGATCAGGATGTCGTCTATGAATACTATGACGAACACATCCAAGTAGGCCTCGAAAACCCTGTTCATGAGACTCATGAACGCCGACGGAGCATTCGTGAGCCCAAAGGGCATCACGGTGAACTCATACAGGCCATATCTGCTACTAAAGGCCGTCTTCGGGATATCCTCCTCCTGGATCCGCAGCTGGTAGTATCCTGATCTCAAGTCCAGCTTCGAGAAATAATGGGCCCCCTCCAGCTGGTCGAATAATTCGTCTATCCGTGGGAGCGGATAGGTATTCCGGACGGTCAGCCTGTTTAGTGCTCGATAATCGATGCACAGGCGGAGTGTCCCATCCTTCTTCTTCACGAACAGGACCGGTGCTCCCCATGGCGAGGAACTCGGTCTGACAAAACCTGCCTCCACCAATTCCTGCAACTGGGTCCGAAACTCTGCCAACTCCTTAGGGGCCATCCGATAAGGGGCCCTAGACGCCGGCTTGGCCCCCGGCACAAGCTGTATCTGAAAATCCTGCTCTCGGTGTGGAGGTAATCCTGGTAGTTTCTCTGGAAAGATGTCAGCGAAATCTCGCACCACCGGAATGTCTGTCACCGACTCCTTAACTTCCGCCATCTCAAAAAGAATCTGATAGACCTCCTCTCCCTGCAGATGGGCCTTAACGGCCTGTACCGAAGATAAGAGTATACGAGAGACAGGTCTTATACCTTCAATGGTAATGAAAGAGTCCCCGTGTCTCACGGTGATCCTCTTTGCCTGGCAGTCAATCTGGGCATAGTTCCAGTGCAGCCATACCATGCCCAGGATCAGGTCGTAGTCCGTCAGCTTCAAAATCGTCGCTGGAGCCTCGAACGCTTTTCCACCAATCTCCGCCTCCATATTGCAGTGATCCGTGGTAAGGAGCTCAGATCCATCCGGTAGTCGCACCCTCATCCTCGAGCCGGTGAACCGCTCCACACCTTCCAGTCCTTCCACGAACGACTCCGACACAAAGGAGTGAGTAGCTCCAGTATCGAACAGCGTGCGGGCAGGCTTGCCGCTGATGAAGACTATACCTGGGGTGATTAGATGTCTTAGGGTTCTATAATGAGTTTTTACCTTCCTTGCTATCAATCTAGTGCGATTCAAAGTTTTAACAACTTAAAGGGAAAATTCTATGAAAACAAAGAAGCATTGCGGCATACCTGCGATGACCTGCTCCGGATTCCGCGGCTGCGCAAGGTCCAAGGCATATACCTGCTCCCTTCCCTGTCTACGATCTTTCCCCTGGTATCCTCGACCGCGGCCGCGTCCTCGGCCTCCGTAATGCTGAGCTGGTGGGCCGCCCTGATGTGCTGGAGGTGGTGCCCCCCTCATGGGGCAGTTCCTCCGAATGTGCCCAAACTGATGACAAAAGTAGCACTCTGGGGGATACGCCATTCCCCCGGGTCTCGGCATCTCCTGCATCCGAAGGGGTGGAGGGGCCAATACCACCTATTCCCTCGGCTCCGGCCTCACGTCCTGACGAGGCTGGTCCTCTGTCCTCCTCCCCTCTGGTACAGCACCCCGCCGCTGGTCATTCCTCCCTCTTCGCCCCTGATCCTCTGCTGGCCGTTTCCGGCCCCGGGTGGTGTGCCAATCTGCCTCAATCCTTTTGGCCATCTCCAAAATCCGGGAGATGGGCCCGTCAGATACAAACAAGAGGGCCTCCCTCAAGTCCTCACGTAGGCCCTTATAGAACCTCCTGATATACCCTGCCTCGTCCAGCTGGTAGGAATCTGCGTATCGAGCCAGATGGTCAAACTCTCGATGGTACTCCACCACGGTCCGAGTACCCTGCTTCAGCTGTAAGAACCGCTCCTCCAAATCATCCCTAGCCGACTGCGGAATGAAATGCTCCAGCAGTGCGGCCCTGAACTCCTCCCAAGTGACCTCCGCAACCTCCCTATCAGCAAAGGTCGTGTCCAACAGTGTCTTCCACCACCTCTTTGCATGGGACTCCAGGCAGGAGACAACCAGAGCCACCTTCTCCTCCCATGGACATCGTATCCCGGTCAGCATCTCGTACATGATATCCAGCCATTCCTCCGTCCGAACAGCCGACTCTGTCCCCAGATAGGACGGGGGAGAAAGACCCCGGAAGATGCTGAGCCAGTTGGCCCCCAGATTGGGCTGCGGGACCGGAACCTGCTGGGCCCTGAAGGCCTCCAGAATGGCAGTCAGGGTCTGTCCCATGTCTGACTGAAGGAAAGGGGTGGGGACCGGTGGAGGTGGTGCAACTCCCTGAGTCTGCTGAACTCCGCCCTGTGGCGTAGGCTGTGCTGGAGGCTGCGCAACGAAAACACATGCTGAGAAAAACGTTCAAATATTACCTAAAGGTGGACAAATTATATGTGATCCCCATATGGGCACACCACTGCTTCCGCTGCTTAGTTTGTCCCCAAACTAAACTCGAGCGGGGGTGACCCAGGGCTTGTGGACTGCTACTTCCTTCTGATCGATGTTTCCTTTGATACCACTTGTAAGACCCCCCCTTTTTTTTTCTTTTTCAACCACCGGGGTCTTAGGCCCAGAACCGCCGCTTTGCGGTGACACCTTCACGTCCTGAAGGGTCATCACCACAAGGCGCCGATTCTGCCGGCCAAATCGATCACAGAAAGTAGCACAATTATTGAAGTAATAGTAAACAGTCCACAATAATAAAATCACATATATAAATAAGTAAGCTCCACGAAGGGAGTGTCCACAGAAACATCAGAGTACTATAAATACGGGCTTATGCCCGGTACAAAATGTCTTCACTACAAGTCTCTCATGCGGAAGCGAAACAGAAACCACTCAAGGTCGAGACTCACGGTCCCGGCTGTGTGAACTCCGGAGCTAGACTGCCCCATCTCTAGGCGCACCGATCTCTGGGGCTGCTCCTCCATGCTGGGCTCCACGATCCCCTAAATGATGCGGTTCGAAAACCGTTAGTCATAAAGACTAAGCCCTATCATCCCCTACCCCTTCCCCCCATGGCTCCTAGGTACCGAGCGGAGAGGAAGAAAGAGAAGGACATGAAGGTGGAGATTAACATGAAAACAGATGGCAGCGGAAACTAATCTAGCAAGTTGTATTAGGTGAGCAGTTAATAAGTTGTTGTAATAGGTCTAGCAGTAAGAAAAGCAATTAAATGAATTTAAACCTTCACTTATGCGAGAACACATAAGCAAAGGGATCTTTTACAAGGCTCCCATCGTATAAGTGTCCCATACCACTTATACCTTGGGGTGTCGGTTATCAAACAGCAGGGGTTATTATATATTGAAAATAACCTTGATTTATAAACTTGCCCACACAAGCTTATAGACCAAGGGGTCGTTTTGCAGGTCCTAATGTATAAGCGTCCCATTCCACTTATACTTTAGGTGTCAAGGTTGTTATGAATGATTATGATATGCAACTATATGGTGGGTATGTTATGTCATGCAGTGCAACTCACACACCCGACTCTGTGCACACAGACCTTTAGTTCCCCCTTTCGGAGCCGTTACCTCCCAGGATACCTCCGTAGTGGCAAACGGAAGCGGTGGGTTGGGCCTCGCCCACCTCCAAAACCAGTAAAGCACACTGGTCTGACCTATCGTACGCCTCAACGCTTGGTGCACAAAGCGGACGCCTGCGTACTCTTGCCGGCTAGCGCACCGGACTTCTGTTGGCGGAGTGCTAATCACCCCGCCGAGTCAATGATATCGGTGTCGGTGCAATCGAACTCCCCGCTATCGAAAGACCCACCACCTTACCTTTTCCTATTTCATGCACATGCAAGTTAAATCGTAAGCACACAAAACCGAGCCGAAGCTCCCCGGACCAAAACGTCCGTCTCCAAACCAACCGAGCCGAAGCTCCCCGGACCATTCGTCCGTCTCCAAACCAACCGAGCCGAAGCTCCCCGGACCATCCGTCCGTTTCCAAATCAACCTTCCTGTGCCAACAGTGTTGTGAAGAGTGCAGCCCTAGTTACTAAGTTACTCTTGTCGATTTGTTATTTACAGTTTACGTTAGCCCAGGACTGCCCCCGGTATACCCCGTGAAGGGCTCTCAAGGGGCACTAGGAACCAAGACGGTGCATTACGGCCCGAAGTTCCCTTTCGCAAGGCACTTATTGTTATTGGTTGTTTTCCCTTAGCCCGATTCCCTTCTCATATTACGATAGACTATCCTAGGGTGATTTTTAAACCTTTCACTCCTCGGGAAAAGCGATCTTTCGCCAAACCCGAGCACCTCTTAACTCTAACTATCACCACTACTCACTACTCTTTATATCTTCATCAGATCATGTTCTATTGCATTTCAC
Organism: Platanthera zijinensis; assembly: GCA_039513925.1. Taxonomy (NCBI): domain Eukaryota; kingdom Viridiplantae; phylum Streptophyta; class Magnoliopsida; order Asparagales; family Orchidaceae; genus Platanthera; species Platanthera zijinensis. The sequence continues at coordinate 84,634,627 of CM077092.1, forward strand.
AATTTACTAAATGCAGACCGACCTAGGCTACATGTCGAACCGGTTATGCAAGGATCGATTACTCATCCAAATGCCCTAAACTATTTACTGGAGACTTATCTTGATATAAATAACCTAAATCCAGAAAATGGAAATTTTCCTAATTTATTTGGCATTTAATTAAATTCCTCGAAAATCCCAAGGGCCACCGGTTTGAACATGAACTATCCTAATTATTCATGCAAGGTGTCCAGCAAATTTATGATAATTAGTAGGCTATCTCAGAAGGCTAAATCCTAAGTATCATAATTTTCTATCATCAAAATAACCTGAAAAACTATTTGGAAATAATCTCTAATTTCTATAGTTTATGAATCAAGTACAGAAAATATTCTTCCAAAAATTCTAAATAATTTATGACATGAAGATTATGGCCTAAAATTTGCACTGGCTAAGTTTCATAATTTTCCAGCAAGTGTTCTATCCATAATAATTTTTTAAACATAACAGCCCTTTCTATCATTTGTGATTAAAGTACTAGATTTACTCAACATAAAATTCTATAAAAATTCAGGAATCAATGTTCTACTATTCAAGATCTAAATCCAGAATTTTAACTGATTATAATTAATGTAAAGCCTCCAAATAATTGAAACAACAAATTGGGCTAATAATTCTTTAACACATGAAGTATAATATATATTAATCATAAAATTCCAGAAAAAATTACCATAAGTCTAATACATCCTAAAACTCCCTCCTTCCGAGTTTCATAATTTTTGGATTAGATTTAGTGCTTAAAATAATTAAATTACATGTTTATCATATCCCAAAATCTCAACTTTCGAGGTACCTAACTACCTCCAATTCCTTCACTATTTCAACCAGAGGGTTTTCATAATATCCTCCCCCTCTCCACCAAATTTCAAGGGCATACAAGAGCTTTTGCTCCTATGTCCTTCACAAACCTCAAACTCCCACCCGTTGGAGTTGAGCCAATCTCTTAGGGTAAAATCCACCCTAAGCCACACCATGTTACCCAAGAGGGTAGACATAGACTCAACAAATCAGTGGCCAACAACTTCAGCCTCTTTTGAGGAGATTTGTCCACTCCATCTCCAATCGTACTTTTCCCCAAAGTACCCCTCACCAAGACCTATCTAGGACTTGATACTTCCCTATTCAAAACTCGACCAATCGAGTAGAAATTTTCTACAGATCTTAATATTGATGCCAGGGACCACCACCCAAAATTTGGGGGAGTTTGGGCTTAATTTCATCTCCTAATTAATTTTATATTGTTTATTAAATTTTTACAAAAACTTTAGGCAAAAGTTCTCCAAAAATTCTCATTTTTGGACAGCCTCTCGATATACATATTATAGACCTCCAGTCCAAATTTCAAGTCATTTGGACATGTTATGAACCGTGGGCAACCATTTTAATTTCTGGTTAACCTAGGTCTTGATCCCACCAAAATGAGTGCTGTGTTCAAACCACTCACCCAAATTGAATAAAATCAATTTTAAATTAAAGTAGACCCCGAGGGCTACAACTTTTGTGTCTGGTCATTTTTCCTAATTCGGCCTCTAAGTGCCTCATTTTGCAGCCTTAAAATATACTAAACTGAGTATATTTTTTCCTTATAAAATTATTTACATAATTTATAAATATAAAACGATTTACTGTTCATCTTCTTCATGAACTTGAACAGACACAGGAAAAATCATTTTTCCTGTAAGCATTTCGTGATCCGTTGCCGGCCGTCCGGTCACTTCCCTGGCCAGCCACCACCACCACCACCTCCGTTGAGGCGATGGCTAGCGGTCGGCGGTGGTTTGGCCGCCGGAGGTGGCGGTTTCCGGCGAACTCGAAATATCTTTTTCATGGTTTTTCCATGAAAACGAGAGATGGATCCGGCTCCGTTGAGCGCGAATCTCCTTTCTAAGAATCCTAAGATCTACCCATGAAAGAGAAGGAGTAGAGGAGGACCTTGTTCGCGGTTTGGAGGCGAGAAGAGCGACGAGGTGCCATGGCGCGGTGGTGGCATTGCTGAACTCCTCTTTACAGCAAGAACAAGGATCTGCTTGGTTTGCTTGAGCGTGTAACCCTCTCCTCTTGTCCAAGTGGGCTTTTATAAACCAGGAAGGTGGGAAGGTGAATGGTTTAAGCCATTATGGCCATGAAGTTCCCTCCCCTTAATGCTTCGGTTATGATGCAGGGATAAGAAACGGCGGAAACTGAACAGGTATGTCCAGCTGGCGATTTCCTATTGGACCACCTTTTCCCTATTTATTATATAATTACAGAAGGAAAACGGCCGGAAGTTACTCCTGGTGTAACTTCCCAAGCCAGCATTAATTTCCACGCGCGTTAGAATTATTTCGGGCCTGAACCGTCGTTTCGGCCAATGTCACGGGCATGACACATGGGTCACGGGCGTGACAGGCCCGGGTAGCCCATTCTGGGTTCGACGATCGTCGAACTGAGATCGACGATCGTCGATCGGTGGTCACGGGCGTGACACCTGTGTCACGGGCGTGACAGCGTCGGGCGGTTAAATCTGGTCGACGATCGTCGATTTGAGATCGACGGTCGTCGAACGCTGGTCACGCCCTAGGTCACGGGCGTGACCTCTAGGTCACGGGCGTGACCTCTAGGTCACGGGCGTGACATGCCCGAGCGGCAAATTTCTGGTCGACGATCGTCGAATTGAGCTCGACGATAGTCGAAGTCTGGTCACGCCCTAGGTCACGGGCGTGACATCCAGGTCACGGGCGTGACATGCCCGAACGGCAAGTTTCGAGCTCGACGATCGTCGAATTGAGGTCGACGATCGTCGAAGGCTGGTTACGCCGTCACGGGCGTGACACTCATGGTCACGGGCGTGACATGCCCAGACAGCGCGTTCGACGATCGTCTCGTGGAGATCGACGATCGTCGAAGTAGACACGCCCAGGTCACGGGCGTGACGGGCCGGTCACGGGCGTGACCAACCCGTGACCCGCAATATTGGTCGCTTTATTTCCCATTTTGGGCTTCCTAGGGTTCCGTCACGACCAATCTGACTCCTAGGGGTCTATCCGGAAATGGGATGTTACATGGTGGGTGAGCCATAGCAGTCGCCAGTTTCCTGAACGCACCCCGTACGTTGAAGAGTTAGGGAATGCTTTCTTGAAGAAGTAAATTCCTACATCGACAAGGCTGGCCCTTAAGAGGCAATTTCTGCACATGGTGTAGCGGGACAAGATGGCTGACGAGTATATTCAGAAGTTCACTTGTTTGGGTCATTATGTTGGGACGACCATGGCCGATGATGAGGAGAGGGACAACCTTTTCTATCATGGGCTAAGGGAGAATCTGAGACAACCCCTAATATCTATGATGAATGCTGGTTTCAATGAGCTGGTTGAGGCTGCCAAAATGTTGGAAAGATATATGGAGCGAACCCAACATCGTAAGGGGTTTGCAGCCAAGCAGGGAGAAGGGAAGCCTTCTTAATCGCAAGGGAGGTCTGAAGGGAACATATGAAAGAAGAAGACTCATACTTTCAAGCCCGATGAGAAAATTAACATGACGTCTTGAGGGTCTAGCTTTAAAGGACCACTATCGTGCTTTAAGTGTAGCAAGCCAGGCCACATAGATCATTTTTATACTGAGTGTGGTGCTGAGCAGCATCCAAGACAGGACCAGTCCGTGTGGTCCGGCCCTAGCACAGCGGAAAAACAAAAGATGGCAGAGTCTAGCGCTTCTCATTTCCAACCCGTACAGCCAAGGGCTTATAACCTTGGGCAACAAGTACCAATCCGCCAACCCGATGTGGTGACAGGCTTTGTGTTAGTTTCTGGATACCCCACTAGGGTATTGTTTGATACGAGAGTGTCGTACCCTTTTCTTGCAGAAAGCTTTATCCAGAGGATTGGAGTTGATCCATTCATGGCGGATGCAGAGCTGAAGGTGCGCATGCCCAATAGGTCATCCATGACTACCGGGGCGAAGAGGCGCATTTGTCGGAGTCTGGGCGAAGTTGACTTCATGGTGATAGCAGTGGTTCTACCATTGGTTGAGTTTGATGTGATATTGGGAATGGACTGGCTTGTAGAGCAGAATGATAGAATTGACTACTTATCTAAGGTGGTAACCCTAAGAAGTGAAGGGCAGGCAAAAGTTAAGTTTGAGGGCCTTAATGGAGTGGCATGCTCGCTGATTTCGGGCATTCAGTTGGTGCAGGCAGTTAACCGGTGAGGAGTAGCACTTATAACATTGTTGGAGGTTTGCCTTTCCAGGTTATCACTTGGGGAAGTGCCGGTAGTTGCAGAGTTCGAGGATGTATTTCCTGATGAGCTTCCTAGAGTACCTCCTCAACGGGAGATTGATTTCTCGAATTAGTTTGTGTCAGAGACTAGGCCGGTGTCACACCCTCCTTTTAGGATGGCACCAAAAGAGTTGGCCGAACTTAAAGTACAGTTACAGGAACTGTTGGAGCAGAGGTATATTAGACCCAATTTTTCACCATGGAGCGCGCCGCCGTTGTTTGTGAAGAAGAAAGATGGTAGTATGCGGTTGTGCATAGACTACTGAGAAATAAATAAACTGACTGTCAAGAATATGTATCTGATTCCTCAGATAGATGACCTGTTTGACCATTTGATGGGGTCGGTGGTGTATTCAAAGTTGGACTTGAAGTCAGGGTATTATCAGTTGCAAATTTGAGACAAGGACATACCCAAGACAGCGTTTGGTATGAGGTATGGTCACTTTGAGTTCTCGGTGATGCCGTTTGGGTTGACGAATACGCCTTCAGTGTTCATGGACTTGATGAATATAGTATTTCGGGAACCCTTGGATTCTTTTGTAGTTGTCTTTATTTACGATATCTAGATATACACCAAATCGGAGCTGGAGCATGAGACTCATTATAGAGTAGTCCTACAAGTGTTGAGGGAGAACCAGCTTTATGCAAAGTTCTCAAAGTGCGACTTCTGGTTAGAGAAGGTGGCATTTTTGGGCCATGTAATTAGTGGTGATGGGGTGGTGGTGGATCCGGCGAAAGTTGAAGCCATCGGGGATTGGCCAATTTTTAGAACCGTGGCAGAAGTCCGAAGTTTCCTTGGACTAGCCGGGTATTATAAAAGGTTTGTGGAAAACTTTTCACGGATAGCTCTACCTCTCACCTCTCTAACTCGTAAGGACCAGAAGTTTGTGTGGACTCAGGAGTGCAATCAGGCATTTGATACCCTGAAGGGAAGGCTGATGACAGCTCCAATCCTATGTCTCCCTAAAGGGACTGATGGATTTAAGGTTTTTAGTGACGCATCAAGATGGGGTTTGGGTTGTGTATTGGTGCAACATGGCAGTGTGATAGCCTTTGGGTCTAGGCAGTTGAAGCCTCAAGAGAGTAATTACCCCGTCCATGACTTGGAATTGGCGGCGGTAATTTTGGCATTGAAGTTGTGGGGACACTATGTGTATGGTGCGAAGGTGGAGATCTTCACGGACCACAAAAGCCTGAAGTCTTTACTAGATCAGACGGACTTGAATATGCGGCAACGCAGATGGGCCGAGTTCCTTGGAGACTACGAAGGGGCGATTCAGTATACTCCAGGCAAAGCCAACATGGTGGCAGATGCCTTGAGTATAAAATACTTTAGATAAGGGGGTTGGATCGAAGCTCAGGATGAGCGATTGGCGCGGGGCTGGGAGTCCCTTGGCATTGAGTGTGTAGCCAAAGGTGGGTCTAATACGGCTCGATTGAACTGGATTAAGTTGCAAAATGACTTAACCGATCGTGTTCGGGAAGCGACTAATTTGGATGTAGAGTTCTATCCATTCATGGTGGAAGCTCAAAAGGGCGAAGGTAGCGCCTGAGAGATGATTGATGGGATCCTGAGGAAGGACGGAAGGATAGGTGTACCTCAGTTCGACAAGCTCCACGAGGAGTTGATGTTTGAGGCTCACTTTACGAAGTACTCCATTCACCCGGGCAGTATAAAGATGTACTTGGATATGAAGAAATACTTTTGGTGGCCTGGTTGGAAGCGAGACGTAGCATTGTACGTGAGTCGGTGCCAAACTTGCGCCTTAGTGAAGGCCGAGTGTCAGAAGCTGGCCGGGTTCCTGAAGCCTCTTCCTATTCCCGAGTGGAAATTTGATGACATCTCCATGGACTATGTGCATGACTTACCTCGATCGCAGCAGGGTAACGACGCGATTTAGGTGATCGTGGATCGCTTGACCAAAGTGGCACATTTTATCCCAAATCGGAAAGAGGACAGCATGGAGAAGCTGGTAGAGTTGTATGTTCGCAAAATTATGCGACTACATGGGATTTCTAAGAGTATAGTTAGTGATCGCGATGGATGTTTAACGTCCAAAGACTGGAGGTTGGTTCAGAAGAGTCTTGGCATGAAGCTTAAGTTGAGTTCAACGTTCTATCCTCAAACTGCTGGACAAATAGAAAGAACGAATCGCACAATGGAGGACATGCTGAGAATGCGTACCCTTAATTTTGGGAAAAAGTGGGAAGACCACCTCTTCATGGTGGAGTTTTCCTATAATAACAGTTACCAGACAAGTATAAAGATGGCTCCATACAAAGCTTTGTATTGAAGACGGTGTCGAATGTTAATGTCTTGGATATAGGCGGGAGACACCAAACTTTTTGGAAAAGAAGTGGTGGCTGATGCATGCGAGATGGTGTGAACTATTCAAGAGCGCATGAAGGTTTCCCAGGACTTGTAAACAAAGTATTTTAATGCTCGCCATAAGAATGTGGAATTTGCGGTAGGCGACTGGGTCTATCTCAAGATCAAGCTGTTCAAAGACGTTTTGCGGATTCGCCGACTCAAGAAGTTGAGTCCGAGTTTTTTAGGACCTTTCGTGGTTATAGAACGTATTGGAGAAGAAGCTTACTGGTTGGCATTGTCCACGGAGCTTAGTGGATTACACAATGTTTTCCATAACTCCGTCTTGAGGAAAGCCTTAGTGGAGGCTAGTGTGATAATCGAATCGGCCACGGTGCCAATATAAGAGGACTTGAGGATGAAAGTCCGTCCGGTGGGCATAGAGGATTCAGAAGTTCGGTAGTTGTGGAACAAAGAGGTGAATCTCGTAAAGGTGTGTTGGGACAACTACGAGCAGGAAGAGTTCTCTTGGGAGCGAGAGTAATCCATATGCGAGGATTATCCCGAGTTATTTGTATAATGTTGATTGGAATAGTGTTCGATAAGTTGCAATAGTGTTTTGAGACATTGCAATGTTTTTCTTACTATTTGCCTGAATGAAAATGGTTTATGTAAAGTTATCGTAATAATGTTTTAATTTGTTACAACAATTTTTTTGCTGTCTTCCTGTATGGAGTTTAATTTCATGGACGAAATTCTTAAAGGGGGAGGAGTTTTAACGCCCTAGTTTTACCGGAAGTTCAATATCTGGGGGTACCGTTTGTCGAACTCGAGGCCGTTCAATGAAATTCAAAGGCCGTTCGTCGAACTCGAGGCCGTTCGATGAAAGTCAAAGGCCGTTCGTCGAGCTCAAGGCCGTTCGACAAAAGTCGAAGGCCGTTCGTCGAACTCGAGGCCGTTCGACGAAAGTCGAAGGCCATATGTCGAACTCGAGGCTATTCGATGAAATTCGAAGGTCGTTCATTGAACTCGAGGCCGTTTGACAAAATTCGAAGGCCGTTCATCGAACTCAAGGTCGTTCGACGAATGTCAAAGGCTGATCATCGAACTCGAGGCCATTCAACGAATGTTGAATGCCGTTCATCGAGCTGTCTGTTCGACGCGTGTATGGCACCGTTGTGGAGCCGTTCGATGAACGTCAAAGGCCGATCGACGAACATCGAAGGTCGTTTATTGATCTCTGTCAGTTCGATGAATTTTTGTTGGCTGAGCTGTGAAGCCATTCGACGCAAGTCGAAGGCTTTTTTGTGTAGTTCCGTCTGTTAGCTTCTTAGCCATTGAATTTCACATCAAAGCTGATCCTAGGGACTAGGATCCCTTGCCAAGAGGGCTTATGTATGGATGAACGGTTTTCTCCCTCATTTCTTCTCATTCTTGGAGTTGACTTAGGGTTTGAGAGTTGGAGAGTGGAGATGGAGGAAGGAAGCTTTCTATGCCTTTGACGGAGCTTCAGAGCTCGGATCATCGTTCCGAGGCCAGATCCATGGAGAGGATCTTGAGGCGCTCATTTTCATCAGTGCAAGGCAAAGATTTCATGGCTAGGAAGAGGGGTCATAAGGTAACAACACTTCTCCTCTTGGTTTTAAGATGCGTGCATGGCATATACTATTTTTCTTGCTTCATTTCAAGCATTTTAGGCACCAGATCTCTCAAGTGAGAGGGATTCGAGTTGCCATGGATCAATAGGAGCCACCGGGTCGATTTTGTCCGTCCCCAGCATGATATTGCATTAGAAATCTGCTCCGCTAGTGGATTAGGCATGGTGGGTGAAGTCGTAGTCGCGACCGTTTGTCCGACTCGGTGATGTTGTATAATGAGCCTTAAGGATTTTGCTAGAAATTCATTGCGGCAAGATGCCGTTTGTGATGTATATCTCCCTTATTTCACGCGAGTATGTATAGGCCGTACCAGATAAGGTTTTCTCCGTAGTGACGGTAGATGGTTTCCTTGGAGCATGGGAATGTTACAGTACGAAAGGTGGATTAGGGTGATAAAGCTAATGGTTGTGATGTGCGAAGGCTTGACTTGTCTCCGTGGTCGGATGGCTAGCCCGTGACGTGCAAGTCATGTGTGGAGTGTCTCCCGGCGAGACAAGTCCCCTTTTGTGAAACTGATGAGAATGTCAAGCATTAGGCAAGCCAGGGCAATGAATCCCACGAGCGGGTGGGGTCCTGCAAGGGTTCTTAGCATCAGTTTGTTTGTTTGAATTGCAGAATCCTCATGTGAGAAGTCAGAGTTTGCTGGCAACCATGGGTTTTGAGACCCACGAGCGGGTGGGGACTTAGAATGTGTTCCATGTTGCGGCTTGAATACCGTTTGGGGAAATTGGAAGTACCCATATGTTTGGGGCTTGAACGCCGAAGGGGAAAATTGAAGTACCCGATTGATGATGCGTGATGATGTGTTAGATTCATACACTTTAGGGTTCCTTTGGTGAAACCCAGGTTTGCATACATGCTGCATTGTAGGCCCCTTTTACTATATGCTCAACGTAGAAACATGTTTGTTGTATGAGACATCCAACTTGTTTAACCGCTTTACATGTTTATGTATATTGCATACGAAGTGTTGACCTGCAGGGTGATTGAGTGCCCCGGGGTCCGCTAGGGACGGCAGGGAGGAGATGTTTTGGTTACACAATTGAGGTCAACCTTTGCTGACCCACGTTACAAAAAATTTTTATAGGGCAAGGATCGCAAGCAAGAGCAAGCTCTCTGGCCAAAAGGCCTAAGCCTCATGAAGTGAACCTTTATTTGCTTATGTTTTGATGTTATGTTATGATCCTTGAGATGTAATCTTACTTGCATATCGAGGTAGCCTAGGAGTTCTTTTACACATTGATAGGATTGTTATTCAGTTCTGGACTCAAGTTGTGTAGGGACTTATGGCCATTTTTATACTCCTGGTTTGGTGGATAATTTCTAGTTTTGTTTGTATGTTTCCACTATTTTATTCTTAGTTTTGAGTTGGGCAGTTTTATATCATCTTTTAATGTTTAAGCTATGGCGTCTGTATGTTATGGGGCCCCGACCGGACCCACCTTATACGATCATTATAGGGGAGGTGTTACAGGTGACCTCATCATGACTTCACCCAAACCTGGTGCGCCCACTATAATTTCACCCATATATGGTCTACTATTCTACCCTGAAACCCTGAATTCACTATATGTTGACCATGTGATCGATCCAAAGCGTACGAAGGTAAACACTCCAAATATTTTGTCTACAACCTTATAAATATTACTGGGGGTCTACCATGATATATTGAGCCCCAAACCCGAACTAGGTATTTTTCCTAATTAAATCAGCCTTTAATTTAATATCTCAAAAATTATTCCTCCTATGATTTTGAACATGAAGTATAATATTCTAACATGCAATGACCTTACTAAAATTTCCAGAGCTTCTTATTGATTAAATATCACAAAGGTATAAATTTCATAATTTTCCAAAAAGGCATTTTACCATAAATCTAAATAAAACCTTTTGATCAAAATGACTATTTACAAAGTGAGTACAAGATTTTGCCATCCCAAAATTATAAAAAAAATTACCAGGAGACTATAATGATCAGAAAACATGTCTTCCTAAATTTCATAATTTTCTAATGCCATTTTACCTTTTATTTGAATTTATAAAATAATTTACTTCTAGGGCAGCTTGTGAAGGAACTACTATATATACTATTTCAAAAATTGCAATAAAATTAACATAACATTAAAGAAACATAAAAAGTTTACTAGTCAAATTTCATAATTTTCTAGTACACTGTTTGTTCTATAAAATTTTATTTCTCCAATCAACAAACTCTAGTGTTACAAAGGAGGTACTAAAAATCTTTAACTTAAAATTATAATAAAATTTGAAGGCATAGACAACAACTTTAAAGATCTATTGCCAGGGTTTCAAGACCATCCAATACTTTTAGACATGTATTCTATACTTGATAGTGAAGTTCATATCCGATTCAATAAGTTATTTGTGGGGGATGGAATACTCATACAATTCTAATTAAATTATCCATAGAGTTTCTCTTCCCATTGAACCTATCTACAAAGTTTTGAGCCATGTCTTGGAGAGGTGACCATGTTTCATTCATTGGCCCTAAAAGGAAACCCTAAAGTTTGAACTAGGGTCCCGTGGTATTTCATCCCTAAATACCTCTAAATCTATTTCCAGGGTTGTCACATGAGATAACAATGTGTTGGCCTAAGTTTCACCATGTTTAGTTGAGGGGTTGACCACTCACCTATTCTAAGTGCACTTTCTTAAAAACTAGGCTTATTACCTTTAAATGGCCAACTTTACTCACCAAGATACCCCATTAATTCAACTCCAAAAGAGTTTAGATTGTTTTCTTGGCCCTATAATACACCCTCTGGTCATTCACCAGAGTTTGGGGAAATTGGAGGCCTATAGGCCCTATTTATGTCCCATATATGAATTATTAAATTATTACAAAAACTATAGAAAAATCATCTCCAAAAATTTTGATTTTTGGATACAATTAGGGTCATGACCAGAAAAGCCCATGGTCCAAATTTTAGGTCATTAGAGTTAGTGGGCCACTGGGGGCACTCATTTTAATTTTTGGTTAGCCTTTGGACACATTACACCAAAAAGTGTGCTGGGGGAGATCCAGTGGTCCAAATGGGTTGATTCAAATTTTGTATTAAACTAGACGCCAAGGTCTAGGCTTTCTATATTGAACACCTTTACGGAAAAAGCATCTAACTATTTTTAATAATTTAAACAATATGTCTATTAAAAATGTGATAGATTAATTAAAACCTATACTTTAATCATTAGCCTGCATATATCGATCAGCCAGATCCAATGACACCTGCTCATCTTCCCTGATGTGCCAATGGCCACGATTTACTTAACCTGGAGCCAATTAACCTCCATTTCCTGGCCACCCGGCCGCCTCCCTGGCCGGCCACCACCACCACCTCCGTTGAGGTAGTGGCTATGACCTGGCGGCGGCACAGCCGCTGGAGGGGCAAATTCTGTCGAACCCGAGAGGTTCGTTTTCATGGAAAAACTTGGATTATCTCCTCATCGATCGGGCTCAATTGAGCCCGATTTCTCCACCTAATGTTCTAAAGATCTAGCACAGGAGAGAAGGAGAAGGACTAGACCTGCATGTGAGCTTGGCAGCGTGTGAGGTGGGGGTGTGCCATGGCTGATGATCTCAATTCTCCACCTTACCCAATTCTCAACTCTCCACCTAAATAAGTAATGTAAATGTTCATTTTGATTACTTGGAAGCTTTTAAAGCTAACGGAGGGGTTTTTTTGGTAGTGGGATGGACTACACTGAATGGCCATTAATGGCCATGGAGGGGGGGGGGGTGTTCGACCAAGGTGGATTGGTGACTTTTCAAATGCTGGCCTGGCTGGAATTGATGGCAATCTCCTCCCAAAGGTCAGGGGAGATGAATGGAGGCTTAAGGGGGAGGAATGGGAAGCCTCTTTGCATTCTCCATTATTCTCCCCTCTTTCTCTCACCTCCCTTAAATGAAAACTCCACCTTCTCTCTCGTAGTCATCACCTCAAGTAATTGTGTAGTATGCTAACTTGTTTCTACTTGTTCTAGACAGTTGGCCATTCTAATTGGGCCTTGCCTATTTGGATTGCAATTGTTTTGGATTCCTTCCTCATTTTGGGCTTGGTTTGACCTAAGTTGACTTGGGGGTGTTTACTTGATCCCATGAGTGGATTGACTGGTCAACTTGGTGTCTTGAGTCCCTTCCCACCACCACTCAAGTCCATTAGTGACTTTGAAAGTGAAGGGATAGATACTACTCTAGAGGGGGGGTGAATAGAGTAATCAAATTTTGCACAATACAAAACTTAACTGTCTACCCAACTCCCTTGGAGTGAAGTGCGGAATGAAGAGATTATAGATTTTGGTTTAACCTTAAAGCCTAACACAAGTGTTGTGCAAACACAAGCTAACTGTAATTACAGTTAAAGCCTGGAAAACCTAAGCAGCAACTAGCAACCTAGTTATATCTATTCACAGCCACAGTACAAGAAAAATAATAAGCAAGCCAGACGACACAAGGAATTTTATAGTGGTTCCCCAAACAACTTGGGTACGTCCACTCTTCTACCCAAACGGTAGGAATCCACTACAGGTTTTTGCTAAGGTGCCCTGCCACCAATGATCTGATTCAGGTAGATCAAACAGACCCTTTAGACTTTTGATCAGGTGTCTAAAAACCAAGCACAGGTTTTTGATCAGGTGCCCTGCCACCAAGGGATACTTTTGAAGGGAGTAATAACCCTGTACAGGAGGGGGAAGAAGGTTAAGATGTCTTCTCTATTTTACAATAGATTAGAGAAGCACAAAAAGCTTGCACTGAGCTAGAATGCTCTAAAGAATCAAGGCTCCCCCTGGCTCAAAGATGTCCAGGTGAAGTCTTGCTTCAGTGCAGAAACTCTTCAGAAAATTCTGAAGGAAAGAGCTACAGGAAGAAAATAAATAACAAAAAGAAATCTCTTCAAGCAGCTATTCTTCTTCTTCTTCTTCTTCAAAGAAACTCTGAGTTGAACTTCCTGAAAGCAGGAGAACTCAGGTGAAGAAGAGATGAAGATCTTAACACTTCTCAGTTAGATGGAGTTTGCTGAGAGCAGGAAGCTTGAGCTTGATGAAGGCTTGAGTGCTTTTGAATATGTGTGTAACACTCTGTTAACTAGAAAAACTAGCTTGAATCCTTCTGCAAAAGGTTCTTTATATATTAGCAGCAAGCAACGGCTCTCTTCCATTTGAATTCTTTGTCTTCTTGTGAGCCTTGAGACCTGGGCTGTAAATATCAAGAAGACAGAAATATCTCTGCAGCAATACATTCCATAAAAAGGAATAAATCTCTTTCTAAGAAGCTGCAGGTTTAAATCAAATAAACAGAGGACTAAATAAAGTCACATCAGAAACTATCTCTTTATAGCAAAAGAAGACTTTTCAGTCCAACGGCTATAAAGGGGTTGACAGCGGATAAAGTAATTTAAATAGACAGCTAATAAGACAAACAACTTTATCTTAAAAGATTTGAACTCAGGCAAATAGAATGAAGTAAATAATGCCTGGAAACTTTATCATACAGCTTAAAATATCGTGCCAGAAAATGTATTAAATAATTAAATATAATAAATAAATACAAAATCCAAAGGCAGACAGAAAACGTCGAACGACCTTCGAAGATCGTCGAACGACGCCAGGAGATCGTCGAACTACCGGGCAGATAGTCGAACGATCCAGATAGTCGAGCTATCAAATGGATAGTCGAGCTACCACAGCAGATAGTCGAACTATCAGGGCAGATAGTCGAACTATCAGATAGTCGATCTATCTATGACAGATAGTCGAGCTATCAAGCGCACAGAGATAGTCGAACTATCAAGCAGATAGTCGACCTACCTCAGAAAACAGATAGTCGATCTATCAAACGATAGTCGAACTATCAAAACAAACTAGATAGTCGAACTATCAACAGATAGTCGAACTACCAGCGCAGAACAGATAGTCGAACTATCAACAGATAGTCGAACTACCAGCGCAGAACAGATAGTCGAACTATCAACAGATAGTCGAACTATCAGCGCAGACCAAGGCGTCGACCAACTGATAGACGATCGTCGATCAGTCGATAGACGATAGTCGAACGGCGTTCGACTATAGTCGAACGAAAAACTACTTAACCAAATTTACAACTTGGAAAAGCGAGGACTCTACAGCTAGACTCCAAACCATTGACCATAGATATTTCTTGGGTCAAAGGGGCACAAAGGAGAGGACTGAACTCAAATCAAACTAGGGTACCAACAATCTCCCCCTATTTGAGTTAAGTCTCTCAACAGCTAAAACAACTAGCTATAGAAAACTAAAATACTACAGAAAACGAATAGCAACAAGATTGGCAGATAAACAATTTAGATAAACCAATATATCACATATATCACAGCAGTTTAAATAAACTATTAAGAGTTTTTAGAGTCAGGTAATGGGTCAGATGAACTAGAGACAAAGGAAATTTTTCGCAGAGGATCATCTGATTCCTTTTTCGACATCTTCAAGTCCTGCACTCCAAGAATCTTCAGCTCTGTAGCTCTGGGGACCACAGCTTCAGGATGTTTCTCCATATACTTTGCTGGGTCAAAGATCTCAGGATTAACTTGGAATTTCTCAAACTCTTTCTTTCTATAAGATGACATGGTAGTGAAACCAGTCACATCTTTTCCTTCAGCTCTTGCTTTTCTAATCTGGGCTGCTCCTACAAGTTCTTGAAATCGAGCCATCCTAAAATTAGGATCGAGCTCAGGATTTTCATATACGGGCTCTGGAGAAGCAGCAGCTATTATATCTAGATACAAACATAGAATAAACTTAGCAAAAGGAACTTGCTAGAAGGTTTTAAAACACTGTAAGCTATTTACCTTTTGAAACACTCTTCTCAGATTGAACTGGAGAAGGAGGTGGGGAAAAGGTTGGTCTTTGGGCCACAACCTCCTTCATTGGTCTTTGAGATCCATAAGATGATCTGCTTTGAGAACTTTGATGACCTTGCCTAGATTGGGGCTGAGCAGATGCAGATTTTTCATAAGCAGCAGATCGACTAGCAGGTAGATTCCCAGAGGCTCCTGCACCGGGAGGTGGAGGAGGACCTTTGGGAGTCCATCTGGAGACTGGAGTATCATACCTTTTAGTTCTCTTCCTTTCTTTTGCTGGTTTTTCGAAAACCTCATCCAATGCTGAAAATCTTTAGATTTGGGGTCAATGCCCTTCAGAATATAATATGGAATGTCATTGTCCTTATTTGGAGGAGGAGGAGGAGGAGCAGCTTTTCTTTTCTTAGCAGCAGTTTTCTTCTTCTTTGAATTTTCAGAAACATCTGAATCATCATCATCATCAGAATGGGATGATGGAGGGTTCTCATAGGGATCATAGGCTTCTGAGACAGCCTTTTCTTTAAGCTTTGAACTAGATTTCTCCCTTTCTTCTTCCAGGGCATCCATAGCCAGAAGAGAGTCTAAATCTAAACCAGGAGAATCATCCCAGATGGATGACTTCTCAAATTGCAACTCTTTCTCTTTTTCTTGTAAAGATTTTACTCTTAAGTCCCAAGCAGCCCTTGCTTGAATTTCTTCCAAATTTAAAACAGGAGAATCAACTTTGATTTCCTCTTGATTTTCATTCTCTTTATCATTTAAAAACACATCCAATTCTGGATCTAATTTAGTATCAGAATCACTTGGAGCAGCCTTAGAAACAACTGCTATTTTCTTGGCAGTTAAATCTTCTTTAATAAAATCTGTAGAACACAGATCTGCTAAATAAGCTTGAATCATCCCTTCAAGGTATACACCAGCAAGCAAATAAATTGACTCATCAATAAACCGGATTAGGGAATTACCTTCATATTTAACCATCTCCCAGCAGTCATTCAGATATTTAGTTATGATTCCTTCCAGGAATCTGGCAATCGTAGGAGAGGTTATATCTTCTAAGCATACTTTCACAGCAATTTCTGATAGCAGAATACCATCTGATATTTCCTTCTCAGTCAAGACTGGAGCTAAAACTTTCTTAGCAGGAGCACTCTCTTCCTCAGCTGGACCAATTTCTTCCTCAGCTGGAACAATTTCTTCCTCAGCTGGAGTTGCCACTTTCTCAGCTGGAACAGTCTCTTCCTCAGCAGGAGCTGTTTCTTCCTGATCAGTCATAGCAACATCTTGAACTTCTGGAACAGTCTCTTCCTCAGCAGGAGCTGATTCTGGCTGGACAGATACGACAACATCTGGAGCTATCTCTATTTCAGCTGGAGTAGAGGCAGGAAGATCTGAGACATCTTCATTGGACATCTCCCCCTGCCTGATTTCAGTAACAACTGAAACCAGGCCCCTAGAGGTAGATGGCTCAGCAGATTTAGAAATGGATTGGATGGAGGCAGTGAGACGGTCAATGGAGGCAGCAAGGGGAGCGATTGCCTCGTCAATCATGGTTTTGATTGACGGGGTAATCAGCTCCACGATGCGGATGATAATCTCAGGAGAGATTTCAAAAGATGATGGTTGAGAGGTGGATGGATCAGCAGCAGAGATGGTAGATGTGCTGGGATGGAGGATGGTGTGAGCAGGGGATCGAACTGGAGATGCAGCAGGAGAGGGAGCAGGGGATGGGGAATGAACTGGGGAATTAACGGGAGATGCATGAGGAGTAAGAATTCTCTCTGAACCTAACAAATCGAAGCTAGGAGCAGATATCCTAGCCAGATATGCAGGTAGAGGAGAGGCTGGAGGAGACCGAGGAACAACCACGGTTGTTTCAGGTGCAGCAGAAGAGGAGGGTCGTACCTCAGCAGAAGTTGATGGTACTTCAACTGAGGTAGACGGCAAAACAGAGGAGGAGGAAGGGATAGCTGAGCCAGCTTCACTAGGTTGAGGAGCGACTGAAGCAGTCCTTGTGTCCTCAGATTGCGCTGGAGCAGACTTCACGAACGTCCTCTTCCATTTTGAAAACAGATGGGGATCCATCTTCTTGCTGGCATTGATGGTAGTTGCGGCAGAACTCAGCAACTGGGGGAATTTCTCCTTCAGGAAAATACCTATAACCCTTCCCAGGGTAACTTCCTTCTTTCCTGTCTTCTTTCTGATCAAATCAAACAGAACAGCAGCCCAATCGATCCTCTTTCGATTGACAATTGCACACATAAGTGCAAATTGTTGCCTTGTTATATTATCATGGGCGGAGTGCTTGCCCAGAATCACTTTTCCAACAATCTCAGCGAGGAACTTAATCTTGAATGGGAAGTTTACCTTGAGCAGCTTGGTGGGAATGCCTTCAGCATGTCCCAGCTCGACGAGCATCCTTCCAAACTCCTGAGCGTCTTGCTCATAATCTTCGTCACCGATAACTAGGCCAAAAACATCAGAAAGAACGGCCGGAGTCAGGGTAGCTTCTACTCCGCCGATGGTACCGATCATCGCTTCGTCTGTGGAAGACGACGTGAACGCCCATTCTTTTATCTCTGGAATATTAATCTTGATCCTTTCAGACATCAGCTTCTCTAGACCTTGATCTCTGCAGAGCTGGAGAACTTCCACTATGCCGGCATCGCAACTGCTGAAAGCTTCAAAATCTACACTGAATCCGGCATCGAACTTGACGACAGCTAGAACAGCTGGGGAAATCGCCATCGAATCGCTGGAGAAACGCGAGAAGGAGGAGAAAGACGAAGGAGACGGAGCGGCAGAAAATCGCAAGCGGGAAAGCAGAATGCGAAAGGGCACGTTCCGTCGACGATACAGCAACAGATCTTTTAACCTAGGTCGACTATCGGCTTTATATTGAACCGGATATAGTCGGTCTATTTAAAAAAATCTTGAACCGATAGTCGAACGGCCGTTCGACGATCGGCTCAGAAGCAGAGTAGTCGGACAATCGTTCGACTATTTCTGGCTTCTCAAACAAAAGGCTGTCGTCGTCCGGAGATCAACGATGAGCTCAGCCTGTTCGACGATGGTCGAACGTCGATCGACGATCTTCAAACAGAAGCTATCATTAACCAGAGGTCGACGATAGGCTCAATCCGTTCGACGATCTTCGATCATCGTTCGACGATCTTCAAGCAGACCTCAACATAGGCAGATATCGTCATACTTAGTCTCGTCCATTGATCATGCCTAGTTGGACTAAAAAGAACAGATGCTTCTGTTCATCTAAAGGCTTGGTGAATATATCACCTCTCTGAAACTCAGTGGATATGAACTCAAGACAGATCTTGTTCTTTTCCACACAATCTCTCAGGAAATGGTGCCTAATCTCAATGTGCTTGGTTCTAGAGTGGTGCACTGGATTTTGTGCAATAGAAATAGCACTGGTACTATCACACATGATCTTGGTGTTCTTGTGTGAGTAACCATAATCCACAAGCTGGTTTTGAATCCACAGGATCTGTGAACAACAACTGGCAGCTGCTATATATTCAGCCTCTGCAGTTGAAGTTGAGACAGAAGCCTGCTTCTTACAGAACCAAGAGACCAATCTCTCTCCCAGGAACTGGCAAGTTCCTGAGGTGCTCTTCCTGTCAACTCTGCAACCAGCATAGTCAGAATCAGAATATCCAATTAATTCAAACTCTGACTCAGCTGGGTACCAAAGTCCTAGATTTGGACATCCTTTCAGGTATCTCAGGATTCTCTTTAGAAGAATCAGATGAGATTCCTTGGGGTTGACCTGGAATCTAGCACAAAGGCATGTAGCAAACATTATATCTGGCCTACTTGCAGTTAGATATAATAGGGAACCAACAATGGCCCTATAATTCTTTTGATCAACTGGCTTGCCGTGATCATCAGAATCAATAACTACATTAGTAGCCATGGGTGTAGGCATTGCTGAAGCATCAGCCATCCCAAATTTCTTTACCAATTCCTTGGCATATTTGGATTGGGAGATGAAGATACCATCAGCATCTTGCTTAACTTGGAGACCAAGAAAGTAAGACAGCACACCCATGCTACTCATCTCAAACTTAGAGTGCATCAAGTTGGAAAACTTTTTGCAAAGTTTGGGATCAGTGGAGCCAAAGATAATATCGTCTACATACACCTGAACTAACAGGATTGTGTCCTTGTGATGCTTGACGAAGAGGGTTCTATCAACTACTCCCCTAGTGAAGTTGTGCTCTAACAGGAAACTAGCTAGAGTCTCATACCAGGCCCTAGGAGCTTGCTTTAGTCCATAAAGAGCTTTCTGCAACTTAAAAACATGAGAAGGCTGAGTTGAAGAAACAAACCCTGGTGGTTGTTCAACAAACACCTCTTCCTTAAGCTCATCGTTCAGGAATGCACTTTTGACATCCATTTGGAACACCTTAAACTTCATGTAGGCTGCATAGGCCAAGAAGATCCTTATTGCTTCTAGCCTTGCAACAGGAGCAAAGGTTTGGTCATAGTCTATACCTTCCTCCTGTCTGTAGCCCTGAGCTACAAGCCTAGCTTTATTCCTTACTATTATTCCATTTGCATCTAACTTGTTTCTATACACCCACTTGGTGCCTATGATCAGTTGGCCTTTAGGTCTTGGAACCAAAGTCCAAACTTTACATCTCTCAAACTGATTGAGCTCCTCTTGCATTGCAATGATCCAGTGGGGATCTAGCTCTGCATCTTTAAAGGTGAGGGGCTCAACCTGTGAGAGGAAACAAGCATGCATCACATCCTGTCTTAATTGATGTCTTGTTTGCACACCAGCTGATATGTCTCCAATCACTTGAGATGTGGGATGATCTCTAAGTGTGACAATATCAGCAGGTGGGATGTGATCTTCAGCAACAGTTGGGATTAATTCCTCAGGAGGAATTTGATCTACTGTTGGTGGAACAACAACAGCTTCAACAGCTTCAGCAACGTCTTCATCACTGTCTGATTCAGTGATCTGAAGAGTTGAAAGTTGAAGGATTTCTTGAGGGGCATCATGTACCTGCAAAGAACTGGAGGAAGGAGAATTTTCTTTCTCCTTGTAAAACATCTGAGACTCATCAAAAGTCACATGCACAGATTCCTCTATCTTACAGGTTGATTTGTTATAAACCCTATAAGCTTTGCTTACTTGGGAATATCCAAGCATGATTCCCATTGAAGCTTTTGCTTCAAATTTTCTAATATATTCTTTATTATTGTTATGAATATAAACAGTACAACCAAAAATTCTAAAGTAATTAATTTTTGGTTTCTTTCCTTTAAGCAACTCATAAGGAGTTTTACACTTAAGTTTGTGTATCAAACTTCTATTCAAGACATAGTTAGCTGTACTAACAGCTTCTGCCCAATAGGATAGAGGCATGTTAGCATCTGCCAACAATGTGCTAGCAGCTTCAATTAGTGTTCTATTCTTCCTCTCAACTACCCCATTTTGTTGGGGAGTTCTAGGAGCTGAGAAGCTATGTTTGATACCTTCTCTCTCACAGAATTCTTGCATGAGAAGAGAGTCAAACTCAGTACCATGATCACTTCTGATCAAGGCCACATGAGTAGAGTACTCAGTCTGCACACAAAGTAGAAAGTCTGTAAGGGCTTTGAAGTTATCAGACTTAGTTCTCAAAAAGAAAACCCAACTGAACCTAGAGAAGTCATCTACAATTACTAATGTGTAATACTTCCCTCCTAGACTCTGTACATTTATTGGGCCAAAAAGGTCCAAGTGTAATAAATACAGGATTCTAGGTGAATCACTTTTATTAACAGATTTAAATGAATTTTTGGTTTGCTTGCCTAGCTGACAAGCCTTGCATAGGCTCTCCTTCTTGTAGGGGCAAGAAGGTAAACCTCTAACAAGGTTGTGCTTAGATAACCTAGATATGTTTTTGAGGTTCACATGACTAAGCCTTTTATGCCATAAGGAATTATTATTAAGGGTTAATTCATTAAACAGCCAGATTTCAGAGCGAGATGAATTAAAATCTACTAAATATATATTGCCTATTCTATTACCTATCAAGACAACATTATTATTCAAAGTAATATTGCAAGAGGAGTTAGAAAAAGAAACCTGGTAGCCAGCATCACATAGCTGGCTAACTGAAATCAGGTTGTGCTTCAGTCCACTGACATAAGCAACTCTCTTGAATGTAACAGCTCCAATTGTGATCTTGCCATATCCTTCTGTCTGACCACAGCTGGAGTCTCCAAAGATAACCTTTGGGCCGAGCTTTGCTTTGTACTTTGACAGTAGCTCTTTGTTTCCTGTCATATGCTTAGAGCATCCACTATCCAAATACCACTTATTTTGAGTGATTGGATAGGCCTTCACCTGCAAAACAACTATTTAGACAAAGTGGACCCAGGTAACCTTGGGTCCCTTGTTTTTCACATAAGAAAAACTGGAGATATAAGAAAATGCAGGCTGAGGGTGATAACCTAGAGGGTGAGATCTCCTAGGTGGGATTCTCCATGCAGATGATGGGTCAACAAACCTAGGGTTTCTATTTTCATTTAAGTTTCTATGGAATGGATTATGATTTTGAAAATCATGTTGAAATCGTCGATCGACGTTCGACGATAGGCGCTCAGATCGTCGAGCTTCGTTCGACCATGGAGCATCCGATCGTCGAGCTGCGTTCGACGCTTTTTGCATTTCTTTGAAAAACTTCTTTCTCTTTTCTCTCTTAGCCTTATTTAATGTTTTATTTACAAGGTTTACTTGCTCAGTGTTCTTCTTTCCACTAGCTGAAATGAAGTTCACTGGAGTTGAAAGGTTATTTTTAAGCAAGACTGGGGGTTCACTGGGAGAAGCTCCTAAGCCTAATTTATCATTTCCTGTCCTAGTGTTAGCCATGCTGGTAATTTCTAACAGCTTAAGGCTTCTACCATTAAGTGACTCTTCTAGTCTCTTAGACTTAGCTAATTCCATTTTAAGGAATTTGATTTCTTCACTACAAGTAGTGAGTTCTTCCTTTAACCTAACATTTTCAGAGGCTATTGATTCAGAGTCAGCTAGCCTATTTCTAAGTTCTTTTATCTCTTTTTCTGAACTAATTAAATCTAAACATAGAGATTTAAAATCTAACTTAAACTCTTCTGAAGTAAAATCATAAGATGAAAGTACCTCATCTTCAGTAGGCATTTCTTCATCTGAGTCAGAACTCTCTGCAGCAGAGTGGTTGCTGCAGGCATCTATTGCCATGAGGCAAACTTCTTTTGCCTTCTTTTCTTCTTCATCCTCACTAGAGCTTGAGGATGAGGATTCTTCATCAGAATCACTCCAGGTTTCAGCAATGAAACCTCTCTCCTTTTTCTTGTTCTTGTAGGAGGATGGCTTGGAGTGCTTCCTGTGCTGCTCCTTTTCTTTTCTCTTTTCCTTGTTCTTCTCCTCTGGACACTCTGGCAAAATGTGTCCAGGCTTCCTGCACCCATAACAAATAATTTCTTTAGATGGAGTACGATCATACCTTGGCTTTTCTTCATACTTTGAAGATTTTCTTCTGAACTCTTTTCTCCCCATTTTGAGAAATCTCTTGGCAAACAATGCCATGAGCTCCTCATTTGATTGGCTGCCTTCTGAGGCTTCAGCAGCTTTAAGAGCTAGAGATTGCTCTTTTCTTGTTGGAGTGGGGGTCTTGGCTTCTGCTTCAGCTTCCCTTGTCTTCAGCACTTGCTCAAAAGATTTGAGCTTGCCGAGAAGGGCTTCAGTTGATATCTCATTGGTGCTTCTGGCTTCCTTGATTGGCCAGATCCTCAAATCCCATGTGCTAGGGAAGCACATAAGGATCTTATCATTGACCTCTGTCAATGAGATATCCTTGTCAAGGGTCCTCAGCTCATTGATGATTGAGCTGAGCCTGGTGTACATTGCTTCAACTGATTCAGCATCAGTCTTTTTGAAGTTCTCATACTGTGAGATAAGGTTGGACCTCCTGTCCTTCCTTTCATCAGCTGAACCAGCTACAATCTGGTTCAGTGTGTCCCACATGGCCTTTGCTGAAGAGCAATCAGCAACCTTCTGGAACACTTCATCAGACATAGTCTGAGCCAGTATGTTCATTGCTTTGGCATCAGCAATTTTTGCCTTCTTGTACTCATCATTATAGTCTGGAGGAGGCACTGCACTCATATCAGATGATGAGGCAGTGGCTGCAGCAGGTGCTCTTGGGGGACCTGACAAAATAGAAGCAAAAATACTCTCATCAATAGAGTTCATATAAAGTTTGATCCTTGCCTTCCAGATGCCAAACTTTGCTAAGTTGCATGCTGGAGGTCTGGTGCTAGAATAATCCTTAGACTGGGCCATGATAGTGAATTTCTATAAACTCTTGGTATCTATCAGGATCTTGTGACTTAGGTGTTAGCCTATACAGTCAGTCAACCTCCCTCTGATACCAATTGAAAGTGAAGGGATAGATACTACTCTAGAGGGGGGGTGAATAGAGTAATCAAATTTTGCACAATACAAAACTTAACTGTCTACCCAACTCCCTTGGAGTGAAGTGCGGAATGAAGAGATTATAGATTTTGGTTTAACCTTAAAGCCTAACACAAGTGTTGTGCAAACACAAGCTAACTGTAATTACAGTTAAAGCCTAGAAAACCTAAGCAGCAACTAGCAACCTAGTTATATCTATTCACAGCCACAGTACAAGAAAAATAATAAGCAAGCCAGACGACACAAGGAATTTTATAGTGGTTCCCCAAACAACTTGGGTACGTCCACTCTTCTACCCAAACGGTAGGAATCCACTACAGGTTTTTGCTAAGGTGCCCTGCCACCAATGATCTGATTCAGGTAGATCAAACAGACCCTTTAGACTTTTGATCAGGTGTCTAAAAACCAAGCACAGGTTTTTGATCAGGTGCCCTGCCACCAAGGGATACTTTTGAAGGGAGTAATAACCCTGTACAGGAGGGGGAAGAAGGTTAAGATGTCTTCTCTATTTTACAATAGATTAGAGAAGCACAAAAAGCTTGCACTGAGCTAGAATGCTCTAAAGAATCAAGGCTCCCCCTGGCTCAAAGATGTCCAGGTGAAGTCTTGCTTCAGTGCAGAAACTCTTCAGAAAATTCTGAAGGAAAGAGCTACAGGAAGAAAATAAATAACAAAAAGAAATCTCTTCAAGCAGCTATTCTTCTTCTTCTTCTTCTTCAAAGAAACTCTGAGTTGAACTTCCTGAAAGCAGGAGAACTCAGGTGAAGAAGAGATGAAGATCTTAACACTTCTCAGTTAGATGGAGTTTGCTGAGAGCAGGAAGCTTGAGCTTGATGAAGGCTTGAGTGCTTTTGAATATGTGTGTAACACTCTGTTAACTAGAAAAACTAGCTTGAATCCTTCTGCAAAAGGTTCTTTATATATTAGCAGCAAGCAACGGCTCTCTTCCATTTGAATTCTTTGTCTTCTTGTGAGCCTTGAGACCTGGGCTGTAAATATCAAGAAGACAGAAATATCTCTGCAGCAATACATTCCATAAAAAGGAATAAATCTCTTTCTAAGAAGCTGCAGGTTTAAATCAAATAAACAGAGGACTAAATAAAGTCACATCAGAAACTATCTCTTTATAGCAAAAGAAGACTTTTCAGTCCAACGGCTATAAAGGGGTTGACAGCGGATAAAGTAATTTAAATAGACAGCTAATAAGACAAACAACTTTATCTTAAAAGATTTGAACTCAGGCAAATAGAATGAAGTAAATAATGCCTGGAAACTTTATCATACAGCTTAAAATATCGTGCCAGAAAATGTATTAAATAATTAAATATAATAAATAAATACAAAATCCAAAGGCAGACAGAAAACGTCGAACGACCTTCGAAGATCGTCGAACGACGCCAGGAGATCGTCGAACTACCGGGCAGATAGTCGAACGATCCAGATAGTCGAGCTATCAAATGGATAGTCGAGCTACCACAGCAGATAGTCGAACTATCAGGGCAGATAGTCGAACTATCAGATAGTCGATCTATCTATGACAGATAGTCGAGCTATCAAGCGCACAGAGATAGTCGAACTATCAAGCAGATAGTCGACCTACCTCAGAAAACAGATAGTCGATCTATCAAACGATAGTCGAACTATCAAAACAAACTAGATAGTCGAACTATCAACAGATAGTCGAACTACCAGCGCAGAACAGATAGTCGAACTATCAACAGATAGTCGAACTACCAGCGCAGAACAGATAGTCGAACTATCAACAGATAGTCGAACTATCAGCGCAGACCAAGGCGTCGACCAACTGATAGACGATCGTCGATCAGTCGATAGACGATAGTCGAACGGCGTTCGACTATAGTCGAACGAAAAACTACTTAACCAAATTTACAACTTGGAAAAGAGAGGACTCTACAGCTAGACTCCAAACCATTGACCATAGATATTTCTTGGGTCAAAGGGGCACAAAGGAGAGGACTGAACTCAAATCAAACTAGGGTACCAACAGACTTGGTGCCATCCACTTAGGTCAAATTAGGGCAATTTGACCTAAGTAGGGTTAGGGTTGACTCTAGTCAATTCTACCCCTTGGCTGACCCATAATGGGTTATTTGGGCTTTCAAGGGTCCCTATGGGGTTCAGAATGACATTGTGGGGTCATGTGGTCATGTTGAGAGTCATTGGCCAAACCCTAGTTTAGGTGTCCAGGAACCACTACTTGCAGACTAAGGTGCTTTCACCTATTTTTCTTAGACACCCATAGTTCTCCTTATCTTCTTAAAGCTTTGTCATAACCTATTTTTATTAGGCACCCATGGCCCTCCTTGTTCTCTACCATTAGGCATTGAGTGAGCAACCTTCACTCAATGCCAAAATACATAGAAAAGTTTTCTATCATCAGGCGTTGAGTGAGCAACCTTCACTCAACGCTAAAACACATAAAAAAGTTTTCTGTCAGCATGTGTTGAGTGAACAACCTTCACTCAACGCTAAAACACTTAGAAAAGTTTTCTGTCACTTGGCGTTGAGTGAGTAAGCTTCACTCAACACATTTAGACATAGCCAAATTTCTTTCAAATCACAGTCTCTAACTGACTATGGTTCAATCAATGCTTTTTATCACATGGCGTTGTGTGAGTAAGCTTCACTCAATGCCTGTGGACTTAGTCAAATACCTACACAGTTTTTTTATGGTGTTGACTGTTTGAGCTATACTCAAATATTTATGTTGTATGACGTTGAGTGAGTTGAATTCACTCAACGCATGTGGACTTAACCATATTTCTTTCAGTTTCTTCTTAGGCTTTCATTGCCTTAGCCTGTCTCACAACTTTTTGTTGTATGACATTGAGTGAGTAGACTTTACTAAACGCCTGTGGACTTAGACCCATTTTCAGCTTGCCAATTTTTAGGCTGACTATCCAAGCTATACTCAATGCTTTTACTCACCCGACATTGAGTGAATATACTTCACTCAATGCCTGTGGACTTAGGCGATTTCCAGCCTATCCAGCATCTTCCCTTTCATCTGGCGTATAACGTCCCAATTCGCGCTAGGCCTCTTGATTGCGTATTTGAGTCAAGGGGGCTGTGGTGAGCCCAATGGGGGATGTGGGTGAACAGGTGCGGACGTGCGGGAAATGAGGAAAACAAGGCAAAACAGCATTTTTGGCTGACACGGGTATGGACACGGCCGTGTCCATACCCGTGTGCCTCATAAAAATAGGTTTACCAGTCAGAGAGGTACACGGGCATTGGGACACGGGCGTGTCCCTAGCCGTGTGCCAAGGACACGGGTTGGGACACGGGCGTGTCCCTAGCCGTGTGCCAAGGACACGGGTCGGGACACGGCCGTGTCTCTACCCGTGTGCCGCAACCCTGACCCGGCAGAAAGTGGTTCTGGGAGGAACACGGCCCTAGACACGGCATGCCACACGGCCGTGTCACCTGAACACGGGTAGGAACACGGCCGTGTGCCTACCCGTGTCTGCGATGTATAAAAAGGAAAAAGTTGGGAAACCCTAGCATTTCATCTCCTTTCTTCTGCCCCGAAATTCCTGAGAGGGTTCTTGGCTGGAGGAGGAGGAAGAGCTTGCCGGAGCCATCCTTGGAGGAATCAAAACGCCGCCACCGTCAAGGGAAAAACAATGCCGCCGCGAAGGAGTGCGAGGCTCATGGCCGGCCATGGTGGTACCGCTGGACTTGAGGTGAGCTTCCTCCCCTCTCCCTTGGTGCTAGATCTATAGTTATTATAGGAGAGACATCGACTCCATAGAGTCTTGATGGCGAGGAGGAGAGTTCTTAGGATAAGCCATGCCTAGGTTTTAGGCTTAGTCTCCCTCAACCTTCTCATCCTTCAAAGTGGAGATGAGAGGGGTTTTCGTTGGGGGTTTGGCTTTGAAAGGAGAAATAAGGTTGGGTGTGATTTCTGGAGAAGTTTATGCGAGGTCGTTGCAAGGAAGAAGATGAACGGATGCCGTTCATCTCGCCTTAAGATGCGTGCAGAAATCTGATTTCTGCACGCGGCGACCTTCGTGGCAAATTTCGGAGGTGTTCTGGCCAAATCTGGGTGATCGACTCAACACGAAAGTCGTAGCCCTTGAAATTACCTTTCCAACGAGGGGTTGCTCGTTTCCATGCGATACCTATAGCCACGGAAAAGCTGGTTCGAGTCCGCTGCGTTCAGGAAAATTCCTGTACAGGAAACTGTTTCCTGTACGTATTCGAGCTGAATTTCTGGTATGTTGCGACCAGATCTGGGCGATCGACTCAACACGAAAGTCGTAGCCCTCGCGAATACCTTTCCAACGAGGGGTTGTGCATTGTGATCGGATTCCTGTAGCTCCGGGAATCCCAGTTTTAGTATTGGACTATCCTATGTTAATGCACTTGTTAATTTATAATGTTAGCACTCTTGCAATGATGGTGATTTGCTCATGTGATATCTTGCTCCCATATATCTATAATGTCATTGTTAATATAATTTAGTATGGTTACTCATTTGGTTGTGTAATAAGGGATAACCATGCAATGGTAGAGAAATGGATTGGTTGGGAGGGCTAGATATTAGGAGTTGATATTGGTAAAGGACATATTTATACAATTTGGTGTTGAACATATCTATTATGCGTAGTGTTGAGGTGAATTCATTGAATAGGTGAGCGTGAACATGATGAACACTATGTGAAGAGTACTTGATAACTGTAATCCGAGCCCAAGGGGTTTATTAACAACCGATGCTTAGAGTTGAAGTCTCCCTACGGGTAGCATCGAGTGAGTTGTTTTGGGGCATGTGATGTGCGACGATTCATCGTGTCGCGATGTTGGGAGAATGACTGTGGCAGGTCTACGGGTTCGCCAGTCGTCACACCGATGGGAGCCAATGCGTAGACCTTGGGCGGTAGGGTTAGATACTTGGTGTCCATAACCCGAGATCTCCTCCGTGCCATGAGAACGGTTGGGCTTGCACCTCGTGCGTTTCCGAGGTTCCATCCGGTTCGAAATCAAAGGCCAGGTTGGGCTGTGTTCTTGGTGCACATTTACCCAAGACCCCTTCTGAGCCGTAGTACGCATGTGAGCTCCGCTGTTGTGTTCTTAGCGTTGAGGCGTACGGGGGCCTAGGATAGGTAGTGTGATACCACCTAGTAGTGGAGACGCCCGCTCCACTGTCGCCGTCTGGCCACGACGGACGACGCCTGAGAGGTTAGCTACCTGCTCGAAAAGTGGGAACTTCTAGTCTGTGTCGACATAGCAACTTGCATGTGCGTGCGCATGATTCGGTCATACCATAACATTCATAACATGTCATTCATTGCATACACAAGATCCTCATCGTATAAGTTTGTATGGGCACTCTTATACGATGAGTTACTATACTGTTAAGTTACTATTCTGATTAATTATACCTGCTGTCATTTATATATTATTGATATTCGTAGAACTGCTAGTTGTGTAGCGTAGTTTATACTTCACCATACTTACTGTCACCTGCTTGTTTACTTGCATATATATATATATTGTACTTTGTCCCTTTCTCCGCCCGGTGCCGAGGAGTCGCCGGGGGAGCGGATGTGAAGCCACTTAGTCTTATGACTAACGGTTGCTACGTCTTCCTTTTTAGGAGGAAACCCCGCAGGTAGAGCGGCAATGGACTACGCAGCAGGACAGCCAGGCCCGGATGATAGGACCTGAGGTGGTGGTGCCATCGGCACCGTCAGTGACAGTAGTGAGTGTTTTCATGTAGCCGTTTGGCAAAACATTTCTAGACTCTTGTTTTATTTGTACAAGCCTGTTGTGCTTGTTATCTTCCGCTATTTTTGGACTTTAACTTAGCTGTGAACTGAATTGCTTTTAGCTTTACTTTTCTGTTATGGTTGGGTTGGCATAATTGTTGTGATATGGATTGTAGCCGGCGGAATAGGCGTCTTGTGGTAAAGGCTAACCCGTGTGTTAGTGCTACCGCAAGGCGGCTATTTCGGGCATAAGACTCCCCTCGTGCCGTGTGTTGTGTTCCGGGAGGGGGGTCTTACAAATGGTATCAGACTAAGCCGATCTTCACCTACAGCAGTCAGGTAACAATGGGCCACTCCCGTTCGATTAGTCGGTTTGGGGACAAACTGACTTAGCGGAAGCAGTGGTGTGCCCATATGTAATTCACACTAAGTTGTCCAACTTTGACATTAGTTTTAGCCAACCTGACCCTAGTTTGTACCTTGCGTATAGGTCCCAGCGCAGGTGGAGCCGGTTGGGGGCACTCCTACCCCTTCCGTCCCTTCACAATTCCAGCAGTCGGAACTGGGACAAACGCTGTCAGCCATATTGGATGCATTTAAAGCCCAGCAAGCTCCGGTGCAACAACAGGCGCCAGGCTCCAACTAGGTGAGCACCTTCCGTGCCCTGTCCCCTCCTGCCTATCTTGGGACAGAATCGCCGGTGCGCACCGAGGAATGGATTGATACCGTGCAAGAATTGATGGCTGGCATATGATGTCCGAACAACATGGCGGTGACATTGGTAGTGACGCTGCTAGAGCTACACGCCAAAAGGTGGTGGAAGTCCCTCATGGGCTCCACCTTCCAAGGGCGGTTGTACACGGACATCAGTTGGAACGAGTTCACCGAGGCTTTTCTGGACCACTTCATTCCTTCTTCTGCTCGGGATGAACTTGAAGAAAGATTTCTGCAGCTGAAGCAGGGATCGAAATCGGTAACGGAGTACCAGAGGGAGTTCCAACACCTCGCTAGGTTTGCTGATTCCTATGATCTGGACGATAGAGGCTATGCGAAGCGCTTCTACAAAGGGTTAAGGGACCCCCTGAGGCAGGCCCTTTTGTTTATAGCCGATGGAAGCCTGGCAGAAATCATTGACATGGCAAAGAGACTGGAGGCGGACCACATGGGATGTGGCAAGAGACCTGCGGAAGGTGTAATTGAAGTCGGCCCTAGTAATAGAAGGCGGAATGATCATGGCAGAGGAAGGGGAAACCACAGAGGCGGTCGGTGGGTCAACCGGAACTATCGGGTGGAGTACCCAATTCCGCAACCACTACCTTTACCACCACCACCGCAGCAGCAATATTATCAACAACCTGGGGGCCGATGTGAGATGATATGTTTTGAGTGCAACCAACCGGGGCATGTCCGACGAGTTTGCCCGCGACTGACCGGGGGTGCCCCTATTGCTCCCCCTCCAGTAGCTCCACGGGGACGAGGGCACATGCGTGGCCGAGGAAGAGGACCACCAGGGAGAAATCAAGGACATGCACGGGAGCATGTATTCGCATTGGATATGACTCAGGAGAGAAATCCGCAGGAAGTCATCACCGGTACGTGCAAAATTGTTTTAATATTATATGACTTGTTAGATTTATGATACAAATGATACGCGCTATTCTGAATAGTGATTACCCTTTTGGAACCTAGGCACTGTCGTGGTTAGCGGGAGACCCGCCTATACGTTATTTGACACGGGTGCGTCTCACTCGTTCATTTCAGAGGACTTTGTGAAGGACTTGGAGGGAGTGCAACACTTCACGGGCATTACTCAAAGGGTGCGCCTCCCGGACGGCTCTGAGATGACGTCGTCAGCAAGTTGCAACTTCGAAACCCTTATTGGAGGAAAGTTCTTTGAAACTCCGGCTACAGTGTTAAGAATCCCGGAGTTCGATCTCATCCTGGGCATGAAGTGGTTGGACTGGCACCACGCCAGGATCAATTGTGCGGAGAAGCAAGTTATGTTGAGGCATGGAGACTCGGAAGTCATCTTCCAAGGTATTAAATTCGCACCCCGTAAATTATTATCTTCAATCCAAGTTATGAAATCTCATATGGAAGGGGACGAGGTCTATGTAATTTGCTTCGAGTTGAAGAAATTGATATTAGAGGTCAAGGATGTGCGGGTGGTGCGAGAATTTCCCGAGGTATTTCCCGAGAAATTGCCAGGACTACCGCCGCATAGGGAAGTGGACTTCCAAATCAAGCTAATTCCGGGTGCCAAGCCCGTCTCGCGAGCTCCATACCGAATGGCTCCGAAGGAACTTGCAGAGTTTAGAGTCCAGCTTCAGGAATTGGTGGAAGCAGGGTTCGTTCGCCCAAGCTCGTCGCCTTGGGGAGCGCCCGTTTTGTTCGTCAAAAAGAAGGATGGCACCTTGCGGTTATGTATTGATTATCGAGAGTTGAACCGGTTAACGGTGCGGAACACCTATCCCCTACCGCGCATTGATGAATTATTCGATCAATTGGTGGGATCGTATTGGTTCTCCAAGTTAGATCTGCGTTCAGGATATTATCAGCTGAGGATACAAGAAGATGACATTCAGAAGACGGCGTTCAGTTCGAGATATGGTTTGTATGAATTCACCGTGATGCCGTTTGGGCTCACAAACGCCCCTTCCGCCTTTATGAGCTTGATGAACAAGGTGTTCAGCCCTTATTTGGACATCTTTGTCATCGTGTTCATCGATGATATCCTAGTCTACTCCAAGACTGAAGCAGAACACGCCGAACATCTAACTTTAGTGCTGAGGAAACTAAAGGAGCACACTTTGTTTGCCAAGTTCAGCAATTGTGAGTTTTGGCTTCGAGAGGTCGCGTTCTTGGGCCATGTGATTAGTGGGGCGGGGCTAGCAGTAGATCCGGCCAAGGTGCGGGCCGTGAAGGAGTGGTCGCCATTGAAGTCAGCGGCCGACATACGAAGCTTTCTTGGACTTGCCGGGTACTATCGCAAGTTCGTGAAAGGCTTCTCGAAGATCGCCCTTCCCCTTACTACGCTGACCAAGAAGGGTGTGCCGTTTGAATGGACACCCCAGTGCGAAGCTGCATTCCAAGAGTTGAAAGACAGATTGACGACTGAACCCATCCTAGCTCTTCCATCTGGGAAGGAGGGCTTTCAAGTTTACACGGATGCGTCGTATCAAGGGATGGGAGCTGTGTTGATGCAGAATGGGCATGTGATCGCTTATGCTTCAAGACAGTTGAAGAAGCATGAAGCCAGCTACCCGGTGCATGATCTAGAGTTGGGAGCGGTGGTATTCGCCTTGAAGATGTGGAGGCATTATTTATACGGCGTCCACTGCGAGATCTACTCGGATCACAAAAATCTGAAGTATGTTCACACCCAAAAGGAGTTAAACTTGAGACAGCGGCGGTGGTTGGAGTTCTTGTGCGACTATGATTTCACCTTGAACTACCACCCCGGGAAGGTTAATTCCGTAGCTGATGCCTTGAGCCGGAAAGCGCCGGAAGCGAGCACGGAGTCCCGCTTGATGAGGATGGAGTTAATCCGGACGCTGCAAGAGATGGAAATCACTTTGGTCTTTAAGAATCAACCGGAAGAGTATACCGAATATTTGGCCGCGATGAGTATAGTTTGCAACATACGAGACCGGATCCGTACGGAACAAAAGAAGGATGCGGCTTTAACCCCGGCTTTCAAGTCAATGGAGGATGGGACTACGGAAGAATACTCCCTAAAAGACGGCCTCGTCCATTTTCATGGCCGGCTTTACATCCCCGAAGGTGACAACATTCGGGAGGATATTCTAAAGGAGGCCCATTGCTCCAAGTACTCGGTGCACCCGGGGATCACGAAGATGTACACCGATTTGAGAAAGACGATGTGTTGGCCGGGCATGAAGAGGGATGTCAAGTACTTTGTTACTCATTGTGTGGCCTGCCAAATGGTGAAGGCAGAGTGCCGAAGCCCCGGTGGAATGCTACAGTCGTTGCCCATCCCCGAATGGAAATTTGAGGACATCTCCATGGACTTCGTCCACGGGTTACCTCGCTCGCGCTCGGGGAATGATTCTGTGTGGGTGATAGTTGACCGGTTGACCAAGGTAGCCCGATTTATCCCAATGAAGAAGGAGGCGCAAGTGGGCGTCTTAGTGCGTCTCTTTGTGGAACAATTTGTGCGGTACCATGGTGTGCCAAAGACGATCGTCTCCGACCGGGATGGTCGGTTTACTTCAAGAGAATGGAGGGCTGTACAGGCTTATTTGGGCTCACGCCTCGCCTTTAGCACAGCCTTTCACCCACAAACGGACGGGCAATCTGAACGAACCATCCGAACATTGGAGGACCTATTGAGGTTGTGTGTGCTAGATAAAGGAGAACCATGGGAGAGGCTCTTACCTCTCGTGGAGTTCTCTTATAATAACAGTCATCAAGCTAGTATTGGAATGGCACCTCATGAAGCTTTGTATGGAAGGAGGTGTAGAACACCCTTGTCCTGGGTGCAAGACGAAGATCCGAAGACATTGGGAAATGAGTATATTGATGACACGGACGCGGTGGTTAGGTTGATCCGGAATCGAATGCTAGAGGCTCAAAGCCGACAGGCGAAATATTACAACGCAAGGCACCGTATGGTGGAGTTTCAAGTGGGTGATAAGGTGTTCCTGAAGATTCGACCGATGCACGGAGTGTCACGAGTACGTGGAGTCAAGAAGCTCAGCCCAAGGTATGTTGGGCCCTATGTTGTAGTGGAAAGGATTGGCCCTCTGGCCTATCGATTGGAGTTACCACCGGAGCTGGAGAACCTTCACGACGTGTTCCATGTATCGTCGCTTCGGAAGGCTTTGTTGCGACCTGAACAGTATATCCCCACGGCGGATGGTGCCATGGCGTCTGATAGGTCTGTGCGACTGGAGCCGGTGCGGATCGTTGATAACGAGACAAGGACCTTGCGCCGCAAAAGTGTTCCCTTGGTGAAGGTGCTATGGTCTAATCACGGGAAGGAAGAGTGCACATGGGAGCCAAGGGATTTGATGCAAGAGCGCTACCCGGAATTATTTACTCCTGGTAAAAATTTTATTTGAAAGCATAGTTCCCTTTTTATGTGTTTCACTCCCATAGCCTTACCCTGATTTCGGGGACGAAATCTTTTATTTTGTTTATAGGATTTGTAACGTCCCAATTCGCGCTAGGCCCCTTGATTGCGTATTTGAGTCAAGGGGGCTGTGGTGAGTCCAATGGGGGATGTGGGTGAACAGGTGCGGACGTGCGGGAAATGAGGAAAACAAGGCAAAACAGCATTTTTGGCTGACACGGGTATGGACACGGCCGTGTCCATACCCGTGTGCCTCATAAAAATAGGTTTACCAGTCAGAGAGGTACACGGGCATTGGGACACGGGCGTGTCCCTAGCCGTGTGCCAAGGACACGGGTTGGGACACGGGCGTGTCCCTAGCCGTGTGCCAAGGACACGGGTCGGGACACGGCCGTGTCTCTACCCGTGTGCCGCAACCCTGACCCAGCAGAAAGTGGTTCTGGGAGGAACACGGCCCTAGACACGGCATGCCACACGGCCGTGTCACCTGAACACGGGTAGGAACACGGCCGTGTGCCTACCCGTGTCTGCGATGTATAAAAAGGAAAAAGTTGGGAAACCCTAGCATTTCATCTCCTTTCTTCTGCCCCGAAATTCCTGAGAGGGTTCTTGGCTGGAGGAGGAGGAAGAGCTTGCCGGAGCCATCCTTGGAGGAATCAAAACGCCGCCACCGTCAAGGGAAAAACAATGCCGCCGCGAAGGAGTGCGAGGCTCATGGCCGGCCATGGTGGTACCGCTGGACTTGAGGTGAGCTTCCTCCCCTCTCCCTTGGTGCTAGATCTATAGTTATTATAGGAGAGACATCGACTCCATAGAGTCTTGATGGCGAGGAGGAGAGTTCTTAGGATAAGCCATGCCTAGGTTTTAGGCTTAGTCTCCCTCAACCTTCTCATCCTTCAAAGTGGAGATGAGAGGGGTTTTCGTTGGGGGTTTGGCTTTGAAAGGAGAAATAAGGTTGGGTGTGATTTCTGGAGAAGTTTATGCGAGGTCGTTGCAAGGAAGAAGATGAACGGATGCCGTTCATCTCGCCTTAAGATGCGTGCAGAAATCTGATTTCTGCACGCGGCGACCTTCGTGGCCAATTTCGGAGGTGTTCTGGCCAAATCTGGGTGATCGACTCAACACGAAAGTCGTAGCCCTTAAAATTACCTTTCCAACGAGGGGTTGCTCGTTTCCATGCGATACCTGTAGCCACGGGAAAGCTGGTTCGAGTCCGCTGCGTTCGGGAAAATTCCTGTACAGGAAACTGTTTCCTGTACGTATTCGAGCTGAATTTCTGGTATGTTGCGACCAGATCTGGGCGATCGACTCAACACGAAAGTCGTAGCCCTCGCGAATACCTTTCCAACGAGGGGTTGTGCATTGTGATCGGATTCCTGTAGCTCCGGGAATCCCAGTTTTAGTATTGGACTATCCTATGTTAATGCACTTGTTAATTTATAATGTTAGCACTCTTGCAATGATGGTGATTTGCTCATGTGATATCTTGCTCCCATATATCTATAATGTCATTGTTAATATAATTTAGTATGGTTACTCATTTGGTTGTGTAATAAGGGATAACCATGCAATGGTAGAGAAATGGATTGGTTCGGGAGGGCTAGATATTCGGAGTTGATATTGGTAAAGGACATATTTATACAATTTGGTGTTGAACATATCTATTATGCGTAGTGTTGAGGTGAATTCATTGAATAGGTGAGCGTGAACATGATGAACACTATGTGAAGAGTACTTGATAACTGTAATCCGAGCCCAAGGGGTTTATTAACAACCGATGCTTAGAGTTGAAGTCTCCCTACGGGTAGCATCGAGTGAGTTGTTTTGGGGCATGTGATGTGCGACGATTCATCGTGTCGCGATGTTGGGAGAATGACTGTGGCAGGTCTACGGGTTCGCCAGTCGTCACACCGATGGGAGCCAATGCGTAGACCTTGGGCGGTAGGGTTAGATACTTGGTGTCCATAACCCGAGATCTCCTCCGTGCCATGAGAACGGTTGGGCTTGCACCTCGTGCGTTTCCGAGGTTCCATCCGGTTCGAAATCAAAGGCCAGGTTGGGCTGTGTTCTTGGTGCACATTTACCCAAGACCCCTTCTGAGCCGTAGTACGCATGTGAGCTCCGCTGTTGTGTTCTTAGCGTTGAGGCGTACGGGGGCCTAGGATAGGTAGTGTGATACCACCTAGTAGTGGAGACGCCCGCTCCACTGTCGCCGTCTGGCCACGACGGACGACGCCTGAGAGGTTAGCTACCTGCTCGAAAAGTGGGAACTTCTAGTCTGTGTCGACATAGCAACTTGCATGTGCGTGCGCATGATTCGGTCATACCATAACATTCATAACATGTCATTCATTGCATACACAAGATCCTCATCGTATAAGTTTGTATGGGCACTCTTATACGATGAGTTACTATACTGTTAAGTTACTATTCTGATTAATTATACCTGCTGTCATTTATATATTATTGATATTCGTAGAACTGCTAGTTGTGTAGCGTAGTTTATACTTCACCATACTTACTGTCACCTGCTTGTTTACTTGCATATATATATATATTGTACTTTGTCCCTTTCTCCGCCCGGTGCCGAGGAGTCGCCGGGGGAGCGGATGTGAAGCCACTTAGTCTTATGACTAACGGTTGCTACGTCTTCCTTTTTAGGAGGAAACCCCGCAGGTAGAGCGGCAACGGACTACGCAGCAGGACAGCCAGGCCCGGATGATAGGACCTGAGGTGGTGGTGCCATCGGCACCGTCAGTGACAGTAGTGAGTGTTTTCATGTAGCCGTTTGGCAAAACATTTCTAGACTCTTGTTTTATTTGTACAAGCCTGTTGTGCTTGTTATCTTCCGCTATTTTTGGACTTTAACTTAGCTGTGAACTGAACTGCTTTTAGCTTTACTTTTCTGTTATGGTTGGGTTGGCATAATTGTTGTGATATGGATTGTAGCCGGCGGAATAGGCGTCTTGTGGTAAAGGCTAACCCGTGTGTTAGTGCTACCGCAAGGCGGCTATTTCGGGCATAAGACTCCCCTCGTGCCGTGTGTTGTGTTCCGAGAGGGGGGTCTTACATGGCGTTGAGTGAACTTGCTTTACTCAATGCCTGTGGACTTAGATAGATTTTTGTCCCTCCACATCTTTACTTTTTGATCACCTATCACATCACTTGGAATACCTATCCTATCAATGTTTCAAGGACTAACCTGCATGCATGAACTTAAGCATACTTCAAATACTACTTCATGTATATCATTAACGTGATTAAATTCTTCAAATCTAGGACATTGTGGGCAATGGACCCAACAACAATGTCAGCCTTCACCACTGATATATTATAGAGAAACTTCACTTCTATCAGACCGAACGGAATGTGATAGCCCACGTTCACTGCATTGGTCATATAGATGAGGTTCTTATTCATGCCCAGTACATGATAAACACTCCTCAAGGTGAGTGAAACCTTATCATTACCTAAATAAATGGCACCCTCCTACTCGACTGCATGAACTATATCATCAACATTAATGATAGCTTCATTACTTGAGATTGTTCGTAGAGAGGAGAACTTCAACTCGTCCCCGGTGAGGTGGTGACAAAACCCTGATTCCACTATCCAGTCATCTTTACAATCAATGGTGGATAAGGTATGAACACATATGCCTGTCATGAACTGATAAGTAAAAATGTTTGAGATATTTTAAATTAAAAACTATGTTGGGTTTATAAATTAGGCGTTCTGTGCGTTCTATCTCTTTTTTACTTTATACTTCGAATATTGCAAGCGTACCTATCGAGTAATAATATAGTATTTTAAAATATCAAGGTCCTATTTTTCCACAGATCTATGTCGAGTATTCTACTTTAAGGAATGGAACTATTATTTTATCAAAAAGTGTTGGAGATTTTAAAAGTTAAAATAAAAGTAATAGTTAGGGTTTTGAAAATAGATGAGGTAGAGAGCCCTCAATTCTGACTAATTTGGGAAATAATGTTTATACAAGAAAAACTCGACTTTTATTTTAATTAATTAAAATACTTGATCGTGGAGGTTCCATAAATATAAGTGCACCTCTATCAAGGATTCATCCACCTGTGATTATGTACTTTCGCTGAACTTTCATATCTAATCAAAAATACCTTAATGCACGCTTTATGTTGTGAACCTCGCTATTGACCTCCTAATGCGATTCGAAGGTTCAACCTGAGAGGCTTACGTTCATCTCTTTCGAGAGTGAGGCGCAGTTTGTCTTTACTAGAGAATTATCAATTCCTGATAAATCTTAAGTTTTTATTAATTTAGAAGATTGGGTTTGAAATTGCAAAATTAATATCCTTCCCAAAGCTCATCTCAATCGAGCACTAAAAAGTTCTTAGCCTCTCATCAGGATGGGGGTGGTAGTAGAAAATTTAAATACATATAAAGGTGCAGAAATAATATCCATCCCAAGTATCTCGTTGATGGTAAAAGGTTCTTAGGCTCTCAATCGAGATAAGGGTGGTAGTAGGAAAATGAAAAGACTTATAAAATTGCAGAAACAATATCCGTCCCAACCATCTTAATAAAGCGCTAAAAAGTTCTTAGCCTCTCATCTGGGATGGGGGTGGTAGTAAAAGAATTACGAAAAAAAAGAAAGTACTTACGCACACACCCTATCTCAATAGAAATGAAAGCTAAGTTACAACAATAAAAGTAAAAAAATTACTTGAAAACTGAAATTTTATTACTTGAAAAAGTGTTATACACTAGAAAACCCAAACTAGGGTTAGTAATATATCACTCAAAAGCTACTCATAAACACTATATAGAACTGTGTGGAACTCTAACAGTTCCCCCTAAACATCAGCCTTGGCCATCTATTTATAGCCGAATGTTTTGAGGTACACGTCCCCCTTACACGCCCCACTTACACGCCCATCTAGGGCATATCGCTGACGTGGCATATCTAGATAGAATTTTCGCTGACTTCTGGATTGAATTGAACAAGTACACGGGCATAACATTTGGGTTATAGGCATGTCAGTTGGGCGTGTTTGGAATGCATGGCAGATTTACTTCTTCGGGGCATGACAACGGGCTTCTTGCTTGGTCATGGCTGAGGACATGGGAGTGACAGCTAGCTGAAAGTATCTAGCGTCTACCCAACTCACCTAGAGGGGGGTGAATAGGTGATGTTTGAGTCTTTTTGTGGATTAAAAATTACTCAAAAATAAACAAGCAAACAAACACAGAGATCTATAGTGGTTCCCCGTATTGGGTATATCCACAATCACGCCTCACCTATCTACCACGAAGAGATAAATTCAGCTACTGCTCCTACACCTCGAAGAATAAACTCTCCAATACCTCGATCCACAACTAGATCTACAACTCGATCCACAAACTGGATCTACACACTCGATCCACAACAGGATCTACTCTCTCGATCCACAAACAGATCTACTAACTCTGATATAAATCTTCTACAATATTTAAAACAATATTACGATACAAAACATGATTGAAAGTCTTTGATCCGACATTCTTGAGAGGGTTGAACTTGAATCTTGGGGAACTCAGAAACTTGAAATCTTTTGAATCTTGAATCGCGATCCTTGGATCGTCAACCAACCAAGACTGAAGTAGAATAGATCTTGAGAGAATACACGATACAGTCGAAGAAGTCGTCAAATAAGAAGATCACACGATGTCGATGGTCGATCGGAAGGAAATCGCGAAATCGCTAAGGTGCGACCGACAGGTTTATTCTTTTTCGAATCTTTTGAAATTGAAAATTAATTAGGGAAAGAATCTTGATTTTGAAAATCAACCTATCATATATATAGGAAGAATAGAAATAACGGCTATAAAAGATTTCCAAAAATGTAACCTAGAAAAACACTATACATGGCCGTCAGTTTCGAACCAGTGAAAAATCAGCCTAAGTCAAATTCGGCAAAATTTGTCGAATATTAATTATGATACTCAACAAATTTAGAAGTGATTTTCGTCGAATTTGACTTAGCTAGAAATCCAGAGTGGTCGACATATGGCTTGACAAATTACGCGAGTATCGCTTAGGATACTCGTCGAATTCGGTGAGTATCGCTAGTGATATTCGACGAATCTTTCCTTGCCAAATTTTTTGCTTTTCTGCAAATTTTCCCTAAGTATATACTACGAATTCGACGGGTATCAGGAAGCATACACGATGAATTCTGCAAGTATCAAGGGGATACTCGATGAATTCGACGTGTATGACTCACCATACTCGCCGAATTTTACTTAGGTAAAATTCCTCTTCTCTGAGTCCAGGTCCTTGGCCTTCCTTGATCCTTCTCCTATACTTGGGATAGAAGTACACCCCAATAGAGAGACTACACGTGAGTAAACATATTGGCATACACAATGAAGGATTACATTATATATTCTCGTGTTTACCCACTGTAACCTGACATTGGTGTGTACTTAGCAAAATAAATAGTCAAGTATATAACTAGAATACAACATCAAATACAAACTCAATTCATCTTAGCTTGACAGGGCTTTTCTTCAAATCAGGGTTATTGTGGATACAATACCCAACAATCTTCCCCTATTGAAGAAGCCAAAATCCTACACGCTAAGGTGAATTGTAACATACCAAATAACAAAATTAAGACTTGAAAAGATGAATGAAATTAAAATGATAAAAGCGCGCATTCAAAGTCAATTAGATGAATCATATATATATATATATATAAATTTTAGTTTTGGGAGGGCAGCCCACAACACTCAATAATTGAAATATATATATAAGAGATTACATCTGCTTGTTCTTTCTCATCAAAAGCTGTCCTCAAAGTATTCTATGGACTTCAGATAGTATCTTGGAGGAGGAGGAGGCATTATATTAGCATTCTTATACTTTCGAAAATGAATCCTCCTCCTGGTGCCTGCTTCCTGATATTTGTTCCATTCTTCTTGATAGTAGTGGTCCTGATGTTTCTCCACTCCGAGCTCGTACAAAGAAAAAGTATCCAAGATAATTCCTTTGGAAGTCGGGCTCCAAACCTCTTATAATTCTCTATTGGGCTCTACTCTGACTGGAACTGACCTAACCTCAAATGTGCCTTCCCAAAATTTTACATTCTTGAGAGCAGTAGCCTTTGAAAAAGTAGCAACAACAGCAGTAGCAGTCTGAACATCGGGAGTCACAACATCAACAACATGAACCTGGGGGAAGTCCCGTGAGTCTGTCCAGTATTGAGTGTAATCCGTAGCCGGATGAACGTCAACATGACCAGGCTCAATCAGATGAACGTAAACATGACCAGGCTCAGCTGGAACTGGAGAAGGGAATAACTGTCCTTGTAACCATATGATGTTGTCATAGCTATATTCATTGGTTTGTTTGAATTGATCGAACATAAACTGTTCAACATCGACAACCTTAGCTGTAAGGGTTTCCTCCCCCTTTTTGGCTTCTGCAGCAATTGCATTAGCATAAGCATGCAAGGAAGAATCATAATATGCCATTGACCTATTATGGGCCTCAATAGGAAAGAGAGTGTTCTTGTCAATAGTTTTCAGTACATCTTTGTTTTGCTTAAGTCCACTCATCATAAGAGTCACTGTAGTTGCAGCTTCTACAAATTTTTCTTCAAACCTGGCATCGAGCTTATAAAATTTCACTTTAAATTCAGCAAGGCCATCTAACATAAACTTCTCAGATTGTTTAACTCTTTTTACAACTTTCTCCAACGAGGCATCAAACTGTGCCTGTTGCTTTGCCAGCATTGCTTCAACAACTTTCAGAATCTGATCACTTGAACTTGAGCTAGGAACAATAGTCAACACAGGTATAGAAATATTCGGAGAAAGCAACACTGGAATAGCAATAACTAGGATAGGAGCATGATCCTCAACATCTACTTCCTCATCAGATAAGGTGACCACCTCCTCCTCAATAACTGGAGGGGCACCTGACAGCTTACCAATCCATATCTCCAGGTTGCACATCAATCTGTCAACCTGAGTGGAAATAGATATCTGGGACTAAGTTACCTCCCCCTCAGACACTGTAGTAGAGACTATCCTAGGGAGAGAAACAAAAAGATTATCCACAGACAAAGGTTTTGAAACAATAAGGGCATCATAGACCACCTTAGTAGAAGTAGACGTATCAGCAGCAACCAAAATTTCATCAGCAGTATCCTCTAGTTCATAATCATCAACATTCAAATATTCACCATTAGCATCCTCATTATGATTCTCAGCATCCTCATCATGCTCTAAAGGAGCTGTATCCTCTTCTTCAGCATTCTCAACGCATTGAAGCTAAGAAGCAGCAACATTACCAATAACAACAACCTCTGTTAGGAGATCAACTGGCTTTGAGTCGGTAAACACAATGTTGATTCATGAAATGCGAAAGGGAAACAGGCACCACAAGCTAACCGTTCGAGCACTGGGGAAAGGGGAGGAGAAAACTGTCGGCTAGTCGGTTACTAGCGACTAGGAATGGCGGATAAGACTGGATAGAGAAAAGAGAGAAAGGACCGCTACCAGCGGCAACACCAGAGTTTGCCCTCCGCGGCTTAAATGCCTCTCCTGCGGCGGACTTTCCTTTTAGCTATGAAAAATCGGTTACAACGGTTAGAAAAGAAGAGCCCGAGCGAACAGGTATCCGCTAAAGGAGAAATTCGAATCCGCTGCCACAAGCGGCAAGATTGGGGATCTGAATCCATCCCCCAGGAGTTACTGTTCACTCCTATTTATAGGCTCGGGGACCTTCCCAAACGGGCAGGGCTAAAAATACCAGCTGCCCGGTGTACAGGAGAAGCGGGCAGCAATTACGAGATGCAGGAAGAAAAATAAAAAGAGGACCTCCTAGTCGCACGTCTAAGCGGTCAGAACTTCTGCTGATCGGCTCTCCCTGGGTGGTTGCTACGATGGGGAGGGCGTGCGAGAAGGCGGGCAGACGGCATGAACAGGCCTTTTCCGCTAGGAGACGGATAGCCGGCTAG
The DNA here is from genome assembly GCA_039513925.1 of Platanthera zijinensis. Classification (NCBI taxonomy): domain Eukaryota; kingdom Viridiplantae; phylum Streptophyta; class Magnoliopsida; order Asparagales; family Orchidaceae; genus Platanthera; species Platanthera zijinensis. The sequence goes on from CM077092.1 coordinate 84,678,025, forward strand.
AAAAAGGCTTGCCGCCAGGTCTTCAGGAAAACTGTGGGAGCAGTCAAAAGGGTGTTAACATAATCCCCGCACATTTTTAAATTCTGAAGAATTTCGAAAATGTGTTAACCGCTTGACCGCGAACGCAGTAAATGCTCTGGAGGCTATAAGTATAGCTGAAGAAGAAGCTGTTTTCACCAAACTGCCTCGAGACGGGTCGCTTTTCCCCTCTATCGGTAAGAATTCTGCTTTTCGAGATGCCCGAGCAGAAAAGCATTCTGGTTAGGGTCAATAGAAAAAATCTTGCCGCAAACAAGCCTTCGCGAGAAGGAAAATCTAGCCGCAAAGCCGGCAAGGAATCACCGAAGAAGACATCAACCGCAGTTTCGCTTAAACCGCGACAGTCAAGAGAAGGGCAACCAACGAATACCAAAGTCGGTGAAGTAATCGCGCGGACCCGTGATAGGTCCACCGATAAGAATGTTGAGAGAAACAAAGAACTGCATGCCAAGAAGATTACTGATAAGCTGGCCGAGGAGGCAGCGGAGAAAGTTGCCGGAAAGAATGCCGAGCTACCCGCCCGAGATGTCGGGGAGAAAATTGTCGGAGAGACAATCGCGACTTCACCTTATGTTGATATTACCTCCACACCGCCTAGCGAGACTGGAGGTAAGATGGATTCGGCCCGCACACCCGCACGAGAAGCTGGTGAACTTGCTGACGTCGTCAGCAGGTCTAAGACTGCGTCCAAGACCGCTGCCGACAAACTGAAGCAGAACCTGGACATCGTTTTGGCCATTCCGACAAAGAAAAGGAAACATAGGTCCACCCTATCTGCTGAGGAGAGGATAGAGGAAACAATCCTGCAATTGAAGCGAGAAAATAAGAAGCCCTCGGCGGTCATGGTAGCGACTAACCGAGCCGAGGTAATAGAGCAGACCGATGAGGTAACCACGCTAAAACAGCTTGAATGCTTCCTTGAAGCTGAGGATGGCTCCGCGGTTAGCTCTACTTTTCCCGCTAACTGCGGTTTCTTGCAGGAGATGGAGGATATTGTCAACCAACATTCCGGCGGCAACTCTGACTTAGTCATTTTATCGAAAATTCCCGGAACAGGAAATCTGAACCCATCTGAGGGGGAGGAGAAGAGGAAGCTGCGGGAACAGATCCTTGCCGAGCAGAAGCTACTAGCCACCGGAGAAGAGCCCAGTGATCTTCCGATTCTCTCCGTCGAAGATCAGGCTGAAGTTGACCGCCGAACAGCAGCAGAGCTTCTGCAGATAGGTATGGTAAAACCCGTCCCCAAAGTGATTAAAATTCCACCACCTTACCAGGAACCATTACGGGTTAAGAGATCAATCCGTATAATAACCGAAACCGACGACATTCTCTTGTCGCGCGAGGAGCTCGAGAAGAACAGGAGGATCGAGTGACTTCTGAGGGACCAATACCTGAAGAAGGTTGACCCTGAGAGGTTAAAAAGACCTATCTTACCTGGCCACCTAGTCGCTGCAGCGCCTAGAGAAGGTTGCCGCTCAGGGGCCGATTCTCACTGTATTACCGCTTGTCGATCTTACCACCGGGGTGGAGCTAATCTGTTCACTTGTTCGCGTATGCTGCAGATGCTGGAGGGTTGAACGCTCTGGCCGTCCTGGATAAGGCCTAGCAGCGACCTCGGGAAGATGAAGGACAGCGCGCCTATGCCGCACTATCCGCAAATTTTGAACAGCTAAGGGCGGTGTTGAAGGTAGAAGAAAATGTCCGGAAGGCCTTGGAAGAACGGGTAGAGTCGTTGTCCGCAGATCGAGTGGCTAGCCGTGGCAGAGAGCACGTTCTATCTACCACTGTGGAGGCTTGCTGTGACGGGGAGAAGGCTGCCCGGGATCAAGTTGTGGCTCAAGTAAGGCAGCATCAGCAGGCTGAAGAAGATATTGCCTCCTACAAGAATAGATACGACGAGATGGTTGAAATGGAACAAAGCGGCCGACCAACCGAGTAGGCCGATGTATCCGTGCGGTCTGTCGAACAGGCGGCTCCTAACGAGCCTACTGTCCCGATTAGTCGCCTAGCGATAGAGACCGCGCGAATACATCGGTCTCAAAGCGTCCTAACCCACCACCTAGTTGTCGCGCTGTCATCAGTGCTGCAAGTCAGCGACCAGGTGGCTCACCTTGGTAGGGGAACGGGTGACCGCGGAGATGAGAGGCGAGAAGAGAGAGATCGCCGCCTGTAATAATAAATTAGTTGGAACGGACTGACCTTGTATCCGGCCAGAAACTAGCTGTATTTTTTAATTTAATTGGCATGCGGTTTGATTTGTGATGTCCGCGTGATCTGTGATGTTTTATCTTGCTTGCGAAGATGTATTGCTGCTGCGATAACGTCAGTTATATAATTTTGTACGCAGGATTCTTGTTTGTGAGATTGCTCCACGAAACTGTTCTGCAGGTGAAGTGACAGGTGCGGCTTGCGTGACTAACCGCGCCACTAGGTGCTTGTCGCTGGTTCTATAAATGCAAGTAGGGTCCGTATTTTACAGAAGATCACCAAGGCATTAGTTTCTGCGGTAAGATAAGATGGCACCCGTGCGATCTTCTGCTGCGACTGCTTTCTTGGAGGCCGACAACAAACGTTCTGAAATCACCCAGGCAGAGCTTGACCGGTTTGTCGCGTCGCATCCACTTGGTCCTGAGGTAATCGCGCGATTACCAAGGGAGGACGAGCGGTTAAACACATCTAGCCAGAACTTAGTGGCCATCCCAATTGACCACTTCGACTCAGGTTTTTCCTTGCCGCCGCTGCTAGAGTTCATGGAAGTACTAGACTTCTTCAACATCATCCCCGGCCAGCTGTCGTTGAACACCGTGGCATCGATAATGAGCTTTATTATCTACCTGCGGACAGATCGGGTAAGGTTCTCCATGGACCTTTTCCGCCACTGCTTTGTGGTCCGCTCGATCACATCCGGGAAGAAGGACAGCCGGATCTTCAAGGGCGTCGTCTACTTCGGCTGCACCGGGATGAAGGTGGTTAATTTGATGAATAAATTTCAGAACTTGTCGACCAGATTCCTCATGTTTGAGGGGAATCTGGGTCTTCTACCGGCTCGCCCGCATGCCCGGGCGGTAACTATATTCAAGCGGCTAAAAGCCGAAGGCATCTAGAAGGATATTGCCGCCTTCCTAGCCAGATCATGAATGGACGTCCACCTCTACCTCCCCCTACTCCCTGTGGTAGCAGACTTGCCTGTAGAGGAGGGTAAGCTTAAAACCGGTTAGGCATATTCTATTTGTCTTACCGAGCGACTAACAGCCGTTTTCTTTGCAGCTAGCTTGACTGTCCCGGCGAACAGGCCGGAAACTCCTGACGGGCCGATCCTTACACAAATAGAAGCCCGGAAGAAAAGGGAGGACAATCGCCACGAGAAGAATTATGTCGCCGCGGGGTATGACTCCACCGAGTCCTTCACCCCCCGCGGAGCTGGTGAGAAACTCAAAGACCGCCGCGACAAGGCGGTAATGAAATGGCACCGTCGCGGTAAGCATGTCCAGGTCTCCACCGCCCTTCCTTCATGGAGGAGTGAGAAGATCGGAAAGCATGCCCGAGCGGTCAGCTGGGCAATGTATGGCAAGCAAAACCTTTCCGAGTTGCGGGCAATCCCAACGGAGAAGCTTCCTCATCTCGTCGCTCAGCTTCGCGTGAGAAGCTTCGTCACGGATCACTTCGTGAATGAGGTTCTTGCCGAGGTGCTCGGCTTAACCGAGTGGTTAGAAGAGGAGATCGAGCATCTCAAGGCAGAGAATAAAAAATTGAAGGAGACTAACACGGTAAGCACTTACCTCGCGGTTTTCCTGGTAGTTTAATGTTAGTCGTAAACTTATCTTTTTTGTCTGTAGAAAGCATATGATCCGGAGAACCCGGCCTTCGTGAATGAAATCGTCGGCCACCTACGGGAAAGCGGGGAGGACATGCTCGACATCCTGCAGGAGCGGAAAGCCTTCACGATAGAACATGAAAATATCTCTTTTGACGACCTCTTTCCCGGGTTCCAGAAGGCTGAAGCCGCGCGGGATGCAGCGGTCAGAGAAGTTCACGAAATTATTGAAGAGGATGAGGCGGCTGGCGACCAACTCGGTCTATCCGATTAGTCCGGTGCGGATAGAAGTTTGGGCCGAACCGGTAGCTCGAGTGAAGACGGATCCTCGGGTTCAAATTCTACTGAAGCAGTGATTCTTCCAGCTCCTCCGGTTCGAGCGATTTTGAGCCGGCCAAGAAGAAGAAGAAAAAGGTAGCAGTATAGTTCCTCTTTTTTTTGTATCCCGCGGTGAAATTCTTGTAAACGGAGCGGATAGACTTATGTAATATTTTGTTATTATGAATGAAGTAGATTTGGTTGCACTTTTTTGATCGCTGATATTTACTTACCTGTCCGTGCGACAATCCTGTTAACAGAACATAAGATGTAAGCGAATAAAAACTTTAAACAATCTACCCGCTTGCAATTGCAAATACGCAGAAGTATTGAAGTTCGAAAATTCTTCAATGTAATGTTTGTCATGTTGTCCGAAAAGATGATAAGTAATTATCCGCTCGGTTACGTGCTCCGTTTGGTTGCAATGGTACTGTCCAAAGTAAATTTAATCTAAGCGGTCACGATTGTCTGTTCGCACGACTAGATCATACTTTGCATATCGATTTTATAATTTAGTGCGAGTAATGACATTTAGCTGATCCGTCTTTTCCAGTAAGACTAATGCGAATAATTGGTAATGCTTATCGGGCGGTTAAGTGCATTTCTAGATCCAACCAAGAAAACCAAGTTAACCGAAAACAACCGGGCGGTAAGATGAATATCCGCAACTTCAAATATAAGACCAACTTAAGAAAACCAGTTTGTCGAAATGATAACCGAGCGGTAAGAAGAATATCCGCAACTTCGAATATATAAGACCAACTTAAGAAAACCAGTTGGTCGAAACGATAACCGAGCGGTAAGACGAATATCAAAAGCTAACCGCTGGTCGGATAGGTTCATTCAGCCTTGTAATATCAGATAACCCGATCGGATATTTTATCTTCAGCCAGGATATGTTAACCGCACGGTCTGATCTCTGACTGCCAGCTATCATTTATATGCAATGTGAGGTCGCACGACTAATATAGTTGATTGCCGATAGGCCATAGTTTAATTGGAGATCAAAAAGGTATATAGCGATCAATAAGCCGCTCGGCTAAGTAAATAGACTGATAAGAAACTTTAATAATCAAGCTGATGGTGGCGGCCTGTCCGAACATTAATGTAGACAAGGCTTCCAATATGAAAATTACTCAAGGGTAGAGATAAATACCATAAGCCGGCGGACTAGAAACATCTGACAGAATCAAGTCGGCCGAATTCCTGAGTTTATTAGTAATAAACCGGCAGAGATGCCATTAGCCGAATAAAACAAACCGGAATATGTAACCGCGCGGTCTGCACACTGTGTAATGTAAATTGACTAGACTGTAAGACCGTGAGACAGTGGATAAGCTGGAACGAATAATTGCGAGGTCTTTGAACTGATTAGCATAACAATAATAATATATGAAAACCATAATTTATCTACCACCGTAATTTGCAGGTTAAAAGGATAACAAAAATTTTGCCTGCACTGTCTTATAACATAGACCAAGAGTCACAACTCTCCTAAAGAATATCTCATTTCAGCTCATCTGTGAATGATTCGAGCGGGGTTTATATCGGCGACTGATGTCGTGCGGGATTTATATCGGCGACTGATGTCGTGCGGGATTGCCTTTACACATCTGCGACTGATGTCGTGCGGGATGTGGAGGGCCAAAAAAGTAATATTATTTTTGTTATAAGCAAATGCCCACATACGTATTTCAATGTTAAATGCAAAGCTAAGAAGTAGAATTCAGAGGGCATATGAATGCTTATTTCTAGTGGAAAGCTTAGTAAAAGGATATGGGCTTGAAGCCTGATTGAACCCAATTGTCAACGATTGTTGAGAGATATTTGTGAAGCTGGATGCTGGTGAGGACTGATTTGTTGCTATATCTATTAAAACTATCATTATCAAAAGAAAAGAAACAAATGCAAGAAACTCCGAACACATGGGAGATACACGAAATATATAAACGAAAGACAAACAAATGAATCTTCATTTGCAACATCGGCTTTATCAGTGGAAAATGTGCTGAAGGATCATAGGACAACATAGTCTTGTAATTTTCCTGCCTTTGCGAATTGATTTGCTAGTTTCCGGAGAGCCCGACAATCTTCTGTGTTGTGACCAATATCCTTATGATATTTACAAAAAAGTTCTTCATGTCGATGTTCAATCTTTGATTTCATACGTCGAGGCTTTTTAAATTCTTTCATACTAGCAAGAACCGGAAGAAGATCTTCCATAGAAATTTTGAACTTGACATACCTGTCTGAGTACCTTTCATACTTGAGTGTTTTAGGATCAAAAGATATGATAGGGCAAGCTTCCACAAACTCTGATGATTTATCCTGTTGTGAAAGTTCCGAAGCATTTTGGGAAGAACCGGGTTGATGACAAGAATTTTTCTGATGTTCCCTAGCCATCTGATTCAAGAAAGATATATAGTTGGCGTTTGCTGCTTCACCCATTATGAACCGATTAGCTACTTTAATAAGATCTCAATAAGTCTTTGGCTCCTTTTTGCTAACTTTAAATTTGAGAGGACCTTCTCGAAGTCCACTTATCAAGGCATATTTGTAAAAGTCTGAATGAACGTTAACGATATCGAGCGTTTCCTTTTGAAACCGATCAACGAAAAGAGCAGTAGGCTCATCAACTTCCTGCTTGATTTGGAAAAGAGCTACTGGGTTTCTCTTCCGCTTCCTGAAGGTATCAAATCTCAAAAGGAACTGTTTTTGAAAATCACCAAAGCAAGTGATAGACCGAGAAGGTAAACCATGAAACCATTCCTGAGCAAGACCGTCGAAGGTCATTAGAAAAAGCTTACACTTGATTCCATCCGACATGGCTTTTAAAGAAACAGCCCCTTCAAATGCTTGTAGATGTGAAACTGGATCACTAATCCCAGAATAGTGTGACAAGCGAGGCTCTCTGAAATCATCAGCAACGGTATCCTAGCGAATTCGATCAATGAACGAAAAAGAAACTTACTCTTCCCTCTCTAAGAGATCCCGGGTAGATGATAAGAAATTACTATCATTCCTCGGGAGATTCATTTCAAATAATAGATGATGACCAACACGTTTTTAGAGACCGCCGAACGGCTATAGTTTGACCGAGCAGATAGAATGGCAAGCAGTTACTGAACAGGTTAACCTCCCTTGCCGCTGCTTGCTCGACTAGCCGCTAAGCTCTAGCGGTCGAGCGGTCTGACAATATCTAGCTGCGGATTTTCACCAGCCAACCGAGATCTGAAGGTCGTGTGTTAACTGTTGATGCACGAAATGCGAAAGGGAAACGGGCACCACAAGTTAACCGTTCGAGCACTGGGGAAAGGGGAGGAGAAAACTGTCGGCTAGTCGGTTACTAGCGACTAGGAATGGCGGATAAGACCGGATAGAGAAAAGAGAGAAAGGACCGCTACCAGCGGCAACACCAGAGTTTGCCCGCCGCGGCTTAAATGCCTCTCCTGCGGCGGACTTTCCTTTTAGCTATGAAAAATCAGTTACAACGGTTAGAAAAGAAGAGCCCGAGCGAACAGGTATCCGCTAAAGGAGAAATTCGAATCCGCTGCCATAAGCGGCAAGATTGGGGATTTGAATCCGTCCCCCAGGAGTTACTGTGCACTCCAATTTATAGGCTCGGGGACCTTCCCAAACGGGCAGGGCTAAAAATACTGGCTGCCCGGGGTACAAGAGAAGCGGGCAGCGGTTACCAGATGCAGGAAGAAAAATAAAAAGAGGACCTCCTAGTCGCACGACTAGGCTGTCAAAACTTTTGCTGATCGGCTCTCCCTGGGTGGCTGCTACGTTGGGGAGGACCTGCGAGAAGGCGGCAGGCGGCATGAACAGGCCTTTCTGCTAGGAGATGGATAGCCGACTAGAAAAAGGCTTGCCGCCAGGTCTTCAGGAAAACTGTGGGAGTGGTCAAAAGGGTGTTAACACACAACATCTAGGGCTACTAGATCTGGAACTGAATCTAGAATCGCTAGAACTGAAACTAAAACCACTGGAACTGAATCTGAAATAATAACTATCTCCCCCTCAATTCCTACTCATGCTAGTAGGAATCTCACTGGGGGGTAGAGTAGGAATCCTTTCATCATGTACTTGTTCTTTCTCCTCCAATTACAAATCGAGGCTCTGCCTAGCCTGATGATATTCCTATCCCATCTTGAGAAGATTGAAGAGTTATTTTCTTCAAATGATGGATAAGAACTCCCTTAGTCAAATAAAACCTATCACCATCTAATTGATTCAAGTGTAGGCTGATAATCCTCCCAATGTTGGGAGTGCATAGGCTGTCTTTGATTTTTGCAAACATAAAAGCACCCCAATCCAAACTCTTCCTACATATAATAACAACGAGCACTTTGAACATTTTAGTAGATAGATAATCATGAGATCCAGTCTTGCATATCAGAACTTTGCCAATTATGCCGGAAATAAGTTTTCCTTCATCATTCATCCCCTTGCGCTTGACTGCTTTTGAACCTCTGGGCAGTCCACAAAATAATAGGGCTTTAGAGAAGTCATCTTCATCTAGGTAATCAGCCTCTTTATAGACTGGAAGCCGCAAATACCTGGATAGAAGAGAAGCATTTACCATGACCTTGTACTTCCGAATCTTGCTTTTGATAACTGAGTCTTCACATCTGAGCTTTGCATTCTGGAAGAACTCAAGAACTTCCTTGTCAAGAACTTTGTATGGGTGGTCTAGGACAAAGGACAGTCCTAAAGTTTCCAGCATGAGAATGATGTTGTGAAACTCATCAGAAGCATGAGCAAACACGGTGTGAACTAACTCACTTCCCCCTAGCAGACCACAGGTGGTTTTAGGAGCCATAGGAGAACTGAAATATGGATTTCGAAAAAGAAATTCTTTGCTGCTCTGAAGCCTGACTGGTCGAAATATGTTGGAATCGTCAGTTATCGGGAATCTTCCACTATGCGAAATCAGCGGAAGTCCTTGTCCCACTGTCGCTTAGAACTTGGACTGAGTTGATAACCCTAGCCAAGGGAGAGGAAGCACGCACACTGCAGAGCCTTTTGACATGGACGACACTGTCGCGTGGGAGCCGAAGGGTCATTTTCCCGATTTCTGCGAATCTCAATGAAAAGAACTTTTTCGTTGCGCCCTTTATCTTTACCCATTATAAAGAAATATGAAATGGTTTTTAAAACCATGCTTTTAAAAGCCATTTGAGTGATCTCAGCCGTCGGATCATGGATGCGAAATTCAGATGCCGTCCAATCAAATCAACCCTCTCTCCAGCTTTTTTTGTAGGGCTCCTAAACCTACTGTAAGACAGCCCTAAACCTATGTTAAATTTTTTAAAAATTATTTCTAAATTCACCAAAGGAGGACGGCCAGCCCTCCCAGCCCGCCCGCCAAACAGATTTCCGGAAGCCCGCCCGTAAACCTGCAAGCCTAACAAATAGACCGACCCGCCAGTTTCAAACCCGCAATCATTTCTTCTAAGGCGCAATCCTATATATACCCGAAAAGCCCACCAAAACTGGCGGTGTGGGACTAAATCCCGCCTGGGATTTACTCCTAGGCGGGATTTAATCCCGCCTGGTTAGGCGGGATTTAATCCCGCCTAAGCAGGTTTTTTTTAATATTTATTATAATATATAATATTATAATATATAATATTATATATATAATATTTTATATATTATTTAAATAGTATAAATATTTAAATATTATAAATATTTTATAAATATTATTTAAATAGTATATTTTATATTTAAAGAGTATATTTTTTAAAATATAATTAAAGTTTATATTTTATATTTTTTTAATCTCCCAGCGGGGCGGCCACAGCCAGGTGCGGGCGAAGCCCGCCGTCGCCAGCCGGGTACTGTGGCGCGTAGCCATCGGGCCGGAGGCCCGTGCCTGTCACTCGTATATATATATACTTATATGATTTTTAAATTATCTAAGAAGGGGTGTATCTGACTTGTCATAGGTTCTTCGGATCCAATATAGAAATTTGAAATTTTACCCCTAATACACTTCGACGAGATTCGTTATTGGAGGAGTCTGATTTGGCGTGTATTACATGAGTATTCGACGAACCGGCCGATATTCACTAAATATCACTTGTGCAAAATTTCTGCCTTTAGAGTTATTCCTCAAGAGAGGTCTTGCTTCCTTGGCTTTCTTTACGAGTCTTTGTTTAGCATTCCTAATTCCGTTTTGAAAAACGAGAACTTGGTCTTGTCAGTGGCTTTGTAAAGATATATGCGACCTTCTTATCCGTCGGGACATAGCTGAGGACTATGTCCTTGTTCTCCACATGCTCTCAGATGAAATGGTAGCGCACCTCGAGGTTCTTGGTCAGGCAGTGGGAAACGGGATTATTCGCGATAGCTATTGCGCTGGATGAGTCAAGATACATCAAAATTTCTCTGAACTTCATATTATAATTTGCGAGTTTATTACTTATCCAAAGAAGCTGTGCGCAAAAACTACCAACAGAGATATACCCTGACTCAGTAGTAGAAGTTGCCCCACAATTATGCTTCTTACTGCTCCATGAAATAAGCAGTCTTTCGAGGAATTGGCACGTCTTAGAAGTGTTTTTCCTATCGTCCCTGCATCCTGCAAAATCAATATCTGAAAATCCAATTAGCTCGACATCATTACTTCTTGGGTACCATAAGCCAAAATTGGGTGTACCCTTAAGGTATCTTAAAATCCGCTTTGCAGCAACATAATGAGATTCCTTAGTGTTCACCTGATATCTAGTGCAGACATATGTTGAAAACAATATATCTGGTCTACTGGCTGTCAGGTAGAGCAAGGTTCCAATTATACTTCTGTGATTTGGTTTCATCAAAAGGTTTCCTTTTCATATCCTTGTCCAGAGACACAATTGAACCCATTGGAGTCCTCATGGAGGATGCGCTCTCCATTCCAAATTTCTTAAGAAGCTCTTTGGTGACCTTCCTCTAAGAGATGAATATTCCATCATCAGATTGCTTCACCTGAAGTCCTAAGAAATACTTTATCTCTCCTATACTGCTCATTTCAAACTTCCCTTGCATTAGTTTGGAAAACTTCTTGCAAAGGTTGTCTTCTGTAGAGCCAAATATGATGTCGTCAACATAGATTTGCACTAGCAGAATCTTTCAGTTAACTTCCCTAAGAAATAATGTCTTGTCTATCTTTCCCCTTGTGAACTTGTTCTTAAGAAGAAAGCTAGACAACGTCTATACCAAGCTCAGGGATCATGCTTTAACCCGTATAAAGCTTTATTTAAAAAATAAACATTTTTAGGGAATTGAGAATTGAAAAAACATGGGGTTGCGCTAAGTATACTTTCTCTTTCAGATTCCCACTGAGGAATGCTGACCTCACTCCGTTTTCATACGGAAGAAACAACCTGATCGCCTCGAGCCGAGTCACTGGAGTAAAGGTCTGGTTGAAGTCGATCCACTCTTCTTGTCTGTATCCTTGAGAAATAAGACTGGCTTTATTTTTGATAATCACTCCATTTTCATCCAGCTTTTTTCTGAATATCCACTTGGTGCCTATCACGTTCTGTCCCTTTGTCCTGGGCACTAGCTCCCAGACTTTGCAACGTTCAAATTTATAGAGCTCCTCTTACATTGCCAGAATCCATTAAGCATCCTTATTTGTCTCTTTAAATTTCTTTGGCTCAACCTGTGACATAAAACTTAGATGCATAACCTCATTAGTTGTACCTCTTCTGGTTCTTACTCCAACGCCTAGCTCTCCAACAATCTGATCAACTAGATGATCTCTTAGGTGTCTGAACCCTATGTTCCTTGCTCTTCCTTCAAAAGGCTCTACAACATCTGGTGCATCCTCTGTAGGCTGTGGCAATTATTCCTCTAGGGGTTCTTCATCCACTAAGCCTGGATCGACGAGCTTGACTGAGCATGGAGCTTTTTCCTTGACAGCTTCATCCAAGCTTAGATCCTTGAACCTGGTACTTGCACCTGCACCAACAACACTAGACGAGCTGCTATGGGCATGCTAGTCTCATCAAATACAATATTTATCGACTCTTCTACCACAAGAGTTTTCTTATTAAAAATCCAAAATACCTTACTATGGCTACTATATCCTATAAAAATATCTTCAAAACACTTTTCACTAAACTTTGTGCGGTAATACTTCCCATTATTTAGTACGAAGCATTTACTTCCAAAGATTCTAAAGTAGGACACACTCGGTTTTCTGCCCTTCAATAGCTTATAGGGGGTCTTACGATAGATTTTGTTGATCAGTGCTCTGTTTTGTATGTGACAAGCGGTGTTGACGACATCAGCCCAAAAGTACTCCGGAAGTGAGGCGTCATTCAACATCATTATAGATGCTTCAATTAGGGTTCTATTCCTTCTCTCTGCTACTCTATTTTGCTATGGAGTGCGCAGGGAGGAAAACTAACGAAAGATTCCTTGACTTCCACAGAATTCTGTCATGGCACCAGACTCAAATTCTGTTCCATGATCAATTCTAATTTTGACCACTGAACAGTTCAATTCGTTCTGAATTTGTCGGACAAAATTAGTGAAGGAATCGAAGGTTTCTGACTTGTGTTTCAGAAAGAACACCCAAGTAAAATGCGAGTAGTCATCAATAATAACTAACATATAAACCTTACCTCATAAGCTATGAATAGGCATAGGACCGAATATGTCCATATGAAGCAAATATAAGCTTTGTGAAGAATCTTTTCAGCAATACCCTTGAAGGTAGCACGTGTCTGCTTACCCATTTGTCAGGTGTGACATGGACTCTCCTTAAGGCACTTAATGTTGGATGCATCATGCACTTAGTTGTGAGAAAATAGCATATTAAAGTTTTTAAATTAATATGTACTATCTCTTGTGCCATTGGTCACAAAGAGACGCACTATCTTTTGCAATAAAACATACTGGTGTAGAATTGTCTAAGCAAAGGAAATTTAAAGAGAAAATATTTCTACTCTGAGTGCCTATTAAAACCGTCTCCAGATTTGCAGACGACTTTATCAAACACTTGTACCTGCAGAACTCAATGATGTAGCCTTTGTCATATAGTTGACTTATGCTAATGAGATTATGGTGTAATCCTTCAACATAAGCTACGTCTGTGAAAGAGACTGCGCCGTTGGAAATCATACCATAAAATTTTGTTGTTCCCCTGTCTGAAACTCCATTGATAAATTTTGGTCCGTATATGCCTGGGGTATAATCATACAAAAGGCTTCTTGTCCCGATCATGTGACGAGAACATCCACTGTCCAAATTCTAGATCGGAGTTCTATTGTCCTTTGGACATACCTGCAAAAACATATCATTTTACCTAAGGAACCCAAACGTAATTGGGTCCTTGGTTGTTGGTCAGCTCACCACCACTAGGAACATTAACTTTGCGAATGGTCTGTCTCGCATAGCTAACCCGTGGGGTTACAAAGTTAGTGGGGTTGTACTAGTAATCTATGCCAAAGTGACCAACTTTGCCGCAGTACCAACAGTCAAATAAATTGTACCTCCTTTTGTACTCCTACTTTACCTTTTGGAGCTGAGGTCTAGCAGGGGCAACATTCTTTGAGGTGGAGGCCTTCTGGTTGCAGCATACACAGGAGCTCTCAATCTCTTTAGCCTTAGGCACATCAGTTTTGGCTTTTTGTGCCTTCTTATTGTTATGGCCATGGACATATGGATCATAACTCTTCATCTGAATCTCTTCATAAGGTTCTTTGAGCACACTAGCACCAAAGTCACGGGGACGGGTCCATCCCTATTATCTATTCTTGGCCTCTACATAAGTAGGCCTAGCATGATGTCCATAAGACGACTCAAGGTCAAACCTGTTCGTCGGGAAGATTACCTTCCTAAAAGAGGGTTGACTCATAGGTGCCTTCCCCTTTTCTTTGGTGCTAGCCTTCTTGACAACCTTACCATTTCCACCGACATGGCCAAGACCACTACCCTTCTTCTGAGTTGAAAACTTATCAATGAGAGGGAGAACATTCTTTGGTTGGAGAAACTTTCAACAAGTTTTCTCTCCGCCGCGAGCTTTTCTTCCAGCTCATCAAGATATTTTTCCTTCAATCTATTGGAACCCCTAGGTGATTTGGGCTAGGTTCACTTCTTAGGGTGTGACCCATGTTGTATAGTTGGGTCAAGTATTTTATCTTCCTAGTCTTAGGTCAGTCCTACAGTTTGCAGCATTAAGGACTTGCCTGAAGACAATATCCGATAACAGCCCTAGAAGTTATGTGTTGAAGTTATTTCTGAGCTCGACGTTCTTAGAGCTCAGGTCAACGTACTCTAAGTGAAAGACAAGAGTTCTGTGGTATGCAAACTTGGTAAAGAAGTTGTCTGTTCTAAGGTTGACGATCTTCCAGTGCAGTGTAGCTCTAAGCTCAACGATCTTCCAGCTCAGACTCAGCCACAGTTTTGAAAAGTTTATTCGCAGAGCCAAGGTCGAAGAATATGTTTTCTGAGGTCGTCGCTCTCTGATCTCTGGTCGACGAAAACTGTAAGATGTTTTTGACTTATTCTTTCCTTATCTGTTCCGATTTATTTCAATTATAAGTCATGATTTTACTGAGTAATTAATGCTCATTTTATAGCCGTTATTTGGCAGCATTGATTATGGTTTTCATCAGTAAATTAAATTGACAAATATCCCGGGATAGTTGGGGAATAGAATATTTTAATTAACATTCTTGACGTTTTCTATTCCCAGATTTTCTGCTTAGCTTTAATGGCAGGAATTTGAATTTGAAGTGTGGAATAGTTGTTGTTATAGTATACTCTCGGCAGGAACAAAACAAATCACAAAAAGAGAACATAGACACGAGAAAAACTTTTTGTGTCCTTACAGCTCTCAAGAAGAACAACACAGTGACAAAAAAGTTTTTAGAGAAAAAGCTTTCATACTTTCTAATACTCCTTCTGTGCAGGATCTCATTGCTCTCTTAAGAAGAAGAAGAAAAGAACACCAGTCACATATCAAGAGTCTTTTTCTTTCTTCTATCTTTGATTCAGGATCTTCAGTAACAAACCATTTCAATCAGTCAAGAGAATCCTGGATTTGATCTTGCAGCAGAAGACCTACCATCCCTAACAAAGTTTCCCTGCCTGAACATATACTAATCTTAGGGTGAGCTTTGATACAATCAGTAGAATCCACAATGCTTCTCTCAATTTGCTTTGGAGAATAGATAAGACATCATCAACCTATCTCTCCCCTCTCTATATAGGGTTATCTCTCCCTTCAAAAGTGATTGCTGGTTGCAAGTCACCTAACCAAAAGACTTGAGGTTTGGTTTTTGAGCACCTGATCAAAAGCTAATTGGTGTCAGGAACCTGATAAAAAATCTGAGTGGATTCCTACCTAGGGTGGTAGAAGAGTGGATGTACCTAGTTGGAGAACCATTATAAAGTTCTTGTGTTGTCTGTGTGGCTGTATCTTCTTTGTGCTTATGCTGTGATATTTGTGCTGTGTAGCTTAGATTTATCTCTTCTATTAGTTTGTTGCACTTGTACACTTGTACACATATATCCTACTCACCTATTTTACAAAAGATATTTTAATTCCGCAAAAGTTTCAAAAGATTGGATTGAACTCTATTCACCCCCACCCTCTAGAGTTAATCAGATTCTAGTCCCCATTTCTTTCAATTGGTATCAGAGGCAGGTTTGTCACACTCACAGGCTTACACCTGGACAAACCAAGAACCTCCAGATAAACTTTGAATAACTCATTGTTTTATTTTGTTTCTTTGATATCATGGCACAAAATAAGGATTATACTAGCACTAGACCTCTAGTGTGCAACTTGTCTAAGTTCACAATCTGGAAGGAAAGAATCAAGTTATACATGAACTCTATTGACGAAGATATTTTTAACTCTATTTTGACAGGACCACCAACTCCAATAGTTTCAACTCCATCTACATCAACTGATATGAGTGCAGTCCCACCCCCTGGATGGACAGATGCACAAAAAAAGGCAAAGGTAGTTGATGCCAGAGCCTTGAACATATTAGCTCAAACAATGTCTGATGAAATCTTTCAAAAGGTTGCTGAGTGCTCATCAGCTAAGGCCATTTGGGACTCCTTGAACCAAATGGTGGCTGGATCAGCAGATGAGAGGAAAGATAGAAGATCAAACCTCATTACTCAGTATGAAAATTTCAAGAAGGATGAAGCTGAGACAGTTGAAGCAATGTACAATAGGCTTTGTTACATCATCAGTGAACTAAGGACCTTGGACAAGGAGATTACTATGACAGAGGTCAATGAAAAAATTCTGATGTGCTTCCCCAGCACATAGGATTCAAGAATATTTCCCATCAAAGAAGCAAGGAGCATGGCAGAGATATCAACTGAATCTCTGTTGGGTAAGCTCAAGTCCTATGAGCAGTTGGTGAAATCAAGAGAAGCAGCTGCAGAACCAAAAGCTCCAACACCAACAAGAAAGGAGTATAGCCTAGCATTCAAAGCTGTAGAAGAATCACCAAGTCTTCTAGTGAATGATGAACTTATGAGTCTCTTTGCTAAGATATTCTACAAGATGGCTAGAAAGGATTTTAGAAAAAGGCCATCTAGAAGTGAAGACAAACCCAGGTATGACAAGACCCCTACTAAAGAGGCAGTTTGTTTTGGTTGCAGACACCAAGACACTTCATCTCTGAATGTACAGAAGTCCAAAAGAAGGATAGGAGAAAAGAAAAGGACTTCAGAAGAAGTCATCACAGCAAAGCCTCCTCAAGCAAATACAATTACAAGAAGAAGGAAAAGGGCTTTGTTGCTGAAACATGGAGTGACACTGAAGAGGAATTAACTTCCTCCAGCTCCAGTGAAGATGAAGAGGAGAAGAAGGCAAAGGAAGTTTTCCTCATGGCTATAGATGATGGAAGCGGCAGATCTGATTCAGAAGAATCAAATGATGAAGAACGCCTCTCTAAAGAGGATCAGGTAATTGCTTCTTATGACTTTCAATCAGAAGAATTTAAAGTAGAATTCAAAAGCTTTTGTTTAGACCTAATAGGATCTAAGAAAGAAATCAAACTCCTCAGTAAAACGCTATTTGAGCAAGATAAAATCACTGCTGAAAATGTCAATCTGTCTGAAGAACTAAAATCTGCTAATCATCAAATAACCTTTCTAAAATATAAATTAAGTAAGGCTAAAGAATTAGAAGAAACTTTTAGAGGAAGAAGCTTAAAACTATTAGACATAACTAGCACCTTAAATTCTAGAATAAATAATAATAAACTAGGATTAGGTGCTTCCCCCAGTGAACCAATTCTGATTCAGAAGAATCAACTGTCAAAACCAATAAATTTTATATCTGATAAAGGCAAGAAAAATACTGAACAAGTTAACCAGGTTAATGAAATTCTTAAGCAACTAGAACTTAAGAAAACCAACCTTAACAAGGAGAGAAAGAAAAATCATAAAAATAACTATGTTCAGCAATTTTCGTCGAACTCAGAACGTTGAAATGGGCACGGTTCGTCGAAGTCAGAACGACGAACTCTGAACGCAAATAATAGCCCAAATTATTCTTCGAACTATGATCGACAAAATCAGTTTGGGTCGTACACTGGAGATTGACATTTCAGGGGCTCTGAGAATGGATACTTCCATTCTTCGAGCAAAGATCGAAGAACTCAACTCAAATCGTCGAACTCAGCTCGACGAACTCACTTGAATTCATTGAACCCAGTTCATAATCAGAGAAACGTAAAAGCTGATAAAAATTTTAATCCTTTTAGTCAATGGATTATACCCCCTAGAAGGTATCATCCCCTAGGATATAAAGATCAGCCTGGATGTTCTTTCATTTCAAGTTATGGTTTTGTCAAACAACAAGGACCCAAGATATCCTTGGTTAGAAACATCTAATCTTTTTCTTTGCAGGTAGAAGAGAACCCTGTCATTCAAATCAAGTGGTACCTGGACAGTGGTTGCTCTAAGCATATGACAGGTTGCAAGGAATGTCTTTTTAATTATAAATCCAAGGCTGTCGCTAAAGTAATTTTTGGGGACTAAGTCTTTGGATTGACAGAAGGCTATGGAGATTTCAGATGTGGAGATGTTACAATCAAGAAGGTGACCTATGTCAATGGTCTCAAGCATAACCTGATATCAGTAAGCCAACTGTGTGATACAGGTTATCATGTAAGCTTCACAAATTCCTTATGCTCTATCTCCTTAAACAACAAAACTCTTTTAACAGGAATTAGACAAGGCAACATTTATTTAGTCAATTTTGAATCTGCTATTTCTGAAATTTGTTTATTTAATTCTGTTAGTAGTCAAACTAGCTTATGACATAAAAGATTAGGTCATGTAAACCATAAGAATATAGCTAGGTTATCTAAGGACAATCTTGTTAGAGGTTTTTCTTCTGGCCCCTAAAAGAAGGAAGGCCTCTGCAGGGCTTGTCAACTAGGCAAGCAAACTAAATCTAGTTTCAAATCTATTAATAAGAGTGATTCACCTAGGATATTGTACTTGCTACATATGGACCTTTTTTTGCCCCATTGTTGTACAAAGCCTAGGAGGGAAATCTTATACCTTAGTGGTTATAGATGACATCTCCAGATTCACTTGGGTATTCTTTTTGAGATCTAAGTCAGATACCTTTAAGGTTCTTACAGATTTTCTCAAGACCATAAAGATTGAGTACTCTACTTAAGTTGCATTGATCAGAAGTGATCATGGCACTGAGTTTGAATCCCTTCTTATGCATGAGTTTTGTGAGAAGGAAGGTATTAGGCACTGTTTCTTAGCTCCTAGAACTCCTCAACAAAATGGGGCAATTGAAAGGAAAAATAGAACACTCATTAAAGCTGCAGGTACATTGCTTGTAGATGCTTACATGTCTCTACCTATTGGGCAGAGGCAGTAAGCACAACAAACTATGTCTTGAACATGAGTTTAATACATAAACTAAAGCTTAAGACTCCCTATGAACTACTCAAAGGGAAGAAACCAATAATCACCTATTTTAAAGTATTTGGGTGTGTATGTTATATTCATTACAATGATAAGAAGTATCTTAGAAAATTTGAAGCAAATGCTGAAATGGGAATTTTTCTAGGATATTCCCAAGTTAGCAAAGCTTATAGGGTGTTTAATAAATCATCTTTGAAGATTGAAGTGTCTATGCATGTAACTTTTGATGAGACTAACATGTTTTACAAAGAGAAAAACATTTCTACTAATAGTACTTTGCAGGTATCTAATTTGTGTGAGAATTTGGATGATCTAGACCTTACCCCAAAGGATGAATCATATCCTCCTCCACAATCAGTAGCAGAAGCTGATAGTGATGAAGAAACTGTGGAAGCAGTTCAACTTCCTTCAACAATTGATGCAATTCCACAAGAGGAATTAAATCCAATAACTGTTATTGAACCAACTCCACCTAATGATCTTGTCACACTTAGAGATCACCCTAAATCTCAAGTGATTGGAGACATATCAGTGGGTGTGCAGACAAGGCATCAACTCAACCCTGATGTGATGCTTTCCTGCTTTCTCTCTCAAGTTGAGCCTCAATCCATAACTGATGTAGAGCAAGATCCACACTGGATTATTGCAATGCAAGAGGAGCTCAATCAATTTTTAGAGGTGTAGAGTTTGGGACTTAGTTCCAATGCCTAATGGCTATCCAGTAATTGGGACTAAGTGGGTGTTCAGGAATAAACTTGATGCCCAAGGTGTGATAGTGAGGAACAAGGCAAGGCTTGTTGCTCAAGGATATAGGCAAGAGGAAAGTATTGATTATGATCAAACCTTTGCTCCAGTTGCTAGGCTAGAGGCAATAAGAATTTTCTTAGCTTATGCAGCATCTAAAAAGTTCAAAGTCTACCAGATGGATGTGAAGAGTGCTTTTCTAAATGGAGAACTCAAAGAAGAGGTTTATGTAGAACAACCTCCAGGTTTTGTTTCTCCAACTCATCACTCTTATGTTTTTAAATTGCATAAAGCTCTCTATTGTTTAAATCAAGTCCCAAGAGCTTGGTATGAGACCTTAGCCAACTTTTTCTTAGAGCATGGTTTTTCAAGAGGCTTAGTAGATAGAACTCTTTTTACAAAACTGCATCATGATAAAAAATTATTAGTATAAATATATGTGGATGATATAATTTTTTGTTCTACTGATCCCAAACTATGTAAGAGATTTTCTTATCTAATACATTCATGGTTTGAGATGAGTATCATGGGAGAACTATCTTATTTTCTTGGTCTCCAAGTGAAACAATCCTCTGAAGGGATCTTAATCTCTCAGTCTAAATATGCTAAAGAGCTTATTAAGAAGTTTGGGATGAATGATGCCTCTTTACTGAAGACTCCCATGGCTGCCAATGCTGCTATAGATGCTGATGAACTTGGAAAACCAGTTGATCAAACTAGGTATAGGGACATTGCTGGATCCCTACTATATCTAACAGCAAGCAGACAGGACATTATGTTTGCCACATGTCTTTGTGCTAGGTTCCAAGTGAACCCTAAAGAATCTCACCTTATTTTTATAAAACGGATTTTGAGATATATAAAAGGTTGCCTAGATCTAGGACTCTGGTATCCAATATAGTTAGCATTTTAGTTAACTGGATTTTCTGATGCTGACTATATTGGATGTAGAGTAGATAGGAAAAGTACCTCTGGAACTTGCCAATTCCTGGGTGACAGACTTGTATCTTGGTTCTGTAAGAAACAAACATCTGTTTCGACATCCACTACTAAAGCGGAATATATGGCTGCAGACAGTTGCTGTTCACAGATCTTGTGGATACAAAACAAACTTCTAGATTATGGTGTCCAATTAAATAATTTCAACCATACTATGTGATAATACTAGTGCTATTTCCATTACACAAAATCTAGTATTGCACTAAAGAACAAAGCATATAGACATTAAACATCATTTCATTAGAGATTGTGTAGACAAGCAAATGATTAAACTTGAGTTTATCTTTACTTATTTATAAAGAGCAGACATCTTTACCAAGCCATTAGATCTAACCAATCATCTGTTCTTTATAAATCAGCTTGGAATGATAAATGGTCAAAATTTAATCTAATGCTCTGTATATGGTCAAAGAATTGCTTCTGTACGTCGAACTGAAATCGATTAACTGGTAACTGTTCTTGAGATTTTTCGTCGACCTAAGATCATTGAAATCTCTTATTGAAGCAGTTTCGTCGACCGGAGAACGACGATTTCTATTTTAGGAAATTTTTCTGTGAGCGACGAAAACTTTCCATCTCTTCGATCTGAGATCGACGAACATATTCCTTAATAAAATTTTCGTCAACCTGTGATCGAAGATTTTTATTCTCTCGCTGGGCTGAGAATGTCGTTTCGTATTCTGAAAACCCTTTATAGGCTTTTCTTCTTCTACTTCAATCCCGTGCTTTCAGAATTCCCCTCCTGCACTTGATCGTTTGTTTCCTTTTGTAGGTACTCTCATTTCTTAACAGTATTCAGAAATGGCTGCATCTGGCTCAGCAGGAATGAAGTTCGATATGGGCTTTGACATTGATTTTGATTCATTCCAGTAATCTGATCAAATATTTCAGGATATTCTGCAACTATGTGAAGATCAAAAGTTGAAATCGTTTATGACCAACCGCATCAAGCTGTCAGCCGCCACAATCAAGGAGTGGGCATTCTCATCGTCCTCTACTGAGTAAGAGATGATAGGTTTCAGCAGCGGGACTCAGGTTACTCTCTCTCCTACAGTTCTTACAAAAATTTTTGAACTTGAGAATGGTATAGAAGATTTGGATATAGATGATGATGAGTTTGAGAATGTGTTAATTGTTTTGGGTCACTTCGGTGAAAACTCTTACAAGTTAAGGAAAAAGAACTTGTCTCCTGCGTATAAGTTCTTGCAGATGTAGTGAGGAAAGTGTTGTTTGAAAAGCACACTGCCCACGACTACATCTACAAACAATAAATTCTTGTGATGGCTGCGCTGGTGAATAAGAGGAAAGTTAATTGGGGACAGATTTTGTTTGATTTGATCAGGAAGAGGAATAGCAAGAAGTGTGTTTTGCCAGGGTTTTGGGTCTGTTCTTGAAGGCAAAGGCTGATGAACTGTTAGTTCCCCAGACTACGTTCATCAATGCCTCCAAGAGGCTAACCTCTACCCTATTTGGCAAATGGGAGAGGACAATTCCTAAGCCCTCTAAGGAAAATCCCTCTGCAGGTGCTTCAGAGAACACAAGGGTTGTAACAACCACTCCTCTCTTGGCTGAAGGAACTCCTTCCCTTACCCCTCATGCCTCTCCTACTCCAGATCATTAGCCCTCTCCTGCTCTTAACCTCACTCCTCCTTACTCACCTCTTCCCTCTCACCTTACAACCATTCCCTCAACCACCCTCCTCTTTCTAAACTTTGAGTTGATAACAGCTAAAATTTCTTCTCAAGCTTCTCCCCTCCAGTCCCCTATTCATACTCCCTCTCCTCATAACCCATCCTCACCTACTAAACAAGATGATATCATACTTGATACCATCCCCCAAGTTATTCCTCCTCTAACCCCTGACAATGCTTTCATTTCTACCCTCATATCTCAGTTGACTCCCATCCTCAAGGAGCTTATTGTAGCCGAGATATCCCCCCTCTTAAATTCAATAAATTCCCTTACATCTCTCTTTGCTGCCTCCTCCTTCCCTTCCCCTTCTTCAGCCAAGGGCATGGCTTCAGAACCTTCTGAAACCATGCAGGGGGAGATGTTCTGTGAAGAAGACCTTGCAGCAGCAGTAGATGATGAGATGGTTGTACCTATGCCAGAAGTACTGACTGGTGGAAATTATTTTTATTTTATACCTCCATCAGTAGATTTGGAAAGTATACTCCATCTTTCTTCTATGGAAATTCCTTTACATTCTGATGAATCATCATCCAAGGCCATTGTGTGCTATACTCCACTTGCTTGCTTAGAAGTGATAGCCATAATAAGGGCTAGTTTAGAAGAAAGCTCTAAGACTAAAGCTATGATTACTGAGAAAGCTTCAGTAGCTGATACCAAAGAGGCAGTTGAAGAGTCTGTTGAATCAGAGTCTGAGTATATAACTGACCCCATCCATCCAGTCTATGCTCCTACTCCCATCCCAGTTCCCAAGGCTCCTTCTCCTCCTCCCAAGGTAACTCCCGAGTATATAAAAGCAATTGATGCTTTGTACAACTTTGACAGTGAAAGTAGTGAAGAAATCTATAGTGATGATTCCCCCAAGACAAAGAAATGGAAATTGAGAAAGAAGACTCCAGCTCAATCTCCAAATCCTCATAATGACACTCCATACTATATCAGGCACAATATTGATCCATATGCAAGCATGCCTCATTGGATGAAGTTGTCAAAGAATGAGCTTAAAACAAGGAAGAAAAGGAAGTTCTCCCCTCCCTCTTCTCCAAGGATTAATAGAAAAGATCCTCCTCCTCCTCCCAGTGGTAACTCTCCAGGTAGTGACCATCAGAGATTTTCAAACACTACTCAGACTTACCAAAGGCATGGTAGATCCTTTGAAGCTTCAAGAGCTAATCAGTATCAAAAGCAATATCACTCATTCTTCAGAAGCTCTCGCAGTTCTCAGCAATGTCCTTCCAAGACAAAATTCTCTCCTTCCCCTTCTAGTGAAGTTAGTCCTGAAATTAGATATGAAGGACCTCCAATTCAAGCATATGATCCTGAGACAGTTCCAAATACCAGAATGGCCAGATTTACAGAATCTATTGCTCTATCTCAGATCAGAAAAGCAAGAGAACAGGGTAAGGACATCTCTCAGTATTCTACAATGTCATCCTACAGGAAGAAAGAGCTAGGAAAATATCAAGTTAGAAATCTGTTTAATGCTGAAGAATACATGAATCTGCATCCTGAATCCATAGTTCCTAGAGCAAAATCTAAAAAGACTTTGGGTGATGCAGACATGACCATGACTCTCACGCAAGCACAGGATCCAAACAGAGTAATAAAATTTGCTAAATCTTCTGATTCTCCCAAGGACAAATAGCTTATTTATTTTCTGTCTGTTTTGCTTATGAATAATTTTTGCATAGCTTTATAAAGATGCTGATAGCTTATTTATTTTATCAGTTATCTATTTTTTTTGCTATGATTGTTTGCTTACTTTTCTTTTAAAGTAACCTCACCCAAATAGGGGGAGATTATTGGAACCCCTAGGTGATTTGGTCTAGGTTCACTTCTTAGGTTGTGACCCATGTTGTATAGTGTGGTCAAGTATTTTATCTTCCTAGTCTTAGGTCAGTCCTACAACTTACAGTATCAAGGACATGCCTGAAGAGATTATCAGATAACAGCCCTAGAAGTTATGTGTTGAAGTTATTTCTGAGCTCGATGTTCTTAGAGCTCAGGTCGACGTACTCTAAGTGAAAGACAAGAGTTCTGTAGTCTGCGAACTTAACAAAGAAGTTGTTTGTTCTAAGGTTGACGATCTTCCAGTGCAGTGCAGCTCTAAGCTCAACGATCTTCCTGCTCAGACTCAGCCAAAGTTTTGAAAAGTTTATTCGCAGTGACAAGGCCGAAGAATGTGTTTTCTTAGGTCGACGATCTCTGATCTCTAGTCGACGAAAACTGTAAGATGTTTTTGACTTATTCTTTCCTTATCTGTTCCGATTTATTTCTATTACAAGTCATGATTTTACTGAGTACTTAATGCTCATTTTATAGCCGTTATTTGGCAGCATTGATTATGGTTTTCATCAGTAAATGAAATTGACAAATATCCAGGGACAGTTGGGGAATATAATATTTTAATGAACATTCTTGACGTTTTCTATTCCCAGATTTCCTGCTTAGCTTTAATGGCAGAAATTTGAATTGGAAGTGTTGAATAGTTGTTGTTATAGTATACTCTCGGCAGGGAAAAAAAATCACAAAAAAAGAACAGAGACACAAGAAAAAAAATTTGTGTGCTTACAGCTCTCAAGAAGAACAACACTGACAAAAAAAGTTTTTAGAGAAAAAGCTTTCTGACTTTCTAGTACTCCTTCTGTGCAGGATCTCATTGCTCTCTTAAGAAGAAGAAGAAAAGGACACCAGTCACATATCAAGAGTCTTTTTATTTCTTCTATCTCTGATTCAGGATCTTCAGTGACAAACCATTTCAATCAGTCAAGAGAATCCTGGATTTGATCTTGCAGCAGAAGACCTACCATCCCTAACAAAGTTTTCCTGCCTGAACATATACTAATCTCAGGGGGAGCTTTGATACAATCTGTAGAATCCATAAGGCTTCTCTCAATTTACTTTGAGAATAGAGAAGTTATCATCAACCTCTCTCTCCCCTCTCTGTACATGGTTATCTCTCCCTTCAAAAGTGATTCCTGGTTGCAAGTCACCTAACCAAAAGACTTGAGGTTTGGTTTTTGAGCACCTGATCAAAAGCTCATTGGTGTCAGACACCTGATCAAAAATCTAAGTGGATTCCTACCTAGGGTGGTAGAAGAGTGGATGTACCCAGTTGGGGAACCACTATAAAGTTATTGTGTTGTTTGTGTGGCTGTATCTTCTTTGTGCTTATGCTGTGATATTTGTGCTGTGTAGCTTTGTTTTATCTGTTCTGTTAGTTTGTTGCACTTGTACACTTGTACACATATATCCTACTCACCTATTTTACAAAATATATTTTTATTCTGCAAAAGTTTCAAAAGATTGGATTGAACTCTATTCACCCCCCCCCCCCCTCTAGAGTTTATCTTAGTCTAGTCCCCATTTCTTTCACAATCTTATTGTCTCAGCGGAGCCCTTGAGTTCCTATTTCAAGGAGTGAACTTCATCTCTGAGAGGAAGTAATTATGCAATTTATTTCTTTAGATTTGCTTCCATTGCCTTGAGGGAGGCAATCTCTCTTAACTGCTTTCGGACTACCTTACGACATTTGTCGAAAGCCTTTAGCAGGTGCTCGAGCTGAGCCATCAATTCTGTTTCATCCTCATTAGAAGTATAACCTTCACGACCATTGGTGGATGTTTCAGACTCAGATAGTATTATGTGCGAGTTTACCTTCCCGTAGTACTCGGAGTTGCCCACTTCCTCGTCTGATTGTGCCATCAGACTGAAGTAGGCTTCCTCATCATCTGAACTGGAGTCACTGCCGCTGAGAGTCTTTGACTTCTTGGCGACGAATATCTTTTCTTCTTTTCTTTTCCCTTGAAGGATCTCTTTTCTTTCTTTTTGGAACCATCCTTCTTTTTAAAGGGCCACTCCGCAATCGCGTGTCCTGGATTATTACAACAATAACAAACAATATCAAAGGAAAAATGTTTATTCGGTCTTGATTTATACCTGTCATCCTTATTGTAGCTTTTATTTGAGCGATCTCCATCTTGGTGGGATTTTATGTAGTCTTAGGAGGATGTCTGGTTCTTCATCTATCTCCTCTTGCTGAGCATTTTCTTGAATTGCTTGGAGATAAGAGAAAATTCTCCATTCGATAGCTCGACGCCTGACGTTCTTGGCTCTGAGACTTCTAGAGCATCCTGAGCACGTGTCCTTACTGGTGACATAGCTTTAGATTTCCTCAACCTTTGGCCTTCAGAGCCACTGACTTTTCTCTGCTGAAAGTTCTGCTGCTCTGCTCCTCCTTCTTACGTGTGTTCATTTGAAGCTTATAGGAGAGCAACTTTCCGAACAAGTTCTGAGGGTCTATCTCCGGCAGCTTCCCAAATTCTCTAATGGCCAAATATTTTGTGTCCCAGTCCTTTGTCATGGATCTAAGGAATTTGTCGTTCAGTTCACCATTAGTGATGGCGCGACCATAATTCTTGAGACCGTTCACTATCTTGAAGAACTTCTCGAAGCTATCAGCTATGGATTCATTGGCACCTTGCTTGAAGGCTTTGTACACCTTGTTCGACAATTATCTATGATCGTCTCTCACTTCTTCAGTACCTTCCATCAGGACAACAAGACAGTCCTACATCTCTTTGGCAGATTTGTAGTTGAATAAGTTCTGGAGCATTGAATCGTACACTGCACTTGCTATGATATTCTTTGCCTTCTTGCCTAGGGGTACTATGGAAATCTGATCCTTAGTGAGATCCATCATCTTCTTGGGAATCATAATCGCTGGATTTATCGTTAAAGCTTGTGTAGGGATGTGTGTTACTTCTTCCACTATCTGAAAAATCCTTGGATCAGTAGCTTCCATGAAGAACCGTACTCGTTCTTTCCACATGGTAAAGTTTTCCTTGGTGCACACTGGTAGCTTTATGGATGACATGTCTTTGCTTCTATCCATGGTGACAATGCAGAATCTCATAAGGCTAGATCAGGGATCTTGATCAAGGTGTTAACCTTATCGAACAAAATGACCCTCTGATTCCAATTGAAAGTATCTAACATCTACCTAACACACCTAGAGGCGGGGTGAATATGTGATGTTTGTGTCTTTTCGCGGATTAAAAATTACTCAAAAATATACAAGCACACAAACACAGAGATCGATAGTGGTTCCCCATATTGGTTACGTCCACTGTACCGCCTCACCTATCTACCACGAAGGGATAGATTTGGCTACTTCACCTTTCTCAGATTAACACAATCTTACAACTCGGAGCCATGCTCATATACCTCGGAGAACAAACTCTCCTACACCTCGATCCACAACCGGATCTACAACTCGATCGACAAACTGGATCTACACACTTGATCCACAATCGGAGCTACTCTCTTAATCAACAAATGGATCTACTAACTCAGAGATACATCTCCTACAATATTTAAAACAATATTACAATACAAAACACGTTTTCAAGTCTTTGATCCGACATTTTTGAGAGGGTTGAACTTGAATCTTGGGGAACTCGGAAACTTGAAATCTTATGAATCTTGAATCTTGAACCTTGGATCTTCAACCAACAATGACTAGAGTAGAATAGATCTTGAGAGAAGACACGATCCAGTCAAATAAGTCATCGAAGAAGAAGATCTCACGATGTCGGCAAGGAAATCGCGAAATCCCTAAGGTGCGGCCGACGAGTTCGTTCTTTTTGGAATCTATTGAAATTGAAAATTAATTAGGGCAAGAATCTTGATTTCGAAAAATAAACGTGTCATATATATAGGAAGAATTTAAATAATGACTATAAAGATTTCCAAAAACGTAACCTAGAAAAACAGTGTGCATGGTCGTAGGTTTCGAACCAGAGAAAAATCAAAAAAATCGTCCTAAGTCAAATTCGGCGAAATTTGTCGAATATCGATTATGATACTAGCCAAATTTAGAAGTGATATTCGTCAAATTTGCCTTAGCAAGAAATCCAGAGTGGTCGACATATGGATCGACACATTCGGCGAGTATCGCTTGGGATACTCATTGAATTTGCGAGTATCACCAGTGATACTCAGCGAATTCGGCGAGTATCGCGAGTGATACTTGGCGAATTTTCCCTATTCTGCAAATTTTACCTAAGTTTTTACTACGAATTCGACGAGTATAGGGAATCATACACAACGAATTCGGCGAGTATCAAGGGGATACTTGACGAATTTGATGTGTATGACTCACCATACTCGCCAAATTTTACTTAAGTAAAATTCCTCTTCTATGAGTCTAGGTCCTTGGCCTTCCTTGATCCTTCTCATGTACTTGGGATAGAAGTACACCCCAATAGAGAGATTACACGTGATTCAACACATTGGCCTACACAATGAAGAATTACATTGTATAGTCCCGTGTTTACTGACCCACTGTAACCTGACATTAGTTTGTACTTAGCGAAATAAACCTGCAAGTACATAACAAGAATACAACATCAAATACAAACTTAATTCATCTTAGCTTGACAGGGCTCTTCTTCAAATCAGGATTATTGTGGATACAATACCCAACACTTACACACAGGCGTATTTTAGGGCGTGACTCGAGATTGCTGTCTTCAAGACTTCAGCATGGCGCGACAACAGGTTCATTGCTTTGGTCATGGGTGATGTCATGAGCATTCCAGGTGGACCACAGACGTATCACCCAGGCGTGACTTAGCTTGCTGGCCAAAATCTGCTGAAATGTTTGAATTGTTGGTTTTAAAGTTACATGCCCTAGGTCATGGGCATGACCTAGGGGCGCGGCTTTAGGAAATTTTCCCGAATTTCACAAAAGTTGCAGAAATACCTATAGGGAATAAAAATAGATTAAGTTGGAACTGAAAATAAAAAAGGAATGATTTATTTAAGTATTTACATAATATAATTACAATTTTTATTAAATCAAAGCAAAAATATAACCTAAAAATATGTATATTTTTCTACTCATCAAATACCCCCATACTTAAGCTTTGCTATTCCAGAGAAAATGTATGAGTCGATTATACAAATAGTTATAAAATTTCTAATTCAACTATCAATTTATTAAATCACGGGAAGATAGGCATAAAAATATGGAGTAATAAAAGTTAAGTCCTACATTATGCAAATGATTTAGCCAGAAATAAATGTTTGTAGCCATAAGACTTCTTTAGAAAACAAAATAGCAAGCAATATTTCAATCATTAGTAACAGGTTTGATTGGAATTAAAAAAACCGTACTTTAAAAGAGATATTATGGAAAACACACAACCTATTAAATATGCTCTCTCAAAATTTTAAGCAAAATTAGATCAATTTGTAGTGGTTTTATAGGGTACAAACTTGGCATTTTCCTATACAGTAGTCTTTGATATAGGAGGTGATGAATTTTATCCTCTCACCTTATTATTTCTTTGTTATAACTGCTTTGGAAAATATTTTCCAAGGCAGAAAAAAAAACATAGCAGAATTTAATTTTATTTTAATCTAATGTATATATTTAGGAGCACATACTCCATTTCATAGTCTTTTAAATATTTGTGGCATGCCTATGTTTATGGAATAAAATATTATTCCCATTTATATAAGATCTTTTCTTTTTTAGGAGCACATACTTCTAGATGTAAGACCCTATTTTTTTTATTTTTAAAATTCTGGGGTCTTATGCCCAGAATCACCGTTTTGCGGTGACACCGACACTCGGGAAGGCCACCACTACAAAACGCTAATCCTGCCGGCCTTTTTCGATCACCAACGAGAAAGAAGCTTAAACCAGTTCAGATAAAACTAAGTCCACAATCACATATAATATAAGATATGAGAAATCATATCAAGTCCACATGATAATAGAAGTACTGAGGTAAAATAGTACAATGAAATATAAGTGGGCTCATGCCCGATACATCATTCCTCACTATAAACTCTCGCGAAAGCTAAGAAAACTAATCACTCACAAATTTAGTAGCCGGTGCTCCTTTTCTAGACTAGCCCACCTCCATTTGCACTGTACTCCGCTGGTGCTGTATCCCCTGCTACTTCTCCCTGCCTCCCATCTGGAGCCCCTAGAATGTTGTGGTCCAAAAATCGTTAGTCAAAAGACTAAGACCTATCATCCCCTACCCCTCCCCCATGGCTCCTAGGCACCGAGCGGAGAGGAGGAAAGGGAAGCTATAAGGAGGAGAATAACAAAGCAGGTGACGGTGTAACTATTCTAGTAGTTATTCATAATGTATATACAACTAAGGGAGGAAGGTACAAGCTAGCAGTTCAGTAATAGCAAGAAGTAAGGTAAACAAGTAGAGTAAGCAGCATATGTAAGAAAGACAAACTAAGAAGTAAGTAACCTTAACTAATATAATTTCCCATACAAACTTATAAGTTAAGGGGTCTTCTGCAAGGCTCCCATCGTATAAAAAGTATAATACCGATTTATACGTTGGGGTGTAGGTTGTATGCAAGTATGATTGTAGTGATATGTTATGCCATGATTCATGAAAGTGCAACTCACACACACAACTCTATGCGCACAGACCTTTAGTTCCCCCCTTTTGGGCAGCTAGCTTCACTCCCAAGAACCTCCGTAGTGGCAAATGGAGACAGTGGGACAGGACTCCCACTCCTAGGCGGGTATCCATACTTCCAGGCCTAGCCGTTATGTACACCTCTAGAAGGAAACAACCCAGAGTCACCACGTATTAATGCTGGCCATATCTACTAGACTTCCTTTCGCTAAGTGTAAACCAAACCCGCCGAGTCATCATATCGACGTCGGTGTGAATGAAAGTCCAATACTGAAGACCCACCATCTTTTATTTTATGGACATGCATTAGTAAGATATTCTCCTACCGAGCCATCGGCTCGCCGGCCTAACCTGCCCACCACTAAAACCACCGAGCCTACCGCTCGTGAGACCTAACCTAACTCCCGCAACACTGTGGTGTGTAAGTGTAAGTGTAACCCTAGATATACTAGTTACTCTTAATATTGATTATTCTTATGGTTTACGTTAACCTTGGACTGACCTAGGTATTCCCGGTGAAGGGCTCTCACAGGGAACTAGGAACAATGATTGTAGCTGAAGCCCATTGTTCCCTTTCGCAAGGCACTTACTATTATTGGTTAATACCCAATCCCTGATCCCTTTTAATGTTATATTGGATCTAACCCTAGTGTATTTGACCCTTCCTCTCCACAGGGAAGAAGATGTTTCGTCGAACCCGAGTACCATCTACACTAGTCTTCCCATCATTACTCCTCACCTTGACTCTCATTGATGAGCACATTTCTATTTCACCATAACAATAAAACTGATACCCCAACTCCCTATATTAATTTTACATTCTATTACAATTTCTGTCGTTTTACAATATGCAGACCAATCTAAGCTATATGATGTATACGATAGGAGGTACTCCAAATTTTTATCCAAAAGCCCTAAAAAATTTATTAGGGGCCTATCATGATATATTTAGCCTAAATCCAGAAACGTTGAATTTTCCTAAATAAATTGACATTTAATTAATTTCCCCAAAAATTGGTCCTTGGATGATTTGAACATGAAGTACTAGATTTACTTAAGATATGACCATAAGAAAATAATGAACACTATAGGATGGCAAGATATCAGTGAATACAAAATTTCATAAACTTTTTTACAGGAATTATCCTAAAAATAAAAAATCCAAGGTAATTCAAGTAAATAGGGGTAATAAAGGTAGTACCATAAATACTTATCCAAAAATTATACAAAACTTAACAGAGCTTTATAATGATCATAAAACCTTATTGACGAAATTTCATGCAATTCCAAGGTCAGTAAATTATATTAAAAAATATCTCAACCAAAACCATCATGGGGCACTTTGTGAAGGAACATCCTTGTAATCTCTACTAAACAACATGTAAATATTTTTCCAAGCTTCTTTATGCCCTAACAAGTACTCTGGATAAGTAACATAATTTCCAGCAAGCTATAGTATTTATCTTCTATTTATCAAAGTAGGGTGCACTAGTTTACTTTACACAAGATATACTAAAATGAAATGTTCAACTATACAAGATAATTCACTAGTGCATCTACATGCTATTTGATCAGCTTTTCCAGAGTTTGAAATCATTCTAAGACATATAAACTATAATTGCATCTATATCATCAAAAGGGCAAGATGAAGTTTATAACTACAAGGGTGAGCTACTGTTATTTAGACACCCTATAATAAATTCTAGAGGTATATATCACTATGAAAATACCCCAACCAAAATATCACAAAGATCCACCGTCATATGACCCATTGAATATTCCCTAAAGTGTAAAGACCTAAACATCTATTGTGTGCTCTAAGTGTGGTGAATGTGTCCAAAGTCAACCAAATCCCATCCTTGGGCATTTCACCTCCCTAGGACCACATGGACTAATCAACAAGTCCATCCAAGGACATAACACCCTATGTCCTCCACAAATTCCCAAAGTTCAACCTTAGCATTTGAACTTGGTTCCTAGGGAAAATCTACCCTAATCTATCCCATACTCCATGTGAGGGAGTTAAATATCATAACAAATCAGTGGACCAAGTTTCAACCTCTGTTGAGGTGATTTGGCAACATAAAACCCACAAGGAACACTTTGACCTAATTACCCCTTTTTGGTCCAACTTAGGGTTTGCTTATTTCCAAACTAAATCATCTCCAAATGGGATAAAACTTTACACAGAGCCTTATGATGACACCAAGGACCACTCTCCAAAATTTTTGAGGGTTTGGAGGTCATTAGACCTTTAAAATAATTCATACATGGATTATTAAATTTCAACAAAAACTTTAGGAAAATGTTTTCCAAAAATTACCATTTCTGGATATTTTGTAGGTATGTGTATGCGTGACTCCCATCAAAAATTTTAAGTCATTTGGATGTCTGGATTGATGGGGGCACTCAAAATAGTCCTTGGTCTAGCCTAGGTATAGTCCTCACCAAAATGAGTGCTCTGGTCAAACCAATTACCCAAATGGGTTGAAACCAATTTTAAATTAAAGTAAACCCATAGAGCTACAATTTTCTTGTTGACTACATTCTCTGATTAAGCCTCTTAGTATTTATAAAATAATTCCTAAGATGACTGAGTTTGTGTGACAAATTATACAAAAAATTCAATTTATAAGATTTGATCAGCATAGATCTTAAGGTAGAATCCTACGGTCACTGTCCTTCTTCTTCCTCTAGCCGATGGGTGTGATTTACCCGACCTGGAGTAACTTCCAATTGAAAAGTGTTTAAGTTGTCTACCTAAATCACCTAGAGGGGGGTGAATATGTGAGTTGTGCGTCTTTTTGCATAATAAAAATTTAGCGAGCTATGCACAGAAAAACAACCAAGCAATCACTGATGACATAAAGAATTATAGTGGTTCCCCAACCTTGTGTACGTGCAATTTTAACTCACCGATCTAGCAATGCACTAGACTCGGCTACTCCACTAATCTCGGATTGAAAATAATCCTACTACTCGGAACAACGTTCCTACCACTGGATCCACAAAACGGATCTACACTCGAAAGATAAAAACTTCCTAAAATAACTCGGAGAACAAAACTCCTACACTTGGAGAGTAATCTCCTACAAGAATAAATTGAAATAAGAAATACAAACAGTAGTATCTCTCAGATCTAGAAACTTCTGCCTAGGTCTTCTTTCTTGAACTTTGCGGCAATATCAGAAAAATTGAAGAAAACACGGCAAGATAACTGATCTGAAATTTCTGGACTCATAAGATCAAGAAGAGGATCTGATGATTGTAGAATATCTTGTCTTGTGAATCAAATGCTCTGAATCTCTTGGATCGAGACGATCAGAGTCGAAGAAGACGAAGAACATCGGCTGATCTTCCCGAAATGGAATGAAAAAAAAGTGGATTCAGAAAATACCAATTTATCTCTGTTATTCTCCCTTAGGGTTAGTCAAAAATGATTAGACCTTTTATAGGAGTTCAACTAATGGTCATAATCTTAAATGACTTGGACACGTGGATCAATAATTAAGGAAATCATTTTGAAAAAAGCGTCCTGATACTTAGCAAATTTTAAAAAGAAACTAACTGCATTACTCGAGTGAAGACATGATTACTCGAGTACTACTTCAGGTTCTCAAGAAGACATCTGTAAGCTTCTCGAGAAGAAGTACTTAAGGAAAATTCAGGAAAAAAATCGTTATTACTCTAGTTGAATGAGGATTACTCGAGTACTAAATATGTTACTCGAGAAATGGAAGTAATCTTCTCATGTAGAGGACTTGGAGAAAATTATGAGAATAAATCTGGCTACTCGAGTATTAGAGCTTGACTTCTCGAGAAGTTGATAGACTTCTCGAGTACAGGTACTTTACTACTCGAGTAAGATAGACACTTCTCGAGTACTTGTCTTCTGTCACTTGAGACAAAGTACTTAGCTACTCGAGTAATAAACTTAACTACTCGAGTATAGGACTTAGAAAATTCTGAAATAGGAATTTTATTAACTCGAGAATAAGTAAGGATCTACTCGAGTAATGGAACCAGCTTCTCGAGAACAATGCTCAATCTTCTCGAGAACTATTTCCCTTACTCGAAATCAAGACTTAATTTACTCGAGTACTATCAAAGAATCTACTCGAGTACTTAAGTTCTTCTCGAGTAAAATACTTAGAAAATTTAGTTTCCTGAAAAGTTTTCTTTCTTCAATGGAATCATCAACATGTCTTTCTCCAATAAGTATAGTGCTTGAAAATGAAGTGTATCCCAATAGAGAGGCTACACATGAGTCAACACCATGGATCACACAATGAGGGATTGCATTGTATGGTCCTGTGTTTGTTGACTCATTGTAGACTGACATTGGTTTACACTTGTCAATTAAGTCCTGCAAACACATAACTCAAATAAGAAATCAAATACAACTTAAATAATCTCAGTTTAAGAGTGACTTCATACAAATCTAGGTTATTGTGGATACAATACCCAGCAATCTCCCCATATTTGTAGAAGTCAGAACCCTATACACTAAGGCGAATTATATCAACATAAATAAATAAAATGACTAGATAGCACAGTGATAAAGAGAATAATAAGCTAAGAATTAAGACAAAAAAATAGATCATCAAAATTAAAGATTTATATATATATAATTGTCCAAAAATTTCTTTTCCACATAATTTAAATCCACAATCTAAATCATTGTTCATTCCTTGGCTTGATGTTGATGTTGCTGTCTATCTTTCTTCTCTTGCAGCCTTATTTGATAGCTGAAAGGTTTTGGGCAATACTTTGGAGGTCTTGGAGATGTAGTAGGATTATTCCTTCCATACTCTCGATCATAGATCCTTCGTTTAGTAATAGATTTCTCATACAAGTCCCACTCATACGAGCTGTAATGATCATGTCTATTCTCATTATAGTCCATAACTAATTTGAGAGTATCAAGGATTAAGGACTTGGAAGTAGGTCTCCAGATCTCTGCAAATTCTTGAGCTTTTCTCTTTTCTACTTCTGGGTTAGGAATGGACTAGCTAGCAGAAGCTCCGTCACCATACTTTATTATTTTGGGGATATGTTCTTCTGGTTGTTCTTGATGTATATCAGTTTCCCAAACCTGAGCATAGGTTTCTGGAGGAGGAGCTTCTGACCCTTCAGGCCTTGGAGAAAATGTAGGCTGTTGAGTAGGCATTTGAACTTGTTGATGTTGTGTAGTTGGATTGAGATGATGAGGAATTATATTTGGGTCTGTCTAAAAGTCAGGTAAAATTTGATTATACACCCATAATACTGTGTCATAAGTATGGAACTTCACAGTATTTATCTGATTCTGAACATCAGCATGAATCTCATTCATCTTAGCTGTCCAAAGAGTTTTCATATTTGCATTCGATTTCTCTAAATACTCTTTTACTAGATCCTCCCCCTTTCTGACTTCTACAGAGAGGGTTCCTATAACATCATCTTTGAATGTGCCCACTTCTTCACAAATCTTGAGGTTGTACTCTTGGGCCTTCTTTTCTAAATAAATCTGATTGTTTGCCAGAGTTACTGACTGGTCCATCACCTTACCAATACTGGTAATGGTGTGGTCCATAGCTTTTCCTCCTTTTTGGAACAGGTGTTTCAACTCATTAGTATTGTGTTGGATTTCAGCAAAACCTCTGCTCATTTCTTTCTCAAGAGCAGTAAACTTTTCTGTGACAGCTTTTAAAGAATCATCAAAGTACTCTCTCTGTTCTATAAGCATCAGTTCTATCTTACCCATAAAGTCATTTGTAGCAGGTGTTGGAGTAACATCTTGAGGAACTGGAGGAGGAGGAGCATCCCAAGGAGCAATCTTTTCAATAGCCTCTAAACTCTGAGCCCTTGTAGTGTGAATTACAATATCTCCTTCCTCACCAAGGATGATAGGAAGAGTAAAATCCAAGCTCTTGAGGGGAGCTTCAGCTGGTTCTGGAGATTATTCTTTCTCATCAGAGATCAAAATAGTTTCTTCTTGTTCTATGTCAGTAATAGGAGACTGGTGAACAGGGGATTTTGGTTACGATTTAATAGGATAAGGTGATGGTGCTGGAGTTTGTTCTTTGGATGGTTCTTGAGATTTTTCTTGTTGAAAGGAAGGAAGAGGATCTTTAGAACTCAGTTCTTTTATCATCGGATTGATGTCCTCTTCAGTAGAGAGAATGTTCCCTTGCACTTGAGCATCTGATAGTGCCTCATCAGGAGTGACTTGGTGGAGAGCAGCAGTAACAAAGGTAGGAATCCTTTCCTCTTGAACTAAAGGAGCAGGCTCCCCCTAAGTAGCTGCACTAGATGTTCTAACAATATGAGGTTGAGAGGGAGATGGAGTCCTGTCCTCAATGATTGGATGGTCATGAGCTTAGGAAGCTTGGGCTGGATTCTGTAGTTTGAGTTCCTATCTCTGAATGGAAGAAATAGATACCTTCTTTATATGATGAAGTGTTGTCCCTTTGGAGAAGTCAAAAACTTCTGAATTCAACTCATGCAGGATAAGAGAAATGATCCTAGCATAGTTGGGAGCATAAATGCTTTCTATAATCTTGTCGATAATCATCATACAAAACTGAAACTTCTTCCTACAGATAATGGCTGTCATTATATAAAAGAAATCAGTAGAGATGAAATTATTGAAGTTGTCTTGCATAGAAGAACTTTGCCCAGAATTTTCACCAAAAGTTTCCCCTCTACATTGAGGTCTGGTCGATGAATGTTGTTTATAATAATAGAAATTCCACAAAAACTGTAGGCTCTATCATAATATTCAGTGGTTAGGTCATCTTCCTTCTCAACCAAGGGTAGCCGAAGAAGGGTAGAGACATTGGACTTGGTAAGCTTGATCTTAATTCCCTTAACTTTGGACTTAAGAACTTTACCGTCCTTTTCACTTTGGAATTTTGAAAGAACTCTTCTACCTCAGGAAAGAGAATTTTACAGGGTTGCTTTAGAACGAAAGTTAATCCGGCGGTGTCCAGGAGAAGAAGAAGGTTTTGGAAATCTTCGGAGATTTTTGCAATCCCAGTAACAACAAGCTCACTACCAATTCCAATATTTGAAGTCTGTGCCATTTGTCCAGAAAAACATCGAGAAAATGACTGCGGGAATGACGACGGCGGTGTGCTCTGCGACAACGGCGGAAGACGAACAGACTTTTCTCTCTTGTCGAGAAAGGGATTTTGAAATCGCGTGGAACGGAAATTCCAGAGTGTTTCTATTTATATAAGCCCTAATATTTGATGATTAAGGAATTAAATAACTTAACATACCTTAGAATATAGCAGTATAAACTTCTGGCTGCGAATATAGAGATTTGAACTGAAGTCGAGAAAATTTCATCTTATTTCTCGAGTGGACCAGCATAACTCGAGTGAGAGAATGATAGTACTCGAGTGACATCTTGGACTTCTTGAGAAGAGTCACATTACTCGAGTGGTATGACTCGAGTGATTTACTGAGTTCTCGAGTAGTCCAAGGAAGTACTCGAGTAGTTACATTCTTACTCAAGAAATGAGGTCTGGACTTGAGAAATTTTTGACTTTTTGATGTGTTCCTTGATCTCTGAGCTATGCTATGGTATGAATCGAGTGAGCATTCCAAGTTTTGTTTTGAGGAACGAGAACTTGGTCTCCTCCAGCGGCTTTGTGAATATATCTGCAATCTGCCTGTCAGTTGGGATATATTGTAGATTTATGTCCCCATGCTCCACATGTTCCCGGATGAAGTGGTATCATAGCTCTATGTGCTTTGTTTGGCTGTGAGTGACTGGGTTTTTAACTATTGCAATCGCACTAGAGGAGTCACAAAACAAAGGAATGTCTTTGACTTTCATATTGTAGTCTTCAAGTTGGTTCTTTAACCATAGCAATTGTGCACAACAACTGCCGATAGGAATGTATTCTGACTCGGCCGTTGAAATTGCGACACATTTTTGCTTTTTGCTGCTCCAAAAATGAGTCTTCTTCCAAGGAATTGGCAAGTCCCAGAAGTGCTCTTTCTATCATCCTTACTTCCTACAAAATCTGCATCTGAGAAACCAATTAGTTTGCTGTCATTACTTCTTGGGTACCATAAGCCAAGATTCAGTGTACCTTTAAGGTATCAAAAAATCCGCTTTGCAGCAGCATAGTAAGATTCCTTACAGTTCCCTTGGAATTTAGCACAAACACATGTGGAGAACATTATGTCTGTCTACTGGCAGTAAGGTAGAGCAAGGATCCAATTATGCTTCTGTACTTGGTTTCATCAAAAGGTTTCCCTTTCTCATCCTTGTTCAAAGAAACAACTGAACCCATTGGAGTCCTCATAGAGGTTGCATTCTCCATTCTGAATTTCTTAATTAACTCATTGGTGAACTTTGTCTGCGAGATGAAAATAACATCTTCAGATTGTTTCACCTGAAGCCCTAAGAAATACTTCAGCTCTCCTATACTGCTCATTTCAAACTTCCCTTGCATAAGTTTTGAAAACTTCTTGCAGAGGTTGTCATCGGTATAGCGAAAAATAATATCTTCGATATAAATTTGAACAAGCAAAATCTTGCCTTTTTTTCTCCTAAGAAATAATGTCTTATTTATCTTTCCCCTTGTGAACTTGTTCTCAAGAAGAAAGTTAGACAGCGTCTCATACCAAGCTCGAGGAGCTTGTTTTAAACCATACAAAGCTTTAGATAACAGATAAACATACCCAGGAAAGTTAGAATCAACGAAACCTGGAGGTTGTTCCACATAAACCTCTTCCTTTATATCACCATTAAGGAAGGAAGACTTCACGTCCATATGATAGACAGTGAAGCCCTTAAGTGCATCATATGCTAGAAACAACCTGATTGCCTCCAGTCTTGCCACTGGAGCATATGTCTCGTCAAAGTTGGTTCCTTCTTCTTGTCTGTATACTTTGGCGATGAGTCTGGACTTATTCTTTATGATTGTCCCATCCTCGTCCATCTTGTTCCTGTATACCCACTATGTTCCGATAACATTCTTGCTTTTGGGTCTTAGAATAAGCTTCCAAACTTAACAACGCTTGAACTAATTAAGCTTTTCTTCCATAGCCATTATCCATGATGCATCTGAGTTTGCTTCCTCAAAATTATTCGATTCAAACTATGAGAGAAAACTCAAATATAAATTATCATTAGTTGTACCTCTACGAGTCCTGAAACCATCCCGGTGATCTCCTCTTATTTGGTCCATTGGGTGATCCTTCAGATGTTCGAGCTCTAGAGTCCTTGCATCTGGAGTGTCTTCAACCACAGGAGTGACTTCATCAACTTGGATGATTTCTTCATCTTGATCATCAACCTCTCAAATCGGGGTTGGAGTGGTGATCTTGATGAACTTTTCACCTTTTTCTTCAGTCGTTTCACCCAAGTTATGTTCTTTCATCTTTGAACCTGCATCTTCAACAAACAAACTAGAAGAGTTGCCTTGCAGCAAACTCGTCTCATAAAATAGAACATGAATAGATTATTCTATATCCAGGGTTTTCTTATTAAATACCCTATATGCCTTACTATGGCTACTATACCCTACGAACATACCTTCAAAGCTCTTTTCACTAAATTTAGTAGTGTGATACTTGCCATTGTTAAGGACGAAGCACTTACAACCAAAGTTTATAAAATATGAAATAATTGGCTTTCTGCCCTTTAGTAGTTCGTAAGGTGTCTTATTATGGTTCTTGTTTATGAGTGCTCGATTTTGCACGTGGCATACGGTGTTGATGGCTTCAGCCTAGAAATATTTCGGTAGTGAGGCATCACTCAACATCGTTCTGCATGTCTCTATAAGTATTATATTCCTTCTCTCAGCAACTCCGTTCTATTGAGGAGTACGGGGAGAGAAAACTCATGAAAGATACCTAGGCTTTCACAAAATTCTGTCATGGCCCCAGACTTGAACTCAGTTCCATTGTCACTTCTGATTTTGACTATGAAATAGTTGTATTCATTCTGGATCTGCTTGACAAAATTTGTAAAATGACAAAAGTATCTGACTTGTGTTTTAGAACGAACACCCACGCAAAGCACGAGTAATCATCAACAATAACAAATGTATAATCCTTACCTCCCAAACTTCTAACTTGTAGTGGATCGAACAAGTCCATATGAAGTAGGTTTAAGCACCTATTAGAGTCTTTTCCAATAATGCTTTTAAAGGTAGCCCTTATTTTCTTGCCTTTTACACATGCGTGACAAGGTCTATCTTTAGCGCACTTGACATTTGGGGCATTATATACTAAATTAAGAGAAAATAATTTATTAATAGTTTTGAAATTAATATGTGCTAATCTCTTATGTCATTGGTCACCAAGAGACGCACTATCTTTTGCCAAAAGACACACTGGCGTAGAAGATTCTATGCAAATAAAATTCAAACAAAAGATATTCCTACTACGAGTGCCTGATAAAATCATTTCTAGGTTATCAACGAATTTTATCAAACACTTATCTGCATGAAATTCAACTATGTATCCTTTATCGCAGAGCTGGCTTATGCTTATAAGATTGTGTCCAATCCTTCAACATAAGCCACATCTAAGAAGGATACACTACCATTGGTAATCATACTGTAGCCTTTAGTAATTCTTCTATCAAAACCTCCAAAGATGACTTTTGGCCCGTTCATGATTAGAGAATAATTCTGGAGAAGGCTTCTTTTCCCAGTCATATGCTGAGAGCTTCCAATGTCCAAATACCAGATAGGAGTTTTGGTGGTCTTTGGACATACCTGCAATCACAAATCAGTTTCCTTAGGAACCCAAACTCATTTGGGTCCTTGGTCTCTAGTTAGCATACTCCCCCTACGCGTATTAACATTATGAGTGGTCTTTCTCACATTGTTAACCTGAGGAGTTACATAATTTCTAGAGTTAAACCAGCAATCAATGGCAAAGTGACCAATTTTGCCACAACACCAACAGTCAAACCTGTTCTATCTTTGCCCAGAATTCTCCTGCTTGACCTCTTGAGAGTGTGGTATAGTAGGGGAAGCAGTCTTGGAGGTAGAAGCTTCATGGTGATGACATT
Source organism: Platanthera zijinensis (assembly GCA_039513925.1). Classification (NCBI taxonomy): domain Eukaryota; kingdom Viridiplantae; phylum Streptophyta; class Magnoliopsida; order Asparagales; family Orchidaceae; genus Platanthera; species Platanthera zijinensis. Next base: position 84,720,035 of record CM077092.1, read on the forward strand.
CATATGGCTTCTTCTCCTCAAGAGGCTTTTCAACAATGGGCTTTACTTTTGGTGCCTTCTTGATGTTATGACCATGATTATAAGGGACATAGCTCTGAAGAGTGATCTCTTCATAAGGTGCCTTGAATACACTCTCACTAAAGTCCCGGGGACTAGTCCATCCTTGGTAATGAGACTTGGGCTCTACATAAGTAGGCCTAGCAAAGTGACCGTAGGACGAATCAAGTTCAAACTTGTTGGTTGGAAAAATAACCTTTTTGAATGATTTCTTATCTTGAGGAGCTTTCCCCTTTTCCTTGGCCAGAGCCTTCTTGGCCGCCTTATTCTTTCTTCGAGCCTTATTTATCCTAGAGGATTTACTAGGAGCAGCAGTATGGCCTAAGACAACACCTTTGGCCTGAGCTTAGAATTCAACAACCAAAGGAAGGATAGTCTTGGGCTTGGAGAAACTTTCAACAAGTTTCTTTTCTGCTTCAAGTTGTTCTTCCAATTCTTTGATGATCATCTACTTCATATCTAGGTGCTCGAGAGCCTTATTATACTCTTCAACAATAGCATCTAAGTCTTCTCTGACTGATTCCATCTTGATGACTTTCTCTCTTAGAGTGCTCTCTTCAGCCTTGAGAGATTTAATCTCTTTGGCCTGAGTTTTCATGACTTTTTTGACATTTGTCGTAAGCCTTGATTAACTCGTTATATTAGGCAATGAGTTAAGACTCATCATCAAAAGAGCTGTCCTCATGATCATGATCAGAAACATCTGATTCAGAAAGAGGAGTATGAGAGTTTACCTTCCCAGTGAACTGGGGTTCTTCTTCTTCATCAGTTTGTGCCATTAGCCCAAAGTAGGCTTCCTCTTTTTCACTTGACTCAGATGAGTCAGAGTCGCTGAGTGTCTTGCCCTTTTTGGCTACTAGGCTACTTTCAGTTCTCTTCTTGGGGTAAGAAAATTTCTTCTCCTCTCTTTTTCCACCCTCCTTTTTCTTGTTAGGGCAATCAACAATAACGTTACCTGGCTTATTGTGACAATAACAAACGATGTCAGCAGAAATATATTTGTTCTGTTTAGTATGATACCTGTCTTGGCTACTTGAGCCTTTCTTGTGTCGATCACCATCATGACGTGATCTTTCTGTATGAGGCATCTTTGCCTCTCTATTATTTCTTCTTGTTCAAGAATTTCTTGAACTGTCTTGAAAGAAGTGAAAACTCTCCTTCAGATAACTCTGAGCCTGAGGTACTTGGCTCTGAAGTTTCTTCTTCACTATCTTCCTGTCCAGGAGCAGGTGATACAGCTTTGGCTTTCCTTGAGCTGTCTGCCTTCAGTGCGACAGACTTCTCCATGGATGAGAACCGGCTCTTCTCTTCTTCAACTTTTCTTGAATTGATTTGAAGCTTATATGACATTAGTTTTCCGAAGATATTCTAAAGTTCAGTCTCTGCCAGCTTGCCAAAATCCCGGATAGCACAGACTTTGTTGTCCCACTCCTTAGTCAGGGAACTTTGAAATTTATCATTCAGCTCTCCATTAGTGAAGACCCGGCCATATACTCTTAGGCCGTTAACAATCTTGAAGAAACTTTCAAATGTATCTGTAATTGAATCCTTGGGTCCTTGTCGGAAAGCTTCATATTTCTAGTTTAGAAGGGATCTCCTGTCATCCCTAACTTCATCAGTGCCTTATATAAAGGTGATGAGAGACTGCCACATTTCCTTATCGGATTGGCAGTGAATCTTGTTCTGCAGCATAAAATCATCGACTGCACTTGTGATGATATTTTTGGCCTTCTTGTCTAACGAGACAAGTGTAATCTCATCATTGTCAAGATCCATCAACTTCTTGGGAACTTTCTTGGTAGGATCTATAGTGGAGACGGTCATAGGAACATAAGGACCTTCTTTAACAATCATGAAGATCCTTGGATCCACAGCTTCCATGAAAAATTTATTCCTTTCTTTCCACATGAGAAAGTTGGTCTTTGTACACAAAGGAAGCTTAGCAAAATCCTTGGCTTTGTCCATGCTTGGATAACTCAATCGACAACTTGGGGCAGATCTGATCAAGGTGTTAACCTTTTAATGATCAACCTCCAATTGAAAAATATTAAGTTATCTACCTAAATCACCTAGAGGGGGGTGAATAGGTGAGTTGTGCGTCTTTCTTGGGAATAAAAATTTTGCGAGCTATGCACAGAAAAATAACCAAGCAATCACAGAAGACACCAAGAATTATAGTGGTTCCCCAACTATGGGTATGTCCACTTTCCACTCACCGATCTAGCAATGCACTAGACTGGGCTACTCCACTAATCTCGGATTGAAAACAATCCTATTACTCGAAACAATGTTCCTACAACTCGATCCATAAATCTGATCTACACTCGGAAGATAAAAACTTGCCACAACAACTCGGAGAACAAAGCTCCTACACTCGGAGAATAATCTCCTACGAGAATAAATTGAAATAAGAAATACAAACAGTAATATCTCTCAGATCTTGAAACTTCTGCCTAGGTCTTCTTTTTTGAACTTTGCGGCTATATTAAAAAAATTGAAGAAGACACAGCAAGATCTCTGATATGAAATTTCTAGACTCACAAGATCAAGAAGAGGATCTGACGATTATAGAATATCTTGTCTTGTAAATCAACTACTCTGAATCTTTTTGATCGATATGATCGGAGTTGAAGAAGATGAAGAACAGCGTCCGATTTTCCCGAAATCGAATGAAAAAAAGCGGAATCAGAAAATACCGATTTCTCTATGTTATTATCCCTTAGGGTTAGTCAAAAACGATTAGACCTTTTATAGGACTTTAACTAACGGTCATAATCTTAAATGGCTTGGACACATGGATCAATAATTAAGGAAATCATTTTGAAAAACGTGTCCTGATACTTAGCAAATTTCAGAGAGAAACTAACTGTATTACTCGAGTGAAGACAGGATTACTCGAGTACTACTTCACGTTCTCGAGAAGACATCTGCAAGCTTCTCGAGAAGAAGTACTTAAGGAAACTTCAGGAAAGAATTCGTCATTACTCGAATATAATGAGGATTACTCAAGTACTAAATATGTTACTCAAGAAATGGAAGTAATCTTCTCGAGTAGAGGACTTGGAGAAAATTCTGAGAAGAAATCTGGCTACTTGAGTACTAGAGCTTGACTTCTCGAGAAGTAGATAGACTTCTCGAGTACAGGTACTTCACTACTCGAGTAAGATAGACACTTCTCGAGTACTTGTTTTATGTCACTCGAGACAAAGTACTTAGCTACACGAGTAATAAACTTAACTACTCGAGTATAGGACTTCGAAAATTTCGAGATAGGAATTATGTTAACTCAAGAATAAGAAAGGATCTACTCGAGTAATGGAACCGGCTTCTCGAGAACTATGCTCAATCTTCTCGAGAACTATTTCCCTTACATGAAATCCAGACTTAACTTACTCGAGTACTATCAAAGAATCTACTCGAGTACTTTAGTTCTTCTAGAGTAAAATACTTAGAAAAATTTTATTTCCTGAAAAGTTTTCTTTCTTCAATGGAATCAGCAACATATCTTTCTCCAGCAAGTATAGTGCTTGAAAATAAAGCATATCCAAATAGAGAGGCTACACAAGAGTCAACACCATGGATCACACAATGAGGGATTACATTGTATGGTCCTGTGTTTTGTGACCCACTATAGACTGATATTAGTCTACACTTAGCAATTAAGTACTGCAAACACATAACTCAAACAAGACATAAATTACAACTTAATTCATCTTAGTTGGGTGAATTCATACAAATATAGGTTATTGTGGATACAATACCCAACCCCAACCTTATTTCCCTGCAACCACCTTCGTATAGGTGGGGGCTATTGCCGGGCAGCGGCACGACCGCCGGAGTGGCCGTTTCCGGCGATCCTGACACTTGAATATTTCCCGAAAAACCAGGAAAATGAATCCATTGATCGGGCTCAATTGAGCCTGATTCTCAGTCTAAACGAATCCTAGGATCTACCCATAGAAGAAGGAGAAGGGGAGAACCTTATTGGAGGGCTGGAGGCGGGTCGATCGCTGGATTGCCATGGTGGTTGTGGCGCCGCTCGGGTTTCTGCAACTACACTGTAGAAGGGCTTTAATTCTTCATGTAAATGGTGGTAAAGGATCCTCTCAGACCATTGATGGTGTTTAATACCATAGTTGGGGAGAGGAGAGGCCAAGCCATCAATAGCCATTAATGGCCATTGAAAGCTTGGCTCGGCCATGGCAATTCTCCTCCCCTATTAATTACCATGGCCAGAAAAACCCTTGGCCTTCTCCTAACTAGCCATGGGAGATGATTCCAGCAAGAAAAGAGGGCGTTTGGCCTTCCAAGCCATGAATGGCCTTCACTCCCCACTTTCTCTCTCCTCAATTAAAGGGGAAAAATGAAGTTTTCTCTTTCCTAGTCATCAAGGCTGATTTTTATCTCTCCTACATCCTATTGGCACCCCACTAACTCATATTAATAATAAAAATGAGGTTAGCCCAAGTGGGGCAAATGGGTTTGAGCTTGGGTTAGCCCATTTGGGCTAATTTGGCCTAACACTAGGGTAGAGTTGACCTTGGTCAACATTACCATTTGGGTTGACCCTAATGGGTCCTTGGTTACCCATTGGCCTCCCCTAGGGTCTAGGTAGGGTTGTTTAGGGTTGACTTGGCACTTTGGGGGTCACTTGACCCTTAAAAAGGGTACTTTGACCAAATTAGGGTTAGGGTTGACTTGGGTAAACTTAGCCTCTTGGGTTGACCCCAATGGGTCCTTGGTGACCCAATTACCTCACTTTCAGGTTAGGGAGGCATGTGTGTGGTTGACTTAGCTAAGGGAAGGTCAATTGACCCTAAGTAGGCCAGTTTGACCAATTTAGGGTTAGGGTGGACCTAGGTCAACTTGACCACTTTGATTGCCACCAATGTGTCCTTAGTGACCCTATGGATCACCCAAGGGGTTAGGGGTGTTTTTGTGGGGTCATGAAGTCAAATTGAATCCCTAAGGTCAAACCCTAAGTCTGGTGGTGAGGCTGTGCTATAGGCAGACCAAGGTGATTTTCACCTTGGCCCTTGTTCACTTGGTCCTTTGAGCTTCTTATGGTTTTGTCATGACCTAATCATGACAAAACCACTCCTAGGGGTCTAGTTGTTTGAGTGATGTTACACTAGATGCCTGCCAGCGTGAGAAAACATGCCAAGCAAAAAGTAGATAGGGGCTTCAAAATTAATTTTGATAAAAGATTTTGAGTGCAACTGTAATAGCATGAAAATTCATATATTTCAGTAAGAGTGAAGTTAAGAAAATTATAGTCTATAAATGTTTAGCTAACATAATACACATGCCTCTATTTATCGTAAACCAGAAGTAGTGCTTAAAACAAATCTTCTAACCCTTAAATTAAATACGCAATATATTTTTTAAAACTTTACCCTAGATATTTAGATCTATCTATTTATGATAAATAAATGACTAGTATATTTAAAAATTAGATAACTGCGTATATATCAACTCATCATTTTTTGTTTGGATTTTGGAAAAGAGACAAATGAAGTAGGGGTTTCAATTTTATTTTCGGATGATTGATTAAGCAAATATATATATATTTTTGGTTGATGTTTTTATTTTTAAGTGAATATATATATGATTATTTATAAGAGAAAATATTTTGTATAAAAATAAGAATATATATATATAAACTTTAGATAATACTTATACATATAATTGTGGTTTTTTAAGAAAGGAAATACACCCCCCATACTTATGTTGTGCACAAGAATGTATAAAAAGAGGATATATACAAAACTATAAAGTACAATAAGATAAAGAGGCTTTCCTGATTGGAGGTCAGGGAGGCCGTAATCAAAAACCAATATATACAAAAACAAATTTAAACAACAGATAATTATGGGGTGCCTCTCACAAGCACTATGTTTATTCATCGCGTAGCTTGACTTATTTAGTTGGATTATTTATATGTTAATGAGGGAGAAGGATTCTATTTGTGTATTTGCAGAGTTCCCCGCAAGATAAATTTTTAAGAGGTGCCCGTTTACTTTAAAGGGCCTAGTTTGGGGTGAGAAATAATAATAGGCCTCATACGGCCAAACCTTTTTAACAGTAAAGTGGCCGGACCATCGAGATTTTTATTTCCCTGGAAAAAGTCTAAGGCGTGAGTTGTAAAGAAGGACGAGATTGCCCGGTGAAAAAGATTTTGGAAATTTTATTATTCTATCATGATAAAACTTAGAATGCTCCTTATAGAATTTATTATTTTCAAAGGCATTGGCACGCCATTCATCAAGTTCATTTAGTTGAAATTTACTTTGTTCGGCGGCTAAATTCATATCTAGGTTTAAAAATTTTAGCGCCCAGTATGTATGATGTTCTAATTCTACTAGAAGATGACATGCTTTTCCGTATATTAAACAATAAGGCATACAACCAATAATGGTTTTTTATGCCGTGCAATATGCCCAAAGTGCGTCATCTAAGCGACCAATCTTTTCGATTGATGGCTACAATTTTCTCCAGAATACGCTTCAGTTCCCTATTAACTACCTCCACTTGGCCACTCATTTTTGGGTGATAAGCGGTGGCAAGTTTGTGCGTGACTCCATATTTAGCTAAAGTTTTAGCTAATTGGGTATTATAGAAATGTGTGTCGCGATCACTAAAAATTGCAAGAGGCATTCCAAAATGATAAAATAAGTTTTTCAAAAATTTCATGACAACTCTCGCGACATTGGTGGGTAGAGCTTGTGTTTATGCCCACCTTAAAATGTTGCCAACCACTACTAAAATATAACTATTTTTATAAGATTCAGGTAGAGGGACTATAAAATCTTTTCCCCATAGATCAAATATTTCACATTCTATGAATAAGTTCTGGGGCATTTCGTCCTGATGGAATATATTCCCTGACCGTTGGCAACTATTGCAAGTGCTTACCAATTTCTGAGCATCTTTGAATAAAGTGGGCCAAAAGAAGCCAACTTCAAGCACCTTTCGTGTAGTCCGGTTTGCTTGATAATGTCTGTCAGGTTGTCCTTCGTGGAAGTGCCGCATGATTTTGACACCTTCCTCACTCGAAATACATCTTCTATTCACTTGGTCTGCAAAGACTTGGAATAAAAATGGGTCTTCCCAAAAATAATTTTTGATGTCAAAAAAGAATTTCTTCTTTTGCTGACTTGAAAAAAATTTTGGAAGAACTCGGGCTACTAAATAATTAGCTAAGTCTGCGAACCAAGGAGTAAAGGAATTCGTAATCATTTTTATGGCAAGGAGGCATTCTTAAGGGAATTTATCTTCGATGTCGGCCTCCACTAGCGTATCAGTAGCAGTATTCTTAGTCGAGAATGATGATCAGCCACCAAGTTTTCTACACCTTTTTTTATCTCGGATCTTCAAGTCAAATTATTTGAAGGAGGAGAATCCAGCGTAGTAAATAGGGTTTAGCATCTGCTTTACTTAATAGATATTTTAAAGCAGAATGATCAGTAAAAACTATAACTTTAGATAACGTTATATATGATTGAAACTTATCAAAAGCGAATACAATCATCAGTAGTTCGTTTTCTATGGTGGTACAATTGACTTGTGTACATGTGAGGGTTTTACTTGCGTAATAAATATGATGAAAATACTTTTACATGCTGTCCTAATAGAGCTCCTACTACATAATCTCTCGCATCACACGTTATTTCAAATGGAAAGGACCAGTCTGGTGCTACTAGAATAGGAGAATTGATAAGTTTTTATTTTATAAAATTGAACACAGAAAAACATTCGATATTAAAAATAATGGGGGATTCTTTTTCGAGGAGGTGAGTCAGCGGTTTTGTAATTTTAGAAATTTTTTGAATAAACTGCCTATAAAATCCTGCGTGGCCTAAAAAACTTCGTATGGCTTTTACGTTTGTAGGTGGGGGAAATTATTCAATAATTTCTATTTGTGCCTTATCGACCTTGATTCCATGGATAAAAATTTTATGACCGAGAACTAAGCCTTCTCGGACCATAAAGTGAGATTTCTCCGAGTTTAGTACTAAATTCGTGTCTTTGCAGCATTGAAGAACACGAGCGAGGTTATCTAAACAAATATGGAATGAGTCTCCGAATACAGAAAAATCATCCATAAAGACCTCCATAACATTTTCTACTAACTTGCCAAAAATGGCTAGCATACATCTTTGAAATGTAGATGGCGCATTGCAAAGGCCAAATGACATTCTTCTATATGCGAAGGTGCCGAAGGGGCAAGTAAATGTTTTTTTCTCCTGATCTTCAGGGGCGATTGTTTAATTGTAAGTACCCTGATAGAACATCAAGAAAAAAATAATACTAGTGGCCAGAGAGCCTCTCCAAAATTTGATCGATAAACGGTCGTGGAAAGTGATCTTTTTTGGTGGAATAATTTAGTTTTCAATAGTCGATGCACATCCTGCAACCCATAATAGTACGAGTTGGAATTAATTCATTATTAGCATTTGGCACTATCATTATGCCGCCCTTTTTCGGGACAACGTGCACGATACTAACCCACGTACTGTCTGAAATCGGGTAGATAATCCTTGCATTTAGAAGTTTCATTACCTCAGTCTTAACGACATCCTTCATATTAGGATTAAGTCATCGTTGAGGATGGATGGATCTGCGAGGATTATCTTCGAGAAAAATTTTATGTGTGCAGAACGAGGGGTTAATCCCCTAAATATAAAGAATTCTTCCATGTAATTGCATGGTGATGTTGTTTTAACACCCACTAAATTGGAAGTCTTCGAATCATTTAACTTTGAAGAAATAATAACAGGGAGTTTTGAATTTTCTTCGACAAAAACATATTTAAAATGATCGAGAAGTGGTTTAAGCTCATGGGTTGGTGGTTCTTCGTAGGATGTTTTTAGTTTGAAATTTTTAGAAGTTGATAAGCTGTAAATATACTTATTTTATAGTATTTTTATTATGTCATTTTAGTTTATTTTTGTCTTTTTTAGTTAGTTTTATTTAATAAATTGCTTCTTTTTGTGAATATTATTCTAACTTAAGTTTATTTTGTCTTCTGAAATTTTTCGGAAAAAGTCAAAAAATCACCCGACACGACCGTGTCCCAAGACCCGACATGCCCGTGTCACGCCCTCGACGTTCAACTTTCATCGATCCCACCTCGACATTCGGGCTTCGTCAACCCGACTATGACATGCTCGTATCCCACGACCCGACACGCCCGTGTCACGCCACCAGTTCAAGATAAGTTGCTGCCGATGCCAAGTTGCAAGGTGTCCCGATATGCCCGTATCACGCCTCCCGACATGCCCGTGTCCGACACATGTCCCATCCAGATCCTTCCAGAAATCGTCCAGTCAATGAATTTTGACTTCTCCAACACACCAGACCCGACACGCTCGTGTCCCATGACCCAACACGCCCGTGTCACCCCATAAATTTTGTCTATAAATACATATTTTCTGTATGAACTCTTGTTCCCTTTTTTGAACCAATTTGCTTAGGGTAAGTGCTGCCTATGTGCTTTTCTATGCTATGTAAGGGAATTTCTCTCCCCCCTCTTACTGTTAGTTTTTAGCTTTCTTGTATTCACTTTTCTATTAATAAAATGTGTTAGTTTTTCTCTTTTTGCATAGCTTGGAATCCATTTAGGCGCTCTACTCGAAGTGATTTGTAATGTTTGTTCTTATTTTATGTTTTTTCAAAATTTTCATAGCTTAGGACTTTTGCTTAATTTCTAGCCATCATAATCACAATTTTATTTTCGTGCACCGTACTTGTTTAGGATTAGTTTGCTTTTTTCAATCTTTGTTTTCATCCTTATAGGTTTTGTAAAAATGGTTTAAATGGTTTTTTTTAAATTTTATTTAACTTAGGCTTTTTAGGATTGTAAAACTTTTCGTTCTCTTTTAGCTTTATTTTCACTTTTTAATTGTTTTTATAAAAATATAAGAATGAAAATGTTATTGTTTTTATTTTTCGCTAACTTAGTTTTTAACATATTTTTAAAAATCTTTTTCCTTGTTTAATTTTTATTTTCTCTTTTTATGCATTTCTACCACGTTCTAGCGGTAGAAATGTGGTTGTTTTAATTTTTCAGTCACTTTGTTTTTGTTATTTTCATTTGTGTGCGTGAGTGTATAAGTTAGATCTTAATGTTTTATTTCTGTAGAGTGAGTGCATGTATGAGATAGTATTTTCAGTTTTTATTTCCCGCCTAATCATTTGAGTATGACTCGTAATTTATAGCTTTAATTTCCCGCCTACTCGTTCGAGTAGAACTTGTCATTTTATAGGATTCATTTTCAGCTTTCTTTACTTCTTTAATTTCCCGCCTACTCGTTTGAGTAAGGCATGCATTTAAATTATGTATTTTAATTTCTTAAGCCGTCCCCATTCCGATGAGTGGCTAACTGCTCTTAGCCCTCAGTATCGAAGAGCATTGGGACAAATAAAATTGCTTTAAATAATTGAAGGTCTTATTTTTTGCTTTAATTAAAGCACTTATGGTTTGCCCCTAGTATATGACGCGTAGGATCACATATCAATATGTGGGCTCTATTTCTATTGTCCATACGCTAGCTTTCCGAGAGGCTGGACCGATCACCCTTGGGTAAAGAGAATTGCGTGCATAACCTCAAGAGAGGAAAAGCGTAATTCTCTCGAATTCGGTTCCCCACCGAATAGCGGGGTTATTAGCATAATGCGGGCATTAAGAGGAATCCTTCGTCGGACTAGCGTTCGGTCAAATAGTCTTAATATTTAGGTGAGTGACATCCCAATAGCTAGGTGAGCTCATTCTTTTGGAGCCTCCACGACCAAGTCTGCCCTTTAATTAATTTAAAATTTAGGATATCTAGTTATTAAAAGTCGTTTTGGTTCAAATTTCTTCCGTGCCATTGCGTTTTTTCTTTAGCGGCATTTTCTACTTTATTTTTCTGCATTTTATATATATCCGCCTTTAATTAAATCAAATGACACAAATGTCATTTGTAAAATAATAGTCTCTCAAGGGAAAGAGTAGAAATAGTCGACCCGACCCCGAGAATAATACGACCCTGGTATTCCCCACCGGAATATCCTGTACTACACGCGATAGGTGCACTTGCCTCCTTTCATTAAAACTCGGTTTCATTTTTTTAATAGATAATAAATCTGCGCGCCCCGTCCTTCCAAAATAAATAAACACGACCTCTTTTATAACGAAAAAAAATAAACCCGCGGGGCGCCGCGAGTTTTTACCATCAAGTTTTTGGTGCCGTTGCCGGGGAGACATTTTCTAGTTGCTATTTCGAATTCCTGAAAACTATTACTGTTACCTTTTATTTTTATTAAAAAAATGGCCAAAAAAAATATATTTATAATAGTAACAATAATAGCAATAATAATAATAACTACTTAAGTTACAAAACTAAAAAAAACTTAAAAAACTAAAAAACTAAAAAAATACTTAAAAAAACTTAAACTTAAAAAAACTTCTGTAAAAATAAATAAATAAAAACTAAAAAAATAAAAACGTAAAAAAAAAAGTTTCTGCTCCCCCTTTATCTTTTTTTTATTATCTTATTTTTATTTCAAAAATCAAAAACCAAATTTTTTTTATATAAGTACATATATAATATATATATACTATATATATTTTTAAAAATATAAGGCCGACCGCCTCTTTTCTCTTTCCTCTTTTATTTTAGAAAATCAAAAATCCAAAAATTATATGAAAATTTTTTTTATAATCAAAAACAAAAAAATTAATTAATTATATAGCCGCCCTTAAAATAATTTTCTCACTTCCCTAAATAAAATCTTGCCTTCTTCCCCCTTTTCCTTTTTTATTTTTATTTCGAAATCAAAAATCCAAAAAATGATGAAAATTTCAAAAAACTAAAGAATTAAAATATATATACGTATAAAAATGCTCCTGGGAGGCACCCAAGATTTAACTTTTTGCTTTTTGCAGGGTTCTAAAACGGGCCTCCCCGAACGCGTTTCAGGGAAGTTTTCTCCCTCCTGTCCTTTTTTGTACATACTTGCTTTTTATTTTATCGTTCCGCATACTTACATTGCAACATTGGGGACAATGTTGGAACTAAGTATGGAGGTGCTTTCTTATTTCTTGTACTTTTATTTTATGCACTTTTATTTATGCATCTCTTTAAATAGAAAAATATACAAAAAAATGAAAACAAAAGAAAAAAATTATAAAACAAAAATCCCAAAAATTTTTACTTTGCAAATATTTTTTTAAATATTCTCTTTCCACTCTTTTTCCCTCTTTTCTTTGTAAATAACACGTATTCCCCCCCCCCCCTTATTGTAAATAACTTAAATAATAAAAAAATTTTGAAAATCCAAAATTCCAAAAAAAGAGAATAACTCTAAAAATCCGAAAAAGATAATAATAAAAAAAAAAAGATAAAACCCTAAAATCCCAAAAATTTTGTTTATTAGGAAACAAATAAAATCAAATATACCATGTCTTAAACCTTTTTGCTTTCCAAAAATTTTGTTGCGAGTTTATTTATAAGCGAATTTTATTTATCCTTTATTTACTATTCATTTATTAATTATAGTTTGATAGATTTAAATATATGGGGTTAAGTTTTAAAGAATTTTTTATGTCTTTTCCTTATAATAGGGAACATGCTTTTCAGCACTACTTCTAATTTCTCATAAATAGAAGCACGTCTTTTATGTTAGAAAATAATAACCATGGATTTCAATTATTTTTACTTCATGCTTTTAAGAAATATAGGAACATTCAATTTATCAAGGTAGCTCTCAAATTTTTTTTTTATTAAAATCTAATTTTCTTTTTGAAAAAAAATAAACTCATCTCCATTTTTTTAATGTCTTACTTGGCATGATTACCCCCTTTATCCTAAAAAGAACTTATGTAAATGGGAATAAATTTCATTCCGTAAACATAGGCATCCAATATTAAAAAAATTATATGTTACGCAGTAAGAGGATAAAATTCATTACACCTATACATATACATTGGCTTATATGAAGTTGATTCAAAAATTATGTTAGGAAAATAAGATTTCATTTTCCTTAACATCCAAAAAAATTTCATCTGATGTTCGAGAAAAAAAAATACCTCGTCTCCAAGCCTAAGCCCTCTTCATAAACCAAAACAACTCCCTTAGCCAATTTCAATGATTCTAGAATTAATTTAAAATCTTTTTGAGAGCTTAATTCTTAAATTGCATTATTTCCTTTAAAAATCTCATAAGCTAAAGTTTTTTTTTTAATTCCAATCTATCTTTGTTAAACTAACAAAAACAATTTTCGTTTTCTATTTGATATTTCTAAAAGTCTTTTTGGCCGAAACTCTTCCTCTATTTATAAACATTTTCATAATTTAGGATTTAACTCTAGTACCCCGGATGTTTATTTTGATCTTTCTTTTAATTAATTTAAGCGATAGCTAAATTTAGAATTTCTTTAATTCCTTATAAGTATATCTCTAACTTTTGCTCTGGAATAACAAAAGCTTAAGTATGGGGGTATTGTACAAGCTATAAATATACCTATTTTGTAGTATTATTACTGTGTCATTTTAGTTTTTTTTGTCTTGTTTTAGTTACTTTAATTTAATAAATTGCTTCTTTTTATGAATATTATTCTAACTTAAGTTTATTTTGTTTTATGAAATTTTCAGAAAAAATCAAAAAATCACCCGACACGCCCGTGTCCCATAACCCGACACGCCTGTGTCATGCCCTCGACATTCAACTTTCATCGATCCCACCTTGATGTTCGGCCTTCATCAACCCGACTAGGACACGCTCGTGTCCCAAGACCCGACACGCCCGTATCACGCTACCAGTTCAAGAAAAGTTGCTGCCAACGCCAAGTTGCAAGGTGTCCCAATACGCCTATATCACGCCTCCCAATATGCCCGTGTCTGACACGTGTCCCATCTAGATCCATCCAAAAATCAGCCAGTCAACGAATTTTGACTTCTCCAACACACCAGACCCGACACGTCCGTGTCCCATGACCTGACACGCCCGTGTCACTCCATAAATTTTGTCTATAAATATAGATTTTCTCTATGAACTCTTGTTCACCTTTTTGAACCACTTTGCATCGGGTAGGTGCTACCTAGGTTCTTTTCTATGCTATATAAGGGAATTTCTCCCCCCCTCTTAGTGTTTGTTTTTAGCTTTCTTGTAATCACTTTTCTATTAATAAAATGTGTTAGTTTTTTCTCTCTTTTAATAGCTTGGAATCCATTTATGCGCCCTACTCGAAGTGATTTTTAATGTTTGTTCTTATTTTGTGTTTTTATGTTTTTTCAAAAATTTTATAGCTTATGGATTTTTCCTAATTTCTATCCGTCGTAATCGCAATTTTATTTTCGTGCACCGTACTTGTTTAGTCTTAGTTTGCTTTTTTTCTTTCTTTGTTTTCATCCTTATTTTATTTTATTTCTGTAGAGTGTGTGCGTGTATGAGAGAGTATTTTCAGTTTTCATTTCCCGTCTACTCGTTTGAGTAGGACTTGTAATTTTCAGCTTTAATTTCCCGCCTACTCATTCGAGTAGGACTTGTCATTTTATAGCTTTCATTTTCAGCTTTCTTTACTGCTTTAATTTCTCACCTACTCGTTTGAGTAGGACTTGCATTTCAATTATGTATTTTCATTTCTTAAGTAATCCCCATTCCGATGAGTGGCTAACCGCCCTTAGCCCTCAGTATCAAAGAGCATTGGGATAGATAAAATCGCTTTAAATAATTAAAGGTCTCATTTTTTGCTTTAATTAAAGCACTTATGGTTTGCCCCGAGTATACGACGCGTTGGACCACATATCGATCTGTGGACTCTATTTTCGTTGTCCATACGCGAGCTTGCCGAAATGCCATGCGTATGGACCGATCACCCTTGTGTAAAGAGAACTGCATGCATAAACTCGAGAGAGGGGAAGCGTAATTCTCCCTGATTGGGTACCCCACCCAATAACGGGGTTCTTAGCGTAATGCAGGCATTAAGAGGAATCCTTCATCAGACTAACGTTCGGTCGAATAGTCTTAATGTTCAGGTGAGCAACATTCCTATAGCTTGGTGAGCTCATTCTTTTGGAGCCTCCACAACCAAGTATGCCCTTTAATTAATTTGAAATTCAGGATCTCTAGTTATTAAAAGTCGTTTTGGTTCAAATTTCTTCGGTGCCGTTGCGTTATTTCTTCATCAGCATTTTGTTCTTTCATTTTCTGCATTTTATATATATCTGCCATTAATTAAATCAAACGACACAAATATCATCGGTAAAATAATAGTCTCTCCAAGGAAAGAGTAGAAATTGTAAACCCGACCCTGAGAACAATACGACCTCGATATTCCCCACCGGAATATCCTGTACTACACGCGATAGGTACACTTGCCTCCTTTCGTTAAAACTAGTTTTCAACTTTTTAATAGCCAATAAATTCGAGCGCCCCGTCCTTCCAAAATAAATAAACACGACTGCTTTTATAACAAAAAAAAATAAACCCGCGGGGCATCGTGCATTTTAACCATCAGTAGTAATGGGTTCAAAAGGCAAATTTTTAGGTATTTCTTTTGAAAGGGTAAGTTTGCTAAATTCATTTCTTCCAAAGTTTTATAAAATTCATTAGAAAGAGAAAAACAATTTTCCTCAAAAGAGGCTTCCACTTGAAAGCAGGAATCGCCGTTTGAAAGAGAATTTCACATAAAGGGATCTATATTAATTATAACCTCGTCATCTCCAACCCATAGGAGGATTCTACCATTACTTACATCAATTAGAGCATAAGTGGTGACGAGAAAGGGTCGACCCAGTATAATGGGTATATCGGCGTCCTCCTCGATGTCGAGGATAACAAAGTCTGCCAGGAAGATAAACTTGTCAACCTTGATCAGAACATCCTCCACTATCCCTATCAGATATTTAATAGAACGATCTGCTAATTAGATGCTCATTTTGGTTGAGCTTGGAATACCCAATCCTAGTTTTTGAAAAAGTGAGCATGACATTAAGTTAATACTAGCTCCCAAATCTGCTAAGGCATCTTTTATTAATAAATTACCGAAAAGGCACGTGATTGAAAATCATCCCAGATCGTTAAGTTTTGGTTTAATTAGTTTAATAAAACTGTCGAAAATTCAGTGTTAATGGAAACTCGCGATATATCCTCGAGTTTCTTTTTATTAAAAAGTAGCTGTACAACCCGTATTCATCGAGGATTGGTCCTACCACAACCAGGTAAGCAAAAGTCAAGGTCGACAAGTCAAGACAGAAGTCAAGAGTCAGCGCGTCAAGCAGTAGAAGGCCTGGCGAGTATGGAGAGCTCCCCTCATATACTCGTCAGGTAGGCGACTAGGAGAGATACTCGCCTAGCCCGTGCGAGTTACTCCAGGAAGTCACCTAGTCACCAGGGCGAGGGGGTGGGATATAAATATGACCCCCCTCCTTGGATTTGCCAATATATAGGACCCTAGGGGTACGAGGAGAGGCATTGGAAATCCTCTGCAGGATACTCGCGAGTTCACCTTTTCTAATACTAGCCGAATCTTTGGATTCCTTTTCCTTAGAAGACCAGGTCGCGACCTTGTGACTAAGTCATCAACTAGTCTCCCTCATACCTAGTTCGACCATTCTTGGTTGAGAAGGGGCTGCTCCTTTTGAGCATTTGGGTACGTGGTGGGTCCTTTTTGCCGTAGCATCTGGGGTCTTGTTTCCTCCCGTTCTTCATCCTAGTCATCCTAGCCATCTTGTCTTACCCCTAAACCGGTAACCTTAGGTTGCATAGATCTGAATTCTGAGGTTGGGATTTTCCCGACTTCAACAGTAACGCTTTAAGATATTTTGCGTATTTCAGCATCTTTGCGATTGCCTCACTGAAATGAACATTAATTTGTATTTGTTTTAAAATTTGTAAAAAAAAATTATAATGCTCGTCTTTTCGCTCTTTAATAAGTTTAGAAGGATTGGGTAAAGACGGTGGAGAAATACACGGTGAAATAAAAGGAGGAGAAGAAGAAGAAGCAACAGGAGGTGGGGTAGAAACTCTAACCTAATATTCAGATTCAGCTTTATTAGGTGACTGTACCTCCTTTCCACTTCTAAGTGTGATGGCGTGGGCATTATCCTGCAGATTTGGCTCCGTATTTCCTGGTAAACTACTAGGTTGGCATTGCGAAAACATCTTTGAAATCTATCCAATTTGAGTTTCCAAAGTTTTAATTGATTCGATCAGGTTCCGGATATTGAACTCATTTGTGATGACATATTTAGTAAAAATGTCTTCTATCAGGGTGGGTTGTAGTGGCTGTGATTGTGGCAGTGTTGGTTGTGGTGCAAATCCAATTGGAATTGCATTAGGCGGGCGCTGAGCATTATTGGGGTTGCTCCATGATAGATTTTGATGATTCCTAAACCCTGGATTGTATGTATCATTATATGAATTAATATTTGGGTTATAGGAAGGTGGTCGATATGGATTCCCCATATAATTGACTTGTTCTTCTATTATATTATTATTAGTTGAATTCCAAGGAGGAGTGGCGGAGGAAGTAGACATCCTCGCTTCTTGCCTTGTCAGATATTCTACTTGGAGTTCTCAATTAGAAGAAGCATCGTGCTCGTAAAGCCAAGTGGATTTATTAGGGTGTGACCTAGCCATGTTCCTTTGGTAGGCATTCATGGTCATTTCCTCAAATAAGGCTTGAGCGGCCTCGGGGGTTTTATTATTTAGCGTTCCCCCGGGGGCAGCATCATTCATTTATCTGGTTTGGAAATTCAAACCATTATAAAATAGCTGCACACTGAGCTAAGTTGGCAGTGCGTGATGTGGACACCTATGTAAAAATTCTTTAAAGCATTCCCAAGTCTCAGAGAGATACTCAAATTCACCTTGAATAAAGGAAGAAATATCCGCACGTAATTTAACCATTTTAGCAGGCGGAAAATACTTAGTTAAAAACTTTTCGATCATATACGCCCGGGTAGTGATGGATCCTCTAGGTAGAGAACCTAACCACTGCTTAGCTTTCATCCGTAATGAAAAAGGAAGTAAGCGTAAATGAATGGCATCATCAGTGACGTCATTTATTTTAAATGTGTCGCATATTTCTAGGAAATTTGACAGATGAGTGTTAAGATCTTTAATGGCAATCAATCGAATAGTACTGAGTTTTGAATCATTTGGATTATACTAGGTTTGATTTCAAAATTATTATTAGAAACTGTGGGACAAACGATACTTGACCCGGTGTCATCCAAGTTTAGCCTCGCATAATAAGACATAGTCCTTTGCGGGGCCGTGACTGGAATTTGTTTTGTCATAGCTTCAATGTGCGTGGTTCCGATAGACTCTTCCAGATTTAATGCTTGTTCTTGGTCAAGAGATCGAAGGTGCTTGTGATAGGTACGGTCGATTTTTGGATCAAAATCAAGATTAGTTTAAATTGGAGAGTTTCGTCGGTTCATGCACTAAAAACTATTATACATAAAAAAAACTTTCTTTTTTTCTTTTTGTTTATTATTATTATTACTTTATTTTTTTGGAATAAAAAGACAAAAATAAAAGTGTTGTTAAAAAATTATAGTTCTTATAAAAACAAAGGTTTTATATTCAGAGAATTTGTAGTTTGTTTATTTTTATAAAAACAGTAGCTTTTAATAATAACTAAGATATAAGTAATAGTAATTCTTTTTTATTTTAAATATTAACACAAAATGGTCCCCGACAACAGTGCCAAAAACATGATAAGTAAAATGCTTGAGATAGTTTAAATTAAAAACTAGGTTGGATTTATAAATTAGGCATTCTGTGCATTCTATCTCTTTTTACTTATATACTTTGATTAAGCAAGTGTATCTATCGAGTAATAGTATTGTATTTTAAAATATCAAGGTCATATTTTTCAACACATTTATGTCGAGTACTCTACTTTAAAGAATGAATGTATTATTTTATCGAAAAGAGTTGGAGATTTTTAAAAGTTAAAATAAAAGTAATACTTAAGGTTTTGAAATTAGATGAGGTAGAGAGCCCTCGATTTTGACTAATTTGGGAAATAATTTTTAAACAAGATAAACTCTACTTTTATTTTAATTAATTAAAATACTTGACAGTGGAGGTTTCATAAATATAAGTGCACCTCTATCGAGGATACATCCACCTGTGATTACGTACTTTGGCTGAACTTTCATATCTAATTAAAGATACCTTAATGCACGCTTTATGTTGTTAACCCCGCTATTAACCTCCTACTACGATTTGAAGGTTCAACCTGAGAGGCTTACATACATCTCTTTCGAGAGTGAGGGGCAGTTTGTTTTTACCAGAGAATGATCAATTCCTGATAAATCTTAAGTTTTTATTATTAGAAGATATGGTTTGAAATTGCAGAATTAATATCTTTCCCAAAGCTCATCTCAGTCGAGTTCTAAAAAGTTCTTTGGCTCTCATCGGGATGGGGGTGGTAGTAAAAAATTTAACGACATATAAAGTTGCAAAAGTAATATCCATCCCAAGTATCTCCGTTGATGCTAAAAGGTTCTTAGGCTCTCAATCAGGATAAGGGTGGTAGTAGGAAACTGAAAAGACTTATAAAATCGCAGAAACAATATTCGTCCCAACCATCTTAATCAAGCGCTAAAAAGTTCTTAGCCTCTCATCCGGAATGGGGGTTGTAGTAAAAGAATTGCGAAAAAAAATTAATAAAGTACTTACGCACACACCTTGTCTCAATAAAAATGAAAGCTAAGCTACAACAATAAAAGTAGAATTATTACTTGAAAAATGAAATTTTATTACTTAAGAAGGTGTTACACAATAGAAAACCCAAACAAGGGTTAGGAATATATCACTCAAAAGCTACTCCTAAACACTATATAGAACTATATGGAAATCTACCAGTTCCCCCAAATATCAGCTTTGGCCATCTATTTATAGCCGAAATTTTTGAGGTACACGCCCCCCTTACACGCCCGCTAGGGCGTGTCGCTGACGTGTCGTCTCTGGATAGAATTTCCGACGACTTCTAGATTGAATTTAACAAGTACACGAGGGTGACATTTGGGTCATGAGCGTGTCAGCTGGGCATGTCTGCAAGGTATGACAGATTATCTTCATCGAGGTAAGATAATGGGCTACTTTGTTATGGCTGACGTTATGGGCGTGACAACTAGCACACGAGCTTGTTTTAGGGCATGACTCGAGTTTGCTGGCTTCAAGACTTCGGGATGGAACGAAAGTAGGTTCATTGCTTTGGTCATGAGTGATGTCACGGGCATGCCAGCTGGACCACGGGCTTGACTTTGCTTGCTGGCTGAAATCTATCGAAATGTTGGAATTGCTGGTTTTAAAGTTACCCAACGTCGGGCATGACCAATGGGCGTGACTTTAGGAAATTTTCTCAAATTTCCCAAAAGTTGCAGAAATACCTATATGACATAAAAATAGATTAAGTTGGAACTGAAATTCAAAAAGAAATGATTTATTTAGGTATTTACATAACGTAATTAAATTTTAATTAAATAAAAAAATAATAACTTAAAAATATGTATATTTTTCTACACATCATGAACGCATTCCCCCATCCGGCTTCCTCAGTACTAGAACTAGCTTCCTCTTTATCTGCAACATGTTCCGGCTGCAGCTTGACCTTGCAGTCCATCTTTAAGTGACCCAGCTGGTCGTATATGTAACACCTTAGTCCTTCCGTTTTCTTCCAATCACACTTAGGAGCATAACTCCTCTCTTACTGATATAAAGTTGAAGAGCCATCACCAGCAGCAAGCTTCTTCTTCTTCTAACATCTCTTCTTCTTTCTTGAGAAGAGAGCCTCACTACCAAATTCAGAGATAGTGACTCCAACCATCTGTCTAGCTAAGCTCTCCTGCAAAGCCAGGAGGCTTTTAAACTCCAGAAAAGGCGGCTGAGGCCCATCCTTGGATAGAAGTAACAACGGCCACATATTCCTTTCGTAAACTACAGATTGTGGCCTCCTCATCTTTGCTTCTGAAATAGGCTCGTGAGTGTCCAACTCTGAAATCTCAGTACATAAGTTCTTCATCTTTAGTAAGAATGGTTAGATGGGTAGATCTCCTTGAGTGTCTCTCGCCAACTTGAAAGTCTTTAGATTCAAGAGTAGCTAAACACCTAGAGGGGGGGGGGGTGAACAGGTTTTTCTTCCATTTAGTGGTTTCTTTTAACTTTGGTGAGTTGTTATTTGTTTAGGTTTGCTTTCAAGAACACACAATCATCACACAAAAGATTTATAGTGGTTCCTGTTGGTACCCTACGTTTTGATTTGAGTTCAGTCTTCTCTTTCTGTCTCTTGACCCAAGTTTTATCTATGGTCAAAGGTTAGTTGATAGGATAGATTCTCTAGCTGTATAGAATTGCCTGTCCAGATGAAAATCTGGCTAAGTAATTTCTGGTTTGACTATGGTCGAACGTCGCTCGACTATCGTCGATCAGCCGTTCGACGATCGTCTTCCTGATAGCTCGACTATCTGCTTGATAGGTCGACTATCTATTTTCCCTTGATAGTTCGACTATCTATTGATAGGTCGACTATCTGCTCTTCTTGATAGTTCAACTATCTGCTTGGATAGTTCAACTATCTGATAGATTGTCTATCTATTGATAGGTCGACTATCTGCTTTCTGTGATAGCTGGACTATCTGTTGATAGGTCGACTATCTGCTCTTCTTTGATTGTTCGACTATCTGCTTGGATAGTTCAACTATCTGATAGTTCGACTATCTGTTGATAGGTCGACTATCTGTTGATAGGTCGACTATCTGTTTTGGTTGATAGCTCGACTATCAGTTGATAGGTCGACTATCTATTTTCTTTGATAGTTCGACTATCTGGTTGGATAGTTCAACTATCTGATAGTTCGACTATCTGTTGATAGGCCGACTATCTGTTTTGCTTTGATAGGTCGACTATCTGTTGATAGGTCGACTATCTGTTTGATGTGATAGGTCGACTATCTGTTTGATAGGTTGACTATCTATTTTGTTTGGTAGTTCGGCTATCTATCCGGATAGATCGACTATCTGATAGCTCGACTATCTGTTCTGATAGGTCGACTATCTGCTGAGGTAGTTCGACTATCTTCTTTGATAGTTCGACTATCTGGATCGTTCGACTATCTGTCTGATAGGTCGACGATCTCTGTGCTTAGGTCGACGATCTCCGAGGGTCGTTCGACATTTTGCTGTATATCTTGAGTAGTTTTGTTGTCTTCTATGATGTGATTAATTTCATATTTATTTTGGCATATTTTTATAAAAGATTATTTGAATAAATTGTGATAATATTTCCATGCAATATCTGTTCCATTCCTTATGCATGAGCTAATCTTTTTCTGACAAAGTTGTTTGTCTTATTAGCTGAGATATGATTTCTGCTTTATCTGCCAGGCTGTCCTTTATAGCCGTTAGACTCAAAAAGTCTTCCTTGGCTGTAAAGAGTCTCTTCTGATATGACTTTCTCTTATATTATTTCATCAGAATTATTTGCAGCTTCTTAGAAAGCTTTATCCTCTTATAGGATATCTGTCTGCAGTATTTGTTTTGCTTTATGCTTTTTGCAGCCCAGCTTGCAGAGTTCAGTAGAAGACAAGATTCAAACTCAAGTAAGAGCCGTTGCTGCTGCTGTTATTTAAAGACTTCTTTGAAGAAAGAAATCAACTAGTTCTTACATACAAAGAGCTAACAGCAGCATTCAAGCTTAGAACTTACAGTTTTCAACTGCTCTCAGCTCGTTCACATCTAACTGAGAATAAGTTTTAGTTCTTCACTCTTCTTCAACCTGAGTTCTCCTGCTTACAGGAAGATCTTCACTCAGAGCTTTTTGAAGAAGAAGAAGAAGATAGCTGCCTAAAGAAGAAATTTTATTTCATATTATTTATCTTCTTGTAGCTTTTTCCTTCAGACTTTCTGAAGTGTTTCTGCACTGAAGCAAGACTTCACCTGGACGCTCTTTTAGCCAGGGGGAGCCTTGATTCTTTTAGAGCTTTCTACCTCAGTGCAAGTTCTTGTGCTTCTCTAATCTATTGTAAAATAGAGAAGACATCTTAACCTCCTTTCCCCCTCCTATAAAGGGTTATTACTCCCTTCAAAAGTATCCCTTGGTGGCAGGGCACCTGATCAAAAACCTGTGTTGGTTTTTAGACACCTGATCAAAAGTTTAAAGGGTTTCTGGATCTACCTGAAGCAGATCTTGTTGGTGGCAGGGTACCTGATCAAAAACCTGAGTGGATTCCTACCTTGTTGGTAGAAGAGTGGACGTACCCAAGTTGTTTGGGGAACCACTATAAATTCCTTGTGTCGTCTGGATTGTTTAATTAATTCTCTGTGCTGATTGGCTGTGATTAGATTTTAACTAGGTTTGCTAGTTGCTGCTTAGGATTCCAAGCCTTAACTATAATTACAGTTGGCTGCCTTTTGTGCACATCACTTGTGTTAGGCTTTAAGGTTTAATCTCAAATATATATAACCTTCATTCCGCAATTAACTCCAAGGGATTTGAGTAGACAGTCAACTTTGCTAGTGCAATTTTTGATTACTTTATTCACCCCCCTCTAGAGTAGTATCTATCCCCTTTTCTTTCAATTGGTATCAGAGGGAGGTTGTCTGACTGAATAGGCTAACACCTAAGTCACAAGATCCTGATAGATACCAAAGTTTATAGATATTCACTTTCACTATCATGGCCCAGTTCAAGGATTACTCTAGCACCAGACCTCCAGCATGCAACTTAGCCAAGTTCAGCATCTGGAAGGCAAGGATTAAATTATATATGAACTCTATTGATGAGAGTATTTTTGCTTCTATTTTGACAGGACCACCAACAGCACCTGCTGCAGCTACTGCTTCAACATCAACTTATATGAGTGCAGTGCCTCCTCTATACTACAATGATGAATACAAAAAGGAAAAGATAGCAGATGCTAAGGCAATGAACATTCTGGCTCAGACAATGTCTGATGAAGTATTCCAGAAGGTTGCTGACTGCTCCTCAGCAAAAGCAATGTGGGATACACTGAACCAGATTGTAGCTGGTTCAGCTGATGAAAGGAAGGACAGAAGGTCCAACCTTATCTCCCAGTATGAGAATTTCATGAAAACTGATGCTAAATCAGTTGAAGCAATGTACACAAGGCTCAGCTCAATCATAAATGAGCTGAGGACTCTTGATAAGGATATTTCATTGACAGAGGTCAATGATAAGATTCTTATGTGCTTCCCTAGCACATGGGATCTGAGGATCTGGCCTATCAAGGAGGCCAGAAGCACAACTGAAATCTCAACAGAAGCCCTTCTCGGCAAGCTCAAGTCTTTTGAGCAAGTGCTGATGTCCAGGGAAGCTGAGGCTGAAGCAAAGACCCCAACTCCTACAAGAAAAGAGCAAACCCTTGCTCTCAAAGCTGCTGACACTTCTGAAGGAAGCCAGTCCAATGAGGAACTGATGGCATTATTTGCCAAAAGGTTTCTCAAGATGGGAAGGAAAGAATTCAGAAAGAAGTCTTCAAAGTAAGAAGAAAAACTAAGGTATGATCGCACTCCTACTAAAGAAATATTCTGCTATGGTTGCAGGAAGCCTGGACATATTCTTCCAGATTGTCCAGAGGAAAAGAATAAAGATAAAAGGAAAGACAAGGATCAGCACAGGAAGCATTCCAAGCCATCCTCCTACAAGAACAAAAAGAAGGAGAGAGGCTTTGTTGTTGAAACCTGGAGCGATTCTGATGAGCAATCTTCCTCCTCAAGCTCCAGTGAGGATGAGGAAGAAAAGAAGGCAAAGGAAGTTTGCCTGATGGCAATTGATGCCTGCAGAAATCACTCAGCTGCAGAGAGTTCAGATTCTGATGAAGAAATGCCAACTGAAGATGAGGTATTGTCTTCTTACGACTTTACATCTGATGAATTTAAATCAGATTTTAAATCTTTATGTTTAGATTTAATTAGCTCTGGAAAGGAAATAAAAGAACTTAGAATTAAACTAGCTGAATCTGAATTAATCTCTAATGAAAACATTAGGTTAACAGCAGAACTCACTTATTCTAGTGAAGAAATACAATTCCTTAAGAATGAATTAGCTAAGTCAAAAAGGTTAGAAGAATCTCTGAATGGTAGAAGCCTTAAGTTGCTTGAAATAACCAGCATGTCTAACACTAGGTCAGACAATAAAAAATTAGGCTTAGGAGCATCTTCTAGTGAACCCTCAATCATTCTTAAAAACCAACTTTCAACTCCAGTGAATTTTATTTCATCTAGTGGAATAAAGAACACTGAGCAAGTTTGTAAGACCCCCTTTTTTTTCTTTTTAAAACCCGGGGTCTTAGGCCCAGAGTCGCCGCTTTGCGGTGACACCTTCACGTCCTGAAGGGTCATCACCACAAGGCGCCGATTCTGCCGGCCAATTCGATCACAGAAAGGTAGCATAATAATTGAAGTAAGAGCAAGTCCACAGAAAGTAAATCACATATATAAAATAAAATCTCCACAAAGGGAGTGTCCACAGAGTAACAATAATCAGAGTACTATAATGCGGGCTTATGCCCGATACATCATGTCCTCACTACAATCTCTCATGCGGAAGCTAAAACTTAAACTACTCAGGGTCGAGACTCACGGTCCCCGGCTATATGAACTCCGGAGCTAGACTGCCCCATCTCCAAGCGCACCGGTCTCTGGGGCCGCTCCTCCATGCTGGGCTCCACGATCCACTAAATGATGCGGTTCGAAAACCGTTAGTCATAAAGACTAAGCCCTATCATCCCCTACCTCTTCCCCCATGGCTCCTAGGTACCGAGCGGAGAGGAAGAAAGGGAAGGACATGAAGGTGGAGATTTAATCAAGAAACAAATGACAGCGGAACTAATCTAGCAATTCTATAATAATATGACAGAAACAGAAAGTAAGAAAGGTAACCTTAACTTATGTGCGAAAGCGCATAAGCCAAGGGATCTTCTGCAAGGCTCCCATCGTATAGAGTGTCCCATACTACTTATACGTTGGGGTGTCGGTTATAAAACAACAACAGGTTTATATATTGAAATTAACCTTTGATTTATAAACTTGCCCACACAAGCTTATAGACCAAGGGGTCGTTTTGCAGGTCCTAACGTATAAGCGTCCCATACCACTTATACTTTAGGTGTTAGTGTTAAATGAATCGATTATGCTATGACATGCAAGTGGGTATGATGAAACATGCAAGTGCAACTCACACACCCGACTCTGTGCACACAGACCTTTAATTCCCCCTTTCGGAGCCGTTACCTCCCAGGATACCTCCGTAGTGGCAGACGAAAGAGGTGGGTTGGGCCTCGCCACCTCTAAACCAGTAAAGCACTACCGGTCAAACCTATCGTACGCCTCAACGCTTGGTGCACTAAGCGGACGCCTGCGTACTCTTGCCGGCTGGCGCACCGGACTTCTGTTGGCAAAGTGCTAACCACACTTGCCGAGTCAGCGTATCGGCGTCGGTGCATCGACCCTCCAATACCGAAGACCCACCACCTTAATTTTCATTCCTTTTTATGCACATGCATGTTTAATCGTAAACACACAAAGCCGAGCCGAAGCTCCCCGGACCAAAACGTCCGTCTCTAAACCAACCGAGCCGAAGCTCCCCGGACCATCCCGTCCGTCTCTTAACCAACCGAGCCGAAGCTCTCATCAATCTTCCTGTGCCAACAGTGTTTGTGAAAGGTGCAGCCCTAGTTACTAAGTTACTCTTGTCGGTTTGTTATTATAGTTTACGTTAGCCCAGGACTGCCCCCGGCATACCCCGTGAAGGGCTCTCAAGGGGCACTAGGAACCAAGACTGCGGCATTACGGCCCGAAGTTCCCTTTCGCATGGCACTTATTGTTATTGGTTGATCTCCCTTAACCCGATCCCCTTTTAGTTACTTTAGATCTAACCCTAGAGTATTAAGACTCTTCCATTCCCATCGGGGTGGACGATCTTTCGTCGTACCCGAGCACCTCTTATCTCTAGCTACCACTACTTCTCTCTACTCTTCATATCTTCCTATTGTGATTTCCTCCTCAATTGTCCACCCAGACAAAATGATTACTCCAATGACTTTCTCGGATCATGTCCTATTGCAATTCACAAATTTGCTATATGCAGACCGACCTAGACTATATGACGAACTGGTTATGCAATGATCCCAAACTTATCCAAATGCCCTTAATTATTTACTGGAGACTTATCAGGATATAAATGGCCTAAATCCAGAATGTGGTAATTTTCCTAATTTATCTGACATTTAATTAATTTTCCCAAAAATCCCAAGGGCTACCAGTTTGAACATGAACTAACCTAAGTTCTCATGCAAGATGTCCATCAAATTTTATAATAATTAGTAGGTTATCTCAATAGGATAAATCCAAAGTATCACAATTTTTCTATCATCAAAAAGGCACTAAAATTATTTTAGAAATAATCTCTATCTTTTGTTTTTTATGAATCAAGTATAGAAAATATCCATCCAGAAATTG
The DNA here is from genome assembly GCA_039513925.1 of Platanthera zijinensis. NCBI lineage: Eukaryota > Viridiplantae > Streptophyta > Magnoliopsida > Asparagales > Orchidaceae > Platanthera > Platanthera zijinensis. The sequence continues at coordinate 84,747,570 of CM077092.1, forward strand.
TAAATTAATTACACTAAGCAGATAAGACATTCAAAATAACATTGGTCAGGTTTCATAATTTTCCAACAAGTATATCATCCATAATTAATTTTTAAATCATAAAACCCCTTTCTAACATCTGTGAATGAAGTACTAGAATTACTCAACTAAAAATCATACAAAAATTCAGGGGCAACTATTCTGACCTAAAACATTTATCTCGAAGATTTCATGAGGTTTCAATGAACAGAAATTTCTAAACAATTAAAACATCATTTAAGGCCATAACAAGCTTTACAAATGAAGTGCTAGCAATAATCAACATGAAATTCCAGAAAAATTACTATAAGTTCTACCTTATCCAAAACTCACTCTACCCGAATTTGACAGCTTTTAAGTAAGGTTTAGTGACTGGTTTTACCTATTTGATATTTTACCCTAAAACTAAGGTTAGGGTTTTAAGGTATCTACTTGCCTCCAAATTCTCCAAGGTTCCATCCAGACGATTATTATCGTGCTAATATCAACTCTACAGAGTTTCAAGGTAATTCAAGAGCAATTGCCCCCATATCCTTCACAACCCTCAAAACCCTCCATCTAGGGTTTGAGTTTGGATCCTAGGGTAAACCAACCCTAAACAACACCATTTTCTCCAAGTGGGTTATAAAAACCCTTACAAGTCAGTGGTCAAGATATCAGCCTCAGTAGAGGTGATATGACCATTCTAACCTCTTGTGCACTTTTTTACTCAAAATGCCTCACTTTGCCTTGTTAAGAATAGGTGACTCCCTATCCAAAACTCATCCAAATTAGTTGAAAATTTGTACAGAGTAAAGTTTTATAGCCAGGGACCACTCCCCAAAATTTGGGAGGGTTTGGAGGTCATTTAACTACTTAAATAAATTCCTCTAAGTTTATTAAATTAAAACAAAAACTTTAGGCAAAGTATCTCCAAAAATTCCCATTTTTGATCTGCCTTTAGGTATAGCTAAGGTTAACCCCCTGCCCAAATTTGAAGTCATTTGGACACGGGACGAAAAGTGGGCATCCATTTTAATTTCTACCCAACTCTAGGTATAGCCTCCACTAAAACGGGTTCTGCGGTCAAACCGCTTACCCAAACGAGTTGAAATGAATTTTAAATTAAACTAGACTCAAAGGGCTACTACTTTCGTGACTGGTCAATTTTCCTAAAATGGCCTCTAAGTGCCTCGTTTTGCAGAATCAAAATGTGCTCATCTAAGTATATTTTCCTTATAAATTATTTACATAATTTATATATTATAAACAGCTTTTACTGTTCATCTTCTACAGAACCCGAAAAACCAGAACACAGAAACTCATATATCCTGTAGCTCTTTCGCGATCCGTCACCGGTCGTCCGGTCACTTCCCTGGCCGGCCACCACCACCACCACCTCCGTTGAGGCGATGGCTATCGGTCGGCGGTGGTTTGGCCGCCGGAGGTGGCGGTTTCCGGCGAACTCAAAAATACATTTTTCATGGTTTTCCATGAAAACGAGAGATAGGACCGGCTCCATTGAGCACGAACTTCCTTTCTAAGAATCCTAAGATCTACCCATGAAAGAAGAAGCAGAGGAGGACCTTGTTCGCGGTTTGGAGGCGAGATGAACGACGGGGTGCCATGGCGCGGTGGTGGCGTTGCCGAACTTCTCCTACAGCAAGAACAAAGATCTGAATCCGTTTGGTCAAGAGTGTAACCTTCTCATCTTGCTCTAAGAGGTCTTTTATAAGTCAGTAAGTTGGGAGGTGAAAGGGTAAAGCCTTAATGGTCATGAAGGCTCCTCTTAATAACATTTCGGTTTCGGTGAAGGGATAAGAAATGGTGGAAGATAAAAAGGTATGTCCAATTGGCGGTTTCCTATTGGACCACATCTCCTTATTTTATTAAGAAATTACAGTAGGAAATGGCCCATAATTACTCCTGGTGTAACTTCCCACACCATCATTTATTACCACGCGTGTTAGAATAATTTCGGGCCTGAACCGTCGTTTCGGTCAATGTCACGGGCGTGACGTATAGGTCACGGGCATGACAGGCCCGGGTGGCCAATTCTGGGGTCGACGATCGTCGAACTGAGATCGACGGTCGTCGAAGGGTGGTCACGCCCTAGGTCACGGGCGTGACACCTTGGTCACGGGCGTGACATGCCCGAATGGCAAATTCTGAGGTCGACGATCGTCGAACTGAGATCGACGGTCGTCGAAGGGTGGTCACGCCCTAGGTCACGGGCGTGACATGGTCATGAGGCAAATTCCGCGCTCGGCGATCGTCGCGCTGAGATCAACGATCACCGAATGGGGGGTCACGCTGTTGGTCACGGGCGTGACACCTTGGTCACGGGCGTGATAGGGCCGGGTTGAAAATTCTGCGCCCGACGATCGTCTTCCTGAGATCGACGATCATTGAAGGAGTCACGCCCTAGGTCACCGGCGTGACGGGTCGGTCACGGGCGTGACCAACCCGTGACCCGAAATCTCGGTCGATTTATTTCAGTTTTTGGGCTTCCTAGGGTTCTGTCGCGATCAACCGACTCCTAGGGGTCTAGCCGGAAATGGGATGTTACAAGTTAATCAAGTTAATAAAGCTTTAAATATAGCTAAGAGAGAGAAAATAAAACAAAAATTTAAGGAAATACAAAGAGCGTCGAACGCTGCTCGACGATCGCAGGCCCAATGGTCGAACGGAGATCGACGATCTGGGCACCCATCGTCGAACGCTGATCGACGTTTTCAACATGAATTTCAAAACTCCAACCAGAACTTTAGAAACCAGAATGAAAATAGAAACCCTAGGTTCATTGACCCATCATCTGCATGGAGAATCCCACCTAGGAGATCTTACCCGTTAGGTTATCACCCTCAACCTGCTTATTCATTTATTTCCAGTTTTTCTTATGTGAAAAACAAGGGACCCAAGGTTACCTGGGTCCACAATGTTTAATTGATTTATTTGCAGGTGAAGACCTATCCTATCACTCAAAATAAGTGGTATTTGGATAGTGGTTGCTCCAAGCATATGACAGGAAATAAAGAACATCTGTCAAGGTTCAAGGCCAAGCTTGGCCCAAAGGTAATCTTTGGAGATTCAAGCTGTGGTCAAACTGAAGGCTATGGCAGGATGACAATTGGATCTGTAATATTCAAGAGAGTTGCTTATGTGACTGGACTGAAGCATAATCACATTTCAGTAAGTCAGTTATGTGATGCTGGATACCAGGTATCATTCTCTAACTCTCTTTGTAATATTACTTTAAATAATAATATTGTGTTAGTAGGTATTAGACAAGGTAACATTTATTTAATAGATTTTAACTCAACTCACTCTGAAATCTGCTTATTTAATGAAGTAACCAATAACAATACTTTATGGCATAAAAGGCTTAGCCATGTTAACCTCAAGAATATATCTAGGTTATCTAAACACAACCTTGTTAGAGGTTTACCTTCTTGCCCCTACAAGAAGGAGAGCCTTTGCAAGGCTTGTCAATTAGGCAAGCAAACCAAGAATTCATTTAAATCAGTAAATAAAAGTGATTCTCCTAGAATCCTGTATTTATTACATTTGGACCTATTTGGCCCAATAAATGTACAGAGTTTAGGAGGGAAGTATTACACCCTAGTCATTGTAGATGACTTCTCTAGGTTCACTTGGGTGTTCTTTTTGAGAACTAAGGCTGATAACTTCAAAGCCCTTACGGATTTTCTATTATGTGTGCAGACTGAGTACTCTACTCATGTGGCCTTGATCAGAAGTGATCATGGTACTGAGTTTGACTCTCTTCTCATGCAAGAATTCTGTGAGAGAGAAGGTATCAAACATAGCTTCTCAGCTCCTAGAACTCCCCAACAAAATGGGGTAGTTGAAAGGAAGAACAGAACACTAATTGAAGCTGCTAGCACATTGTTGGCAGATGCTAATATGCCTCTTTCCTATTGGGCAGAAGCTGTTAGTACAACCAACTATGTCTTGAATAGAAGTCTGATACACAAGCTTAAGTGTAAAACTCCTTATGAGTTGCTTAAAGGAAAGAAACCTAAAATAAATTATTTTAGAGTATTTGGCTGTGTAGTTTATATTCATAATAATAATAAAGAATACCTTAGAAAATTTGAAGCAAAAGCTTCAATGGGAATTTTTCTTGGATATTCCCAAGTAAGCAAAGCTTATAGGGTATTTAATAAATCTTCTTCTAAAATTGAAGAGTCTGTTCATGTGTCTTTTGATGAATCCCAAATGTTTTACAAGGAGAAGGAAACTTCCCCTTCCTCAAGTTCATTGCAGGTAAAAGAATCTAGCAAAGATGTCACTCAAGAGATTCTCCATCTTTCAACTCTTCATATCACTGAATCAGACAGTGATGAAGACATTGCAGAAGTTGTTGTTGTTCCACCAATAGTAGATCAAATTCCTCCTGAGGAATTAATCCCAACTATTGCTGAAGATCACATCCCACCTGCTGATGTTATTACACTTAGAGATCATCCTACATCTCAAGTGATAGGAGACATATCAGCTGGTGTTCAAACAAGACATCAGTTAAGACAGGATGTGATGCATACTTGTTTCCTTTCACAGATTGAGCCCCTCACCATTAAAGATGCTGAGCTAGATCCCTACTGGTTCATTGCTATGCAAGAGGAACTCAATTAGTTTGAGAGATGTAAAGTATGGACTTTGGTTCCAAGACCTAAAGGCCAACGGATCATAGGCACCAAGTGGGTGTATAGAAACAAGTTGGATGCAAATGGAATCATTGTAAGGAACAAAGCTTGGCTTGTAGCTCAGGGCTACAGACAGGAGGAAGGTATAGATTATGACCAAACCTTTGATCCTGTTGCAAGGCTAGAGGCAATAAGGATCTTCCTAGCCTATGCAGCCTATATGAAGTTTAAAGTTTTCAGATGGATGTCAAAAGTGCCTTTCTAAATGGTGAGCTAAAGGAAGAGGTATTTGTTGAACAGCCACCCAGGTTTGTTTCTTCAACTCAGCCCTCACATGTATTTAAGTTGCAAAATGCTCTTTATGGACTCAAACAAGCACCAAGAGCCTGGTATGAGTCTCTAGCTAGTTTCTTGTTAGAGCACAATTTTGTTAGTGGAGTAGTTGATAGAACTCTTTTCGTCAAGCACCATAAGGACACAATCCTGTTAGTTCAAGTGTATGTGGATGACATTATTTTTGGTTCCACTGATCCCAAACTGTGCAAAAAGTTCTCTAACTTGATGCATTCCAAGTTTGAGATGAGTAGTATGGGTGAGCTGTCTTACTTTCTTGGTCTCCAAGTAAAGCAAGATGCTGATGGCATCTTCATCTCCCAATCCAAATATGCCAAGGAATTGGTAAAAAAGTTTGGGATGGCTGATGCTTCAGCAATGCATACACCTATGGCTACTAATGTAGTTATTGATTCTGATGATCAGGGAAAGCCTGTTGATCAAAAAAATTATAGGGCCATTGTTGGTTCCCTATTGTATTTAACTGCAAGTAGGCCAGACATAATGTTTGCTACATGCCTTTGTGCTAGATTCCAGGTCAACCCTAAGGAATCTCATCTGATTCTTCTCAAGAGAATCTTGAGATACCTGAAGGGATGTCCAAATCTAGGACTTTGGTATCCAACTGAGTCAGAATTTGAATTAATTGGATTCTGATTCTGATTATGTTGGCTGTCGAGTTGACAGGAAATGTACCTCAGGAACTTGTCAGTTCCTGGGAGAGAGATTAGTCTCTTGGTTCTGTAAGAAGCAGGCCTCTATCTCAACTTCAACTGCAGAAGCTGAATACATAGCAGCTGCTAGTTGTTGTTCACAGATCCTGTGGATTCAAAACCAACTTTTGGATTATGGGTACTCACACAAGAACACTAAAATCATGTGTGATAGTACCAGTGCTATCTCTATTACACAAAATCCAGTGCACTACTCTAGAACGAAACACATTGAGATCCGGCACCATTTCCTGAGAGATTGTGTGGAAAAGAACAAGATCAGCCTTGAGTTTATATCCACAGACCTTCAGAGAGGTGATATATTCACCAAGCCCTTAGATGAACAGAAGCGTCTGTTCTTCTTAGTTCAACTAGGCATGATTAATAGAAGAGACTAAGTGTGATGTCTGCCTTGTTGAAACTTGTTCGAAGATAGTCGAACGACGTTCGAAGATAGTCGATCGGATCAAGCCTATCGTCGACCTATGGTTGATGATAGCTTATCTGCTTGAAGATCGTCGACCGGCGTTCGAAGATAGTCGAACAGGTCGAGCCTATCGTCGATCTATGGTTGACGACAGCTTGCTGTTTGTGAAGACAGAAATAGTCGAATGATTGATCGACTACTCTGCTTCAGGACCGATCGTCGAACGACCGTTCGACCATCGTCTCCAGTATCTTTTAAATAGATCGACGATCGTTGTTTTTATATAAAGTCGATGGTCGACCTAGGTTAAGAGATAGTTGCTTTTATCGTCGACGGAGAGCATCTTTTCACATTCCGTCTTCCCGCTTGCTCTTTGTCTTGCGATTTCTGCCGCTTCGTCCTCGCCGTCTCTCCCTCGTCTTCTCCAGCCCTTTCGATGGCGATTTCTCTACCACTCCGGACAAAATGCCCTACAGCTTAGATCTTCTGAAAGATCCTATATATAGAATGTTGTTTGTTGATGATGAAGGACACCAGAGAAATATTCTTTGTGTCTTCCTCTTTTTGAACTGAGAAAACTCAGTCCTGCCTCCTTCACAGATCCAAGAATCTTCAAGATTAGTCCTGCTGAAACTGTGAAGTCACTACAACAAGTGTTTGCTTTATTGCTTCTTCTACCCCAGAGAGAAAGCTCTCTAAACTTGTTGTTGATGTTGAGTAGGTCAATAACTAACTTTCTTGAACTTTCATATCAACATGATGAACAAATCCTTCAAGCTCTTTAAATGGGTCGAGAGGAAGAATATGAAGCTCTGTATTCAGAAAGATTTTCTTATCTAAAAGTTGATTGCTTCATCCTTGATCTCTTCCTTTTCTATCCCGTCGTCCAACGGCTCTTTGGACAGTGGGACCACTAGGAGTTGGTAGCTGCAATAATTATTTTGCATTAACTACAGTATAATAGGCAAATGACACCAATTATTGTCTAATGGTCAGTTCCTGCAACATTTTGAATTGATGCTAACGTCATCATGAAACTGCACCTGTGGACTTAGCCAAATTCACAATTCTGCATAGGCGTTGAGTGAAGCCTTGTCACTCAGCACCAATACACATAGGCAGATTTCTGCATCTTCAGGCGTTGAGTGATCAGTTATCACTCAACGAATATTGACTTTTATAGTCTAACTGAATAGGCACTGAGTGAGCCTTCATCACTCAACGCATCTAGACTTGGCTGATTTTCTCTGTCTGAGGGCATTGAGTGAGTTATCTTCACTCAACGCATTCTACCTTTGCCTGTTTTATTGAAGAGGCGTTGAGTGAACGGCCTTCACTCAACGCTTCTGTCCATAGATATATTTTCTGATGAGTAGGCATTTAGTGAGCCTTCATCACTCAACTCTTCTGTCATTAGATAGAATTTTATATCAACCAAAGCCGCAATTCTGACAAACTATGATTGTCGACGCTTTCTCTGAATGGTGCTGATTGAACTGCCTTCACTCAACGCTTCTATACTTGGCCAGATTTCTTAGTAGATTATCTGCAGATTAATTGAGATTGTATTTGATGCTCTGTTTTAGTTATGTGCTTGCAAAACTGCATTGCTAAGTACAACCCAATGTCATGTTATAGTGGGCCATGAAACACAGGACTATACAATGCAATCCTTCATTGTGTAGGCCAATGTGTTGACTCAGGTGTAATCTCTCTATTGGGGTGTAATTTTATCTCAAGTGCATTAGAATGATCAAGAAAGAATAAGAACTAGGAATTGGAAGAACAAGAATTTTACCCAAGTAAAATTCGTCGAGTATCGTAAGGGATATTATTCGAATTCGTCGAGTATACACGTAGATACTCGTCGAATCCATCGTGTATCCTACTGGCACTCGTCTAATTCTTTGTATTTACGTATGGTAAATCTCTGAGACTTGGAAAATCAGTTAAGTAAAAATCGTCGAGTATCATCAAGTATACTCATTGAGTGTATCTTCCGATGCCCGTCGAATTCGTTGAATATACATGTCGATAAACGCCGAATTTGTCGAGATTCATTGGGTATATCTTTGAGTTTCTGAAATACTTCTCTAGAATTTTATAAGACAGATTCCTTAAATATAGCTTGGCTCATGCGTCGAATGCGTTGAATGCGTCGAATGCATCGAGTTTATTAGCCGATACTCGTCGAATTTGTCGAGTATGTCAACCGATACTCGTCTAATTTCTCTTTGCTAAGCTTTGAGTTATAATTTTGACTGGACTGAAATTCTCCATGTGTTTTTCGTCGAAATTCATATGCAGTTCGAGGAGTATAAACAGCTATACTCGACAATACTCGATGAATTATACTTAGTGTTAATTTCTTCCCGATTTAAAATTTTTGGTTCATTCTTCTCGATCGCCATGTACAGTAACCCGAGACTTTTTCGGAATGGAATAACTTTTCTAGATATTGCAAAGGAAGATTCCTATATATATTTAGGGTGGATTTTTCATCAATTCTAATCGTGCTCAATTCGAGAATATTATTCCAGATCAAAAGAAGTTCCGTCGGCTCCGTGCATCTCTCGCGATTTTCACTCGGCCGACGACAGTACTGCATGATTCAATCATTTTCAAGCAAATCCATTGGATCGTTATTCTCCAAAGTTTCTGATTCTCTCAAATCTAGTCGATCCATGGTCAAAGTCTTCAGAGCAATCAGATTTTTCATGTTCTCCATGGCATTCAAACTCAACCTATTTGAAGAACGACAGATTGAAGGCTTAGATCTAAATAATATTATTTGTAATCTTTATTTATTGTTAGATCTCTTTTAACATTTGTAGGAGGTTTTCCCTCTGAGTTGTAGATCCGTTTTTGAATCGAGTTGTAGATCCGTATTTGGATCGAGTTGTAGGAGAGGTTGTTCTCCAAGTGGTAGGAGCATTGTCTCTAAGGTGTAGGAGTTGAGGCTCCGAGGTGTAGGAGTTGAGGTTCCGAGGTGTAATATTTGTTTAAATATTAGAAAGGTGAAGTAGCTCTCTAGCCCTTCGTGGTAGATAGGCGAGGTAGGACTGTGGATGTACCCAACTCAGGGAACCACTATAGATCTCCATGTTCTATGTTCTTTATTTTTAAGTTGTTTTTATTCCGCAAAAAGACACAGACCTCACCTATTTACCCCCTCTAGGTGATTTAGGAAGACACTAGATACTTTCAATTGGTATCAGAGGGGCGTTTTTTGGCTTATGGTTAACACCTTTGTGAGAACAAAAAGAAAGTAGACAAAAAATATGGAGCAACAAAATTTTAATATCCAAAGAAGGTGAGTATTACAATGGTATAGTATTCTTTTTAAGAATGGAGGAGATGAGAGAGATTACAAATAAGCAATGTGAGACTAAATAATTACAAGTATATACGGCTTTACAAAAAAAATAGACCGAACAAGTCGGCCGGTTAGACGAATAGGCTAACAGCTCGACAACCACTAGAAGGAGAGAACAAGCCGCCATAGAGAACAAGCTGCCAAGGGAGACCGCTAGACCGCTGGTCTCCAAGTCGCCTGAGATAAACCGCCAGACCGCTCGGATACCAAACAACAATAGCCCGGCTAACAAGCCACTAGGATAAACCGCCAAACCGCCTGGCCTCCTTACTACAACAGACCGCTCGACGTCCATACTGTAACACTCCCCCTCAAGCTAGAGCATAGATATCGATCATGACCAGCTTGTTACAAATGTGAAAAAAGGAAGCAGACATCGGCTTGGTGAAGATATCTGCCAACTCATTGTTAGAAGTGATGAATGGTGTACAAATCTGTATCTTCAAAATCTCTTCTCGAATAAAATGACAGTCGACATATATGTGTTTTTTTCTCTCATAAAATACCAGATTTTTGGAGATGTATATCGCGGCCTTATTGTCCCAGAACATAGGAAGAGGATAGTTGTAGATTCATAGGGCTACCAGTTTCATGTTGACCACTTTTTCTGAATAGGCCTCTATGTATTTTTAATCTAAATTCCAAGGCAGGTGATATTATGTGGCAAAAAATGCATAAATTAAAGTTTAATATATTAGATCTAACACAGATCTTAAAGCAAATTGAGTTGCTCCTGGCTTTCTTCTTCCTCCAGCCAACGGTTATGATCAGCCTGACCTAGAGCACCTTCCATGTCCCTTTGCCGGCCACCCAGCCACCTCCATGGCCGGCCACCGCTGCCACCACCTCCGTTGAGGTGGGGGCTATCGCCGGACGGCGACACGACGGCCGGAGGGGCGATTTCCGGCAAACCTGGCACTTCATTTTTGCAAAAAAAACCAGTGGAAAAGTTCCACTGGATTGTGCTCAATTGAGCCCGATTCTCATCTCTAATGAATCCTATGATCTAGCCCACGAAGGAGTAGGGAGGACCTTTTTTGCGGATTGAATGCTAGTACTTTGCCCCCGCAGCATTTCCGGACACCGAGCTTTTCTGTTCTCTGTAACTGTACAGCAAAGGGCTTCGATTTCTTCAGGGAAAGAGGGGAAATGGCTCCTCTCTGTATTGTGAAGCTTTTAAAATAACCAATTGGGGAAGGGGGAGGGTCAATCTTCAATGGTCATTAATGACCATAAAGGGGCTTTTTCGGTTATGTGGGTTCATTGTACCTCGTCAATGAAATGGCATGGGTAGTCCCTTGATTTCCTCTAATTGATGAGGAGAGATGAATCTCCTTCGGTTGGGAGAGAGACAAGGGGTCAAGGGCATTCAAACACCATGAATGGCCACTTCCTCTCTCTCCTTTTAATTAGAATTAGGGTTAAACCGTCTGCCACGTGGCACCCTACTGCTGGACAGCTTATTATTGTATTAAATAAGTCCTATTGAAAGGACCGGGGCCAATGAAGTCATTTTGGAACAATTCCCAAAAAGCCAGTTCAATCTGTTAATAAAAACCAGCAAACTGGGCCCGAGAATTCCTCTAAGGAAAAAGCGTTGAGTGTAGTAAACACACTCAACGCCTATAGTAGTCAAAAATTCCAAGTCCAAAAGGATTGAGTCCGTTGAGACCACTCAACACCACGTTGAGTCAATCCACCACACTCAACTCCTAAATCGGTCTTAACTTTTTCCAAGAAAAATGGCATTGAGTGAGCTCAACTCACTCAACGCCAATCCATCTATGGCATTGAGTCATGACGCTATTAGAACCCCACCTTGTTTAGGGTTGATTTGGTCTAGGTTCACTATTAGGTTTGTTGACCCATCATGTTAGCCTAGGGTCATTTGTTTTTCTCAGGTTAGGGTTAGTCTTATTAGGTTAGCCTTTTGAACCTGCCTTCAGAAGACTTCAGAGACTCAAGAATTTAGAGACAAGCAGTTTTAAAGACTTCAGAATTTCTGCTGGACGATAGCTGAACTCAGCTCGACGATCGTCGATCTCCGATCAACAAACTCAGAGTTCCTTCTCTGAGTTGAGATCGACGAAAGTCCAGCTGAGGTCGACGATCTCTGATCTCATATCAGAAGTTTAGCTCAACGAAAGTCTTTCTCTTGTCAATGAACTTGGATCTCAGATTGGCAGTTCTTTTCAGTTCATGATCGCTGAGCTCAGCTCAACGAAGGAGATTTCCCAACTCGACGAACTTGGAGTTCAGGTAGACAAAATTCTTCCCGAGGTCGACTATTTTCTTTCAGGTTCTGTTTGACGTTTTTCCTCTTCAGTTTCCCAGTTCAACTATCAATTTATTTGATTATATTTAAGCAGTAATACTCTAATAATTAATGCTTATATTATCAAGAATATGGCCGTTCCATGGCAGCATTAATTATGGTATTTCACAGAGTTATTACATGGCTTATTTCCAGAGATAGTTAGGGATTCTTTTAAGACAATTCTAACCGTTCAGCCTCCCAGATTTTCTGCAAGGAATATAAAAGACAATTTTTTTAGAAGATTACAGACACAGAATATACAAGAATTGACAGAATATACAGAAGCTTATGAATTGTGAATTAAAAGAAAACTGAAAGAAGAACAACTCTCATACAATATCAGTCTTCTTCAGTTTTTCTTCAGGACTTTCAAGAGACAAATAATCTTCATCAGTCTAAAAATTTCCTGAAGATCTACTTCTCCTGAACTCTTCTACATCTCACAGGGAGCCTTGACAATAGCAATAATCCACTAGTCTTCTCAGAACTTTGAGAAAGAGAAGACAACATCTATTTTCTTTTTAACTTTCCTATACAAAGGGTTTTTTTAACTCCCTTCAAAAGTTATCTTTTGGTTCTCAAGTCTCCTGATCAAAAGACTTGGTTTGACTTTTGGGCACCTTGTCAAAAGCTCAAAGAGTTGTGAGATCTCCCTTGAAATAGATCTTGTGATGACAGGACACCTGATCAAAAACCTATGGTGGCAGGGCACCTGATAAAAACCTATAGTGGACTCCTACCAGGGTGGTAGAAGAGTGGATGTACCCAAGTTTAGGGGAACCACTATAAAATCTTTGTGTCATCTAGATTGCTCAATTCTTTTGTTTTGTGTGCTGTGATTGTCATTGTTTTATTTCTCTCAATACATATAGATATCACTTATTTTAATTCCGCTATAAAACTAATCAAAGTTTTTAAAATACTCTATTCACCCCCCTCTCGAGTTAAGACAAATCTATCCTTAACTTTCAGACACCATACTCGATGCCTAAATTGGCCAGAAATCTTTCTAAATAAAATGGCATTAAGTGAGCTCAACTCACTCAGTGCCAATCATTCTATGGCATTGAGTGCGCTTAACACACTCAATGTCCTGAGCCAGAAATACTTCCAAGTGTAATAGCATTGAGTGAGCTCAACTCACTTAATGCCAAATAGTCTATGACGTTGAGTGCGCTGAACGCACTCAATGCCCCGAGCCAGAATCTTACTAAGTAAAATGGCATTGAGGGCCCTCAACACACTAAATGCCAATCAGCCCATACGTTGAGTGCACTCGATGAACTCAATGCCCCGAGTCCAATTCGACGAACTCTGAACCTAGCTCGACGAATCTTCTCTATTCGTGGAACTCCTCCTGACGAATTTGCTCCATTTGTCGAACTCCTCCCGACGAATTTGCTCTATTCGTCGAACTCTGCTTGATGAATTTGCTCTTTTCATCGAACTCCATTCGATAAATATGCCCCAAGACAAAACCTGAAACTAGTTTAGCAACTTGGTCCGTTCATCGAACTCCATTCGACGAATATGCTCATAATTCCAAAGAGGCTCAATTCAAATTCCTCTGCTCGACGAACATGCTTCATTTGACGAATTTTTTATTGAGTACGACGAATATGCTCTGTTTGACGAATTCTTTGCTTAGTTTGACGAATCCACTATGTTCGACGAATTTCTTGCTGAGTTCGACGAAACCGACCGGTCTTATAATTTCTAAATATTTAATAACTAAAACTTACTATTTGTAGTCTAAGATGTTTCACACCCTAATTCCCTTGTTGCCACAAAGCATTTAGTGCTTCTTAGGGTTTTGTCATAACCCAGTCCTGACAAGACCATCCTAGGGGTCTAGATATGTAAGGATTGTTACATATCCTAATACATAAAAATACAAATTTCGTCCTCGAAATTCATGTTAGGCCTATGAGGTGTCATGTATGAGAAGTAAAATGTAACATCCCGAGAGGTTAAAGAGGATACCTGATGTGAAAATTTCCAGGTACCTTTACTACATCAAGTCCAATAGCTCCTACGAGTGCTTCTCTTGTCCATGATTCCTCCACAAGACCTTGACAAGCGGAACCTTCTTGTGCCGTAAGACCCGAATCCCAGTATTGTCTATCCGGATCGGATCCATGTTCTCCGATCGATCTGAGTCTATAGGCCCATCTGTAGTCGTAATTTGTTGTTCCGGTCGAAGTAGAGCTCTCCTGAGGGAGGAGACGTGGAAGACGTCGTGCAAACCCGCTAGCTCTGGCGGAAGCTCCAGTCTGTAAGCCAAGGGACCAATCCATTCCAGGATCCTGCAAGGCCCCATGTATCTCGGACTGAGCTTCTTCCGACCTCACACCCGCGAGACTCCATGCATCAGTCGTATCTTTAGAAACACCCGGTCTCCAACCTGAAACTCTACCTGATGATGCCAAGCATTGTAATACTTAGCTTGTCTGCTCTGTTCCTCCAACATCCTGTCTCGAATCAACCACACCTAAGCATCTGTATCCTCGATGAGCTCCGCTCCATGTGCCTTCAGATCCTCATCCTGGATCCAAGACAAAGGAGTCCTGCATCTTCGCCCGTATAAAGCCTCATAAGGAGCCATGTCAATGTTGGACTAGTGGTTTTTGTTGTATGAGAATTCGATCAATGATTGTTGCCTCTCCCATGGCTCTCCGCGGTCCAGTATGCAAAGACGCAACAAATCCTCCATTGTCCGATTGGTGCGCTCTGCCTGTCCATCCATCTTAGGGTGGAAGACGGTACTAAATGTCAATCGGGTCCCCAAATAAGCCTGGACAGACCTCCATTCCTTAGACGTAAATCATTCATCCTGATCGGACACTATCATCCTCGGCACTCCATGGTATCAGACGAACTGCTCCACAAACCTCCGCACTAAGTCACCCACCAGAGCGTCCTTCCTGATCGGTAGAAATTTGGTCATCTTTGTCAATCAATCGACGATCACCCATATTGAGTTGTTCCCCGCATATGACCGAGGCTCACTACAACAGGTATTCAGTGCACCTAGGAATTACTAAGATGACGGCTGACCAGAAGTGGACGATGTACTGGTCGGGCATTAAGAGGGATATCACATACTTCATGACCCATTGCGAGGTTTGTCAGTTAGTGAAGGCAGAGTGTAAAAGTCTGGCCGGATCTTTGCAGCCACTTCCGGTGCCGGAGTTGATGTTCGACGATATCTGTAACACCCCAAAATGTTGTAGGAGCGACGGGGATCACTTTTGGCCAAGACAAAGTTTTGGTGCAGGTGACACGGGCCCCGACACGGGCGTGTCGGAGGCCGTGTCGGGCGTGTCGAGCTCGGGTCGTGCGGTCGACGCTTTGGCGGTCGACGATCGTAGAAGGATGGAATACAGCCTGGGACACGGGCGTGTCCCAAAGCGTGTCACTTTGGGCTGTTTTCTGAGGAAGGCACACGGGCCATGACACGGGCCCTGACACGGGCATGTCAAATTCGACACGGGCGTGTCGGGTGCCGTGTTGTAGGCCGTGTCCTTCTCGAGTTGGGAAAGCTGGCCGATTGCACACAGGGGGCGCGACACGGGTCCCGACACGGGCGTGTCACAGGTGATATGGGCGTGTCGGAGGCCGTGTCAAAGGCCGTGTGCTGGTTTTTCGAATCGGTCGAGACGGCGAATGGGTGACACGGCCAGGCACACGGCCGTGTTGCAACCCGTGTTCGGCCCAGATTTTATGATTTCAGATCTAATCTTGGCCGTTCGTTTCCTTGACTTTGGATCCGACGGTGGGGGGCTGCTCCTAGGTGGTTTTAGCCGGGATTTAGGGTTGGGAATACTCATTTCCTTTAGCCATTCTCTCTCTAAGAGTTTAGAGAGAAGGGAGAGCAAGGAGGAAGGAGGAGTCCAAGATCCGGCCGCCGGAGGAGCTTCGGAGATCCGAATCGCGATCCGAGTCCAGATCCGCGGAGGTGACGCCGTTGCGGTGCTTTCCAACCGCATAGTTTTCGATGGCGCCGCGGAAGAACGCAAGGGTAACGATTTCTCATCCTTGGGCATGTGAAGCCCTTTTTCCCTTTGCATAGGAAGCCCTCTCTCGCGAGTGAGCGAAGAGTTGGAGCGTTCCGTGGGGTAGATATGTAAAGCCCGCCTTGTGTAGAGTTCGTATGCGAAAACGGACATAGGCATTGTGTGTGAAGCCTATCCGGACAAGTAGAGCCGGATCGGTGATGTTGCATTGCATATGAACCGGGGAAGACTCCGGGTGTTTGGGCGTTTTTCGGGGTTTCTACGTGGTAGATTGCATCAGGGAGCCTTGGAGATTAACTCTAAGGTGCACCCGAAAAACCGGGCAAAAGCGAGTTTTGCCAACACGATTGCCGGGGAGCCAACGTGAACATAACCGGGTTATGTGATTGTTGTGGCGGAAACGGGACTCAGTGAGTCTTGACCTGCGCATATGGCTTAAATTGCCGTTGCGATATGAGCACGGGTCAGGCGGAACCGTACCCGATCTATGTCATTCGGTGGGACCGTTGGCATGGATGAGAGTCTTCGGCGGTCTATGGCTTAAATTGTCGTGACCAAGGCCAAGAAGTCAAAATGCTCATAGTGTTGGCCGTCCAAGAGGCGGTGGTGGAACGGGAACGTCTATGGCTTGAATTGACGTGACGTTGGCCGGTTCGCCGTGAATGTGCCCTGTGTGCACGAGGTGTGTGGCCGTGCGAGCCTACGCCTGTGATGATGTGTGTTCACACTAATATATTGCCTATACTAAATAAGTGCAGGTAAAGAGCATCGCCGCCCCGATTTTGGGGGTGGGATCGTTATAATTTGGTCAGCATAGCTGACCGTTGCTTTTGTTTGCCACCGGGCGGTGGTTTGTGCTTGCAGGTGCTGCGGAGCCGAGCGGAAAATAGCGGGCTAAAGCCCATGTTGCGGTGCTAGCCCTCGAAGGCCTAACCCTTTTATGCCTTCCGTTTATTTCATGTATGGCCGGCCTGTGAGCCGAAGTATGTAAGACATGTTTTGTTAAGCAAACCTTGTAAGGCCATAAGGCCGGTACTTTTGTATTTTTCATTCCTATTGTTATTTCTGTAGTGGACATTCTTGCTTGGCCGGGTTCTTGTATTTGTGCAACTTAATAAATTGCTTCTGCTAGAATGACTCTGTGTAGGACGTTGGTGATTGGTTGTATGGTTTTAATGCCTAACCAACCGGTCTGTCCGTAGTATATGGCATCGGGCCCCGACCGGACCTACTGCTATATGCTATACGACGGATAGGGGTGTTATAAATTGGTATCAGACTACTGGTTTCGGTCAAACTTAAATGAATTCATGGATGAATTCACTTTAAGGGGTGGTGAGCACATGTGTGCATTATCGTTATAACATGAAAAGAACCCATGAATGTCCACTTAGGAATGAAAATACACATGTTTGAGGAACCTGCGTGTTCCTATAATTGCTGTTTGCAGTAATTTTTGGTCGCTTATCGGTGTTTTGCACGATTATAGGTGACTAGGAGTGGTGCTGGGCCGTCAGAACGGCCAGGTTTTGAGGCAAGCAGTGCGCCAAGTGAAGCGCCTGCAACACCTCCGTCTGCCGAGACCATTAGATTGGTGGCAGAAGCTATTTTTGCTATGATTAATGCGCAACCTGCAAGACAGGTGTAGCAGCCTGCTCCTGCGGGGAAGCAAGTGCCGCTCCAAGCAGCGGAGTCTAGAAGGGTTGAGCAGGTGGCGGTGGAGCCGGAGTTACCTCGGAGAGCAACTGAAAGACAGTTGAAGCATGTGATGGGCTTCCACCCACCGGTGTTCTCGGGAACGGGAACCCCGACCCAGGCTGAATATTGGCTCTCAAGAGTCAATAGGGTGATGACAGCTACTGAAACGGAAGAGTGGTAGAAGACCACGATAGCGACGTTCCTTTTGGATGGGGACGCAAGGTTATGGTGGGAAGGCCTAGAGCTACACCAGTTGAGGGGAAGGCCGTTGGCCGAAGTTTCTATGGCGGAGTTTTCGAGATTGTTCATGGCTCGATACCTCCCCTCAGCGCAGAGGATCACGTTGGAGAACGAGTTCCAAAAGTTGGTGCAAGGAGATAGCACTGTAGACGAGTACCTCCATGAGTTTACTCGGTTGGGGAGATATGCTAGCGCTACCTTTGACGACGAGGAGCGAAAGACTAACCGCTTCTACGAAGGGTTAAGAGATGAGCTGAGGTTGCTACTGTCAGGGCCCATGGCGCAGGGTTTCCTAACCTTGGTCAACTCGGCCCGGTCCTTGGAGAAGGACATGAGAAATGTGCAAGCTAAGAAGGATTCTAGCGGGAAGAAATCAGAGTTCAAAGCGCCGACTACGTCGAAGTCGGGCTATCGAAAATTCTTCAAGAAGGCTAGGACGTCAGGTCCAGCTTCTTCTACGGGTGCCTCGGGGGCAACTACTAATCGAACCCCGGGTGCTTGTTTCACGTGTGGAAAGACGGGGCACTTTGCACGCAATTGCTGGAGCGGACGCCCAAAGTCCGAGAGAAAGAAAGGAGCTACTTACGAAGAGAAGGGCAAGGCGGTGGAGTCAACCGCGTCTCACTATGCTCCGACTCAGCCTAGAGTCTACAACTTGGGGCAGCAAGAGGCCATTAAACAAGCGGATGTGGTGACAGGTACGAGTTAATTTATAGCAAGTTAACTTAGATACTGTTGTTTATTGCTTGTTAGCCTAATATGGTTTGCATAGGCTTTGTTTTGATTAGTGATAGTCCGGCACGGGCACTGTTTGACACGGGAGCTTCACACTCCTTGTCCGAAAATTTCATATCGCGCATCGGGGTCCCTTCTTCGATGGCGAAGGACAAGTTGGATGTGCTGCTACCGAATGGGTGCTCGATGCGTGCGGACAGAGTGTGCGCCGTAAAGGTTCACATTGGGGGCCAAGAGTTCGACTTGCTAGCGTTATTGCTGCCGCTAGTAGAGTTCGACGTGATCTTTGGGATTGATTGGCTTTCGGAGCAGAAAGCTTGGATTGACTGCAACCGGAAGGAGGTCAAGCTGGGTGTTGGGCGGGGGACAACATTCGAGGGACTCAAGGTGTTGGTACCCTAGTTTTTATTTGAGTTTAGTCCTCTCCTTTGTGCCCCTTGACCCAAGAAATACCTATGGTCAATGGTTAGGAGTCTAGCTGTAGAGTCCTCACTTTTCCAGATTGAGAATTTGGTTAAGTAGTTTTTTCGTTCGACGATAGTCGAACGCCGCTCGACTATCGTCTATCGGCTGATCGACGATCGTCTATTAGTTGGTCGACGCTTTGTCTGCGTTGATAGTTCGACTATCTGTTGATAGATCGACTATCTGTTTTGCGTTGATAGTTCGACTATCTGTTGATAGTTCGACTATCTGCTTGGCGAGGTAGTTCGACTATCTGTTCTGATAGATCGACTATCTGATAGTTCGACTATCTGTTGATAGGTCGACTATCTGTTCCGCCTTGATAGTTCGACTATCTGTTGATAGATCGACTATCTGTTTCGTCTTGATAGTTCGACTATCTGTTGATAGTTCGACTATCTGTTGCCTTTGATAGTTCGACTATCTGTCCTGATAGTTCGACTATCTAATAGTTCGACTATCTGCTGATAGATCGACTATCTGGTTTGTTTTGATAGTTCGACTATCTTTTGATAGATCGACTATCTGTTTTCTGAGGTAGGTCGACTATCTGCTTGATAGGTCGACTATCTCTGTGCGCTTGATAATTCGACTATCTGTCCAAGATAGATCGACTATCTGAGAGTTCGACTATCTGTTCTGATAGTTCGACTATCTGCCGGGGTAGTTCGACTATCTTCTTCGATAGGTCGACTATCTGGATCGTTCGACTATCTGCCCGATAGTTCGATGATCTCCGTGCGTCGTTCGACGATCTTCGAGGGTCGTTCGACGTTTTCTGTCTGCCTTTATATTTTGTATTTATTTATTATATTTAATTATTTAATACATTTTCTGGCACAGTATTTTAAGCTGTATGATAAAATTACCAGGCAATATTTGCTCCATCTCTTTTGCCTGAGTCAAATCTTTTTAAGATAAAGTTGTTTGTCTTATTAGCTGTCATTATAAACTACTTTATCTATTGTCAGCCCTTTATAGCCGTTAGACTGAAAAGTCTTCTTTTGCTATAAAGAGATTATTTCTGATGTGACTTTATTTAGTCCTTCTGTTATTTGATTTAAGCCTGCAGCTTCTTAGAAAGAGGTTCATTCCTTTTATAGAATGTTTTGCTGCAGAGATGTTTCTGTCTTCTTGATATTTACAGCCCAGGTCTCAAGGCTTAGAAGAAGACAAATAATTCAAATGGAAGAGAGCCGTTGCTTGTTGATGATTATAAAAAGGACCCTTTGAAGAAGGATTCAAGCTAGCTAATAGCTAACCAGTGTTACACATATTCTCAAGCACTTAAGCCTTCATCAAGTTCAAGCTTCCTGCTCTCAGCAATTTCCATCTAACTGAGAAGTGTTAAGATCTTCATCTCTTCTTCACCTGAGTTCTCCTGCTGTCAGGAAGTTCTAACTCAGAGTGCCTTTGAAGAAGAAGAAGAAGAAGATAGCTGCTTGAAGATTTTTGATTTTATTATTTATTTTCTTCCTGTAGCTTTTCCTTCAGAACATTCTGAAGAGTTTCTCTGCACTGAAGCAAGACTTCACCTGGACATTCTTGAGCCAGGGGGAGCCTTGATTCTTTAGAGCATTCTAGCTCAGTGCAAGCTTTTGTGCTTCTCTAATCTATTGTAAAATAGAGAAGACATCTTAACCTTCTTCCCCCTCCTATACAAGGTTATTACTCCCTTCAAAAGTATCCCTTGGTGGCAGGGCACCTGATCAAAAACCTGTGCTTGGTTTTTAGACACCTGATCAAAAGTCTAAAGGGTTTCTGGATCTACCTGAAGCAGATCCTGTTGGTGGCAGGGCACCTGATCAAAAACCTGAGTGGATTCCTACCGTGTGGGTAGAAGAGTGGACGTACCCAAGTTGTTTGGGGAACCACTATAAATTTCCTTGTGTCGTCTGGATTCCATTGTTTAATTCCTGTATTGTGGCTGTGATTAGATATAACTAGGTTGCTAGTTGCTGATTAGGTTTTTCCAAGCTTAACTGTAATTACAGTTAGCTTGTGTTTGTACACATCACTTGTGTTAGGCTTTAAGGTTCAATCAATATCTATAATCTTTTCATTCCGCACTTCACTCCAAGGGAGTTGGGTAGACTATTAAGTTTTGTCTGTGCAAAATTTGATAACTCTATTCACCCCCCCTCTAGAGTAGTATCTATCCCTTCACTTTCAATTGGTATCAGAGGGAGGTTGACTGACTGTATAGGCTAACACCTAAGTCACAAGATCCTGATAGATACCAAGAGCTTATAGATATTCACTATCATGGCCCAGTCTAAGGATTATTCTAGCACCAGACCTCCAGCATGCAACTTAGCAAAGTTTGGCATCTGGAAGGCAAGGATCAAATTATATATGAACTCTATTGATGAAAGCATCTTTGCTTCTATTTTGTCAGGTCCCCCAAGAGCACCTGCTGCTGCCACTGCCTCATCATCTGATATGAGTGCAGTGCCTCCTCCAGACTACAATGATGAATACAAGAAGGCCAAAATTGCAGATGCCAAGGCGATGAACATACTGGCTCAGACAATGTCTGATGAGGTGTTCCAGAAGGTGGCTGACTGCTCCTCAGCAAAGGCCATGTGGGACACACTGAACCAGATTGTAGCTGGTTCAGCTGATGAAAGGAAGGACAGAAGGTCCAACCTGATCTCACAGTATGAGAACTTCAAGAAAACTGATGCTGAATCAGTTGAAGCTATGTACACCAGGCTCAGCTCAATCATCAATGAGCTGAGGACCCTGGACAAGGACATATCATTGACAGAGGTCAATGATAAGATTCTTATGTGCTTCCCTAGCACATGGGATCTAAGAATCTGGCCCATCAAGGAAGCCAGAAGTACTAATGAGATCTCAACTGAAGCTCTCCTCGGCAAGCTCAAGTCTTTTGAGCAAGTGCTGAAGACCAGAGAAGCAGAAGCTGAAGCCAAGACCCCCACTCCAACAAGAAAAGAGCAATCCCTAGCTCTTAAGGCTGCAGATGTTTCTGAAGGCAGCCAATCTAATGAGGAACTTATGGCATTGTTTGCCAAAAGATTTCTCAAGATGGGAAGAAAGGAGTTCAGAAAGAAGTCTTCACGCTATGAAGACAAAGCCAAGGTATGATCGCTCTCCTGCTAAAGAAATCATTTGTTATGGTTGCAGGAAGCCTGGACATATTTTGCCAGAATGTCCAGAGGAGAAGAACAAAGAAAAGAGAAAAGAAAAGGAACAACACAGGAAGCACTCCAAGCCATCCTCCTACAAAAACAAGAAGAAGGAGAGAGGTTTCATTGCTGAAACCTGGAGTGATTCTGATGAAGAATCCTCCTCATCAAGCTCCAGTGAAGATGAGGAAGAGAAGAAGGCAAAAGAAGTTTGCCTAATGGCAATAGATGCCTGCAGCAACCACTCTGCTGCAGAGAGTTCTGATTCTGATGAAGAGATGCCTACTGAAGATGAGGTACTTTCTTCTTATGATTTTACTTCAGAAGAATTTAAGTTAGAATTTAAATCTTTATGTTTAGATTTAATTAGCTCAGAAAAGGAAATAAAAGAACTTAGAAATAGGTTAGCTGACTCAGAATCAATAGCCTCTGAAAATGTTAGGTTAAAGGAAGAACTCACTACTTGTAGTGAAGAAGTTAAATTTCTTAAAATAGAGTTAGCTAAGTCTAAGAGATTAGAAGAATCCCTTAATGGTAGAAGCCTTAAGCTGTTAGAAATTACCAGCATGACTAACACTAGGTCAGGTAATGATAAACTAGGCTTAGGAGCTTCTCCCAGTGAACCCCCAGTCCTTCTTAAAAATAATCTTTCAACTCCAGTGAACTTCATTTCAGCTAGTGGAAAGAAGAACACTGAGCAAGTAAATCTGGTAAATAAAACCTTAAATAAAGCTAAGAGAGAAAAGAGAAAGAAGTTTTTCAAAGAAATGCAAAAAGCGTCGAACGCCGCTCGACGATCGGAAGCTCCATGGTCGAACGAAGCTCGACGATCTGAGCGCCCATCGTCGAACGTCGATCGACGATTTCAATATGATTTTCAAAATCATAATCAATTCCATAGAAACCTAAATGAGAATAGAAACCCTAGGTTTGTTGACCCATCATCTGCATGGAGAATCCCACCTAGGAGATCTCACCCACTAGGTTATCACCCTCAGCCTGCATTCTCATATATTTCCAGTTTTTCTTATGTGAAAAACAAGGGACCCAAGGTTACCTGGGTCCACTCTGTCTAAATAATTGTCTTGCAGGTGAAGGCCTATCCAATCACTCAAAATAAGTGGTACTTGGATAGTGGATGCTCTAAGCATATGACAGGAAATAAAGATCTACTGTCAAAGTTCAAAGCTAAGCTTGGCCCAAAGGTTATCTTTGGAGACTCCAGCTGTGGTCAGACAGAAGGCTATGGCAAGATCACAATTGGAGCAGTTACTTTCAAGAGAGTTGCTTATGTCAATGGACTGAAGCATAATCTGATTTCAGTCAGCCAGCTATGTGATGCTGGCTACCAGGTTTCATTTTCTAATTTCTCTTGCAATATTACTTTAAATAATAATGTTGTTTTAGTAGGTATTAGAATAGGTAATGTCTATTTAGTAGATTTTAATTCATCTCATTCTGAAATCTGCCTGTTTAATGAAGTAACCCTTAATAATAATTCCCTATGGCATAAAAGGCTTAGTCATGTAAACCTTAAAAATATATCTAGGTTATCTAAGCACAACCTTGTTAGAGGTTTACCTTCTTGCCCCTACAAGAAGGAGAACCTATGCAAGGCTTGTCAGCTAGGCAAGCAAACCAAGAATTCATTTAAATCTGTAAATAAAAGTGATTCTCCTAGAATCCTGTATTTATTACATTTGGACCTTTTGGCCCAATAAATGTACAGAGTTTAGGAGGGAAGTATTACACTTTAGTAATTGTAGATGACTTCTCTAGGTTCAGTTGGGTTTTCTTTTTGAGAACTAAGTCTGATAACTTCAAAGCCCTTACAGACTTTCTACTATGTGTGCAGACTGAGTACTCTACTCATGTGGCCTTGATCAGAAGTGATCATGGTACTGAGTTTGACTCTCTTCTCATGCAAGAATTCTGTGAGAGAGAAGGAATCAAACATAGCTTCTCAGCTCCTAGAACTCCCCAACAAAATGGGGTAGTTGAAAGGAAGAATAGAACACTAATTGAAGCTGCTAGTACATTGTTGGCAGATGCTAACATGCCTCTATCCTATTGGGCAGAAGCTGTTAGTACAGCCAACTATGTCTTGAATAGAAGTTTGATACACAAACTTAAGTGTAAAACTCCTTATGAGTTGCTTAAAGGAAAGAAACCAAAAATTAATTACTTTAGAATTTTTGGCTGTATTGTTTATATTCATAATAATAATAAAGAATATATTAGAAAATTTGAAGCAAAAGCTTCAATGGGAATCATGCTTGGATATTCCCAAGTAAGCAAAGCTTATAGGGTTTATAACAAATCTACCTGTAAGATAGAAGAATCTGTGCATGTGACTTTTGATGAGTCTCAGATGTTTTACAAGGAGAAGGAAAATTCTCCTTCCTCAAGTTCATTGCAGGTACATGATGCCCCTCAAGAAATTCTTCAACTATCAACTCTTCAGATCACTGAATCAGACAGTGATGAAGACTTTGCTGAAGCTGTTGAAGCAGTTGTTGTACCACCAACAGTAGATCAAATTCCTCCTGAGGAATTAATCCCAACTGTTGCTGAAGATCACATCCCACCTGCTGATATTGTCACACTTAGAGATCATCCCACATCTCAAGTGATTGGAGACATATCAGCTGGTGTGCAAACAAGACATCAATTAAGACAGGATGTGATGCATGCTTGTTTCCTCTCACAGGTTGAGCCCCTCACCTTTAAAGATGCAGAGCTAGATCCCCACTGGATCATTGCAATGCAAGAGGAGCTCAATCAGTTTGAGAGATGTAAAGTTTGGACTTTGGTTCCAAGACCTAAAGGCCAACTGATCATAGGCACCAAGTGGGTGTATAGAAACAAGTTAGATGCAAATGGAATTATAGTAAGGAATAAAGCTAGGCTTGTAGCTCAGGGCTACAGACAGGAGGAAGGTATAGACTATGACCAAACCTTTGCTCCTGTTGCAAGGCTAGAAGCAATAAGGATCTTCTTGGCCTATGCAGCCTTCATGAAGTTTAAGGTGTTCCAAATGGATGTCAAAAGTGCATTCCTAAATGGTGAGCTTAAGGAAGAGTGTTTGTTGAACAACCACCAGGGTTTGTTTCTTCAACTCAGCCTTCTCATGTTTTTAAGTTGCAGAAAGCTCTTTATGGACTAAAGCAAGCTCCTAGGGCCTGGTATGAGACCTTAGCTAGTTTCCTGTTAGAGCACAACTTTACTAGGGGAGTAGTTGATAGAACCCTTTTCGTCAAGCATCACAAGGACACAATCCTGTTAGTTCAGGTGTATGTAGATGATATTAATTTTGGCTCCACTGATCCCAAACTGTGCAAAAAGTTTTCCAACTTGATGCATTCCAAGTTTGAGATGAGTAGCATGGGTGTGCTGTCTTACTTTCTTGGTCTCCAAGTTAAGCAAGATGCTGATGGTATCTTCATCTCCCAATCCAAATATGCCAAGGAATTGGTAAAGAAATTTGGGATGGCTGATGCTTCAGCAATGCCTACACCCATGGCTACTAATGTAGTTATTGATTCTGATGATCACGGCAAGCCAGTTGATCAAAAGAATTATAGGGCCATTGTTGGTTCCCTATTATATCTAACTGCAAGTAGGCCAGATATAATGTTTGCTACATACCTTTGTGCTAGATTCCAGGTCAACCCCAAGGAATCTCATCTGATTCTTCTAAAGAGAATCCTGAGATACCTGAAGGGATGTCCAAATCTAGGACTTTGGTACCCAGCTGAGTCAGAGTTTGAATTAATTGGATATTCTGATTCTGATTATGCTGGTTGCAGAGTTGACAGGAAGAGCACCTCAGGAACTTGCCAGTTCCTGGGAGAGAGATTGGTCTCTTGGTTCTGTAAGAAGCAGGCTTCTGTCTCAACTTCAACTGCAAAGGCTGAATATATAGCAGCTGCCAGTTGTTGTTCACAGATCCTGTGGATTCAAAACCAGCTTGTGGATTATGGTTACTCACACAAGAACACCAAGATCATGTGTGATAGTACCAGTGCCATATCTATTGCACAAAATCCAGTGCACCACTCTAGAACCAAGCACATTGAGATTAGGCACCATTTCCTGAGAGATTGTGTGGAAAAGAACAAGATCTGTCTTGAGTTCATATCCACTGAGTTTCAGAGAGGTGATATATTCACCAAGCCTTTAGATGAACAGAAGCATCTGTTCTTTTTAGTTCAACTAGGCATGATTAATGGACGAGACTAAGTGTGACTATATCAGCCTTTGTTGAAATCTGCTTGAAGATCGTCGAACGATGATCGAAGATCGTCGAACGGATTAAGCCTATCGTTGACCTCTGGTTAATGATAGCTTATCTGTTTGAAGATCATCGATCGACGTTCGCCCATCGTCGAACAGGTTGAGCTCATCGTCGATCTCTGAACGACGACAGCTTGTTGCTTGTGAAGCCAGAAATAGCCGAACAATGGTTCGACTACTCTGCTTCTGAGCCGATCGTCGAACGGCCGTTCGACTATCGGGTCAAGTATCTTTTTAATAGATCGACTATTCCCGGTCTAATATAAAGCCGATAGTCGACCTAGGTTAAAAGATCTTGTGTTTTATCGTCGACGGAGCGTGCCCTTTCGCATTCTGCTTTCCCGCTTGCGATTTCCGGGCGTTTCGTCTTCTTCGTTCTCTGCAGCTTTCTCGAGCTTTCTCCGGCGAATCCATGGCGGTTTCCCCAGCAGTTTTAGCCGTCGTGAAGTTTGATGCAGGATTTAGCGTGGATTTCGACGCTTTCAGCAGCTGCGATGCAGGAATAGTAGAAGTTCTACAGCTTTGCAGGGATCAGGGATTAGAGAAGTTAATGTCTGAAAGGATTAAGATCAACATTCCAGAAATCAAAGAATGGGCTTTCACGTCGTCTTCCACAGACGAATCGATGATCGGTACCATCGGCGGAGAAGAGGTAATCCTGACTCCGGCCGTTTTATCTGATGTTTTTGGATTAGTTATTGGTGATGAGGATTATGAGCAAGATGCTCCGGAATTTGGAAGAATGCTGGTTGAGCTGGGACATGCTGAGGGCATTCCCATGAAGCTGCTCAAAGTGAATTTTCCTTTTAAAATCAAGTTTCTGGCTGAGTTAGTAGGAAAAGTGCTCCTGGGTAAGCACTCTGCCCACGATAATATAACAAGACAGCAATTCGCACTCATGTGTGCGATTGTTAATCGTAAAAGGATCGATTGGGCAGCAGTTGTGTTTGATTTAATCAGGAAGAAGACTGGTAAGAAGGAAGTCACCCTAGGAAGGGTCATTGGAATCTTCCTTAAAGAAAAATACCCCCAGCTGCTAAGTTCAACTGCAACAACAATCAATGCAAGCAAGAAGATGGGCCCCAACTTGTTCTCTAAGTGGAAGAGAACGTTTGTGAAACCTGCTCCAGCAACATCTGAGGACATAAGGACTGAATCAGTCGCTCCTCACCATGTTGAAGCTGGCTCAGCTCTTCCTTCCTCCTCCTCTGCATTGCTGTCTGCCTCAGTTGAAGTACCATCAACTTCAGCTGAGGTACGACCTTCTTCCTCTGCTGCTCCAGAAACAACTACGGTTGTTCCTCTTTCCCCTCCAGCCTCTCCTCTACCTGCTCATCTGGCTAGGATATCTGCTCCTAGCTTTGATTTGTTAGGATCAGAGAGAATTCCTACTCCTCCTGTATCTCCCGTTCATTCCCCAGATCATTCCCCAATTAACTCTCCTGCTCCATCTCCTGCTCGATCCCCTGTCCACACCATTTCTCATCCCAGCACCACTACCATATCTGCTGTAGCTCCATCCACCTCACATCCTTCATCTATTGAGATCTCTCCTGAGCTTATCTCCCGCATTGTGGAGCTGATTACCCCCTCAATCAAAACCATGATTGAAGAGGCAATCGCTCCCCTTGCAGCCTCCATTGATCTCTTATCTGCCTCCATCAAATCCCTTTCAAAATCTGCTGAGCCATCTTCCTCAAGGGGCCTGGTTTCAGTATCTACTGAAATCAGGCAGGGGAGATGTTCAATGAAGATGTCTCAGACCATCCTGCCTCCCCTCCAGCTATAAAAGATACAGTTATGTCTGCCCAGGAAGAAATAGCTCCAGCCCAGGAAAAATCTGCTCCTGCTGAGGAAGAATCTGCCCCTGCTGAGAAAGAAATAGTTCCTGCTGAGAAAGAAATAGCTCCAGTTTTGTCTGATAAGGAAATAGCAGATGGAATCTTGCTATCTGAGATTGCAGTTAAAGTCTGCTTAGAAGATCTTACCTCTCCTGTGATTGCTAGATTCCTAGAGGGAATTATAACTTCATATCTGAATGAATCATGGGAGAGGGTTAAGTATGAAGGTAACTCTTTCATTCGTTTTGTTGATGAGTCGATTAATTTGATAGTTTGTGAATACCTTGAGGGAATGATTATCGCTTATTTAGCAGATATGTATTCATAATTTTACAGATATTATTAAAGAAGATTTAGCTGCTCAGATCATAGCAGTTGTTTGTGAAGCTGATCCAAGTGTTTCTGATACTCAAGTAGATCCTGAATTAGAATCCTTTTTAGATAATAAAGAAGATGAGTCTGAGAAAGATGAAGTCAAAGTTGACTCTCCTGTTCTGAGTTTGGAAGAAGCTCAAGCAAGAGCTGCCTGGGAGTTAAGAGTTCAATCTTTAAAAGAGAAAGAGAAAGATTTGCAAATTGAAAAGTCAACCATCTGGGATGACTCTCCAGGGTTGGACTTAGATTCCCTTCTGGCTCTGGATGCCATGGAAGAGGAAAGGGAGAAATCTGCTTCAAAGCTTAAAGAAAAGGCTGTTTCAGAAGCCTATGATCCTTATGAAAATCCTCCCTCATCTCATTCTGATGATGATGATGATTCTGATGTTTCTGAGAAGTCAAAGAGAAAGAAAGCTGCCTCAAAGAAAAGAAAAGCTGCTCCTCCTCCACCTCCCAGTAAGGATAATGATATTCCCTATTACATTCTGAAGGGCATTGACCCTAAATCCAAGGATTTTCAGCACTGGATGAGGTTTTCAAAGAATCAGCAGAAAGATAGAAAAAGAACTAAGAGGTATGATAGTCCTGTCTCAAGATGGACTCCCAGAGGTCCTCCTCCTCCTCCAGGTGCAGGAGCCTCTGGGAACCTATCAGCCAATCCTGCTGCCTCTTCTGGAAGATCTGCGTCTTTTCAGCCCCAGCCAAGACAAGGTTATCAAAGCTCACAAAGCAAATCATTTTCTGGTTCTCAAAGACAAATGAAGGAGACTGTGGTTCAAAGACCAACCTTTTCCCCACCTCCTTCTCCAAAGAAGAGAATTACATCTCCAACACCAGTTCAGACTGAGGAAAGTGTTTCAAAAGGTAAATAGTTTACTTTGTTCTAAAATTTCTAGCAAGAACCCCTTTTGCTAAGTTTATTCTAATGTCTTATCTAGTTATTCAAGATAAAATAGTTGATGCTGCTTCTCCTGAGCCTGTGTATGAAAATCCTGAGCTCGATCCTAACTTTAGGATGGCTCGCTTTCAAGAGCTAGTTGGAGCAGCCCAAATAAGAAAAGCTAGAGCAGAAGGAAAAGATGCGACTGGTCTAACTACCATGTCAGCTTACAGAAAGAAAGAATTTGAGAAGTTCCAGGTTAATCCTGAGATTTTTGATCCATCAAAATATATGGAAAAACATCCTGAAGCAGTAGTTCCAAGAGCTACAGAGCTGAAGATCATTGGTGCGCAGGACCTGAAAATGTCAAAGAAAGAATCTGATGATCCCTTAAGGAAAATCTCTTTTGTTTCTAGCTCTTCTGTAGCTAAGCCTGACTCTGTTGATCCATAGTTTGATTAACTGCTGTGCTATATTTGTTTATCTGTTTGATAATCTGCTAGTTAATTGTTAACTATGTTCTGTATTAGTTTATTACTCTTTAGCTAGTTTTATGTTTTAGATGTTGAGAGACTTAACTCAAATAGGGGGAGATTGTTGGTACCCTAGTTTTGATTTGAGTTTAGTCCTCTCCTTTGTGCCCCTTGACCCAAGAAATACCTATGGTCAATGGTTAGGAGTCTAGCTGTAGAGTCCTCACTTTTCCAGATTGAGAATTTGGTTAAGTAGTTTTTTCGTTCGACGATAGTCGAACGCCGCTCGACTATCGTCTATCGGCTGATCGACGATCGTCTATCAGTTGGTCGACGCTTTGTCTGCGTTGATAGTTCGACTATCTGTTGATAGATCGACTATCTGTTTTGCGTTGATAGTTCGACTATCTGTTGATAGTTCGACTATCTGCTTGGCGAGGTAGTTCGACTATCTGTTCTGATAGATCGACTATCTGATAGTTCGACTATCTGTTGATAGGTCGACTATCTGTTCCGCCTTGATAGTTCGACTATCTGTTGATAGATCGACTATCTGTTTCGTCTTGATAGTTCGACTATCTGTTGATAGTTCGACTATCTGTTGCCTTTGATAGTTCGACTATCTGTCCTGATAGTTCGACTATCTGATAGTTCGACTATCTGCTGATAGATCGACTATCTGGTTTGTTTTGATAGTTCGACTATCTTTTGATAGATCGACTATCTGTTTTCTGAGGTAGGTCGACTATCTGCTTGATAGGTCGACTATCTCTGTGCGCTTGATAATATGACTATCTGTCCAAGATAGATCGACTATCTGAGAGTTCGACTATCTGTTCTGATAGTTCGACTATCTGCCGGGGTAGTTCGACTATCTTCTTCGATAGGTCGACTATCTGGATCGTTCGACTATCTGCCCGATAGTTCGACGATCTCCGTGCGTCGTTCGACGATCTTCGAGGGTCGTTCGACGTTTTCTGTCTGCCTTTATATTTTGTATTTATTTATTATATTTAATTATTTAATACATTTTCTGGCACAGTATTTTAAGCTGTATGATAAAATTACCAGGCAATATTTGCTCCATCTCTTTTGCCTGAGTCAAATCTTTTTAAGATAAAGTTGTTTGTCTTATTAGCTGTCATTATAAACTACTTTATCTATTGTCAGCCCTTTATACCCGTTAGACTGAAAAGTCTTCTTTTGCTATAAAGAGATTATTTCTGATGTGACTTTATTTAGTCCTTCTGTTATTTGATTTAAGCCTGCAGCTTCTTAGAAAGAGGTTCATTCCTTTTATAGAATGTTTTGCTGCAGAGATGTTTCTGTCTTCTTGATATTTACAGCCCAGGTCTCAAGGCTTAGAAGAAGACAAATAATTCAAATGGAAGAGAGCCGTTGCTTGCTGATGATTATATAAAGGACCCTTTGAAGAAGGATTCAAGCTAGCTAATAGCTAACCAGTGTTACACATATTCTCAAGCACTTAAGCCTTCATCAAGTTCAAGCTTCCTGCTCTCAGCAATTTCCATCTAACTGAGAAGTGTTAAGATCTTCATCTCTTCTTCACCTGAGTTCTCCTGCTGTCAGGAAGTTCTAACTCAGAGTGCCTTTGAAGAAGAAGAAGAAGAAGATAGCTGCTTGAAGATTTTTGATTTTATTATTTATTTTCTTCCTGTAGCTTTTCCTTCAGAACTTTCTGAAGAGTTTCTCTGCACTGAAGAAAGACTTCACCTGGACATTCTTGAGCCAGGGGGAGCCTTGATTCTTTAGAGCATTCTAGCTCAGTGCAAGCTTTTGTGCTTCTCTAATCTATTGTAAAATAGAGAAGACATCTTAACCTTCTTCCCCCTCCTGTACAGGGTTATTACTCCCTTCAAAAGTATCCCTTGGTGGCAGGGCACCTGATCAAAAACCTGTGCTTGGTTTTTAGACACCTGATCAAAAGTCTAAAGGGTTTCTGGATCTACCTGAAGCAGATCCTGTTGGTGGCAGGGCACCTGATCAAAAACCTGAGTGGATTCCTACCGTGTGGGTAGAAGAGTGGACGTACCCAAGTTGTTTGGGGAACCACTATAAATTTCCTTGTGTCGTCTGGATTCCATTGTTTAATTCCTGTATTGTGGCTGTGATTAGATATAACTAGGTTGCTAGTTGCTGATTAGGTTTTTCCAAGCTTAACTGTAATTACAGTTAGCTTGTGTTTGTACACATCACTTGTGTTAGGATTTAAGGTTCAATCAATATCTATAATCTTTTCATTCCGCACTTCACTCCAAGGGAGTTGGGTAGACTATTAAGTTTTGTCTGTGCAAAATTTGATAACTCTATTCACCCCCCCTCTAGAGTAGTATCTATCCCTTCACTTTCACAAGGGGTTGAGCAAGACGCTGATGTCTGCTCTTCAGGTGGTAAAGGCAGTTCGTGCTGGTGCAGAGCTGTTCTTCGCAATAGTTGGGGCTGTGGAGCCAAAGTCCACGTTGGTTAGCATCCCGGTTGTTTGTGAATACTCCGATGTGTTCCCAGATAGTCTTCCGGAGCCCCACCGCAGCGGGAGATTGATTTCACCATCGAGCTCGTACCGGGGGCCAAACCGGTGTCACGTGCTCCGTATAGGTTGGCGCCTAAGGAGATGGCAGAGTTGAAAGTTTAGCTAGAGGAGCTGATGGAACAATGTTATGTGCGTCCAAGCTCGTCGCCTTGGAGCGCACCGGTCCTCTTCGTTAAGAAGAAGGATGGTAGTATGCGGTTGTTTATCGACTACAGAGAGTTGAACAAGCTGACAGAGAAGAACAAGTACCCGATCCCGAGGATTGATGATCTCTTTGATCAGTTAGTCGGATCGTCGGTATATTCTAAGTTGGACTTGAAGTCGGGTACTACCAGTTGAGGATAAGGGAATGTGATATCCCGAAGACGGCGTTCAGCACAAGGTATGGGCATTTTGAGTTCACGGTCATGCCGTTTGGACTGACGAATGAGCCATCGGTGTTTATGGACTTGATGAACAGGACGTTCCGAGATTTCCTGGATCGCTTTGTAATCGTCTTTATTGTTGATATATTGGTGTACTCGCAGTGCGAAGAAGATCACTTCAAGCACTTGCATCTGGTGTTGGAGACTTTGAGGAGGAATGAACTTTATGCGAAATTCTCCAAGTGCGAGTTCTGGCTACCCTCAGTAGCGTTCCTTGGTCATATTGTTAGTGGGGAAGGTATAGCGGTGGATCCGGCGAAGATCGTTGCGATACGGGAGTGGCCTGCATTGTCTTCTATCGCGGAAGTCCGTAGTTTTCTTGGGCTTGCTGGATATTGCAGGCGCTTCGTAGAGAACTTCTCGCGGATAGCGCTACCTCTCACGAAATTGACAAGGAAGGATCAGAGATTCTTGTGGACGCAGGAGTGCGTGCAAGCGTTTGAGGAGCTGAAGAGATGGTTGACCACGACGCCAGTGCTTAGTTCGCCGAGTGGGACCGAGGGCTTCGAGGTGTATAGCGACGCTTCAGGTAGTGGCTTGGGCTACATGTTGTTGCAGCATGGGAGCGTGATAGCGTATGGATCGCGTCAGTTGAAGGTGCATGAAAGAAATTATCCGGTTCACGACTTGGAGTTGGCGGTCGTGATTTTTGCACTCAAGTTGTGGAGGCACTACCTGATGGCGCCGTCATCCCCCAGCTTATTGATTTGGAGCGTCATCCTCTGGACGATGATGGTGACCCGGTACATGTCATAGATCCGCGTCATGTTGCTGTAGAAGATCCCCTTCCGGATGACTATGGTGACCCGGTTGATGTTGGTGCCGGCTCACACATGATGTTCCCTCGCCGCCTTGAGATGATGGTTTACTTGTTGGTGTCGTTGCTCGTCGCCATATGGAGCTTGAAGATCTTTATGACCGTGCCGCAAGTCGGAATGTTGAAACTTTGCCTCGACATCCACCGCCATCGCCGCATCATTTTAATGTTGGAACTTTGCCGCGACATCCACCGCCATCGCCGCGTCATGACATCCACCTCCATCGCCGCATCATTTTAATGTGGGAACTTTGCCGCGACATCTACCGCCATCGCCGCGTCATTTTAAATATTATTTCAGATTTTAATTATGTTTTTATTTGGCAATGTTTATGCTATGTTGTGTTTTTTATTAATGAGTGTTGTTTTTATTTAGTTATTATGGGCTGCAAATAGCCAAACTAATGATGTAGCCTATATATAGGCAAGTTGTTTTCATGATGGATTAGAGAATGAAAAATTGAAAACCAAAATTCAAATTTTGAATTTCCCCCTCCTCTCTCTTCCCCTCTTGGAAAATTTATTTCCTCCTCCTCCTCTCCTCTCCTCCTCTCCAAAATTTCGGCCTCCCCCCTTTCCTTCCCTCCTCCCCCATCTTCTAATCCAAGAGAAGAATCGGCCCAAGCTTGTGGTGAATCTTGTGAAACTTCAACGACGTCGGAAGGCAACGAAGAACTTGGAGTTTTCCCTCCAACCGGCACGCTTTCGGTGGATCCGGAACGGAGCGATCCAAAGAGAGTTAAATCGGAATCATCCATTCTGGTTGGGTAACGAACGTCTCCACTCTTGTGTGTTTCTCTCTTAGATCTTTTCTTTGGGCATTTAGCATTTCGTGTGATTTGTGGTTGGTAGAATTTTTGTGGATAATATCTATTAAATTATTGTTATTATTATTTGATTCCCATTTGAATTCGTGAGGCGTGGCGGCCCTCATTTTATTTCGTTGGGAGAGAACCACCCGTTATCCGAATCATTATTTTCGGTGGTGTCTCTTTTGGTACAACGTACGCTCGATCGAACCGTGTGGGTTCATTTCGCTTGAGAGGATCTTTGCCTATAGCCTTGATATTATCTTAAGGGGCCAAGCGAATCCCCCAAATCCTATTAAATTAATTGTTGCAACTTGCGTAGTGGCTGTGTTTATTCTTCGTGTGAGCGTAATAGTAATTATAATTAAGCGAGCGTGTGAATCCCTTAGCCATTACGGTGTCGAAACCCGTGGCCTACATCACTACCTATACGGCGTAAGCTCCTTCATATGGAGGCCGCTCTGGATGGGTCAAATTCCCAGTTCTCGGTGGAAGATGGTTTATTAAGCAAGGAGCATCGGTTGTGCGTCCCGAGTGGGGGTAACCTCCGGGCGGAGTTGATGTACGAGGCTCATCATACCAAGTACTCAATCCACCCAGGGAGCACGAAGATGTATCATGATCTCAAGAAGCTGTTTTGGTGGCCGGGGCTTAAGAAAGATGTGGCATTGTTTGTGCCTAAGTGCCAAACGTCCGCCTTGGTGAAGGCGGAGTGCCAAAAGCCGGGAGGATTTCTAAAGTCCTTGCCTATACTGGAGTGGAAGTTCGACGACATATCTATGGACTTTGTGCATGGGTTGCCAAG
Source organism: Platanthera zijinensis (assembly GCA_039513925.1). Taxonomy (NCBI): domain Eukaryota; kingdom Viridiplantae; phylum Streptophyta; class Magnoliopsida; order Asparagales; family Orchidaceae; genus Platanthera; species Platanthera zijinensis. The sequence goes on from CM077092.1 coordinate 84,782,978, forward strand.
GTCGCAGAAAGGGAACGACGCCATCTGGGTGATCGTAGATCGGTTAACTAAAGTGTCGCATTTCATTCCGCATAGGAAGGATGATCCAGTGGAGAAATTGGCAAAGTTATATGTTGACAATATAGTTAGACTGCATGGTGTGCCTCGCAGCATTGTGAGTGATCGCTATGGGCGTTTCACGTCCAATGATTGGAGGTTGGTGCAGCAGATGCTGGGGACAAAGTTAAAGTTAAGCACAGCCTTCCATCCGCAGACGGATGGGCAGACCGAGAGAGTCAATAGAATGATGGAGGACATGCTACGCCTGTGTGTTCTGGACTTCGGTAAGCATTGGGAGGACCACCTGTATTTGGTGGAGTTCGCGTACAACAACAGCTACCAGGCGAGTATCCAGATGGCGCCCTTTGAGGCCCTGTATGGTAGGAAGTGTCGCACGCCATTATCGTGGCTTGAAACGGGTGAGGCAAGGTTGTATAAGAAGCAGGAGGTGGAGAATGCTACTTCGTTGGTGCGGATCATTTGGGAGCGCTTGTTGATCGATCAGGACAGACAGGCTAAGTACTACAATGCCAAGCATCGGAATGTGGAGTTCGCGGTGGGCGATTGGGTGTACTAGAAAGTAAAGCCGTTCAAGGGTGTTTCGCGGGTGAGACGCTTGAAGAAGCTGAGCCCAAGATACCTTGGACCCTTTGAGGTTCTGGAGCGGGTCGGCGAAGCGGCTTATCGTTTGAAGTTATCGGTAGAGTTGAGTGGGCTACACGATGTGTTCCACATCTCTGTGTTGCGGAAGGCAGTGCAAGAGCCTTCGCTAGTGATCGCAGTTGATCAAGTACCGGTGGACGAAGGGTTGACGACTAAGGTCAAGCCCGTTTGTATTGAAGATGTTGAGGTCAAGAGACTCCGTAACAAGGAGATCCGGATGGTTAAGGTCCGGTGGGATAATTGCGGGCGTGAGGAGCTCTCTTGGAAACGGGAGCAGACTATGCTGGAGGAGTACCCGGAATTGTTCCGCTCAGGTACTGATTTACGTTAAGTTCTGTTTTTCCTTTATTAATTTCGTGGGCGAAATTCTTTAAGGAGGGTAGAATTGTAACACCCCAAAATGTTGTAGGAGCGACGGGGATCACTTTTGGCCAAGACAAAGTTTTGGTGCAGGTGACACGGGCCCCGACACGGGCGTGTCGGAGGCCGTGTCAGGCGTGTCGAGCTCGGGTCATGCGGTGGACGCTTTGGCGGTCGACGATCGTAGAAGGCTGGAAAACGGCCTGGGACACGGGCGTGTCCCAGGGCGTGTCACTTTGGGCTGTTTTCTGAGGAAGGCACGGGCACACGGGCCATGACACGGGCCCTGACACGGGCGTGTCAAATTCGACACGGGCGTGTCGGGTGCCGTGTTGCAGGCCGTGTCCTTCTCGGGTTGGGAAAGCTGGCCGATTGCATACGGGGGGCGTGACACGGGTCCCGACACGGGCGTGTCACAGGTGACACGGGCGTGTCGGAGGCCGTGTCAAAGGCCGTGTGCTGGTTTTTTGAATCGGTCGAGACGGCGAATGGGTGACACGGCCAGGCACACGGCCATGTTGCAACCCGTGTTCGGCCCAGATTTTATGATTTCAGATATAATCCTGGCCGTTCGTTTCCTTGACTTTGGATCCGACGGTGGGGGGCTTCTCCTGGGTGGTTTTAGCCGGGATTTAGGGTTGGGAATCCTCATTTCCTTTAGCCATTCTCTCTCTAAGAGTTTAGAGAGAAGGGAGAGCAAGGAGGAAGGAGGAGTCCAAGATCCGGCCACCGGAGGAGCTTCGGAGCTCCGAATCGCGATCCGAGTCCAGATCCGCGGAGGTGACGCCGTTGCGGTGCATTCCAACCGCATAGTTTTCGATGGCGCCGCAGAAGAACGCAAGGGTAACGATTTCTCATCCTTGGGCATGTGAAGCCCTTTTTCCTTTTGTATAGGAAGCCCTCTCTCGTGAGTGAGCGAAGAGTTGGAGCGTTCCTTGGGGTAGATATGTAAAGTCCCCCTTGTGTAGAGTTCGTATGCGAAAACAGGCATAAGAATTGTGTGTGAAGCCTATCCGGTCAAGTAGAGCCGGATCGGTGATGTTGCATTACATATGAACCGGGGAAGACTCCGGGTGTTTGGGCATTTTTCGGGTTTTCTACGTGGTAGATTGCATCAGGGATCCTTGGAGAATAACTCCAAGGTGCACCCGAAAAACTTGGTAAAAGCGAGTTTTGCCAACACGATGGCCGGGGAGCCAACGTGAACATAATCGGGTTATGTGATTGTTGTGGCGGAAACGGGACTCGGTGAGTCTTGACCTGCGCATATGGCTTAAATTATCGTTGCGATATGAGCACGGGTCAGGCAGAACCGTACCCGATCTATGTCATTCGGTGGGACCGTTGGCATGGATGAGAGTCTTCGGCGGTCTATGGCTTAAATTGCCGTGACCAAGGCCAAGAAGACAAAATGCTCATAGTGTTGGCCGTCCAAGAGGCGGTGGTGGAACGGGAACGTCTATGGCTTGAATTGACGTGACGTTGGCCGGTTCGCCGTGAATGTGCCCTGTGTGCATGAGGTGTGTGGCCGTGCGAGCCTACGCCTGTGATGATGTGTGTTCACACTAATATATTGCCTATACTAAATAAGTGCAGGGAAAGAGCATCGCCGCCCCGATTTTGGGGGCGGGATCGTTATAATTTGGTCAGCATAGCTGACCGTTGCTTTTGTTTGCCACCGGGCGGTGGTTTGTGCTTGCAGGTGCTGCGGAGCCGAGCAGAAAATAGTGGGCTAAAGCCCATGTTGCGGTGCTGTCCCTCGAAGGCCTAACCCTTTTATGCTTTTCGTTTATTTCATGTATGGCCGGCCTGTGAGCCGAAGTATGTAAGACATGTTTTGTTAAGCAAACCTTGTAAGGCCATAAGGCCGGTACATTTGTATTTTTCATTCCTATTGTTATTTCTGTAGTGGACATTCTTGCTTGGCAGGGTTCTTGTATTTGTGCAACTTAATAAATTGCTTCCGCTAGAATGACTCTGTGTAGGACGTTGGTGATTGGTTGTATGGTTTCAACGCGTAACCAAACGGTCTGTCCGTAGTATATGGCGTCGGGCCCCGGCCGTACCTACTGCTATATGCTATACGACGGATAGGGGTGTTACAATAATGCCATGGATTTCATACATTGTCTTCCTCAGTCACATGCGGGGAACGACTCGATATTGGTGGTCATCGATCTATTGACGAAGGCTGTAACGCCCCCGATTTTTCTGCGACTATTTTATTCTTGTTTTGCGTTACGGTGATGCGTTTTCGTGGCTTATGCCATTTGTGGAGTGTTGTTTAGCTCCTTAGAACTGAGTGGCCTATTTTGTAGACTATGGACAAGGTCTCCCTAGAAAGCCGAGTCGTTTTGGGTGACCCGGTGTTGCCTCTTGGGGGATGCTTGTGTTTTGGCTTTAGGTGGGTATAACTCGAGTTCTATTCGTCGAAAGTTAATTTCGACTTCGCCGATGTGTTCGTCGCGTGGGTATTTATCTACGGTGCAAATTTCATCGAATTCCGAGATAGTTCGGTTTTCGTGTCATTTTGGGTGTGCCATTAGTAAAGACTAATTAGAAACCCTCTTAGTTTAAGTGAACCGGTGGCTTGGGAGACGGTTAGGCTGAACAGACGTGGTAAGGCTTATTTATAAAGCTTTACTTGGAGTGGCGGGCCCACTGTTTCCTCCTTCCCGAAACCTATAACCGCTGCTCCAGTTCGCGGAAAGCAGAGGCGGAAACGACGTACTGCCCTAGCCTTCGGCCGGCGATTTCAGGAGCTTTCGTGGATGGAATTCATTTCCGAAAGCGGCTTTGGCTTGCTCTCGCTAAGATCTACATTTCAATGGTAAGAGATTGGATTTTCGTGGAGTTTTAGGAGACTTGGATTTTCGAGTCTTGTGGATTTCTGCCATTTAAGTACGTGTTGCTTGTTAGGTGCTTTTAGGTGCTGCTGCTGCTAGTGCCAAGTGAAGAGGAGGGAAAGTCGTCCAAGCTTCGCCGGAACTTGAGGCAAGTGGTATTCTTGCCCTTGCCATATTTATTCTCTTGCTGAATTGAAAAATCCCGGTTAGCCCTAGGGTAGAGGCCAAGCTGTTCTTTTATCTTGCTGAATTTTAGGGCTTAGTTTCTCCTAATGAGCCCCCCTTCTTTATGCTGTTGGTGCCCAACCCGCCAGCGTAATGCCGCTAATATAAACTCCACATTTCAGTCTTATTGCTGCTTGCGGGTGAAGCCGAGAGAGAGAGTAGGAGGGGGGTGCCTGCTGTGTGTCTGTGAAAGAGCCAGATTTGGACTCTGTCTTGCCGGCGTTGAGTGTGGTACACACACTCAAAGCCTTTGCGGGTTTGGCGTTGAGTGTCGTGCATACACTCAACGCCACAGCTGTAGCTAGTTCGAAATTTTGGCTAAGTACTGGGGCATTGAGTGAGGTGGACTCACTCAACGCCGTAGCCCCTGCTAGCGGCTAAGTACTTTGGCATTGAGTGAGTCGACCTCACTCAGCGCCATTTCCATTTTGGCGTTTAGTGAGGCAAGCTCACTCAACGTCGTTGTTTTTTCCGAGAAGCTAAGTACCTTGGCATTGAGTGAGGTGTGCTCACTCAACGCCACAACCTTTTCTAAGGCTAAGTACTTTGGCGTTGAGTGAGTCGACCTCACTCAACGCCATTTCGGTTTTGGCGTTGAGTGAGGTGACCTCACTCAACGCCGTAGCTTTCTGTACAGCCAAGTACTTTGGCGTTTAGTGAGGTGTGCTCACTCAATGCCACCGCCATTTTCTGAGGCTAAGTACTTTGGCGTTGAGTGAGTCGACCTCACTCAACGCCATTTCAGTTTTGGCGTTGAGTGAGGTGATCTCACTCAACGTCGTAGGCAAGTTTGCGGCCAAGTCCCGTGGCATTGAGTGAGTGAACCTCACTAACCGCCATTTCTGCTTTGGCGTTGAGTGAGGTAGATTCACTCAACGCCACATCCCTTCTTTGCGGCCAGAACCACTGGCGTTGTGTGAAACGACCTCACTCAACGCCATTGCCGTTTTGGCATTGAGTGACGTCAGCTCACTCAACGCCGCAGATTTACCTTGTTTGCGGCTAAGTGCTAGGGTGTTGAGTGAGCGAACCTCACTCAACGCCATAGTTGTTTTGGCATTGAGTGAGGTGGACTAACTCAACGCCGCAGTCTTCTTTTGCGGCTAAGTGGCAGGGCGTTGAGTGAGTGAGCTTCACTAGACGCCATTGCTGTTTTGGCGTTGAGTGAGGCCAGCTCACTCAACGCCACTTTCTCTGATTGTGGTTAAGTACCAGAGCGTTGAGTAAGTGTACCTCACTCAACTCCATCGCTGTTTTGGCGTTGAGTGAGGCTAGATCACTCAACGCCAGAGTATTCTTGCGAGAGGCGTTGAGTGAGTGAACCTCACTCAACGCCATGCCTGTTTTGGCGTTGAGTGAGGCTAGCTCACTCAACGCCAGAGTTGTTCTTCTGGAGGGCGTTGAGTGAGTGAACCTCACTCAACGCCATGGCTATTTTGGCGCTGAGTGAGGCTAACTCACTCAACCCCAAGGTCTGGTTAGGCGTTGAGCGGGTCCCACTCAACGCCAAGTCGTGTTGAGTCATTTCAACACTTTTTCCCTACCTCGATTTTCGTTCCCGAGTGAATTCCTTGTTTATGATTTGAGTTTCCTTGTCGGCCATGTTTTTTTTCTTTCCTAAAGGCCGAATCGTGGGTCGTGGTTAGTAGTGGTGGTTTGGAGCTCTTAAGAGGGGAGGTATTGTGTAATTTAGTCAAGGCCACCTTTTTTCTTTTATCTTGCCCCATGTACGGGCTGGGCAAGGGGGTGGAAGGTGCCTAGTGCTTTCACATGTAGACCCTTGAGCTTTGTTGGTTTTGAAATGGTGGTTGGGGGACTGAGTTTGCCTCCAACTCGGATCCACGTTGTTTATTTTGCTACTACCATCTCCCACAGTTTAGGGTGTTAGACGTTTCTTCCTTGGTAGATTGCAGCATTTAGGGCTCTTGGTAGCTTAGTAGACTCTGCAGGAGGTAGTTTCTGGGAAGGGTTGATGCTGTTTCCCCGCACCTAGTGCATTTCTATTTTGTCTTGCCTTGGGGCAGTTGTGACTTTTACTGCTGTGTTTTTTTTCATCTTTTCATTTATCATCTGGTAGACACTTTCGTGCAGTTTTCCTTATTTTGCTTGCTGAGGTATTCTTTCTTCTTTTTAATGCCTAAGGTTCTGAGCAGTAGCCAGTTTGGTGGCTAAGTTGTTGTGGTGTTGCTGGTGGTTTATTAGACTTTGGTGATCCTTCGGGATTTGTTTAGTGAGGTAGTTTTCTGCACTTTTCTTACAGACATACATATTTGCCAGTGGGTTCGTGTCAGGTTGTTGGAACCCACTAGTATTTTTTACCTTTGTACTAGACATATTACTTTTGTTGCTACAATTTTCTGGAGATAGTCTACTTGCTCTGGGAAGGATTTATGCTAGGTTGCTAGTTACTTTAAAAACTATAATTATTATTATAAGTATAGTACATGATCAACATGTTTTATAAAACTGAATCACTATTTTCCAAACAACGTAAAAAGATCGTTTTCTTATATAATATAAATTAAATGTAGAGTCTTGCATATCATAAGTTGTCCTCTTGGGGCACTTATACACTCCTTTAGGATGTCAAACTTGAATAAAGTATTTTCCGCAGCATATAAGTATAGTTTTTAAACTGTGGACTAGGTGATCCACCGAGCCGAGGGATACGACCTCTAAAATATAACTGATTTTCTTATCATTAAACTCATGAATTTCTTTCATAAAGTAAAGTAGATGGTTTTGCCTGAGCGCCAGCAGTTATCTCCTGCTTTACGTGGCATCATGACGCGTGTTTTCTCATACTCTCATAATTCCTTAAATTCGGATAAAATGCGGGTTATGACAGTTGGTATCAGAGAGAGGTTGCTTGACAAGTCAGTCAGGTAACCTTCCTTTGATTGCATTAGTAGTTCAACATCATGTCAATCACACACCGATATGTCATCAGCACGTCTTGGCAAAAGCACGAACACTACACTCATAGCATAACATGAATTATACGGGGCATATTATGTAGTATGGGATGCATAATATGTGCTTGTATATAGATCCACCATAGGGGCAACATGTGAGGGTTATGTAGTATGGGATGCATAACCTCACCACATGGCTGCGGCTAACTCGTTTTCTTTTTCGTTGCATGAGAATGTTATGAAGTATGGGATGCATAACATTTTCATGTGTACGCCGCTCATAACATGCATTAGGGCCTTTTTTTAGAATGCATATCACAAACATGCATAGCATAACATTGCATAAGCACAACGTGCCAAGCTAAAGACTGGCAGGATGACATATGTACACACATAAGCTTTCAAGTCAAATGTAATATAAAGTCATGCATTCCCGATCTATGCACATGAATTAGTATGATGGTGGTTAACCATCCTAGGTTAGGGCATAACATTAATTTTTGTAAAAAGATAAACTCCCAGAGCAAGTTTAGCAGCTTTAAGTTCATATCTATATATGTATTGTCTGTACTGGTTGTTGGTTCTAACCGTTGTACTAGGATCTGACTAATGTTGCTATGATTTTAGGATGGCGAGACGTCCTTCGACTAGATCGACTCCCCTATCTGAGGGTGAGTCATCTGGAGCGCAGAATGATGCGGTAATCGAGAGCCTGCGGCAGAGTAGCGATGCCATGAGCAGGCAGATGGTGGAGATGCAGGCCCAAATCCAGTCCCTGGTGGCGGTTGTGGCAGGTCAGACTCAAGGAGTGCAAGGCCCTGCAGGGGGGTTAGCTGTCCCTCCTCCTCCTGCACCCTTAAGACCTCCAGTGGTGGTGCCAGCAAAGATGGCCTTCATCTCGTAGTTTCAGAGGCTGAGCCCTCCCACTTATGATGGGAAGGCAGACTTTATGGTCATAGACGATTGGCTGATCTCCATGGAGGAGATTTTCTCGTACTCCGGGATTGCAGATGACCAGAGGGTGATGATAGCCGCCTATCAGCTTAAAGGTTTGGCTAAGAGTTGGTGGCTGAGAGAAAACGAGAGCTTGGTAGCTGGATGCTCTTGGGAAGTGTTCAAGGAGATGTTGTTGAGGAAGTTCTTACCCTCGGTCAAGCGTGACCGCCTCATGAACGAATTCCTCCATCTGAAGCAAAGGCAACTCACGGTGGGTGAGTATGAGATAAAGTTTAGCAAGTTGAGCCGTTTTGCCCCTGGATTGGTCAGCATTGAGGCTGATCGAGTTAAGCGATTTCTCGGTGGCTTGAGGAGTGAGGTGCAACAGTTGATCAGTTCTTATGGGTCAGAGACTTATGCAGGAGTAGTGGAGGCTGCTCTGAAGGTGGAGGCTATTGAGACCGCAAAGAGTAGAGGCCAGCAAATGAGGAAGGACAAGAGAAAGTCTTTGGAGGAGAAGAAACCCCAGATACCCGGTGCTGCTCCGGGAAAGAAGAGCAAAGTGGTGTGCAGCTTCTGTGGCCGGTCAGGCCACCCTGTCGAGAGATGTTTCAAGAAGGTAGTAGCTCAGAGGAAGGAGCAGGTTCATGCAATTCATGGTGCTCCTAGGAGAGATGTCTCCTGTTCTATTTGCAAGCGACCCGGGCATGATGCGGCCTAGTGCTGATCCAAGGATAAAATATGCTTTCAGTGTGGGCAGAAGGGACACATCAAGTCTAGGTGTCCTCAGGTCCAGCCTGCTCTTCATGCAGTTCCACTACATGCATTACCTCCACCTTAGCGTGTGGACAAGGGAAAGGGAAAGCGGAACGTGATCTCTTCCGAGGAGGCTCAAGCTTCGACTCAGGTCATCTCTGGTTAGTTGTCTTTCTAGCCTGAAGGTTTTGTTCTTATTTTACTTGAATGTTTGCAGTATTGTTGTGGTAGTTCCTTAGTTATATATGCTCTTATATGGAAATTTAAGGTGCATAATCGCTGGGCGCGTGTTCTGTTTGACTCCGGCGCTACCCACTCGTTCGTGGCTAGAGCCTTTGTAGAGCGACATCGGTTGACTTTAGATCGAGTTCGGGATACCTTCTATGTCAAGTTCCCCTCTAGTGAATCTGTGTTGTAAGATTTAGGCATGTTAGATTGCCCTGTTTTGTTGGGGGATTTTCTTGGGAAGGCAGACCTGAAGATGATTGATCTGGAGGACTTCGATGTTATTCTGTGCATGGACTGGCTGTCTAGGTATGATGCAGTCATTTAGTGCAAAGGGAAGCGCTTGGACTTCATTAGGGACGACAGTCAGCCCGGAAGCGTGTATGCTGATCTGTGCGAGGATTCTCCTGTCATCTCTGCGGTATGTGCTCAGAAACTTTTTCTTTCGGATTGTTTTTCTTGTTTGGTCTCGGTGGTTGGGACCGCTGTTAGTGTACCGCGCTTGGAGGAGATTCCAGTTGTTCGTGATTTTGCCGATGTTTTTCCGGATGATCTTCCTTGTCTTCCTCCCGAGCGGGATGTGGAGTTGGTGATTGAGTTGGAGCCGGGTACGCGTCCTATTGCTAAGGAGCCGTACCGGATAGCACCTCGTGAGTTAGAGGAGTTGCGAGTTCAGTTGGATGAGCTGTTGGCAAAGGATTTATCAGGCAGAGTTCGTCGCGTTGGGGTGCTCCTGTGCTGTTTGTGAAGAAGTAAGATGGGTCGATGCGGCTTTGCATCGACTATAGGGAGTTGAACAAAGTCACCATTAAGAATAGGTTCCCTCTGACGAGGATCGATGATTTATTTAACCAGTTGCGCGGTAGCACGGTGTTCTCCAAGATCGATCTTTGTTCTGGCTATCATCAGCTCAGGATCTGTGAGGAAGATATTCCATGGACTGCGTTTAGATTGAGGCATGGACACTTTGAGTTCTTGGTGATGTCGTTTGGTTTGACCAACACACCATCAGCCTTCATGGATATGATGAACAGGGTGTTCAAGGATTTCTTAGACAAGTTCGTGGTGGTCTTCATCGATGACGTGTTTGTTTATTCTCGCAGCGCTGAGGAGCATGAGAAGCATCTGCGCTTGGTTCTATCGGAGTTGAGGAATCATCAGTTATTCGCCAAGCTGAGCAAGTGCGAATTTGGGGTCCTAAGGTTTCATTTTTAGGCCACGTGGTGAACAAGGAGGGGATCTCGGTCGACCCAGAAAAGATCGCAGCAGTGATGGATTGGAGTAGGCCGATTACGCCTAAGGAGATCAGGAGCTTCCTAGGGTTGGCTGGCTACTACAGGAGGTTTGTGGAGGGTTTCTCTTCCCTAGCTGCACCTTTGACCAAGCTGACTCAGAAGAACGTGGCTTTTGTTTGGAGCGAGAAGTATGAAGAAGCCTTTCTGGAGTTAAAGAAGAGATTGTGCACTGCTCCCGTTCTGACCCTGCCTACTGAGGGTGTGGATTATGATGTTTACATGGATGCTTCGCATGTAGGTCTGGGATGCGTATTAATGCAGGTTGGAATGGTGATTGCTTATGGGTCAAGGCAACTGAAGACTCATGAGAAGAATTATCCTACGCATGACCTTGAGTTTGCAGCGGTAATCTATGCATTGAAGTTGTGGAGGCATCTACTTTATGGGGCTCAGTGCAAGATCTTCACTGACCATAAGAGCCTGAAGTACGTGTTCACGCAGAAGGAGTTTAATCTGTGCCAGCGACGGTGGCTAGAGTATGTGTTCGATTATGATTTAGAGATCCAGTATCATCCAGGCAAGGCCAATTTTGTGGCCGACGCCCTGAGACGAAAGAGGGGAAAGATCTTTAACCTCTCCGCTGATTGTTTATTGGAGGAGTTCCTCCTTATGGATATATCAGTGGGATGCTGTTGCTTGCAGAGTAGTTTATTAGTGGCAGAGCCGTCTTGGATTTCTTTGACCAGACTACACCAGAAGGACGATCCGGATCTTCTGCACTTATTCACCAGGACCGAGAAGGGGGAGTTGCCAGACTTTGGTATCGATGATGCGGGTACTTTGAAGTACCGCGGCAGATTTTGCATCCCCGCTGTTGGGTACATAAGAGGTATGATTTGCAGAGAGGCTCATGGATCCAGCGTTGCATACCATCCAGGATCTACGAAGATGAATCGTGACTTAAAGCAAATTGCCTGGTGGTATGGCATGAAAGGTGATATAGCCCGATTTGTTGCTGAGTGCCACACTTGCAAGCGTGTGAAGGCCGATCATGGAAGGCCTGGTGGCAATTTGACTTCGTTAGAGATCCCGACTTGGAAGTGGGAAAGTATATCTATGGATTTCACCACGGGCTTACCGAAATCCCTGAGGGGATTTGATTCTGTTTGGGTTATAGTGGATAGACTGACGAAGTGTGCTCACTTCGTGGCATATAAGATTGATTACCCAATGAAGAAGATAACGGAGCTGTACTTGAATGAAGTCATCTGACTGCATGGTGTGCCGGTTAGAATCATTTCTGATCGAGACTCCCGGTTTACTTCTTGTTTTTGGCAGAGTCTACAGGAGGGTTTGGGTACGGATCTGAGGTATTCTACTGCTTACCACCCACAGACCAATGGGCAGACGGAGCGGGTGAACCAGATAGTTTAGGATATGATCCGATGCTATATTTTAGACCATGGTGGAGCGTGGGATGAGCGGCTGTGACTTATGGAATTTGCATACAACAACAGTTATCAGGAGAGCTTGTAGATGGCTCCGTTCGAAGCCTTGTATGGGAGGCGCTGCAGAACTCCGTTGTTTTGGGTTGAGGCTGGTGAGAGGCCTTTGTTGGGTCTTGATGCGCGTGAAGAAATGGAAGTCGCTGTGAAGCTTATTCGAGAGAAGCTTCGTATAGCTCAGGAGAAGTACGATAAGAACGCCAATCGGCGTAGGTCTTCCTTGGAGTTTTCTGTAGGGGACCTTGTATTTCTTAAGGTTTCCCCGATGGTGGGTGTAAAGAGGTTTGGTAAGAATCGAAAATTGGACCCGAGGTATGTGGACCCGTTTAAGATTATGGAGCGGATTGACATGTCAGCTTACAGGTTGGATTTGCCGGCAAACTTCCCAGGTGTTCAAAATGTTTTCCATGTAAGCCAATTGCGGAAATGTGTGCGGCAGCAGTGGCCAAGTCTTGGAAGTTATGCCCCAGTTCGAGCCCAACCTCTCTTTTGTTGAAGTGCCGGTCCGTATTTTGGATACTCAAGAATGGGTGCTGCGAAAGAAGTCCATTCCGATGGTGAAAGTTGTATGGAAGAATCAGGATTTGGAGAGCGCGACTTGGGAGCTAGAGTCGGCCATGAGGAAGGCTTACCCTAATTTGATCGATATGTTTCACTTCTTGTAACTCCTGTTTGTTACTTTTTCCTTCTATAGTAGAAGTGCTGTGCGTAAAGTTTCGGGACGAAACTTTCTTTTAGGGGGAGTGACTGTAATGCCCCCAATTTTTCTACGACTATTTTATTCTCATTTGGCATTACAGTGACGCATTTTCGTGGCTTGTGTCATTTGTGGAGTGTTTTTTAGCTCCTTAGAACTCAGTTGCCTATTTTGTAGCCTATGGGCAAGGTCTCCCTAGCAAGCCGAGTCGTTTTGGGTGACCCGGTGTGGCCTCTTGGGGGATGCTTGTGTTTTGGCTTTAGGTGGGTATAACTCGAGTTCTGTTTGTCGAAAGTTAATTTCGACTTCGTCGATGTGTTCGTAGCATGGGTATTTAGCTACGGTGCGAATTTCGTCGAATTCCGAGGTAGTTCTGTTTTCGTGTCGTTTTGGGTGTGCCATTAGTAAAGACTAATTAGAAACCCTCTTAGTTTAAGTGAACCGGTGGCTTGGGATACGGTTAGGCTGAACAGGAATGGTAAGGCTTATTTATAAAGCTTTACTTGGAGTGGCGGGCCCACTCTTTCCTCCTTCTTCCCGAAACCTATAGCCGCTGCTCCAGTTCGCGGAAAGTAGAGGCGGACACGGTGGGCTGCCCTAGCCTTCGGCCGGCGATTTCGGGAGCTTTCGTGGACGAAATTCATTTCCGAAAGCGGCGTTGGCTTGCTCTCGCTCAGATCTACGTTTCGATGGTAAGAGATTCGATTTTCGTGGAGTTTTAGGAGACTTGGATTTTCGAGTCGTGTGGATTTCTGCCATTTAAGTGCGTGTTGCTTGTTAGGTGCTTTTAGGTGCTACTGCTGCTAGTGCCGAGTGAAGAGGAGGGAAAGTCATCCAAGCTTCGTCGGAAATCGAGGCAAGTGGTATTGTTGCCCTTGCCATTTTTATTTTCTTGCTGAATTGAAAAATCCCGGTTAGCCCAAGGGTAGAGGCCAAGCTGTTCTTTTATCTTGCTGAATTTTAGGGCTTAGTTTCTCCTAATGAGCCCCCCTTCTTTGTACTGTTGGTGCCCAACCCGCCGGCGTAATGCCGCTAATATAATATCCAGATTTAAGTTTGTTGCTGCTTGCGGGTGAAGCCGAGAGAGAGAGAGTAGGAGGGGGGTGCCGGCTGTGTGTCTAGGAAAGAGCCAAATTTGGACTCTCTGTCTGGCCGGCGTTTAGTGTTGTGCACACACTCAAAGCCTTTGCAGGTTTGGCGTTGAGTGAGTCGACCTCACTCAACGCCATTTCCATTTTGGCTTTGAGTGAGGCAAGCTCACTCAACGCGGCGGTTTTTCCGAGAAGCTAAGTACTTTGGAATTTAGTGAGGTGGCTCACTCAACGCCACAGCTTTTTTTGAGGCTAAGTACTTTGGCGTTAAGTGAGTCGACCTCACTCAACGCCATTTCAGTTTTGGCGTTGAGTGAGGTGACCTCACTCAACGCCGAAGCTTTCTGTGCAGCCAAGTACTTTGGCATTGAGTGAGGTGTGCTCACTCAATGCTACAGCCTTTTCTGAGGCTAGTGCTTTGGCGTTGAGTGAGTCAACCTCACTCAACTCCATTTCGGTTATGGCGTTGAGTGAGGTGATCTCACTAAACGCCGTAGGCAAGTTTTCGGCCAAGTCTCGTTGCGTTGAGTGAGTGAACCTCACTCAACGCCATTTCTGCTTTGGCGTTTAGTGAGGTAGACTCACTCAATGCCACAACCCTTCTTTGCGGCCAGAACCTCTGGCGTTGAGTGAAACGACCACACTCAACGCCATTGCCGTTTTTGCGTTGAGTGAGGTCAGCTCACTCAACGCCGCAGATTTGCCTTGTTTGCGGCTAAGTGCCAGGGCATTGAGTGAGCAAACCTCACTCAACGCCATTGCTATTTTTGGCGTTGAGTGAGGTGGACTCACTCAACGCCACAGTATTCTTTTTAGGCTAAGTGGCAGGGCGTTGAGTGAGTGAGCTTCACTCAACGCCATTGCTGTTTTGGCGTTGAGTGAGGCTAGCTCACTCAACGCCACTTTCTCTGATTGTGGTTAAGTACCAGGGCATTGAGTGAGTGTACCTCACTCAACGCCATCGCTGTTTTGGAATTGAGTGAGGCTAGCTCACTCAACGCCAGATTATTCTTGCGGGAGGCATTTAGTGAGTGAACCTCACTCAACGCCATGCCTGTTTTGGCGTTGAGTGAGGCTAACTCACTCAATGCCAGAGTTGTTCTTCTTGAGGGCATTGAGTGAGTGAACCTCACTCAACGCCATGGCTGTTTTGGCGCTGAGTGAGGCTAACTCACTCAATGCCAAGGTCTGGTTAGGCGTTGAGTGGGTCCCACTCAACGCCAAGCCGTGTTGAGTCATTTTAACACTTTTTCCCTACCTCTATTTTTGATCTCGAGTTAATTCCTAGTTTATGTTTTGAGTTTCCTTGTCAGCCATGTTTTTTTTCTTTCCTAAAGGCTGAATCGTGGGTCGTGGTTAGTAGTGGTGGTTTGGAGCTCTTAAGAGGGTTGGTATTGTGTAATTTAGCCAAGGCCACCCTTTTTTCTTTTATCTTTCCACAGGTAAGGGCTGGGCAAGGGGGTGGAAGGTCCCTAGTGCTTTAACATGTAGACCCTTGAGCTTTGTTGGTTTGGAAATGGTGGTTGGGGGACTGAGTTTGCCTCCAACCCGGATCCACGTTGTTTATTTTGCTACTACCATCTCCCATAGTTTAGGGTGTTAGACGTTTCTTCCTTGGTAGATTGCAGCATTTTGTGCTCTTGGTAGCTTAGTAGACTCTGCAGGAGGTAGTTTCTAGGCAGGGTTGATGTTGTTTCCTCGCACCTAGTGCATTTCTTTTTTGTCTTGCCTTGGGGCAGTTGTGACTTTTACTGCTGTGTTTTTTTCCTCTTTTCATTTATCATTAGGTAGACACTTTCGTGCAGTTTTCCTTGTTTTGCTTGCTGAGGTATTTTTTCTTCTTTTGAATGCCTCAGGTTCTGAGCAGTAGCCAGTTTGGTGGCTAAGTTGCTGTGGTGTTGCTGGTGGTTTCTTTGACTTTAGAGATCCTTCGGGATTTGTTTAGTGAGGTAGTTTTCTGCACTTTTCTTACAGACATACATATTTGCCAGTGGGTTCGTGTCAGGTTGTTGGAGCCCACTGGTAGTTTTTACCTTTGTACTAGATATATTACTTTTGCTGCTACCATTTTCTGGAGATAGTCTACTTGCTCTGGGAAGGATTTATGCTAGGTTGCTAGTTACTTTAAAAACTACAATTATTATTATAAGTATAGTACATGATCAGCATGTTTTATAAAACTCAATCACTATTTTCCAAATAATGTAAAAAGATCGTTTTATTATATAATATATATTAAATGTAGAGTCTTGCATAGAATAAGTTGTCCTCTTGGGGCACTTATACACTCCTTTAGGATGTCAAACCTGAATAAAGTATTTTCCGCAGGGTATAAGTATAGTTTTTAAACTGTGGACTAGGTGATCTACCGAGCCGAGGGATACGACCTCTAAAATATAACTGATTTTCTTATCATTAAACTCATGGATTTCTTTCATAAAGTAAAGAAGATGGTTTTTCCTGAGCATCAGTAGTTATCCCCTGCTTGACGTGGCATCATGACGCGTGTTTTCTCATACTCTGATAATTCCTAAATTCGGAGAAAATGCGGGTTGTGACAAATGTGGCCATATTTCTATTGATCAGGAAGGACGCTTTGGTGGGTGACTTTGTGCAGAGGTTTGTTGAGCAGTTCGTCCGATACAATGAGTGCCGAGGACGATAGTGTCCGATCATGATGAACAATTTACGTCTAAGGAATGGAGGTCGGTACAGGCTTATTTTGGGACCCGGTTGACATTTAGTACCACCTTCCACCCACAGACGGATGGACAGACAGCGCACCAATCGGACAATGGAGAATTTGTTACGTCTTTGCATACTGGACCACGGAGAGCCATGGGAGAGACAACTATTATTGATTAAATTCTCATACAAAAATAGCCACCAGTCCATCATAGGCTTGGCCCCTTATGTTGCTTTATACGGGCGGAGATGCATGACTCCTTTATCTTAGATCTAGGATGAGGATCCGAAGGCACTTGGCTTGTAGTACGTCGAGGATACAGATGCTCAGGTGCGGTTGATTCGAGATAGGATGTTGGAGGCCCAGAGAAGACATGCCAAGTATTACGATGCTCGACATCGTAAGGTAGAGTTTCAGGTAGGAGACCTGGTGTTTCTAAAGATACGACTGATGCATGGAGTCTCGCGTGTACGTGGTCGGAAGAAGTTCAGTCCGAGATACATGGTACCTTATAGGATCCTGTAATGGATCGGTCCCTTGGTTTACAGACTGGAGCTGCAGCCAGAGCTAGCGGGTTTGCACGATGTCTTCCACGTATCCTCCCTCAGAAGATCTCTACTTTGACTAGACTAGCAGATTACGACTACAGATGGGCCTATACCCTCTAATCGATCGGTGAACCTGGGGCCGATCCGGATAGACGATATTAGGATACGGGTCTTACGATATAAGAAGGTTTTGCTGGTCAAGGTCTTGTGGAGGAATCATGGACAATAGGAGCACACGTGGGAGCCACAGGACTTGATGCAACAAAAGTACCCGGAACTTTTCATGTCAGGTATCCCCTTTAACCTCTCGGGATGTTACATTTTACTTATCGTACTTGACACCCCGTAGGCCTAACCTGAATTTTTAGGATGAAATTTTTATTTTTATGTATTGGGATTGATTAATCTGCAAGAACTACCTCCCTCTGATACCAGTTTGAAAGACCCCATTTTTTCTTTTAAACCAACAGGGTCTTATGCCCAGAACCGCCGCTTTGCGGTGACACCAACATGCCTGGGAAGGTCGTCATTACAAAGTGAAGATCCTAATGGCCATACCGATCGCAGAAGAGAGGAGTAAAAGTATAAATACATAAGTAAAATGAAACTCAATGCTGGTCCACCAGAAATCACATGAATATAAATAAATCTCCACGAAGGGAGAGTCCACAGAAATTATAAAGCAAAGTACTAAAGAGGGCTCATGCCCGATACATCATGATCCTCACTATAAGTCACTCAACATGAAAGCAAATCTATAGTAACTACTGATGATCGGGACTCATTGTCCCTGCTGCCTGAACTCCAGTGCTAGACTGTCCCGTTTCCAAGCGCACCGACCTCTAGGGCTGTATCTCTTGGTTTGGCTCCACGATCCCCTAAAATGAATTGGTCAACGACCGTTAGTTTAAAAGACTATGTCTTATCATCCCCCACCCCTCCCCTATGGCTCCTAGGCACCGAGCGGGGAGAAGGAAAAGAGAAGGTAATGAAGGTGGAGAGTAACAAAAGTAAACAGGTGGCGGCGGAACTAGTCTATCTTGAGTTCATAAACAGAGCAAGTATAAGCAAGTAATAGTAGCTATGTAGTATGAGTAGACACACGATCAAGGTGAGCAAGTAAAGTACAAGAAGGTAGCTAAGTAAGTAACCATGACCTATAGAAATGCCCATGCAAACCTATAGACCAAGGGGTCGTTTCGTAAGGTCTATTATATAAAAAGTACCATACCAATTTATACAATATGTGTCAAGAGTTATATGAAATGACTATTCTATGTCATGTAGGTATGCTATAATTAGAACAAGCAAGTGCAACTCACACACCCGACTTTGTGCACACAGACCTTTAGTCCCCCCTTTATGGAGCCTAACCTCCTAGGATACCAATTTAGTGGCAAACGGAAGTGGTGGGTTGGGCCTCGGCCACCTTTAAATCGGTATCAGCACTACCAGTCAGACCTATCATATGCCTCAACGCTGGTTCATTAAGCGGAGCTCCTGCATACTCTTGCCAGTTAGCACACTAGAATTCATTTGGCTAAGTGTTATAGCACACCTGTCGAGTCAATGTATTGGTGTCGATGCGATGACTCTCCAATACCGAAGACCCACCACCTTATATCTTATGCACATGCAACATTAATATATTTTTCGCCGAGCCAAAGATCCCCGGACTATTCCGTCCGTCACAAATATCTATCAAGCCATCGACTCGCCAGGCTAACCTGCCCATCACCAAAACCACCAAGCCTACCGCTCGTGAGACCAAACCTAACTCCCACAACATCGGGGAGTGTGAGTGTAAGTGTAATCCTAGAGTATTTCTAATTTCTTTTGTAATCCATTAGACTTACGGCGTACGTTAACCTCAGACTGCCCAAGGCATTCTCGGTGAAGGGCTCTCACAGTGCACTAGGAACTATGATAGTAGCTGAAGCCCATCGTTCCCTTTCGCGAGGCACTTACTATTATTGGTTATTACCCAATTCTCGATCCCTTTTAATGTTATACTAGATCTAACCCTAGTGTATTTTGACTCTTTCTCTCTCCATAGGAAAGACGATCTTTCGTCACTCCCGATCACCTCTTAATACCAGCCAACCCAACACTCACCTCATCATGACTCCTAATGAAGCTCTCTTTTTCATTTTCACTGTACCAAGATCCGTAAACTATTAACCCCATCTCCCTATGTCCATTCCATATGTTATCACAATTTTCGTAGTTTTACTAAATGCAGTCCAACCAAAGCTAGATAATGTACATGACAGGTGGTACTCCAAATTTTCATCCAAAAGCCCTAAGATAATTATTGTGGGTCTATCATGACGTATTTAGCCTAAATCAAGAAAGTTGTAATTTTCCTAATTAATTTGGCATTTATTAGATTTTCCAAAAAAGTTAGGCCATGGGTAATTTTGAACATGATGTACTAGATTTTCTTAAGTTATGGCCACCCAAATATTATGAACTCTAGGATAAAAAAATATCAGTGGATACTAAATTTCACAGATTTTTATAAATGTAATAACCTCTAAATAATTTATTCAAGATAATTCAAATAATCAGAGTTAATGAAGAGAGTACTATAAATAATAGTCCAAGAATTATATAAAAATTACCGCAGCCTTATAATGATCATAAAAACTACTAACTAAGTTTCATGCAATTCCAAGGTCAGTGAGCCAAGTATAAAAAGACTTCAAATAATTCCATCAAAGTGCACTTGTGAAGGAACATTCTCATAAACTCATCAAAATGATATGTAATAATTTTCTAGGCTTTAGTATGCCCCAAAATATTCTATGGCCATGTAACACAATTTTCCAGCAAGATATAATATTTATTATCTATTTATCAAAATATGGTGAACTAGTTCACTTTACACATGAAGTACTAAGAGGAAATGCCTAAATAGTCCAAATAATTACCAAGTGCCTTTAAATGATATTTAATTAACCTTGCCAGAGTTTCAAATCATTCAAATTTAATCTAACCATGGTTACTTCAAAATCATCACATGGGGCAAGATGAAGGTTATAACTACAAGTATGGGCTACTATTTTCTAAAAATCCTATAATAAATTTCAGAGGTCAATAACACTATAAAATTACTCCTACCAAATTCTCATGAAGATTCAAGATCAAATGATCCTTCAATATTTTCATAATAGGTATATTTCTAAACTATCCCTAATTGGTTTAAGTTGTGTGCCTAAGTGTAAATTTCACCAAATTCCTTCCTAGGGCATTTCACCACCCTAAGATCATATGGACTAAACACCAAGTCCATACATGGACATATCACATCATGTCCTTGACAAACCCCCAAAGTTCCAACCTTAGTGTCTGAACTAGGGTCGTAGGATAAATCCACCCTAATCCACCCTAAACTCCATGTGAGGGCGTTTAAACTAACTATGGGGCTTTGGCCAAAGTCCCAACACCTTTGTGTGAGAATTGTCACCTCCATGCCCCAAGCTCTCTCTGGCCCTAATTAACCCTTAAAGGGCCACTCTTTGGTCTCACTAAAACCTATTCAATCCAGACCAAATTGGGATGATACTTTTATCATAGTCATTCCATGAACCTAAGAGTCATACACCAAAATTTTGGTGGGTTTAGAGGTCATTAGACACCTTAAATAATTCATACATGGATTAATAAATTTCTATAAAAACTTTAGGAAACTGTTTTCCAAAAATTCTCATTTTATTTATGTTATTGTTCTAGATATGAATGGATCATGCTCCAAATTTTATGACATTTGGAGGTCAGGATTGATGGGGGAACCCCAAACCATCTCTAATCAAATCTAGGTATAGACCTCACCAAAATGAGTGTTATGGTCTGACCTAAACTTCAAAATGGTTCAAACCAATTTTAAAATAAACTAGACCCATGGGGCTACCAATTGCATGTTGACCAATATTTCTGAATAGGCCTCTAGGTATTTTTAATTTAAATTCCAAGGAAGGTTATATTATGTGGCAGAAAATACGTAAAATAAAATTTAATATATTAGATCTAGCACAGATCTTAAAGCAAATCAAGTGGCTCCTGGCTTTCTTCTTCCTCCAGCCAATGACTGTGATCAGCCTGACCTGGAGCACCTTCCATGTCCCTTTGCCTGCCACCCAACCACCTCTCTGGCCAGCCACCACCGCCACCACCTCTGTTGAGGTGGGGCTATCGCCAGGCGATGGCACGACCGCTAGAGGGGCGGTTTTCGACGAACCCGACACTTCATTTTTGTAGAAAAACCACTGGAAAAGTTCCACTGGATCGTGCTCAATTGAGCCTGATTCTCATCTCTAATGAATCCTATGATCTAGCCCACGAAGGAGTAGAGGAGGACCTTGTTTGCGGCTTGAATGCGAGTGCTTTGCCTCCGCACCATTTCCGGTAACTGAGCTTTTCGATTCTCTGCAACTGTACAACAATGGGCTTCAATTTCTTCAGGGGAAGAGTGGAAACGGCTCCTCTGTGCCCTGTGAAGCTTTTAAAATAACCAATTGGGGAAGGAGGAGGGTAATTCTTTAATGGCCATAAAGGGGCTTTTTCGGTTATGTGGGATCACTTCACCGCGTCACTGTAAGGGCATGGAAAGTCCCTTGATTTCCTCTAATTAATGAGGGGAGATGAATCTCCTTCGGCTGGGAGAGAGACGGGGGGTCAAGGGAATTCAAACACCATGAATGGCCACTTCCTCTCTCTCAATTTAATTGGAATTAGGGTTAAACCGTCTGCCACGTGGCAACCTACTACTGGACCGCTTATTATTGTATTAAATAAGTCCTATTGAAAGGACCGAGGCCAATGAAGTCATTTTTGCGCAATTCTCGAAAACCTGGTTTAGTCTGTTAATAAGAACAACAAACTGGGCCGAGAATTCCTCTAAGGCAAAAGCGTTGAGTGCAGTCAACACACTCAACGCCTATAGTAGTCAAAAATTCCAAGTCTAAAAGCATTGAGTGCGTTGATACCACTCAACGCCGCGTTGAGTCAAGCCACCACATTCAATGCCTAAATCAGTCTGAACTATTTCTAAGAAAAATGGCATTGAGTGGGCTTTACTCTCTCAACGCCAATCCGTCTATGTCATTGTGTCATGACATAACACTCAATTCCTTAATCGGTTAGAAATCTTTATAAATATAATGGCGTTGAGTGAGCTCAACTCACTCAACGCCAATCAGTCTATGGCAATGAGTGCACTTAACGCACTCAATGCCCCGAGCAAAAAAAACTTCCAAGTATAATGACGTTGAGTGAGATCAACTTATTCAACGCCAAACAATCTATGGCATTGAGTGCGCTGAATGCACTCAATGCCTCGAGCCAGAATCTTCCTAAGTAAAATGGCATTGAGTGTACTCAACGCACTCAATGCCAATAGGCCAATGGCATTGAGTGCACTCGACGCACTCAACTCCCCGAGCCCAGTTTGATGAAGTCTGAACCCATCTCGATGAATTTGCTCCATTCGTCGAACTCTGCGTGACGAATTTGCTCCATTCGTCAAACTCCTCCCGATGAATTTGTTCCATTCGTCGAACTCCGCTCGATGAATTTGCTCCATTCGTCGAACTCCGTTCGACGAATATGCCCCGTGATGAAACCTAAACCTAGTTCAGCATCCTGCTCCATTCATCGAACTCCGTTCGACGAAAATGCTCCTAATTCTAGAGAGGCTCAATTCGACTTCCTCTGCTTGAAGAACATGCTCCATTTGACGAATTATTTGTTGAGTTCGACAAATATGCTCTGTTTGACGAATTCTTTACTGTGTTCGACGAATCCACTACATTCGACAAATTTCTTGCTGAGTTCAAAAAAACCAACCGGTCATATAATTTCTAAATATTTAATAAGTAAGACTTACTATTTATAGCATAAGATGTTTCACACCCTAATTCCCTTGTTCCGCCAAACCCTTTAGTGCTTCCCAGGATTGTGTCATGATCTAGTCATGGCAAGACCATCCTAGGGGTCTAGAAGTCTGAGGGTTGTTACACCTACGAGGCTTCCACTTCCAAGTGTGTGGCCCCTGCTAGACCTCCCACTCAAAAAGGTAAAGCAGGATTATAAGAGAAGGTACAACAGGTTTGACTGTTTGTGTAGTGGGAAGATTGGTCACTTCGCCGTAGATTACTGGTTTCATTCGGTAAAGCTTGAAACTCCACAAATTAACAGTGCGAGCCCGACCACTGACAACGTTAATGTTCGAAATGGTGTTAAACTAACAAGGAACCATGGACCCAAGTCTCTTTGGGTTCCTATGGTAAAATGATTTATGTTTTAAGGTATGTCCAAAGGCCAACAAAACTCCAATCTGGTGTTTGGACAGTGGATACTCTCGGCATATGACCAGGACTAGAAGACTTTTGCGAGAATTTACCCCAATTGAAGACGGACCAAAAGTTATCTTTGGAGGGTCTGACAGAGGAATAACTAAAGGCTATGGTATGATTTCCAACGACATAGTCTCTTTCATAGACGTGGCCTATGTTGAAGGATTACATTATAATCTGATAAGCATAAGTTAATTATGTGACAAAGGCTATATCATTGAGTTCTAAAAGCACAAGTGTCAGATAAAATCATCTGCAAATTTGAAGATGATCTTAACCGGCACTCGGACTAGAAATATTTAATGTTTAAATTTTCTATGTTTAGAAAATTCTACACTAGCGTGCTTTTTAGCAAAAGATAGTGCGTCTCTTTGTGACCAATAACTTAAAATATTAACATATATAAATTTCAAAACTATAAATATGTTATTTTCTCACAACTTAGTACATGATGCCCCCATCATTAAGTGCCTAAAGAGAGTCCACGTCCTGCATTCCAGATGGGTAAGCAAACAAGGGCTACCTTTAAGGGCATTTTTGAAAAAGATTCCTCTAGGAGTTTGTATTTACTTCATATAGACTTATTCATTCCTATGCCAATTCATATTTTAGGAGGCAAATTTTATTTGCTGGTCATTGTTGATGAATACTCTCATTTTACTTGGGTGTTCTTTCTGAAACACAGCCATCCACCTTTGATTTTTTCACCAATTTTGTTCTACAAATTCAGAACTAATTAAACTGCTAAGTAGTCAAAATCAGAAGTGATCACGGATCATAATTTGAGTATAGTGCCATGACAGAATTCAGTGGAAGTCAAGGTATCTTTCATGAGTTTTCCTCCCCGCATACTCCACAAAAATCGAGTTGCCTAAAGAAGGAATAGAACCCTCATTGAAGCATGTACGACTATGTTGAATAATGCTTCACTACTAGAGTACTTCTGGGCCAAAGAAGTCAACACATCTTGTCACGTGCAAAAAAGAGCACTAATCAACAAAAACCATCGTATGAATCCGGATGAACTATTGAAAGGCAAAAAATCGGCTGTGTCATACTTTCAGATCTTTGACAGTAAATGCTTCGTACTTAACAATGGGAAGTACTATCGCAC
This sequence comes from Platanthera zijinensis, assembly GCA_039513925.1. Classification (NCBI taxonomy): domain Eukaryota; kingdom Viridiplantae; phylum Streptophyta; class Magnoliopsida; order Asparagales; family Orchidaceae; genus Platanthera; species Platanthera zijinensis. Next base: position 84,807,175 of record CM077092.1, read on the forward strand.
GAAGTTTAATAAAAAAGGTTTTGAAGGTATTTTGGTAGGTTATAGTAGCCATAGTAAGTCATATAGAATTTTTAATAAGAAAACCCTAGTGGTGGAAGAGTCTATCAATATTGTATTTGATGAGACAAGCATGCTTCATAGCGTCTCGTCTAGTGTTGTTGGTGTAGATGTAGGTACCATGTTAAAGGATCTAATCATGGAAGAAGTGATCAAGGAAGATGCTCCAAGCTTAGTCAAGGTCGTTGATCCAAGTATGGTGAATGAAGAATGACTAGATGAAGGACAACCTCAACCTGCAAGAGTTGTTATAAACGTAGTAGAACCTGCTGGTGGGAGAGGAAGAAATCTTGTATTTAGACACCTGAGAGATCACCCAATTGATCTGATCATTGGAGAGTTAGGTGACACTGTCAGAACCAGAAGAGGTACTGCTAATGAAGTTCTACATCTTAGTTTTCTATCTAAGGTTAAGCCAAAGAAGTTTTAAGAAGCAAACAAGGATGCCTCTTCAATAATAACCATGCAAGAGGAGTTCAATCAGTTTGAAAGATGCAAGGTTTGGGAGTAGGTTCCTAGGCCCAAAGGACAGAACGTGATCAGTACAAAATGAGTATTTAGAAACAAGCTGGACGAGAATAGAGCCATTATAAAGAATAAAGCCACAAGGCTTGTAGCACAAGGATACAGATAAGAAGAAGGGATCAACATCAATCAGATATTTGCTCCGATGGCCAGACTCGAAGCAATCAGGTTATTTCTTGCGTATGCTGCCCTCAAAGGCTTCAAGGTCTATCAAATGGATGTAATGTCATCATTCCTCAAAGGGAATCTAGAAGAGGAAGTATAAGTAGCATAACCCCCAGGTTTTGTCAACTCTACTTTACCTAACTATGTCTATTTTCTTAACAAAACCCTTTATGGTTTAAAATATGCTCCTCAATCTTAGTACAAGACGCTCTCTATCTTTCTTCTTGAGAAAAAGTTCATAAGAGGAAATATAGATAAGATATTATTTCGTAGTGAAGTAAAAGGTAAGATTAGGCTAGTGTAAATCCATGTCGACGATATTATTTTTGGCTCTACGGAAGACAACCTTTGCAAGAAGTTTTCTAAACTTATGCAAGGGAAGTTTGAAATGAGCAGTATGTGAGAGCTGAAGTATTTCTTAGGACTTAAGGTGAAGCAATCTAAATATGGAAATTTCATCTCCCAGACGAAGTTCACCAAATAGTTACTTAAGAAATTTGGAATGGAGAACACAACCTCAATGAGGACTCCAATGCGCTCAACTATGTCTCTGTACATGGATGAGAAAGGAATACCTTTTAACGAAACAAAGTATAGAAGCATAATTGGATCCTTGCTCTATCTTATGGCTAGTAGACCAGACATAATGTTTTCAACATTAGTGTGTGCTAGATTTCAGGTGAACTCTAAGGAATCTCATTACGTTGCTGCAAAGTGAATTTTAAGATTCCCTAAGGGTACACCAAATCTTGGCTTATGGTACCCAAGAAGTAATGATGTCGAGCCAATTGTATTTTCAGATGCAGATTTTGCAGACATTAGGGATGATAGGAAAAGCACTTTTGGGACGTACCAATTCCTCAGAATAAGGCTTATTTCATGGAGCCGCAAGAAGTATAATTTTGTGGCAACTTCTACTACCGGGTATGAGTACATCTCTGCTTGTAGCTGTTGTGCACAATTTCTTTAGAACAATAATCAACTCGACGATTACAACCAAAAATTCAAGAAGATTCCAATGGTTTGTGACTCCTCCAGTGCGATAACGAACGCAAATAATCAAGTATCTCATAGCTGGACAAAGCACATCAAAGTAAGATATAACTTCATTCAGGAGCATGTGGAGAACAAGGACATCGCTCTAGCTATGTCTCGATGGATAAGCAAGTCACAGACATATTCGAGGCCAAATTCTCATTTTTCAAAACAAAACTGAGCATGCTGAACAAGGACTCGTGAAGATGGTTAAGAAGATAGGAATTCTCTCAGGAAGTGCTTCACTAAGAAAAGAAATTTGTCCAAGGATAAATCGTCGGATATCATTCATCAGATCTCGAAGATTCATCTATTAATCAAGACGAAACTCGATGATTCAGCTCTGCTTCTAGCGAATCTCGCCGAATTGGACTTATGTCAATATTTTTTCTTTTCTTATATTGTATCCAAATAGAAGACAACTGTCAAGTACGCGCATTTCCCTCTTAAAACTTTAAATAAAAATATATATATATATATATATATATACATATAAGTAGTTCTAAGGGAAAAGAATAACTATTTCGTCGATAGAAGCCTCCCGTCTCCGCTGATTCATTCCCGACGATTCATCTTTCGCAAACAGTTCGTCATCGTCTTCCCCGATGATTCGATTTCGCGCAAGCCATTCCAGCAAATTTGTCAGGTACAACAGATTTTCTAGGTTTCCAGAGATCTTCCCGTCTCCAACTAGTTCGATTTCAGTTGCGGCATACAATTCATCCAGAGTTTGATTTCTTCTCTATTTCCATGGCTCCTCGAAGCACAAGTGATTTACTAGGTGGTGGAGAATTGGTTCGTACAGGGTTTGCTTCAGCCTTAGACGAAATCAGAAATGTGATTCTAATGTTGTAGACAGTCGGCCTCTCTTTTGTCCTCGAACACCCATTCAAGTAATTGGATAAAGATGTCCTTAAATTCTTTCAGAATGCAAAGCTTCGACGTGAAGATACTGTAATCTAGAGCAGATTCGTCAGATCATGGTTAAGTTTAAGGCCTCTCTCCTCACCTGGCTCTTGCGACTTCTATCTTGTGACGAAGCCGATCACCTCGAAGAGGAGGACTTTACCATATTTATGTTGTCCTGTGGATTTCCCCAAGGTACCAAAGCTGTTAAAAGGAAAGGCTTGAACAAGGAAGGCAAGCTACTGTTAGCTATTATTGGCAAAGTACTGCTATGTAAAACTGGTTCCCTTGACTACCTCTCTTCAGAGATGTTCAAGATTCTTGTGGAGATCATTTATCGGAAGAGAATGGATTGGGGGTGCTGTGTTGTTTGCAAAGATCAAAGTTAGTCTTCGCTCTCCAAACTTTGGAAGGATTCTAAGTTTGTACTTGAATTAGATGGACAAAGATACGTTTAACATGCCCAAATGAGTACTATCCACCATATGAAGATAATCGACTCATCCATATAATCGAGGTGGAATAGGACGATTCAGAGGATACGGGGAGATAGAGACTTGCCCGAGGTAGAGGAAGAGGAAGTACTAGAGGAAAAGAATCCTACTTCCACCCCAATGAGATTCTTGATAGACTGAGTGCAGGAATTGAGGGGGAGCCTGCTGAGACACAAGTGGCCACTGAGATAATGCCCTTGAGTGTTCCCAGTGCTGTAGAGAGAGATGCTCCAACTAGATTTGAGCCAGAGACACTAGCTCGAGTTGTAGTGGTTTCAGTTTTAGTTCGAGTTACTGCAGTTGCAGAGACAATTGATATTCTTAGAGAGGTTACAGAAATTGCTCATGCTGCTATTGATGAGTTAGTGCCTGATGAGGCTGAGAATGAGATAGTAGCTAAAGATATTCTAATTGCTACTGATCTTGAGGATGTTCCTTCTACTACTGATATTTTTTAAAAGTGGAAGCGATAGATCTAACTTTACTCTAGAGGGAGGTGAAAATAGTATATTTAAATACTTTAATTTATTTTTATAGAAGTTTAAAAATTACTAATATATATATAGAAAAAATAGACAACACACAAATAGAAAGTAACAATCACAGACAACAGAAGGATTTTATAGTAGTTCTCCAAAAAAATCTGGGTACGTCTACTCTTCTACTACCCTAGTAGGAATCCACTACAGGTTTTTGCTCAGGTGCCCTATCACCAGAAGATCTATTTTCTGAGAGAAATCTAGCAACCCTTTGGGCTTTTGACCAGGTACCCAAAAACCAAACTTATGTCTTTTGATCAGGTGACTTATGAACCAAGTGTTAACTTTTGAAGGGAGTTAGAAACCTGTACACAGTTTAAGAATAAACTAAAAGAGTTAGATGTTGTATTTTATGGCAAGTATCTCTGAGAAGACTTAGTGGATGACATTGTAAAAAGCTCCCCCTGAATTGAATGTAGATTGTGTTCAAGAGAGTAGACTTTTTCTTCAGGGTGTAGGCCTTCTTGTATGCTTTTACTCTCCAATAGAAGTATCTGACAGAAGGATGTCTCTCAGATTGAAGATATGTCACTGGAAGAGTCTGAAGCAGAATATCTGTATATCTATCTGTATGCATATCTATCTGTTTGTATATCTATATATGTGTATATGTATATCTATATATCTCGTGAAGTAGCAATCTTCTGTATATATAGACTGTCGGGGCAGAATTCAAACATTGTGTCTATTTGAAATAATTGATTCTTGAAAAGTTTTAAGAATCCTTTGAGATTTGTAACGGTCTTGGAATTAATTAGATTTAAATCCTCTGTGATAAATCTATATTTAATGCTACCTTAAACGGCTATATTCTTACATTATTTAACATTAAATCTCAGAGTTTTAACTAACAGTTATCAAGCATTTGAAATCATTCTGCCTTCTATAATATAGAAACTATCTGATCGTCGAACTTAGCAAGGATTTTGTAAAGCTGAGCTTGGATTTTGTCGAGCTTTGTTTTTACAAACTGAGCTTTTACTTTTATCGAGCTGAGCTCTGAGTTCGTCGAACTGAGCTCTGAGTTCGTCGAACTGAGATCAGAGTTGAGGTCTTAGTTAGTCGAACTGAGTTTAGAGTTCATCGAATTGAGAATCTCTTGAATACCTTGTGGAACAACTCTGGAAATAAAATATAACCCTAGTCTATACAAGTTGGGTCAAAATAAAAATTCTAATCAAATGAATAGCAATCCAAGCCTAAATTAGTAATAAGGAGTTCTAACAATCTCCCCGTATTTGGGTGAGGATACTATCAAATAAGAAAAACACAAAGCATAAATTATTATCTGGCAGAAATTTCCAACAGATATAAAAATTTTGGGGAAGTTATAACAATAAGCTTCAAACCATAATTAAAGTTAGGAATCCTTCTGAAATTCATTAGATGGAGTATCTGAAGAAGACTTAGTAAAAATCAGTTATCTTGTTGGATCTTCAGACTCCCTTTTGCTTAGCTTTAGATCTTGAGAACTAATAATCTTTTGGGAAGAGACTGTAGAAACAATAGCTTCTAGATGCAAGCTTATATATTCATCAACATTGAACAAGCTTTTCTTTTGATATTTGTCCAATTCCTATTGTCTATAAGAAGACATAGTAGTAAATTGGGAGGTATCCTTACCTTCAGTTCTTGCCTTCTTTATCTGAGAAAGTGCAACTTGTTCCTTGAAACTAGCCATTCCCTACGAGGATCTAACTCTGGTTAAATCACAAGAGAGGCTGGCCTATCTTGGCTAGAATATTGCGGACTGTTCTATCTAACATAAGTCTCAAACCATGTAGGACTGTCTGGCCTTATAGGTTTGTATTGCCTGAACTGAGTTGTTCTAGAATAGTGAGAGATAGGCCTCCGGGAAGAAGGTGAAATACCTATAGATTCTCCTGCTGGAGGAGGAGGAGGAGGACTTATCCAACTCTGAATGTGAATGAAACCTTTTCATTTTCTTTCTTCTTTTCTGCTCATTCTTAGATTACCTCATCCAATTTGTATGGTCTGGAGTAAGGGTTATCCCATGCAAAATATAGTAAGGGATATCAGTAGTAGAAGAATGTTGAGGAGCAACCTTGGCTTGAGCCTTTTTCCTGGTTTTCCTTTTCTTAGAAATAGTGTCTTATGATTCATCAGAATCTATATGATCATAAGACTGCTCCTCTGCCTGTTCATATAATTCATCAATTTGTTTAACTATTTTATCTACCTCTTCCATAACTTCATTAAACAGATAATCAAAATTAGGCATGGGCGATTCATCCCATTTAGGAGGGGAATAAGCTTGCTCAGAAATATTCATTATCTCATCAATCATAATAGTCTGTGGGAGTGTGAAAGAAAAGGGAGAGTAAGATCTGATTAACTCTAGATGGGGGGGGGGGGGTGAATAGAGTCTATTAAAAAAATTCCTTTGTAACTTTTTTACAAATATAAAGTTATGTGATAAAATAGGTGATATAGTAATAGCTAAGAGATGTTAACATGAACAAAGGAAAGCTACACTAAGCATCCACTGCACAAGACAAAAAGGAAACATCGAAGACATAGACAACATATGAATATTATAGTGGTTCCCCAACTGGATACATCCACTCTTCTACCACCCTGGTAGGAATCCACTACAGGTTTTGATCAAGTGACTGCCACCACAATATCTATTTATAGGGAGATATTACAACCCTTTGAGCTTTTGATTAGGTGCCCAAAAATCAAACACAAGTCTTTTGGAATGTGACTTCAGAACCAGGCTAACTTTTGAAGGGAGTTAAACCCTGTACAGTGGGGTGGGAAAGAAAGTGATGTTAGTCTTCTCTTTTCTCAAAAACAATTTGAGAAGACTTTGTGTGGATTCCAGATCTTGTCAAAGCTCCCCCGGAGATGTAGAGTTGTTCAGGATTGAGAAGCTTTGTTCAGGAGTGTGTAGGTCTTCAGCTTGTGAAAAGCAGATCCAGGAACTTTAGATGGATGGATCTTTATTATCTCAACAAATTTCTGGATAGAGAAGATGAAGAAGACTTTTGATCAGTTTGTGTTGTTCTTCTTCTATTTTCTTGAGAGAAAAGTGAGAGATGAAGATTGAGAGCTGCTATGAAATTTACTGCTCTTGCTAAGAATATCTCTCTGTAATTTTTCTGCTCTGAAAGAAATGTGTATTTGTTCTCAGTCTCTGTCCCTTTTCAAAAATGTTCTCTCTGTATTCTCTACGACAACCAATCTTCCTTAGAAATTTGAATAACTGCAATTAATGCCTTGCTGGAAAACTTGGAAGGAAAACGGCTAACAAATATATCATTATTCGTTTCCTTAACTGTCCCGAGAAATATGTCAAATAAATCCTCTAATGAATACCATAATCAATGCTGCCAGGAATTACTATATTCATAGAGAATATAAGCATTGATTACTCAGGGAATTTATGACTTAAAATAATAATAAAGAGGGAACAATTAAGGAAAGAACAAGGAACAGACAGCTTACAGAATTCGTCGACAAAAGAACAGATTTATTCGACCTACACTAAGAGAACGTCGACCTAAGAAATCCTGTTCATCGACCTAAGCTCTACAAGCAAACATTGAATACAAATAACTGATTCTACACTCCAAGAATGTTGACCTGAGAATCTATTCTACATTCAAAGATCGTCGACCACAAAACTGGAACAAATAGAATTAGTCGAGCTGAGAACCTGTCTGGGAGAAAATGTCGACCACAGAATATATCCTTCTGATGAATATCATCGACCTGAGCTCTAAGTTCGTCGAGCTAAGTTCGACGAACGTCGAACTAATTTACAAACAACTGAAAAACTTCTAAGTCTTGAATATGAAGTCCACATCAGGCAGGTCCATGAAGTTTGACACTTGGGGGACTGGACTAAGACCTAGAAAGAAAAACAGTGACCCTAACTATACATCATGGGTCAACATAACCTAAGAAGTGAACCTAGCCCAAATCAAAATTGGGGTTCCAACAATCTCCCCCTGTTTGGGTGAGGTTACATCAAAAAATAATAAAAAAAAAGCATAGCACAAAATATAGAGCTGATAGAATGAAAAAGCTATCAGCAAAAGATTAAAGCTATGGTACTTATATTGTTCAAAACTGAAAACCGATAGTAGAGAAAAATATTAAGAGTCTTCAGGAGGGGCAGAAGATTTTGCAAAAAGGATTGTCCTGTTAGGATCAATTGCTTCTCTGACAGTCATCTTCATGTCTGCATCACCAAGAGTCTTTTGAGCAACTGCCCTTGGAACAACAACTTCAAGATGGAGATGCATGTATTCATCTGCATTGAAAAGCTTCCCCACCTGATATTTCTCATGCTCTTTCTTCCTATAGGAATATATAGTAGAGAATTGGGAAGTATCCTTACCTTCCTCTCTTGCTTTCCTGATCTGAGATAGAACAACCAACTCATTTAACCTATCCATCTTTGTATTAGGATCCATTTCAGGATCATTGGCTTTAATAGGAGGGCTTTCAGGACTATTGTCTCTTTTCAGAGATGAGGAGGTTCTGTGAGGGCTTGGATGCTTGGAAAGAGTAGGAGCATGGCTTCTGGAAGAGTGATGATGTTGCTGTAGGAGATATTTGCTTCTAGAAGATTGATGGGGTCTGCCTGGCTTATGATAGGTTTTAGTAACTGATGAGGATCTCTGTCTAACATTTCCAGTTACACAAAGCAGCTGGAGGAGGAGGAGGAGGTGGATCTTTCCTGAATTTCTTCACTGGAGTGGATCCAGAATTCTTCTTCTTCTTCTGTGCTTTAGCTTGATTTCTAGATAGCATCATCCACGGAGGAGTTTTTGGAGTGAGAGGAATGTTTCGCAGAATGTAATATGTAACATCATTATCAGGATTGGGCTTGGGAGCAGCCTTTGCTGGAGCTTCCTCTTCTTTGATTTGGATCTCTTGGCATTGTCAGATTCAGAAACATCAGAATCATCAACTGGGTCATCTTCAGAAGAACTTTGTAGATTGTCATATAAAGCATTAATTTCTTCTATTGTTTCCTGTGAAATTTGCTTGTCTGCTTGAAGAGGAGGTGGAGATAGAACATCTTGAGGTGGGACAACAATCTCTGAAAGCATCTGTGTCTTTATTAGTTAGAAGAAAATCATTTATCTCAGGATCTTTTTGCATTTATTCAAACTCTAGTGCAATATCCTGTGCAATTAAATCATCTAGATTTAGTGTAGGACTATCATCCATAACATAAGTTGGGCCAACAGGTTCCACAACTATGATTGTAACAAAGCTTGCCTGAATGGCCTGAAGAGTTTCTGTACTAACTGGAGCTGTATAGCAAATAATGACTGCACAACACTTGGGAGAAACAAATAAAAGAATGTTCCTACATAAGAGATCAAAAGAATCTAGAATTGACTTCAGTTTAATTGCTAAAGAAATGGAACAGTCTGCAGAAGGAATATCCAAAGAAGGAACTAAATCAACTGTCTAAGAATCAGTGTCCAAAAATTCTGTGAGATCTGCATCTGGTATCTCAATATCAACAAAACCTATCTCTGCTACTGTTATTGCTGTGTTGGAGCTACTTCTTCATGAAGTATCTCACCCTGCCTAGGTTCAGTAAGCACTGGAGCCAGACCCCTGACTGAAGGAGGGACGGGGAAGGCAGAAATTTGAGCAGTAAGAGATGAAATAGAAGAAGCAAGAGGTGAATTAGCCTCTGCTATGAGTTATTGTAAGAGAGGTATGATGGATTGCAGAATGGATGAAATGGAGGGTGAAACTATGTTCATGACTGGTGTTTTAATAGAGATAGATGGATTGAGGTTGGATAATGATGGATGGAAGGATGTGGAGTCTGGCATTTGCTCATCTGGTGAAGATGTGGAATAAAAGGGTGATGATAGTAGATTGAATGATGGTAAAGATGACAAATTGAGAAGGGGGATGTCAGTAAGTTGTAATGGAGGAGGGGATAGAGGAAGAGTAGCATGCTCTAGTGTTGTAGCATGTACTGGAGATTGAACAGGTGAAGGTTGATGTTGAGGAGATTGATGTGGTGAAGGTTGATGGTCTGGAGAAAGGGCTGGTGAGGAAATATGAATTGGAGAAACAGGAGGTGTATGTTGATGTTCTTGCGATGTGGAAGAAGGCTAGAGGGTTATTGAGGTAGTTTGAATAAGAGGAGGTGGAGGGGGAATGGAAACAACCTCAGCAGGGTGGGGAGTGGCTGGATCAGCCCTTGTACTCTCAGAAGGTCTGGAAGAGGAAGCCTTGCATGGCTTAGGAATGTTCTTCTCCCACCTACTAAATAAGGCACAGGTAATCCTCTTGGAGGCATTTATGAATATGGTCGGGGAGACAAGTGATTCAGCAGCCTTGTCCTGAAGAAAAATTCCCAAAATCCTTCCAAAACACACTTCCTTCTTTGTGTTTTTCTTCTTAATCAATTCAAACATAATTTTGGCCTAGTTCACGGCCTTCTTGTTTGTCACTACACACATCACAAGGAACTGATGTCTAGTTATGTGATTGTGGGCGGTGTGCTTGTCCAACAGAACTTTTCCAACAACATCTGCCAGAAACTATAATCTGTAGATAGATGTTTCTTCATCAATTTGTTAGGGTTGTCACTAGAATAACCCATTCGATTCAACATTTCATCAAACTCAGCAGAATCGATTTCTAAGTCCTCTTCTCAATTAACTAAACCAAAAATTTCAGTTAAAACATAAGGGGTAAGTGAAATGGCATTACCTGATATTGTTCCAATCAGCGTATCAGCATCTGGAGTTGATAGAGTGAAAACCCATTCTCTGATCTCAGTCGCCGCAATCTTCATCGAGGTAGTCATCAGATTCTTTAACTGTAAATCCTCAAACATCTTCAGAATATCAAGGAAGATTTGATCTGAGTGTTGGAAAGACTCGAAGTCGATGTCAAAACCCATGTCGAATTTCATTTCAATGAGAGTGCTTGCTAGAATCACCATGATCACCTGCAACAGAGAAAGAGAGAGATCAAGTGCAAGGGAACTGAAAGCGCGGGATGGAGCTCGAAGAAAACCTAGTTATAAGGTTTTTAAGAAAATGAAACGCCAAGTTCTGTCCGGAGAAAAAGAAAATTCTTCGATCTCAGGTCGACGAAAAATTTCATGAAGAGATAAATTCGTTGATCTCAGACTGAAAATATGGAGATATTTTGTCGTCCTCATAAATATTTCCTGAAACAGGATCGTTGATCTCAGGTCGACGAAACTGACTTCACATAGAGATTTCGTCGATCTCCGGTCGACGAACTCCCAATGAAAAGTTTGCAAATCGTCGATATCAGGTCAATGAATTGTTTCCAGATTGTTTACACTAAGGATAGATTTAAAATTAAGCCTTTCCATCTATCATATGACAATAATTTAAAAGCATGAAAAATTATAACAAGTTACACTAATTGATAATTTTCATAAAGAGAAAGACTAGGTAAAACAAGAGGACAAAAAAGGAAAGAGATGAGCCACCAAAATTAATTTTCATACAAGGTAGAGACGGAAAAACTACCACTTTTATTACCATAATGAAGCTATTACAAAGCTATTACAATGTAAAAGGAAAAGCTAAAACAAACATGAAAAGGGAGGTAGGAGAAAGCCTCCTTACATTGGATGAAATCACCAAGGGCAGCCCACAAAAAGACACTAAATTTGGCTAAAAAAAGTGAACCCTTAGACCTTACAGAAAATTTTTATTTATAGACAAAATTTCGGGTGTGACACGCCCTAGTCACGGGCGTGTCGGGGTGTGTGTCGCAGTTGAAGTGTTTTACTTGGCAAAATCTGGCGAGCTGGCTTGTTTCTGGAAGCTTCGGGACGGGACACGTATCCAACACGGGCGTGTCGTGCTTGGACACGGGCATGACATGCTTTCGTTGAGTGTCGAGTTGATGGCATTGAGTGGCGTAGAGAGGTGAACAGTAAAAGTGTTGAGTGGCATTGAGTGGCTGACACGGGTGTGTCAGTCATGACATGGGCATGTTCTGCTCGGGTTGATGAAGGCTAAACTTCGAGCGTCGGGCTGAGGCCGACGATCGTCAAGGGTGTGACACGGGCGTTACACGGGCGTGACATGCTGGACACGGGCGTGACTTGCCATTTCACAACAGAAAACCTATTTTGGTGAAAAAATCAAAGGAACAAGCCCTGTCACGGGCATGGTGACCTGTGTGACACGGGCGTGACCTATGAAAATTTCACAAAATTTCTGGAAAATTCCAGAAAAAAAAGTAAAGCTTTGTTAGATATTATTTAAAAAAAAACAAATTTTTAAACAAAACAAACTAAAAACTATGAAATAATAGTAAAACCACTTAAATAAAATAAAAAAATATGTATATATTTACAACTCATCATCGAGCTCAACTCATAGATATAACTCTAAGTTTTGTCGACCTGAGTTCGACTATCGTCGAGCTGAGTTCGACTATCGTCGAATGATTTTCTGCTCTTGACAAAACTGATTTCTGCATGAATTATTTTCTGCAACATTTCTCTGGAGTTCTTTTGAGGCAGACCTATAAATAATCCTATGACCCTGACTATACATTTTGGGTCAATCTAAAAGCATCCTAATAGTATTCCTTGCCCAAATCCAAACTAGGGTTCCAACAATCTCCCCCTATTTGGGTCAGGATACTATTTACATAAAAGGAATACAAAGCAAGTTTAAAATGGGTGCTTTGAAACAACAACAAAGTTTTGAACCAAAAAAAAATAAGAGTAAAACTTCTGATAGGCTCTGTAGTTGTTCTTTGCTTATCTTTAACTGAGCATATTTCAAATATGTTGCTCCTGCTGTATTTAACAATTTCCTTGATATCATCTCCCTGATTTCTGACTAATTGAAACTGCTGTTGCTAAATCCTCTAAAGCAGTCTCCCCCTATACAACTATCCCTGTATTGATGGGTCTTTTCCTGAAATAAGGGGTTAGGATTCTGGACCCAGATTATCTTGTGTCCTGGTTCTTTTTCATAATAATTAGATATAAAAGAATATACAGGTTGATCTTTGTAACCTAGAGTGTGAAATTTCCTAGAAGGGATGAACAATTGGGTAAAAGGATTGACAAAATTTTGAGTTTGATTATAATTTTCAAAAGGATAATTTTTTTTTTTTGAAATTTGAGTTCGATGATTTATGTTGAGATCGTCGATCTGCATTCGACGACCAGTATTGATCTCGTCGATCTCAGTTCATAGAGAAATAATGACTACTATCTGTGTTCCACGATCGTCGATCTCTACTCAACGAAAAGTGATGATATCGTCGATCCCCTTTTGCTGAGTAGTTAAACCCAACCTCTGGGTTCAGAGATCGTCGATCGTCGTTTGACGAGTAATACTGAGATCGTCGATCTTGGTTCGACGACTTATTTTGAACAAAAAATTTCTGAATATGTTTTGTTTGTTTTGGTAAAAATTCAGTTATTTTGTCTGAATCTATTTTTTTTCTTTGCCTTTAACTGATTCTAATGATCCTAATTTTTTTTAAGTAATTGTTAAGTCTTCTTTGAGTTGAATGTTTTCAGAAGATAAATTAATTAATTTTTCTCTGAGAAGTTTTATTTCCTTCTCAGATAGAAACAAATAATTGCATAAAATTTTAAAATCTTCTTTAAAATGTTCTAAAGAGAAATCAAAGGAAGAAATAACCTGATCCTCTTCTGATTCTGCTACTGATTCTTCATCAGATTCAAATTCTTCATCATGGCTGCTACAAGATGTATTGATTGCCATCAGGCAGAATTCTCTTGCTCTGTCTCTTCTTCATCCTCAGTTGTACAGGATGAAGCTTCAGAGTCACTCGAAGATTCAGCTTTACATGTTCTTTCTTTTGCTGATCCAGGAGCCATTGTTGTGAGGGAGTCCCAGATGTCCTTTGCTGAGGTGCATTCAGCAATTTCTTGAAAAATGTCATATGACATTGATTGAGCAAGAATTTTCATTGCTCTTGCATCATCAATCTTTAGCCTTTTCTGGGCTTATATCAATTGAGATGATGGAACAACATTCATTCTTGTTGTTTCCAATGGTTGATAAGGACCTTTCAAGATAGAATTGAAAATATCTTCATCAATAGAGTTCATAAAAAACCTAATCCTTGCCTTCCATAGAGCAAGCTTATCTAGATTGCACATAGGAGGGGTGGTGCTTTAAAACTCTTCATTTTGTGCCATGATAGACTCTTAAGAAAAATAAGATCTATCAGATCGTTTTGGTTCAGGTGTTAGCCTGTACAACCAAGAGGAAACACACCATCTGATACCAATTGAAAGATAGGGGATGGATCTTAACTTTCTTCTAAACTAGAGTTAATGTAAAAAGTCACAGCACAAAGATAAAGAAGAAAAATCAAGCACACATATGACACAAGGATTTCAGTGGCTCCCCAATAAACCTGGGTACGCCCACTCTTCTACCACCTTGGTAGGAATCCACTACAGGTTTTTGATCAGGTGTCCTGCCACCACAAGATCTCTTTTAGATAGATATAGAAACCCTTAAATATTTTGATCAGGTTCCTAAAAACTAATAGGTTTTTGATCAGGTGCCCTATCACCAAGAGTTCACTTTTGAAGGGAGTAATAATCCTGTACATAGATGGGGAATAGAAAGATGATTGTGTTCGTCTCTATCAATGATCTGAGAGAAGACTAGTGGATTTGATGATGTCAAAGCTCCCCCTAAGATGTTGAATGGTTCAGAAAGATGAGAGCTTTTCTTCCGGGTGTAGGACTTCAAACTTGATGTTGCTCTCCAACAAGCTTCTAGACTGATATGGTATTTGTTGTCTCTTGGAAGCCTAAAGCAGATGATGAAGAAATCTGTGAGAAAATTGATCTATATTGTTCTTCACTGATTGCTAATTGTTATTATTTCTCTTTCTTCTCTCTCACTGCTTCATCCCTTTTCTGCCATTTTGTTCTGTAACAAAATATCTCTATATATGTCTGAACATGATTCAAACATTTGAATTAACTTTGAATTTAAAGGCTAACTAATTTCCGAGAAGGGAAAGAGCCTTGGGAGTTATTTAGCTCTTAATCCATATTTAATGCTCCCCTTAAATGGCTATATTCAAACGAGAATATATGGTATTAAATTTGAGAATCATACAGCCTGCAATTAAGGTCTTAATTAATTCTGCCAGCTGTAAATAAATCTGTCTGAAAAACTGCACAGATTTCGTCGACCTCAGTCTGTTATTCGTCAACCTCAACTGAGAGATAGTCGACCTGAATAATCTTTACGTCGAGCTGAGATTGTGTCTTGAGATCAGCGATTGTCGACCGAAGCTCGGAGATCATCGAGCTCAACTCAGAGATAGAACTCTGTCTTGAGATCAGCGATTGTCGACCGGAGCTCGGAGATCATCGAGCTCAACTCAGAGATAGAACTCTGAGTTTCTCTGAGTTCGTTTCGAGCTGAGTATATCGTCGAGCTGAGTTCGACTATCGTCGAGCTGAGTTCGACTATCGTCGAGCTGAGTTCGACTATCGTCGAGCTGAGTTCGACTATCGTCGAGCTGAGTTCGACTATCGTCGAGCTGAGTTCGACTATCGTCGAGCTGAGTTCGACTATCGTCGAGCTGAGTTCGACTATCGTCGAACTGATTTTCTGCTCTTGACAAAACTGATTTCTGCATGAATTCTTTTCTACAACATTTCTCTAGAGTTCTTTTGAGGCAGACCTAGAAATAATCCTATGACCCTAACTACACATTTTGGGTCAATCTAAAAGAATCCTAATAATATTCCTTGCCAAAATCCAAACTAGGGTTCGAACAAGCTGATTCATCAATAGGAGCACAGTAACAGACTATTGCTCTAGAGAGATCCTCTCCCAAATCTGGGAAGCTAGTAATATGACTGTGTACTAAATAAAAATTTGATAGTAAATGTAACACCTCTACCCATCACGAGTAATATAATAGAGGGTCCGACCGGGGCCCCACACCATATTCCATAAACAGGAGGAGAAGTTATTAAATAATATCAAAGACCATCGAACCCTAATACAGAGCATTTTAGCAAAAGCTTAAGGGTTGAAAACTTGAACTCAAGAATCACAAAGATTATCCACTAACAAGAAAACAGGAATGTATATAAATACACAAAGTATTTAGCCTTATGGCCTTACAAGTTTCTCTTAACAAAAGTGTGGTTTACAAACATCGGCGCGCAGGTCAGCCACACATGAACAAGAGTAAACAAAAAATAGTCTTTGAGGGCAGCAGTGCAACCTGGGCTTCAGCCCATTATTTCCCGCTTGGGCCAGCACCACCTGCAAAGAATCAATCCACCAAGTGGTGGCAAACAGGGCAACGACAACATTCAACTGACCAATTATAACGACACTTCCCCTGACACGGGGCAGCAGAATTCATTCCCTGCAAAGCATTTTAGTCACACAACATATATATATATATAATAATCCACCAAGGACGTGCATAACCGCACAAGTCAATATATATCACAAACACTGACATGATGGCCCGATGTTCCGTGCACTCAGGGCACATTATTGGTGTACCGAAAAACCAGGGTCCCACCACCGTTTAGAGGTCCTAGACATGATGGTCCATTATGAGCATTCCTAGTCTTTACGGTGCGTAGGCCAAAGACTCTCGCTATATGATCCTAACTGGGCCTTAAGTACCCACAGTTAGACAACTATAACGTGGGTACAGATCCACCTTTCCCATTGCTTAAATTCATAAGACTCAAGCCTGTACTGACGCGGGTACGACTTTACCTTTCTCGTTCGCCACTCAGGAATTTCACATTTGAAGCCCAACGGCTCAACTTCACCCAGAATGGCACTCACGACCATAAGAGTTGAACACCAAGTACCAACTCTCAACACTTTTTCCTGGATTTCCTCAAGTACTTCCTGTTGCACCATACCACAGGTATCCACCAAGGGTTCCATACAAACAACCAATTTACTCGGAGTTTTCTCCGATTTGCAAACAAAGCATCACCAATCCAGACCAACTCGTCCGGATGGGCTTCACACATCATGTCTCACCGTACTACTCACTTCCGGTTCTAATGCAACATAAGAAGGGATAAAACACAACATCCCAAGGGAATCACTTCGATTTCCATCTTTTGGTGGAGGATTCCATGCATATGCAGGAAAGAAGGACTTCACTTGTCCAAGAAGGAAATCATTACCCTTGGAAGACGTTTTGGCGCCATGTAGAAAACTAAACGGTTTGAAAGCACCGCAACGCTCTAGCCTCTGCATATTTGAACTCAACTTGCGATTTGGACCACCGTAGCACTACCGGCGGTCGAATTTCTCCTCTTCTTTCTTCCCTTGCTATCCTCTCTCTCTCTTCTTCTTAGAAATATAATGATATGGATTGAATGCGAAAAAACTCATCAATTCCCGCACTTATCCCTTCAGGAAATACCCAGGGCAGTTAGATCTTCATCAAAGGAAACGAATGGCTCAGATTTGCTATGAAAAGCATCTTCCTTGGGCTGACACGGCTTATGACATGCCCGTGTCACAGGCCGTGTAACTTAAGCGATAGACAACCGACTCAAGCCAGACCAGGACAAGAGCTTAGACATGCCTGTGCCAAGCTCCTGACATGCCCGTGTCACTCAGTACACGCCTGTGTTGAGGGGCGTGTCCCTCAAGCGATAAAGGACCAACAAATCCCGAAAGGGTCACGGGTCCCCAACACACTCGTGTCAACTTTGTCCCGCCCGGGTCGACCAGTACATGCCCATGCTCCAGGACCTGTACTTCAGTCGGCACCTCCCAACACAACATAAGCACAACACGAGTATTTTACACGCCCGTATCACCAATTGACACTCCCGTGTCGGCACTGTTCATACCCGTGTTTTGAGCCGTGTACAACACTCGACACTGCCAGGCTAACACAGAGCTGGACACGGCCCTGGACACTCCTGTGTCCCAGACCATTTTTCCTTATTTGGGTTTTGGGGCATTACAACTCTCCCCCCTTAAGAGAATTTTGTCCTGAAATTGCTAACGCACGCAGTTCACAGCTAACAAAATATTCTCTTTGTTTAAATCAAAAGGTTACAACAGCCTCACATAAATAGCTCGGGAAATTCAGTATGCATGGTTTGCTCATGCTCCCATGAAAAATCCTCACGGCCATAGTTGTCCCACGGACCTTGACCATCCCGATAGCTTTGTTTCGTAGCTGTTTAACCACCGTATCCTCGATCCAATAGGCCTAACCTTCGTCGTTAGCCCACTATCGACTGATACTTGATCTGCAACAACCACCTGTGTTGGCTCTTTCACCGCTTTCCGTAACACCGAGACATGAAACACATCATGTAAACCACTCAGCTCTAGCGAAAGTGCTAACTGATAGGCAGCTTCACAAACACGCACTACCACTTCAAACGGTCCCAGATACCTCAGGCTCAGCTTTTTCAGACGTCGTATCCTGGACACACCATTAAAGGGTTTAATCTTCAAGTATACCCAATCGCCCACTGCAAATTCAACGTTTCGATGCTTGGCATTGTAATACTTAACCTGCCTGTCTTGAGCCACCAACAGCCTATCTCATATCAACCGTATAATTGAGTTGGCATCATCCATCTCCTTTCACTTGTATAACTTTGTTTTTCCAGTATCCGCCCAAGCCAAAGGTGTACGAAATTTCCTACTGTATAAAGCCTCAAAGGGCGCCATCTGGATACTAGCTTGGTAGTTATTGTTGTAGGCGAACTCAATCAGAAATAGATGATCTTCCCAACTCTTCGTGAAATCCAGCGCACACATTCGGAGCATATCCTCCAATGTACTGTTAGTCTTTTCGGTCTGACCATCCGTCTGAGGATGAAAGGCCGTGCTGAAATGTAATTTCGTACCCAACTGTTGGTGGACTTGAAAGTGAGGGTAAGATCTACCTTTACTCTAGAGGGGGGGTGAATAGAGTATATTAAAATAATTTTCCAGAAAAACAAATTATTTATAGTGGAAGACTTGATTTAAGTATAGGTGTAATTGTGCTAGCAGTATATAATACTAGGTTAGCAAGAAAGCAAAATCACAGCACACAGCAAAGTAAAAACCCAGCAAACCAGAAGACACAAGGATCAATAGTGGTTCCCCAATCAACTTGGGTACATCCACTCTTCTACACCCCCTAGGTAGGAATCCACTGCAGGAATAATTGATCAGGTGTCCTGGGCACCAATGAGCTTTTGATAAGGTGCTCAAAAACCTAACTTAGATTTTTTGATTAGGTGTCTTGCCACCACTGAGTTTTGACAAGGTCTCAAAAACTAGCCACAAAACTTTTGAAGGGAGTTTTGAGAAACCCTTTTACAGCAGAGTAAAGAAAGAAAGAAAAGAGTTGTTGTTGTTCTTCTCTGTCAACAATCCAAGAGAAGACTAGTGGATGATGTTGTCAAAGCTCCCCCTAAGATCAGCAGTTATTCAGGAAAAAGAGCTTTGCTTAGGGTGATAGGTCTTAAGAAACTTTAGATCTCCAGCAAGAGATGATTTCAGCAGTTGCTGAAATGTGATGTGTCTGGAGTCTTTGATGAAGAAGCCTTTGAACACTTGAATCAAGAATATCTTGAAGGAGTAGAATAGAAGAATTCTTTTCTGTTGATGATCTCCTTCACAGTATGATTCCTTGTGTTCAGTATAAATTCTAACTTAGTAATCCTGTAGACTTGTGTCTCTTGAGTCTATATCAGAAATCTTTTAATTCTTGATTGATATCTCTTCTTGTCTTCCTCAATAATTCTCTGGAGATATACTGAGAATCTGTCTTTGAGATAGCCGTTACTCAGTCATAAAAGACTACCTTATATGAAATTTGTCTCTGGAGGAAAGTCCTAAGAGACATTCCTTTTTGTCTTCCTTGAAACTTGCTCCAGAAAAGTTGAAACAGCTACTGAATCCTTTTAAATAAATGCTGATAATAACTCAGATTTAATTCTATAACTGTCAGAATTTGAATTCCTTAAATCGTCGACCTGAGCTCAAAGACTGGATCTAGACTTGAAACAGAAATCGTCGACCTGAGCTCAAAGACTGGATCTAGACTTGAAACAGAAATCGTCGACCTGAGCTCAACAATAGTCGACCTGAGCTCAGAGACTTTGATTCTATCTAGAGACAGAAACGTCGATCTGAGCTCGAAGATCATCGAACCGAGTTCGACGACTCGTTGAACTGAGTTAAGAGATAGTCGAACTGAGTTCGACGTTTCGCCGACCTGAGCTCGACGAGAATTGTCCCGGTCTTCAGAACTTGAATTCTGATCTGGGAAGGTCTTGGGGGAAGCTTCCAAACCGAAGTTATAACCCTTAGACTCATTCTAATTGACCTTTAAGACTATACAATAAGGTCAATAAAATTTCCTAAGAATATAGTGATCCTTGCCCAAATTAGTAATAGGGTGTTCCAACAATCTCCCCCTATTTAGGTTAGGATTACTATTTACAAGACAAATAGAAAATAATAAGCATATAGACAGAGTTCAAAAGCAAAAACAACAATGTATAGAAAAGAAATGCAGCATTGCAGAAGCAGAGATAGTATCACAGCAGACAGTCAGAATTTAGATATATATTGTCAGCTTACACATTTACTTCTTTTCATTGCCCTTCTTGAATAAGATTTCTCTGTTAGGGTTGAGAGCTTCCTTCTTTGATCTTCTGTCATCATCAGCACCTAAAGAAGTTTGATATTTGGCCCTGGGAACCACAGCCTCTGGGTGCAATTTCATATAGCTTTCTGGGTCAAAGAAATTTCTGGAAGAATATCTTTCTAGCTCTTTCATTCTCTGCTCTGATAAGGGTGAGATGTTTAAGGTGTCTCTCCCTTGTTCTCTTTCCTTCTTTATCTGATCCAAGGCTGCTAATTCTTTCATTCTAGCAGTCCAAGCTAGTGGATTATTTTTAGGATCCTAAAAAGGAATAGGGGGTTCAAATCTATTCATAGTATCATTAGAAGGAGGGGCTCTTGAAGTAACATTGTCTTTCAACTTATAAGGGAAAGGACCAGAGGTTGAGTCAATAGGTCCTTATCCTTCCCTTTGATATAGATGTTGTCTTGATTGAACTTTGGAGTATACTCTATAATCTCTTTGACTTACTCTTTGCTGTCCTCTTCTTGATTGATAACCTCTTTGATAATATCCTCTTGGTTGATATCTGTCTGGTTGAGAAGAGCTTTGTTTTGCAGCAGATCCTGATTGAGAAGCAGAACCTCCACCAGTACCTGTATCTGGAGGAGGAGGAGGAGGATTGAAATGAGAAGATCCTTTATCATACTTATCAATCTTCCTCTTTTTCTTCATAGCCTTGAGCTGATTCTTTGAGTATTGCATCCATTGTTCTGAGATGGGCCAGTCATGTAGAATATAATAAGGAATATAATTATCATCTTTCACCTTTTATGGAGGTACCCTCTTCAATGCCTTGCTTCTAGCTTTCCTCTTCCTTACAATAGTTGTAGAGGAGTCATCAGAATCAGTTTGGAATTTATCACTATAAGAACTCTGAGGATTGTCATATAATTCATCAATCCTTTTAAGGTATTCTTGTTGTTGTTTTGATTATTCAGCAGAAATAACAACAGCAGTAGTAGTAATAACAGTGACAGAAGCAGCACTGACAGATACAATAAC
Source organism: Platanthera zijinensis (assembly GCA_039513925.1). Lineage (NCBI taxonomy): Eukaryota > Viridiplantae > Streptophyta > Magnoliopsida > Asparagales > Orchidaceae > Platanthera > Platanthera zijinensis. The sequence goes on from CM077092.1 coordinate 84,828,563, forward strand.
AGCAGCAGATTCATCAGCAGCAGAAACCATTGGGGCAGTAGGAGCAGCAGATACAGACACTTATGAAGCAGAAACTTAAACTGAAATAACAACATCAGAGACAGCAGGTTCTTTAATATGAATAGCAGGCTTATTAGCCTCTATCATAAGTAAGTCAGCAGCACTATCAGAACAAACTACATCAACAGCAGCAGCAACATCATTCATATCATCAACAGAAGGAACATTTTCCACAGTCTTAAGAGATTTGAGATGTGCAGAAATCAGGCTAGGCTCACAGCTAGCAATAGGCACAATGGCCTTAGTAAGGTCCTCAACTTCAGAAGCTGGAAGAAATCTACTATGAAGAGCATCAAAATCTGATAGCAGTGACTTAAAGTCGACTGTTCTGAAAGAAAATACTGGAGCTGAAGCTGTAAATGGAATCTCTGGTAGGAACTCTTCTGATACAGCAGGCACCATCTCTTCTTCATATAGCATCTCCCCCTACAAAGATTCAGTAGATACTGGATCAAGGCACCCAATAGAAGGATTGTCTGAGGAGGAGAAAGAGAGGATAGCCTGGCAGATAGCTCCTAGATTGATTTCAGGAGTGGAGCCATGGAGGTCTCCAGCAGGAGTGTTAGCCTGGGAGCCAACATCCCATATAGCCTATCTGCTAGGGCAGGAAGATCTACTTGCTCAAGTGGAACTTGAGTAGAGGTAGAGGATAGTGAGGCAGAGATTGAAGGTGAAGGGGCTGTAGAAGTTGTAGTAGAAGAGATGAATAGTAGGATAGATGGTTGAGAGATTGTAATGGTTGAGATGGAAGTTATTGGAGTGGAGATGGATAGGGAGAAGGATGGTTGGGCAAGAATATCATGTAGAAGTTGTTGGTAGGAGGTAGATGATGATAGAGGCTCAAGAGGTGAGGAGGGGGAATCATCCATAAAGGAATCATCCATTAGATTGAAAGATGGAATGGATGATTCAATGTCAAGTGGTGGATAAAAATGTAGGGGATGGAAATGAACTTCTGTTGTTGCTAGTGATGGTGAAGCATTGCTTGGAGATGGAGTTGAGATGGTTATGGGGGATAAGATTGAAGTAGTGATGGTGGAAGAAGGAATGGAGGATGAAACAATGGGTGTAGAAGGTGGAGATGAGGAGGAAACAAGCATCTCTCTAATGGGGCAGTTGCCTGTGGGAGAGTGACTGCAGCAGTCCTTGTGCCTGAGGTTGAGACAGCAGCAGGAGTTCTACTTTGCTTTGCAATTTGCCTATCCCATTTACCAAATAGGGCACAGGTCAGCCTCTTGGAGGCATTGATATGCATCCCACTGGACACAAGCAGCTGTGGGCATCTGTTATGCAAGAACAGCCCGAGAATCCTCCCAAAGTTGACAAACTTCTTATTAACCTTTTTCTTGATTAAATCAAAGAAAATCTCTCCCCAATTGAGATGTTTCTTATCTACTACAGTAGCCATCAAACAGAATTGATACCTAGAAATGGTATCATGAGCATAGTGCTTGGCTAATAGCACTTTTCCAAAAACATCAGCTAAGAATCTGTATTCAACTAACAAATTCTTTTTGAGCAGCTTGTTAGGGTTTGCTGCAAAATGACCCATTCTATCAAGCATATTTGCAAACTCTTCTCCAGATAGTTCAACAGAATCATTTCCAGTGCTTAGTTGAAAAACTTCGGTCAGGAGGGCAGGTGTTAGAGATACCTGAGTCCCGGCAATAGTACCAACCACAGTATTCTGATCCATGTTGTGAGTCGTGTATACCCATTCTTTGATCTCATCCGCAGCAAGTTTCATCCTTGTGGTCATAATCTGCACCAACTGCTGTTCTTTGAACAGTTCGAGAATGTCTTTGAATACCTTATCGCTGCCTTCAAATGAGTCCATGTCTATGTAGAATCCAGTATCAAATTTCATGGCGGCAAGAACTGCAACTGAAACAGCCATTGTTTACCTGTAAAAACGAAACAAACACGACCATGTGCAGAGAAGTTTGGAGGGAAAGAAAAATTCTGCAGAGAGTATGAAAGCGCAAAAGAGAACGACGGCCGAAAAATGAGATTTATATTAGGGTTCGACGCTGAAAAGTAAAGATCGTTGAACTCCGTTCGACGATATGGGCTTATAAAGGAATCTGAAGAGTCTTCAATAACGTCGATCTCCATTCGACGATATTGGAGAGCGTCGATCTCCGCTCGACGATCTCTGACCAGAAGATAGCCTAGCACTATCTAAAAGCGCTGAACTCTGGTCGACGTTTTGGGAAATCGTCGATCTCCGTTCGATGATCTTGGGGAAAAATGTCGAGCGCAGTTCAGAGACCAGAAACACCCTATAGACACAAGAGAAATCAAGTTTTTAGCCTAGTCTTGGTCAATTTTAGAGTTTTAAAATCCTGGATCTCATTTTAAGCTTCCTCCATCTAACATTCCTAAGTGATTTAGGAAGAAGGTATGTTTCTTTTCATCCAAAGGTTTGGTGAAAATATCTCCCCTTTGTAAATCAGTTGGGATATAATGAAGTTCAATTTTATTTTTCTCAACATTATCCCTTAAAAAGTGATGCCTAATCTCTATATGTTTTGTCCTACTATGGAGGACTGGATTTTGTGCTATAGAAATAGCACTAGTGTTATCACAATAGATGTTTGACCTTTCTAAGTTGTAACCATAGTTTAGGAGCTGGTTTTGAATCCACAAAATCTGTGAGCAACAACTACCTGCTACCATGTATTCAGCTTAAGCAGATGAAGTGGACACAGATGTTTATTTCTTACAGAACCAGGAGACAAGTCTGTCACCAAGGAACTGGCAAGTTCCACTGGTGCTTTTCTGTCTACTTTACATCCAGCATAATCATCATCTGAAAATCCAGTTAATTCAAATCCTGAGTCTTTTGGATACCAGAGACCTAGATTTGGACAACTTTTCACATACCTAAGAATCCTTTTTACTAATGTTAGGTGTGACTCTCTAGGGCTTACTTGGAATCTAGCACATATGCATGTAGCAAACATTATGTCAGGTCTACTAGCTGTAAGGTACAATAAAGAGTCAATCATTGCTCTATATGTTGTATGATCAACAAGTTTCCCATGTTCATCAGCATCTAGTACAGCATTAGTGGGCATAGGTGTTTTCATACATGATGCTTCAGACATACAAAATTTCTTAACCAATTTTTTTGCATACTTGGTTTGAGAAATAAATATGCCATCAGCATGCTGTTTGACTTGCAATCCTAGAAAGAAGGAAAGCTCACCCATGCTAATCATTTAAAATTTTGAATGCATTAGTTTAGAGAACTTTTTGCACAAATTTGAATCAATAGATCCAAAGATAATATCATCTGCATAGATTTGTACTAGTAGGATATTGGCCTTATGGGTTCTAATAAAAAGAGTTTGGTCTACTCTACCCCTTATAAAATCATTTTCCAAAAGAAAACATGCCAAGGTCTCATACTATGCTCGAGGAGCTTGCTTGAGACCATATAATGCCTTATGCAATTTAAAAACATGATCAGGATGAGTTGGAGAGATAAAACCTGGGGGTTGTCTAACATAGACTTCTTCCTTGATGTCTCCATTGAGAAATGCACTTTTTACATCCATCTGATAGACCTTGAATCCTTTGTGAGCTGCATAAGCTAGGAATATTCTTATGGCCTCTAACCTTGCAAATGGTGCAAAGGTCTGGTCATAGTCTATTCCTTCTTCTTGGGAATATCCTTGTGCAACTAGCCTTGCCTTGTTCCTTACAATGATTCCTTGATCACCCAATTTGTTTCTGAACACCCACTTTGTTCCAACAATGGAGTGATCCTTAGGCCTTGGCACTAGCTCCCAAACTTTGTTCCTCTCAAATTGATATAATTCCACTTGAATTGCAATGATCCAGTGTGGATCTTGTTCTGCATCTTGTATGGATTGAGGTTCAATTTGAGATAGAAAGCAGGTGTGCATATGGTTTTGGTTGACCTGATTTCTTGTTTGCACACAAGCTGAGATGTCTCCAATCACTTGGAAGATTGGATGATCTCTTGTTGTTACTAAATCAACAGGGAGTGTTGATTGTTCACCAACCTGTGTTGTTGTTTCCTCTTATGGAACAACAACTGGCTCTTCAAGGTAATTCTCACCAGGATGTTGAGTACCAAGATGTTGAGTGTCCTCTTCATCTTCACTGATTTCACCTCTTTGTTGGGTAGGTGACTGTGTTGTATCCTTTTCTACAATATGTAACATGTCCAAATTTTCTAAAAGAGAGTGTACCTGCAAAGGTTCTGTGGTAAGAAGTATTTTTCTCTTTGTAAAACATGTTAGTTTCATCAAAAGATACCTGAACAGATTCTTCAATTTTAAGAGAAGTTTTGTTATACACCCTATAAGCTTTACTGATCATGGAGTATCCCATAAACACTCCTTCATCAACTTTAGCTTGGAATTTTGCTATATACTTCTTGTCATTATTGTGTATGTAACAAATGCAACCAAAAATCTTGAAGTAATCTACTTTAGGTTTCTTCCCTTTGAGTCATTCATAGGGAGTCTTGCCCTTCAATTTATGTATCAAAATTCTATTCAGCATATAGTTTGAGGTGTTCACTGCCTCTTCCCAAAAGGATAGAGGAAGGTGAGCATCTGTCAACAATGTGGTGGCAGATTATAATAAGGGTTCTATTTTTCCTTTCAGCTACCCCATTTTGTTGAGGAGTTCTAGGAGCTGAGAAAGTATGTTTATCCCTTCACGCTGACAGAACTCTTGCATAAGAAGAGAATCAAACTCTTTCCCATGATCACTTCTGATCAGGGCAATATGAGTATTGAACTCAATCTGTATACATTTGAGAAACTCTGTCAAACACTTAAAGTTATCAGACTTCTTCCTCAGAAAGAACACCCATGTGAATCTAGAGAAGTCATCTACAACTACTAAAGTGTAAGATTTCCCTCCTAGGCTTTGTACTGTAATGGGTCCAAAAAGATCCATGTGTAATAGATACAAGATCCTAGGAGAATCACTCTTATTACCTGACTTAAAACTATTTTTAGTTTGCTTGCCTAATTGACAAGCCTTGCAAAGTCCTTCCTTCTTGTAGGGGCCAGAAGGTAGTACTCTAACAAGGTTGTCCTTGGATAGCCTATCAATGGTTCTAAGGTTTATATGTCCTAATCTTTTATGCCACAGATCATTTGGCTTGCAAACAGAATTGAATAAATAAATATGTACCTTAGTTGAAAGAAAATCTACAAGGTAAATGTTACCTTTCCTTTTACCTGTTAACACAGTTGTGTTATCCTCTGATTTGATTTTACATGAGGATTTGTTGAATGTCACCTGGTAGCCTTCATCACACAGTTGACTGATGCTGATTAGATTGTGCTTCAGTCCTTCCACATAAGCCACCTTCTTGAATGTGACTGAGCCAATCTGGACAGCACCATATCCTTTTGTTTGTCCAAAGTTTGAATCTCCAAATATTACTTTGGGTCCAAGTTTGGTTTTGAAGGATGTGAGATTCTCCTTGCTTCCTATCATGTGCTTTGAGCACCCACTATCCAGATACCATTGTTGGATCATTGCTGGATAGGTCTTCTCCTGCACATAAGCAACTTATATATTTTTGACCCAGTTTACCTTGGGCCGAGGTTGATAACCTTTAAATTTTGAAATGAAAGACTTCCCTGGCTGACTCTTATAACCTTCAGGATGATATCTCCTAGAAGGTATTATCCATTCAGTATAAGGGTTTAAGGTTTTGGGATGTAGGACCTCTAGGATTGAAGTTTGATTTGCCTTTGAAAATTTGTTCATAACTCTGATCTCTGTTCGACGATCTCTAAGCTGAGTTCGATGATCTTGGGTCAGATCGTCGAGCTCTATTTGAAGATCTATTATACCAGAGTTCAGAGTTCGGTGATCGTCGACCTGAGTTCGACGATTCAGCTTGAGATCATTGAGCTCTGTTCGACGTTCGTCGAGCCTATTCGACGTTTTCTATTGAACTTTAGTTTTCTTAGGCAGATCAGGGTTCTTCCTAGCCACCTCTAAACCTCCCTTCCCTTTATCTGAGATAAACTTGATTGGGGTTGTTAACACTATAGGTTGGCTGGACAAAGCACCAAAGCCCAATGTACTATTAAGTCTAGAGTTCACTGTGCTTGTGATGTCCATCAGTCTGATGCTTCTCCCATTAAGGGATTCTTCAAACTTCTTTGTCTGGGATAGATCACTTTTCAGTGAAGCTATCTCCTCCCTACAGCATTCTAACTCCTCAGAGAGTGAGGTTGTCTTATTTTAAAGTGCTATGTTCAGACAATTGATTTTTTAGAGAGATAATCTCTTTCTCAGACTTTAGCAGGTATAAACAAAGTGCTTTAAATTCAAATTAAAAGTCCTCTGAATTAAAATCAAAGGAATCTATTACCTGGTCTTCTTCATCTTCATGTTCAGATTCAGATTCTGATTCATGTTCTGCATCAGAATTATGTTGGGAGGCATTGATATCCATCATGCAGAACTCCTTCTCTTCAACATCATCTTCATCATCACTTGAGCTTGATGAAGCCTCTGACTCTTCTTCAGTTTCACTCCAAGTTTCAGCTACAAATCCCTTCCTAGTGTGTTTGTTTTTGCTGGAGGAGGATTTGTCATTATTGTTTCTCCTGGAGTCCTTGTCTTTTCTCCTATCTTTCCTTTCCCTCTTGTACTTATTCTTATTTTCTGGACAATCAGACACAATATTGCCTTGTTTCCTGCATCCAAAACAAATAATTTCTTTATTATTGGATTTGTTATACCTTGGCCTCTCATGCCCTCTGGATGACCTCTTTCTGAAATCTTTCCTGGCCATCTTATAAAATCTTTTGGCCAGTAAGCTCATCAATTCTTCATTGACTGTGACCTTGTCTTCAGGCTGATCTTCTGTAGCTTTGAATGTTATTGTCTTTTCCTTCCTGATTGCTGGAGAAGCAACCTTTTGTTCTTCCTCTCTATTCTTGATGAGCAGCTCATAAGACTTGAGCTTGCCCAACAAAGCTTCAGTAGTAATCTCAGTTAGGCTTCTGGTATTCTTGATTGGCCAAATTCTTGAGTCCCAAGTGCTAGGGAAGCACATTAGGATCTTGTCATTTAGTTTCAGTTAGAGAGATCTCCTTGTCCAGTGTTTTTAATTCACTGACTATTAGGCTGAGCCTTTTGTACATGTCAGCAACTGACTCAGTTTCTCCCTTTTTGAAGTTCTCATACTGGCTAATGAGATGAGATCTTCTGTCTTTCCTTTCATCAGCAGATCCTGAGACAATTTCAGATAACTTATCCCATATTTCTTTTGCTGAGTTACATTCAGCCACTTTCAGAAATATTTCATCAGACATAGTTTGAGCCAGAATATTCATTGCTTTGGCATCTGCAACTTTCCATTTCTTGATTTCTGCATCTGTTCCTGAAGGAGGTGGAACATCACTTGTACTTGTAATTATTGGGGGTCTTGGACACACTGTCAAAATAGAATTGTAGATGTCCACATCAATATAATTCAAATATAATTTAATCCTTGCCTTCCGAAGTGCAAACTTAGAAAGGTTGCACACTACAGGTCTTGTGCTAGTATAATCTTTGTTCTGTGCAATGGTTTTGTATAAAAATAAATATAATACAAATAATAACCCTCTATAGAAGATTGATCTTAACAGAGATCTTTTGGTTCAGGTGTTAGCTTGTAGGAACAACCAATCTAATGAAGATTCAGTTGTTGAGTAACTAACCTGCCTCTGATACCAATTGAAAGTGAGGGTAAGATCTATCTTTACTCAAGAAAGGGGGTAAATAGAGTATATTAAAATAATTTTCAAGAAAAAAAATTATTTGCAGTGGAAGACATGATTTAAGTATAGGTGTAATTGTGCTAGCAGTATATAAAACTAGGTTAGCAAGAAAGCAAAATCACAGCACACAGCAAAGTAAAAATACAGCAAACCAGAAGACACAAGGATCTATAGTGGTTCCCCAATCAACCTGGGTACATCCACTATTCTACCACCCTAGGTAGGAATCCACTGCAGGAATAGGTTATCAGGTGTCCTGGGCACAAATGAGCTTTTGATAAGGTGCTCAAAAACCAAACTTAGATTTTTTGATCAGGTGTCTTGACACCACTGTGTTTTGACAAGGCCTCAGAAACCAGCCACAAAACTATTGAAGGGAGTTTTTAGAAAGCCTTTTACAGCAGAGTAAAGAAAGAAAGAAAAGAGTTGTTGTTGTTCTTCTCTATCAACAATCCAAGAGAAGACTAGTGGATGATGTTGTCAAAGCTCCCCCTGAGATCAGCAGTTGTTCAGGAAAAAGAGCTTTGCTTAGGGTGATAAGTCTTAAGAAACTTTAGATCTCCAGCAAGAGATGATTTCAGCAGTTGCTGAAATGTGATGTGTCTGGAGTCTTTGATGAAGAAGCCTTTGAACACTTTGAATTAAGAAGATCTTGAAAGAGTAGAATAGAAGAATTCTTTTCTGTTGATGATCTCCTTCACAGTATGATTCCTTGTGTTCAGTATGAATTCTAACTCAGTAATCCTGTAGACTTGTGTCTCTTGAGTCTATATCATAAATCTTTTAATTCTTGATTGATATCTCTTCTTCTGTCTTCCTCAATAATTCTCTGGAGATATACTTAGAATCTGTCTTTGAGATAGCCGTTACTCAGTCATAAAAGACTACCTTAAATGAAATTTGTCTCTGGAGGAAAGTCCTAAGAGACATTCCTTTTTATCTTCCTTGAAACTTGCTCCAGATAAGTTGAAACGGATACAGAATCCTTTGAAATAAATGCTGATAATAACTCAGATTTAATTCCATAACTGTCTAAATTTGAATTCCTGAAATCGTCGATCTCTCCAAAAAAGCGTCGATCTGAACTCAACTATCGTCGACCTGAGCTCAGAGACATGATCTGGACTTGAAACAGAAATCGTCGACCTGAGCTCAACTATCGTCGACCAGAGCTCAGAAACTTGGATTCTAGCTAGAGACAGAAACGTCGATCTGAGCTCGAAGATCGTCGAACCGAGTTCGATGACTCGTCGAACTGAGCTCAGAGATAGTCAAACTGAGTTCGACGTTTCGTCGACCTGAGCTCGACGAGAATTGTCCTGGTCTTCAGCACATGAATTCTGATCTGGGAAGGTCTTGGGGGCAGCTTCCAAACCTAAGTTCTAACCCTTAGACTCATTCTAATTGACCTTTAAGACTATACAATAAGGTCGACACAATTTCATAAGAACATAGTGATCCTTGCCCAAATTAGTAATAGGGTATTCCAACAGGACTAATCTCCAATCTCCCGAAGTGAAATGCCCATATCGATCACTAACGATGCTATGGGGCACACCGTGCAATCGTACAATAGTATCCATATACATCATTGCCAACTTTTCAACTGAATTGTCCTTCCGGTTCGGGATGAAGTGCGACACCTTAGTTAACCTGCCCACAATAACCCAAACCGCATAATTTCCATTGCTGTGATCTCGGCAACCCATGCACGAAATCCATGGAAATATCATCAAATTTCCACACAGGGATAGGCAATGACGTCAGAAAACCTCCCGGTTTTTGGCATTCATCCTTTACCAAGGCACACGTTTCACATTTAGCTACATAGTGCGTTATGTCCTTCTTCATCCCAGGCCACCAGAAAATTTTCTTCAGATCCTTATACATCTTCATGCTCCCGGGGTGAATCGAATACTTTGTGAAGTGGGCTTCATACATTAATTCTTCATGAAGTTTTCCCCTATCTGGGACACACAAACGACCGTCCTTCCGAAAAAGGCCGTCATTAAATGAAAACTGAGAATCCTCACTTTCCGCTGCATAGCGTTGTAGACTTTCATCAAGTGATGTTGCTTGCCAAACTCTATCCACCAGGTCACACTATACCTTCGTCCAGTTTAAGCACGCACTTGTAGTGGAATTCTTTTCAACACAAGAAATATCTAATGCTTCCAGTTCTCAAATTAGGCTTTCATCATGCCTTAACAACCAATTTGCCCTTGCCGGAGTACTACGACTCAAGGCATCCGTGACTACATTCCCTTTACAGGGAGTATAATCAATTTGGAAGGTGTAGTCACCAAGAAACTCCATCCACCTTCTCTATCGCATATTGAGATCCTTCTGGTCCAACAGATATTTCAAGCTCTTATGGTCCGTGAATATATCCACTTTCATGCCATATATATAATGACGCCACAGTTTAAGTGCGAATATCACCGCCGCCAATTCCAAATCATGGACGGGGTAATTCTATTTGTGCACCTTCAACTGGCGTGAGCCATGTGCTATCACCTTTTCGAACTATAGAAGAACACAGCCTAAGCCGCTCCCTGATGCATCACTATAAACCTCAAAGACATCCTGACTACATGACGATGTCAAGATTAGCACCGTGGTCAAATGACTCTTTAGCCCTTCGAAAGCTCGTGCGCACTCGGGCGTCCAAACGAACTTCTGATCCTTCCTCGTCAGTGTGGTGAGATGCAAGGCTATCCTCGAGAAGTTTTCTACGAAGCGCATGTAGTAGCCCGCAAGCCCAAGGAAACATCTGAATTTTGCTACTGTAGTGAGAATAGGCCACTCCCGTATAACAACTATCTTGGAAGGATACACCGCAATGCCCTCTCCACTAATCACATGGCCAAGGAAAGCCACTGACGACAGCAAAAACTCACACTTAGAGAACTTGGCGTAGAGCTTGTTCTTCCTCAGGGTGTGCAACACCAACCACAAATGATTTGCAAGATCTTCTTTGGATTGGGAGTATACGAGGATATCGTCAATAAAGAAGATGACAAAGAGGTCCAAGCATTCCCTAAACGTCTGATGCATTAAGTCCATAAATACCAATGGCGCATTTGACAGCCCAAATGGAATTACCGTGAACTCATAGTGACCATATCGTGTTCCAAACGCTATTTTGGGTATGTCACTTTCACGAACTCTCAACAGATAATAACCTGACTTCAAATCCAACTTTGAGTATACAGTCGAGCCAACTAACTGATCAAATAAGTCATCAATCCGTGGAATTGGATACTTGTTCTTTTCTGTCAGCTTGTTCAGATCTCTATAGTCAATGCATAGACGCAAGCTACCGTTCTTCTTTTTCACAAAGAGAACTGGCGCGCACCAAGGTGACTGACTTGGGCGTATATAGCCTTGCTCTAACAATTCTTGTAACTGAACTTTCAGTTCCGCCATTTCCTTTGGCGCTACCCGGTAAGACGAGCGGGCCACAGGTTTCACACCTGGCACCAGGTCGATAGCGAAGTCGATTTCCCTTTGGGGAGGTAACCCGGAAGGTCTTTTGGAAACACATCAGCATATTCCGGTATAATCGGCACCTCACTCACACTGGCCTTCGGCTCCACTACCTTTATAAGTGTGTAAAATAACTCCGCACCCTTCCGAACTTATTTTACGACTTGGAGAGCAGATATCAATATCCTACTCGTCCCTCGCATGCCATTGAACTTAGTCTCTTGTTCGGTATTCTGCCCCAGTGTAACTTCTTTTGAAGTGCAATCTATACATGCATGCTGCTCTGAAAGCTAGTCCATACCAAAGATTATAGCGAACTCTGATATCGGCAATACTGATATTTCCACCTTGAAATCCCGACTTCCTATCTTTACCTCAACACAACAAGATTTATCCGCGCACATCAAACATCCGTTAGGTAGTAACACCTTCATACTGTCTGTAGTGGTCCATATAGGCACCCCGATTCGCAAAACTAAATCTTCAGACAAAAAAAAATGTGAAACATCTGTATCGAATAATGCTCTTGCCTGGTAGTCCCGTATAAGGACAAAACAAATAACACTAAGATTAAAACAAGCACATCACAAAGCATAAAGTAAAACTATAAACTACTCGTACCTGTGACGATATCGGCCTGCTTGATGGCCTCCTATTTTCCAAGATTAGAAATTCAGGGCTGCGCCTGCGATGCACAAGACTCTGCCACTTCCCTTTTTCCGCATAGGATGCATCCGACTTCTTCTCGCCTTTTGGAGGGCCAACTCGACAATCCCGAGCATAGTATCCTGTCTTGCCACACATGTAGCAAGTGTAAGGACAATAACTAGAAGATGCCTCCGAAGCAACCACTGAATGAGTTTGTCCAATAGATTTGGGCTTCTTACCCCATCTTTTTCGGTACCCAGACTTCTCCAGACGCGGTGGCTTGAACTCCGACTTTGTAACAGCCAAGTTCCCCTTGCCCTGCACAGTTTCATGTCCTTCTCCAAAGACCGAGCTGTACAGACCAATGCTTGAAACCCCTAGTTCACAGAACTCGAGAGTAGATATCGTAGCTCATCTCAGAGTCCCCCATAGAACTGACTGGTCTTACGCTCCTCTTCGGTGAAGATAGTACCCACATACCATCCCAAACGCGTAAAATCATGAAGGTAGTCATCCACACTATGTTCTCCTTGAGTCAACTGTTGGAACTCCAACTCCATATCAATTCTCTGCTACATCGGCTGTTTGGTACATTGAAAATATGTACCAGATTTAGAGAAGCCTCATCTAAGTCAATGATATGCATACATTTGTATTTGATAGATGTTTGAGTTACATTGTGCAGGTTCAAGAATTTGAAGAAAATTTTCTAAGTACAAGTGTCGACACTTGTGAAGAAGTTACGTCGACACCCAAGCTAAGTCGACACTTATGAAGGAGTTGTGTCAACACCCAAGCTAAGTCGACACTTATGAAGTAGTTGTGTGGACACTCAAACTGAGTCGGCACCTAAAGAAGCAGTTATATCGACACCCAGAATTGTTTCGACACCTGAGGCAGAATTTGTGTCGACAACTAATACAGGAGCTGTGTCGACACCAAGGAGCTATGTCGACACTGGAAGTAGTTGTGTCGACACACTGGACTTGTGTCAACACATCAACTCTCAAAGTGCTGTGTCGAGATCAGAAGCAATTGTGTCGACACAAACTCAACGCCATGTAGACGCACTCAAAGCTGTCGACACACACTTAACGCAATCTGTCTGCAGCAGTTATATCGAGACCAGAAGGACTTATGTAGACACACAGGACTTGTGTCGACACACACTCAAAGCCGTCTGATATACACTCAACACCATCTGTCTGCAGCAGTTATGTCGAGAACATGAAGACTTGTGTCGACACACTGGACTTGTGTCGACACATACACCATAAGGAGTGTCGAGTAGCAGAAGTTTGACTGAGTCGACACATTGAATACTGTGTCGACATCATGAAGACTTGTATCGACACTTAGCCTATATGTGTTGACACATATGAAGCAGTTTATAGAGTGAAATGTGCTGAGAAGGAAAGTCTTTGATGAATCAAGTGACTTGACTGATGACTTGACAACTGTCATAACCAACCAGTCTGACACCTCTATAAGAATTGTCAGAAGGTTGTTAAAAACCAGATCAGCAAGTAACAATTGGGAAACTCTATATAATAGTCAGATATGTGACAACAAGAAGATGATGAACACAACAAAAGAAGAAGAAGAATAACAACACTAGAGAATTCTTAAACAAGAACAGGGATAACCCTTACAAAGGCAGATCTAGAGCTATCTGCAAGAAAGATTCAGAATTCATTCTGAATTTAAGGAAGAAGATGACTGAAGATTTTCTTCTACATCAAGTGAAGATCCACCTTATTTTGTTCTATCAAGAAGCTTTGAATAGAAAAGTCAGGTTGGATCAGAAGGGTCAGATCATTCAAGAACTGATCAAGAAGGCTACATCAATAGAGAAATCTGGCTGGTAAATTTTTTGTATCTTTATATAATTCAATTTCCTATAGGATATATTGTTAGATCTGAGTTGTGAGCCTGAAATTATAAAGGCTGGGGTAGGGCTGAGAGCCTGAGGTGTAGGACTTATGAAAAGTCGGAGTTGTAAGCCTAGTGATAAAGGCTGAGGTAGGGCTGAGGCCTGAGGTAGGATTCTTGAGAAGAATCTGAGGTAGGACTTGTTTAAGTTTGAGCTGTAAGAACCATTGTGGTTCTGAGTTTTAGGATTTGCAGATCCGGGCCAGTGGAAGGAAGTTAGGCTGAATCCAGTTATCTACTGGATAGGCGAAGGGGGAAAGTGGATGTACCAATACCTTGGGGAACCACTATAAATCTTGTGTATGCTGTGCTGTGAATTGTGGTCTGTGTTTTAAATTATCTGTGCAGAATTTTTATCTAGCTGTTTGCCAACAAAACTTGTTTAAAAAGTTTAGAACCTATTTACCGCCCCCCCCCTCTAGTGTTTAGGCTCTATAAATCAAGTCTTTCAAGTGGTATCAGAGGGAGGTTGCTCAAAGATTGACCTTATATTCTGAGTGAATCTCCAAGGCAAATAACAGATATCAAGAATGGGTTCAAATGAGAATCAAAAGGAGTTTGGATCTATGAAACTGCAAATCTGTAGGAAAGACTCCTTTGGAATATGGAAGGAAAGGGCCAGGTTGTTTATGGAAGCATCTGATCCAAGAATCTATATCACAGTACAGGAAGGCCCCTTCATTCCAATGAAGGTATCAGTCCTTGATGCAAATGTTAAAACTCCTAAGAGTTATTCTGAGATGACAAATGATGAAATCATCCTGGCAACTCTAAGCAAAAGGGCACAAAATATCATTGTAAGTGTCATAGATGATGCCACCTTTCAGAATCTGGTACACTGTAAAACCTCCAAGGAAATGTTGGAAACCATTTTTGTCTAAATGGAGGGCACAGAAGAAGTCAGAGAAGACAAGAAGTCTATGCTGAATCAGGAGTATGAGAGCTTTAGACAAGCCAAGAATGAAAGCATAACTGAATGCTACAAGAAATTCTTCAGGATTGTAAATGAGCTGATGACTTATGGAAGAGTCTTCAACACTTATGAACTGAATGACAAGTTTCTGAGATCTCTGACAAAGGATTGGGACACTAAGATTTGTACCATCAGAGAGGTGGCAAGACTGGCAGATACACCTCCTCCCATATTGTTTGGAAAGCTGCTTTCATATGAAATACAGCTTACAGTTAGGAAGGAGGAAGAGAAGAGCAGCAGATCTGAATACAAGGAAAAGTCAGTTGCCTTCAAGGCTAAAGGCACAATAATGTACAGGAGAAAATCTCCTTCTCCTCCCAAAAAGAGTGCTGAGGTAGAAGAAAGTATTCCTGACAACACCTCATCAGACAGCCATACCTCTGATGAGGATTTTTCAGCCTTCACAAGGCAGTTCCAAATATTCATGAAAAAGAAGAAGTGGAGAACCAGACCTTCTACATCCTTTTCCAAGGATGAGTACTACAAGAAAAAGAAGACTCCCAAGGAGGACAGGTATCCTTCTAAATCTAGTAAACTGTCTAATTCTAAGATAGTGTGCTATTATTTCAATAGGCAAGGACATGTCATAGCTGACTGTCCTGACAAAAGGAAGGAGACAAAAGACAAGAAGAAACCGCAAGTAAAAGACAAGAAGGAAAAATCCCTTGTTGCCCAGAAGCAGAAGTGCTGGACAAATTCTTCATCATCTGAATCATGAGAAAAAGAAGATGCTGAAACATATATTGGGCTATTCTCAACTGAAAAGGATTCTAAGGAGTTAGAATTCCTACAAATACTGGACTCCATAAATGGAGTGGAAGAACATTGTTGTAGAGGGCTGATGGCCCTATCAGAAAATTATCAATGCCAGGATCAGGCTGGTCCTAGTAAGGTATACATTTCTCCCTTGGATTCTGATTATTTTACTGGATCAGAATCAGTAGCATCAACTTCAAGAGAAGGGGATGGTTCTGATTCTAAGGGGGATGTACATCAAATCATTAATGAGTATGGTGGGTTGTTGCATGCTCTGAAGAAGAGCAAGTTTCTTGTCAAAGAGTAGTCCAAGGAGATTAAGTCTCTTAAGCTGGCTGCAACAGATTCAACAAAGCTGTTTGATCTAAAATTGAATGAGGTTGTCAAATTAAAAAACATTACTGTTATTCAGATGGGCACATTCTCTTTCAAGGAGAATCATATCAAGAAACTGGAGACAAAACTTCAGCAAGAAAGAGAGCTAGTGGCTAAATTCTCCAAGCCAAAATCTGTCTTACCCTTAATAGAAAATTTCATTTCAGAAAAAGGGAAGACTGGTCTAGGTTTTAAGGGAAGAACTAGGGTCACCAATTCACATAGAAAAGGAGAGGCCCCAGTTCATCCTCTAGCTGAAAAACGCCCTATCTTCTTTAGGAAAGTGATGAATTCTACAAACAGGTATGATCATGACACTACTCATGGTCACTTTGAGTATGGAGATCTCATGGGAAAAGGTTCAAATTCCAATAGGCCACTCTATAGGCATGCCCATCATGTACAAGAGAAATTCTTGAAGTTTGCTGCTCTAGCACCACCACTTAACAAGACTGTTGGAAACAAAGTAGCAAAGTCTGTACCTAAGAGAAGGTATAATAGATTTGAGTGTTGGTGTTGTGGAAAGGTGGGAAATTTTGCCATGGATTGCTGGTTTAACATAAGTATTAAAATCAAGAGTAGTTTTCCTGTTAGAACAACTGCAAGATTACATACTAACAAGGACCTAGGACCCAATAGCAAATTGGGTTCTAAGGGTAAGTGATTCTTTATTTGATGTAGGTGAATCCAAGGGACCATACCCCTATATGGTACTTGGATAGTGGCTATTCCAGACACATGACTGGAACAAGAAGAATGTTGAGGGACTATGTACCCATAGAGAATGGTCCCAAAGTCATCTTTGGTGGATCAGAAAAAAGAGTCATCAAAGGATTTGGTAGCTTTTCTTGTGACTCAATTACTATCACTAAAGTGGCTTATGTGAAGGGTCTGAAACATAACCTGATTAACATAAGTTAGCTTAGTGATATAGGTTATGACATCTCCTTTCACAAAGGGGAGTGCCAAATTAAGAGGTCAAGTGATCAAGAGATCATTTTGACTGGCACTAGGAAAGGAAATGTCTATTTTCTTAACCTAGATTGTGAGTTGAATAACTCACCTATTTGCCTAGTTGCAGATGAGAAAGCTTCACTATGTGTCAACTGGCACAAAAGGCTAGCTCATCTGAACTATAAGTCCCTAGGACTGCTGTTTAGCATGGGTCTGGTAAGGAATGGTCCTCAAGTCAAGTGCATTAAAGAGGGAGTGTGCTCAGCTTGCTAAAAGGGTAAACAGACCAAGTACTCTTTTCCTGCAATAGATGCCAAAGATTCATTGAGATATTTATATCTCTTGCATATAGATTTGTTTGGTCCTATGCTAGTTCACAGTCTTGGTAGGAAAGTATATACACTAGTTGTTATGGATAAATATTCTAGATACACTTGGGTGTTATTCCTAAGGAAGAAATTTAAAACCACTAGTGTTTCCAGACTTTTGTTAGACAAGTTCAGAATGAATTTAACAATTAAGTGGTCAAAATCAGAAGTGACCATGGAACTGAATTTCAGTCTGAATGTATGATAAAATTCTGTGAAGAACTTGGGATACATCAGGAGTTCTCCTCACCTAAAATACCTTAGCAAAATGGAATGACTGAAAGAAAGAATAGAACTCTCATTGAGGCTGGTAGAACTCTACTCAGTGATACTACTCTCCCTGAATATTTCTTGGCTGAGGCAGTAAACACTGCTTGTCATGTTCTCAATAGAGCATCCATAAATAAGAAACTAAAGTTGACTCCCTATCAGATTTTGAAGGGCAGAAAACCAAACATTTCTTATTTCAGAATCTTTGGTATCAAGTGTTATGTCCTAGTTAATGGTAAACACTACCAAACAAAGTTTGCTGCCAAATCCCTAGAAGGGATATTTGTTGGGTATAGTAATAACAGTAGGGTATACAGGGTCTACAACTTGACTACTCAAGTTGTAGAAGAGTTAGTCCATGTTATTTTTGATGAGTCTAGATTGATTAACAATGAATTGTCTAGTTCTACAGTTAGTTCTACCGGTCTAACAGACAGGCTGGACAAGTTGATCATCAATGATGAAGTTCCTGCCAGGCTGGATGAAGAAAAAGATGTCAGCTATCTAGGGGAGAACAAGTCCCACTGGATGAAGAAGACAATGTGGGGGCATCAAGTTGAGGAAACTGAAGAAAGCCATGTCGCTGACAGATTTCTTCCAGTTTGAAGAAATCTGAAGGATCATCCAGCTCACCAAATCATTGGTGATGCAAGTCAAGGGGTTCTAACTAGGAGCAAGAGCATGAATATAGTTCTATGTTCTTGCTTGATGTCTCAAATAGAACCCATGAAGATTGAAGAAGCAATGCAAGACTCCAACTGGATTGATGATATGCAAGAAGAGCTCGGTCAATTCAGATGATGTAAAGTCTGGGAACTGGTGCCTAAAACTAAGGATCATTACATAATATGAACTAAGTTGATCTATAGGAACAAGCTTGATAAGAATGACACCATAGTCAAGAACAAGGCCAGACTGGTAGCTAAAGGCTACATGCAAGATGAAGGTATTGTCTTTGATCAAACCTTTTGCTCTAGTGAGAAGGCTGGAGGCTATAAGGCTATTTTTAGCCTATGATGCCTATCAAGGGTTCAAGGTATACCAAATGGATGTGAAATCAGCATTTCTGAATGAGGATTTAAAAGAGGAAGTCTATGTTGAACAACCCTCAGGTTTTGTAGATTCTCATATTCCTGATTATGTATATAGGCTCAGGAAAGCTCTATATGGTTTGAAACAAGCTCCAAGGGCTTGGTTTGAGACCTTGTCTGCTTTTCTTATTGAGAATAAATTCTCTAGAGGAAAAATAGACAAAACTCTATTCTATAGGGAATCTAAAGGCAAGATAATACAAGTCCAGATATATGTAGATGACATTATCTTTCGTTCTACTGAAAACAACCTTTGTAAAAAAGTTTGCCAAACTTATGCAAGGGAAGTTTTAGATGAGTAGTATGGGTTAGCTGAAGTTCTTCTTTGGACTTCATGTTAGACAGACTGATAGTGGTTTGTCCATATCTCAGTCTATGTTCACCAAGGAGTTGATTAAGAAGTATGGTATGGACTCAACTTCTACCATGAAAATTCCAATTGGAACAAGTATGTCTATAGGCAAAGATGAGGCAGGGAAACCTGTTGATGAGTCTTTGTATAGAGGGATAATTGGTTCCCTACTTTACTTCACTGCTTGTAGACCTGACATCATGTATGCAACATGTTTCTGTGCTAGGTACCAAGCTTGCCCAAAAGAATCCCACTATATTACGTTAAGAGAATATTGAGATATCTTTAGGGCACACCCAATATAGGCCTTTGGTACCCTAAGAATAGAGATTTCATTCTAACTGGTTTCTCAGATGCAGACTTTGCGGGATACAAAGAAGACAGGAAGAGTACTACAGTAACTTTTAAATTCCATAGTGGGAGGATGGTGTCATGGAGTAGCAAGAAGCAAACCAGTGTAGCTATATCAATAGCTGAATCAGAATATATAGCTGCAGGTAGCTGCTGTGCACAATTGATGTGGATAAAACATCAACTTGAAGACTATGACATCCAGGTAAGTAGAATTCCACTATTTTGTTATTCTCCTAGTGCTATTTCTATTGCTAAGAATCCTGTATCACACAGTAGTACCAAGCATATGGAAATTAAGTTTCATTTCATCAGAGAACATGTAGAGTAGGAAAATATTAGCCTAGAGTTTGTGAGAACAGATAATCAAATAGCTGATATTTTTACAAAACATCTAGATGAAACTAAATTCAATTATTTTAAAATTGAATTAGGTATGTTGAACCTAGAATAGGTTAGCACAAGCTTCCTTATGTAACATATGTAAGAGAAATTTGTCTAAGTACAAATTTTGTGTCGACACAAGCAAGTTGTGTTGACACACTTAGTATGTTATGTTGACACAGAAAAAGGATGTGTCGACCCAGAAACAGTATCTGTGTCGACAGAAGAACTGGTGTCGACACAACTCTGTCGAGACTTAAATGGCCTGTGTCGACACAGACACAAGTGTGTCGACACTGACACAAGTATATCGAAACATAAATGTTTTGACTTAATGTAAGTATTATCGAATCAGACATTAGTATGTCGACACATAGTCGTATCGACTTAAACTAAGTATTTTCGAGACCTAGGTCATTTATGCTGACACGTATGCTGATTTGTTGACTAAGGCCCGTCGTTTGACCTGCCCTTGACACTAATACTATAAATTAGTGAAGCCAAAAAACTTGTCAACTACGCTTTCAGAATTCTTGGCTCTGCACCTTCTATCAACAAAGAACTTCTCTTCTATTCTCTCTCATCTCTCTCGTCGATGGCGCCTCATCAAGAAGACAAAGTCAATGAAGGATATGAGCTAGTTCGTGAAGGGTTCACGATAGCTTTAGAAGAAATTCAGGGTGTAAGTGCCCTAATTTCTGAGAATGGTTTGGAGTACTTGGTCTCTGAACCAACCAAGATTTGGAGGAAGGAAGTTTTGGAATTCTATTCAACAGCAAGCGTGGATATAGAAGGGAAGAAGATCAAAGCAACAGTCTAGGATTCCCAAATGAAACTTACACTGAAGACAATTAGGAAATCTCTTCAGCTTTCTTTGGTTAAGGATACAGATGAACTAACTCCATCCCTGACTACAGGAGCATTAAGTTGGTGCGGGTTAAGCCTTAATATAAAGATTGGATTATCCATAACTCGGAAAGGGATGAATTCCTAAGGGAAGTTCTTGTCAGAAATAGTTGGGAAGGTGATACTATGTATGAGTGGTGGACATGATCGAATTTCAGTCCACATGTTCAATCTGATGACACGAATCATATTCAAAGTGAAAACAGACTGGGCAGCAGTAATCTTTGATAAGACCCAAGAAGGAGTGAAGAAACCAAACCTGGGAAGAATCCTAAGTTTATGTTTATCTTCAGTAATACCAGATGTATTGAAACAAGTGGCTGGATCCAAAATCAATCACATGAGGAGAATGGATGTGAGAATTCAGTCAAGGTGGGATAGGGTTCTGACCAAGGAAGTCACTACTCCTCAGAAACAAACTAAGAAAGATAAAAGGCAGAAGAAAGTTGTTCAACAAGCAGAATCCTCTAGTGATTCTGAAGAGGAAGTAGTCTTCAGCTCAGATGAAGACCAGCAACCAAAAGAAGCCCAAGATCATGTGGTGGGTAGTGAGACCCAAGAACAACAAATAGGCTCCACTCTAGGGGGAGAAAATACTGAACAAACTGGGCTACCTGCCTAAGGGGGAGGCATGGCTGAAGCTGCCCATAAGAGTGAATTTGTCGTCGATACTGTAATGAATATAGTATCTGAAATCAATAATGCAGCACAAGAAAATGTTGAGACAGAAGCTCGAGATGAACCAGTAAGTATCTCCTCAACAATTTGGTGGTATCTAGTGGTATTCTCCTCAACAATGTTCTGGGAGAAACTTTAATTTTAAAAGCTAATCTTGTTCCTCCTATACAGGTGCAACAAGAGTTTACTATGGAAGAGCACTTCTCTAATTTACCTGATGTAAGAACTGAGGGTGAGCAATCCTAGGTGGAAAAGGATTTTCCTAGTATGGGGGGGGGAACAAATTAAAGAAATAGATTTACCAAGGACTGAGGGGGAGCTGTATCAGCATGACCCAACTGATAAGGACACAGTTGATATACAAAGTACATCTGAAACTTATGATGATGAAGAAGCCTCAATGGCTAATAAAAGAAAAATAGTTGCCTTAAAGAAAAAGAGTTCTAGCTACAAAAAGGCCTTGCAAACAGGCACAACACCACCTGCTCAATGCTTAAACTTCAGTTCTCTACTGGTCCAAATGCAAATTAAGTTGGATGAGCAAAGGCAATCTCTTGTGAAATATTTGGATGTAACTCACAAGGAGTTGCAATTCCAATTGGCCCAGGATATCAAGTCTATTAGATTTGAAGTTAATCAAAATAAAAAGGAAATGACAGATTGCTTCCATAAGGGAGGTAATGCTGTGGTATTCCTGGCCAAACAATAGTAGGATCTGAAAGTGCAAGTGGAAGATATTGCAGTAAAGCAAGGTTATGTACTAGATAATCAAATAAGAATGAATGAGAATCTTAAAGATTCACATCATGCTATCTTGAAAAAAATTGATGCTCTAACAACAGCTGTCAAAGCTGAAGTCTCAAAGCTGATCAAGGAAGATATAGCTGCTGTTCATGCCACATTTCAAGCCTCACAGAAGAATATGTTTGATTTCATGACAAAATTCAGGGATTATTATAAAAAGGAACTGACTATGTTATTAATCAAGCCAGATTTAAAAAAGATGATCTGAGGGATCATATTGATAGAGGAGTCATAAAGGGGGAGAGAGTAGTAGTCAAAGCCTGCTCTGATCATGCTAAATGGATATCAAATAGCATCAGAGCAACTCTTGGATATCCTCCCCTATGTGATAATGACAATGTAGCTGACTCTGGAATACAACCATCTCATACTGAAAGAGATCAACCTGAAATTGCTTAGGTGATTTACCCCCCAGCAGATTTTTAAATGATTCAAGAGGAAGTTCAGAAAATGTATAGTCATCCACTAGAGGCACACAATGTTATTCTGGAGAAAGTAGAAATGTCAAAAGCTGCATAGAAGCTCAGAAGGAAGCTTAGCTATCCAAAAAGAGGTTCAGAGAACAGGCTGAGTTGAAGCCAGACTTTAAGCAATGGAGTCCAACTTACAGAAACATTATACTTACTGCCTGGAAAGCTGTGAAGGATAAAACCCATGATAGGGGTAAATGGTATTCAGAGCAGGAATGGAATAAGTATCAGGCTGGGCAGGAAGATATTCTTCAACACAGAAGAAGGGCTAAGGTTGGGAAGCTACCTGCTAATGCTCAGGAGCCAAGCAAGTACTTCCAAAAGCCATTTCACTATTTTGAAAGGCAGAGAATAAAGGATGAAGAACAGAAGAAAAAAGCTATAAAAGGAAAGAATCCTGCTGATGATATTGAACCTCCTTTATAGGCTAAGATCAAGTCTGGAAAAGGCATTGTCATTAAGGAGCCTAGTCAGTAATAGGATAGCTAAGCTTATATAAAAGAACAATGTAATATTTTGTTTTTTTGTTCTAAAAGAAAATCTTATAAACACTTCATTTTTCTGAATTAAATGAAATCAGGTTTAGTATTAATTCTTATTGTTTACAATGATTATATATTAACCTTCTGTGAAATTGATGTACATCTATTTCTATTATGTTTTATTATAAGAGATGTATATCTTTGACTAAGGATTATGACTTCTCCAAATAGGGGGAGATTGTTGGGTACATTGAGAAATATGTAACAGATTTGGAGAAGCCTCATCTTAGTCAATGATATGCATCAATTTGTATTTGATAGATGTTTGAGTTACATTGTGCAGGTTCAAGAATTTGAAGAAAATTTTCTAAGTACAAGTGTCGACACTTGTGAAGAAGTTGTGTCGACACCCAAGCTAAGTCGACACTTATGAAGGAGTTGTGTCGACACCCAAGCTAAGTCGACACTTATGAAGAAGTTGTGTCGACACTCAAACTGAGATGACACCTAAATAAGCACCTGTGTCGACACCCAGAATTGTGTCGACACCTGAGGAAGAATTTGTGTCGACACCTAATACAGGAGCTGTGTCGACACCAAGGAGCTATGTCGAAACTGGAAGCAGTTATGTTGACACACTGGACTTGTGTCGACACATCAACTCTCAAAGTGTTGTGTTGAGATTATAAGAAATTGTGTCAACACACAAGACTTATGTCGACACACACTCAATGCCATCTAGACACACTCAATGATGTCGACACACACTCAACGCCATCTATCTGCAGCCGTTATGTCGAGACCAGAGGGACTTATGTCGACACACAGAACTTGTGTCGACACACACTCAAAGATGTCTGACATACACTCAACGCCATCTGTCTGCAATAGTTATGTCGAGAACATGAAGACTTGTGTCGACACACTGGACTTGTGTCGACACATACAACAGAAGAAGTGTCGAGTAGCAAAAGATTGACTAAGTCGACACATTGAATGCTGTGTCAACATCATGAAGACTTGTGTCGACACTTAGCCTATATGTGTCGACACATATGAAGCAGTTTGTAGAGTGAAATGTGCTGAGTTGGAAAGTCTTTGACGAATCAAGTGACTTGACTGATGACTTGACAGCTGTCATAACCAATGTGTCTGACACCTCTATCAGAACTATCAGAAGGTTGTTACAAACCGGATCAGTCGGTAACAATTGGGAAACTCTATATAAGAGTCAGATTTTTGACAACAAGAAGATGATGAACACAACAGAAGAAGAAGAATAACACTAGAGAATTCTTCAACAAGAACAGGGATAACCCTTACGAAGGCAGATCTAGAGCTGTCTGCAAGAAAGATTCAGAATTCATTCTGAATTTAAGGAAGAAGCTGACTGAAGATCATCTTCTACATCAAGTGAAGATCCACCTTATTTTGTTCTATCAATAAGCTTTGAAAAGCTATGTCAGGTTAGATCAGAAGGGTCAGTTCATTCAAGAACTGATCAAGAAGGCT
Source organism: Platanthera zijinensis (assembly GCA_039513925.1). Lineage (NCBI taxonomy): Eukaryota > Viridiplantae > Streptophyta > Magnoliopsida > Asparagales > Orchidaceae > Platanthera > Platanthera zijinensis. The sequence continues at coordinate 84,853,196 of CM077092.1, forward strand.
ACATCAATAGAGAAATCTAGCTGGTTAATTTTCTGTATCTTTATATCATTCAATTTCCTGTAGGATCTATTGTTAGATCTGAGTTGTAAGCCTGAAATTATAAAGGCTGGGGTAGGGATGAGAGCCTGAGGTATAGGACTTGTGAAAAGTCTTAGTTGTAAGCCTAGTGATAAACGCTGAGGTAGGGCTGAGGCCTGAGATAGGGTTCTTTGGAAGAATCTGAGGTAGGACTTGTTTAAGTCTGGGTTGTAAGAACCATTCTTGTTCTGAGTTGTAAGATCTGCGGATATGAGCCAGTGGAAGAAAGTTAGGCTAAATCCAGTTATCTACTGGATAGGCGAAGGGGGAAAGTGGATGTACCCATACCTTGGGGAACCACTATGAATTTGTTGTATGCTGTGCTGTGAATTGTGGTCTGTGTTTTAAATTATCTGTGCAAGAATTTTAATCTAGCTGTTTGCCAACAAAACATGTTTAAAAAGTTTAGAACCTATTCACCCCCCCTCTCGGTGTTTAGGCTCTTGAAATCAAGTCTTTCATCGGCAGATGCTTTACTAAGAAAAACTTAGAGAACTCTTCAATCGAGACCTCCGTTAATTGTCTGTCTGCCATGTGATGCAGTTCCACCTCATCCCACCACAGCCGAGCCTCTCCCTCAAGTAGGATAATGGTTAAATTTACTTTCTGTTCTTCCTCATCTCTGATAGCTATCAAGATTCTTTTAATCCTTGCGAGCCAATCCTCCGCTTGGGCTGGGGAACCCGCCCCAGTAAAAGTAGGAGGATTGAAGCTCATGAACCGCTTCAATTGTTGATCTTCTGTTCGCGGATCAACCACATGCAACTTCCACCGGTTCTTGCCTTACCCCAACATGTATTGGCACCAATGCAGGCCGTGCCTGCCCAACCTACTGAGCATTCATAACAGAGGTCGGAGGATCGAAACCTCCCTTTGATACCAAATTGTAACACCTCTACCCGTCACATGTAATATAATAGAGGGTCCGGCCGGGGCCCCACACCATATTCCAGAAACAAGCGGAGAAGTTACTAAATAATATCAAAGACCATCGAACCCTAACATAGAGATTTCTAGTGGATGCTTCATGGTTGAAAACTTGAACTCAAGAATCACAAAGATTGTCCACTAACAAGAAAATAGGAATGTATATAAATACACAAAGTATTTAGCCTTATGGCCTTACAAATTTCTCTTAACAAAAGTGTGGTTTACAAACATCGGCGCGCAGGATGGCCACACATGAACAAGAGTAAACAAAACATAGCCTTCGAGGACAACAACACAACCTGGGTTTCAGCCTTCTATTTCCCGCTTGGGCCAGCACCAGCTGCAAAGAATCAATCCACCAAGCGGTGGAAAATAGGGCAACAGTCAGCATTCAACTGACCAATTATTACGATCATGTCCCTGGCATGGGGCAACAAAATTCCTTCCCTACAAAGCATTTTAGTTACACATCATATATACATAACAATCCACCAATGACGTGCATAATCGCACAAGTCAATACATATCACAAACGCCAGCACGACGACCCGACGTTCCGTACACTCAGGGCACATTATTGGTGTATCGGAAAACTAGGGTCCCACCACCGTTCAGAGGTCCCAGACATGATGGTCCATTATAAGAATTCCTAGTCTTTACGGCGCGCAGGCCAAAGACTCTCGCTATGTGATCCTAATAGGGCCTTAAGCACCCACGGTTAGACAACCATAATGCGGGTACAAATCCACCTTTCCAGTTGCTCAAATTTGTCAGACTAAAGCCTAGACTAACGCGGGTACGGCTTCACCTTTCCTGTTCGCCACATAGGCATTTCACAGTAGCAGCCCAATGGCTCAACTTCACACAGAATGGCACACACAGCCAAAAGAGTGAACACCAAGTACCAACTCTCAATGCTTTTTCCTAGATTTCCTCCAGTACTTCCTGTTGCACCATGCCACAGGTATCCACCAAGGGTTCCATACAAACAACCAATTTACTAGGCGTTTTCTCCGATTTGCAAACAAAGCATCACCAATCCAGACAAACTCATTCGGATGGGCTTCACACAACATGCCTAACTGTACTACTGACTTCTGGTTCTAATGCAACATAACAAGGGATGAAACACAACATCCCAAGGGAATCACTTCGATTTCCATCTTTTGGTGGAGGATTCCATGAATATGCAGGAAAGAAGGACTTCACTTGTCCAAGAAGGAAATCGTTACCCTTGGAAGACATTTTAGCGCCATGGAGAGAAATAAATGGTTAGAAAGCACCACAACGCTCTAGCCTCCGTAGATCTGAAATCGGCTCGCGATTTGGACCACCGTAGCACCACCGGCAGCCGTATTTCTCCTCTTCTTCCTTCCCTTGCTCTCCTCTCTCTCTTCTTCTTAGAAAGAGAATTATATGGATTTAATTAGAAATAACTCATCAATTCCCACACTTATCCCTTCAAGAAATACCCTGGGCCATTAGATCTTCATCAAAGGAAACGAACGACTCAGATTTTCTCTAAAAAGCATCTTCCCTAGGCTGACATGGCTTGTGACATGCCCGTGTCACAGGCCGTGTACCTTTAGCGGCAGACAACCGTCTCAAGCCAGACAAGGACACAGGCTTAAACACGCCCGTGTCAAGCTCCTGACACGCCTGTGTCACTTCATACACATCCGTGTTGAGGGGCATGTCCCTCAATCGATACAGAACCAACATATCGCGAAAGGGACACGGGTCCTTAATACGCCCGTGTCGACCAGTACATGCCCGTGCTCCAGGTCGTGTACTTCAGTCGGCACTGCCCGACACAACCAGAGCACGACATGGGTATTTTACACGCCCGTATCACCAATCGACATGCCTGTGTCAGCACTATTCATACCCGTGTTTCCAGCCGTGTACCATACTCGACACAGCCAGGCTAACACATAGCAGGACACGGCCTTGGACACGCCCGTGTCCCAGGTCGTGTGGTCTTATTTGGGTTTTGGGGCATTACAGTAAAGAATATATATTAACTGTGGGATTAATGATGAAATTAGCAATAATAATAACTTCTAGTGGATTTGAATACTCATCCTCAACTGTCCCAAAATTTCTACAATGAGCTAGACCAGCTAACACTGAGATGAATTCAGTCATTTCTATATCAGGAACTTCAACAAAATCAGCTACTACAACTAGAGTTTATTCATTTGGAGCTTCTTCATCAGCATCTCCCCCTGCATAGAAATAAGGAAAATTGAATCTAGGCCCCCAGAAGAAGGGAAAAAATGGGAAGAGGTAACTTTAGAAGAGAGTTCTGAAATTGAAGATAAAATAGGAGCCAAGGATTTATCCAAGAGCTTTTGGAGTGTAGGAGTGATGAAATCAAGAAGTTGAGTGACAATAAATGAGAAATCCAGACACATAAACTTAGGTGGATTTTGAGTAGATGCAGAGGATGGATTGGAGGAAGAGGTAGTTGATATGTTAGCACAATTTGTATAGATAAATGAAGACTGTGGCATAGATGAAGGATTGATGAAAGGGGTAATGTCACTTGGAATTATCTCCTGGATGGGTAAGTGAGGTGGAGATAAGTGAGGTGGAGATAAGTGAGGTGATTGATGAGCTGGGGAGTCTGCATGGAAGGCTGAGGATGGAACTTCTTCAGAAAAAGTAGTTTGTAGAGAAGGTGGTGTGAGGGTATAGAGGAATGATGTGGAGATATTGGTGTGGGAGAAATAAGGTGACCATCTTCTTCTGGAGTATGGAGAGTAGCTACGATAGCTCTAGTACTTTCAGAAGCTGCCCTCAAAGATTCAAATCCGGGAGGCTTAGGAATCGCCCTCTCCCATTTTCCAAATAGAGCAGAGGTGATCCTCTTGGATGCATTAATATATATAGTCTGAGAGACCAAAACCTCTAGACATTTGGCCTGAAGGAAAATTCCCAAAATTATTCCATAGCACACATCCTTTTTACTAATCTTCTTCTTAATAGAATCAAACAAAACTGTCCCCCAATTAATGTTCTTCTGGTCAACAAGAGCACTCATCAATAGAAACTGGTGCCTGGTCACATAGTCATGGGCTGAATGTTTTCCCAGAAGAACTTTGCCAACAACATCGGCTAGAAATTTATATTCCACAGAAAAATTCTTTTTCAACAAATGGTTAGGGTTTTCTTGTGAGTGACCCATTCTATCTAGCGTAATATCAAATTCTGTACTAGATAGTTCTAAATAATCTTCTCTATTGACTAAACAAAAAATTTCGGATAGAATAACATGGGTGAGAGAAACCTGATGACCTGAGATGGATCCAGTAATGGTTATAAGATAATGAACCTTTGAAGTGTGAACCCATTCCTTTAACTCTGTGACTGAGAGCTTGATTTGAGTGGACATAAAATTGTGCAGATGTTGTGCCTCAAATAGTTGCAAAATGTCCCGAAAGATTTGATCCGAATGACGAAAAGAGTCCATGTCGATATCGAATCCAACATTGAACTTCATCGCTGTGAGAATTGCTTGCAGCACCACCATTATCCAGTAAAACCAAAAGAGCAAGTGCAAGAGAAATGGAGAATGCGTAGGACAGAGCTCGATGAAAACCTAAAATATTAGTTTTCAGAAGTTGAAAGGACGAATATAAAACAATTCGTCGATCTTCGTTTGACGAAAGGTTTCACAATTCCTCGATCTCTTTTCGACGAAAGGTTCCCAATTCGCCTATCTGTATTCAAAATCAATTTAATGACTCTCCATCAATCATTCCTAACTAATTTAAAAAGAAAATATGTTTCTTTTCATTCAATGGTTTGGTGAAAATATCTGCTCTTTATAAATCAGTGGAAATAAATACTAGTCTAATTTTATTTTTATCCACATTATCTCTGATAAAGTTGTGTCTTATTTCTATATATTTTGTCCTACTATGGAGGACTGGATTCTGTGTAATTGAACTTGCAGTAGTATTGTCACAATATATAATAGAATTATTTAGGTTGTGTCCATAATCTAGTAATTTATTTTGAATCCACAAAATCTGTGAACAACAACTACCTGCTGTAATATTTTTAGCTTTAGCAGTTGAAGTAGAAACAAATGTTTGCTTCTTGCAAAACCATGACACAAGCCTATCACTAAGAAACTGACAAGTTCCTGATGTGCTTATTCTATCAACTCTGCATCCAGCATAGTCAGCATCTGTGAATCCAATTAATTCAAATCCTGACTCAATAGGATACCAGATTTCTAGATTAGGACAACCCTTTATATATCTCAAAATTCTTTTAACCAAAATAAGGTGAGCTTCTTTAGGGTTAACTTGAAACCTAGTACAAATACAGGTTATAAACAAAATATATGGTCTACTTGCTTTTAAATACAATAGAGACCTAATGATTGTTCTATATGTTTTCTGATCAATAGATTTGCGTTGTTCATAATTATCAACTACATCATTAGTGGGCATGTGTGTTCTCATAGAGGAGAGGCATCTGACATCTCAAATCTTTTAATTAGCTCTTTAACATATTTTGATTGAGATATGAAGATGCCATCGGATGTTTGCTTCACTTGCAAACCAAGAAAATAAGATAATTCACCTATGCTACTCATTTCAAACTTTTAATGCATTAGGTCAGATAACCTTTTGCAAAGTTTGGAATCAGTAGAACCAAAAATTATATCATCAACATATATTTTAACTAGTATAATTTCAGAGTTATGATGTCTAAAAAAAAATCAAGTTTTGTCTACCTTGCCTCTACCAAATTTATTCTCCAATAGAAAATAAGCAAGGGTCTCATACCAAGCTCTTAGAGCTTATTTAAGACCATAAAGAGCTTTATTAAGCTTAAATACACAAGATGAGTGAGTTGAAGAGATAAACCTGGAGTTTGTTCTACATAGACTTCCTCTTTGATTTCTCCATTCAGAAATGCACTCTTTACATCCATATTATATACTTTGAATTTCTTCAATGCAGCAAAAGAAAGAAATATCTTGATAGCTTCTAATCTTATAACAGGAGCAAATGTTTGATCATAATCTATTCCTTCCTCCTGTGAATATCCTTGAGTTACCAGTCTAGCTTTATTTCTCACTATAACTCCTTAAGCATACAATTTATTTCTGAAAACCCATTTGGTTCAAATTACTAGATTGTCTTTGGGTCTTGGAACTAATTCCCAAACTCTACTTCTCTCAAACTGATTGAGTTTCTCGTGCATTACAATGATCCAATGAGGATCTTATTCTGCATCTTTTATTGATTGAGGATCAATCTGAGATAGAAAGCATGTATGCATCTGATCTTTATTGAGTTGATGCCTTGTTTGTACACCAACTGATATGTCTCCAATCACTTAGATCTCGGATGTTCTCTAATAGTGACATAATCAACAGATGAAGTTGATTCTTCAATGATTTGTGTTGTTAATTCCTCTTATAGAATTTCATTAGCTACAAATTTTTCAACATAAATTTCAGGATTATCTTCATCACTATCTCCATCAATCTGTTTAGAAGGATGCAATGTATCCTCTTGCTTTAGGTTTAATTTATCTAGTTTCTCACAGAGAATTGGTTCCTGAAAAGAATATATGATAGAGGTATTCCTCTCCTTATAAAACATTTTAGATTCATCAAATGATACATGTATGGATTCTTCTATTTTAAAGGCAGATTTATTATAAACTCTATAAGCCTTACTGACAAGAGAATATCCAAGAAATATTCCATCTGCAACATTGACTTCAAATTTTCCTAAATGTTTCTTGTCATTATTATGAATATAACATCTACACCCAAAATTTTTAAAATAACTTACTTTAGGTTTTTTATTTTTAAACAATTCATAGGGAGTCTTACCCTTTAGTTTATGACAGAGATTTTTGTTAAGAACATAATTTTATATGCTTACTACCTCTGCCCAAAAAGATAGGGGAAAGTGAGCATCTACAAGTAATGTTTTAGCAGTTTCAATTAGGGTTCTATTTTTCCTTTTTGCTTCCCCTTTTTGTTGAGGAGTTCTAGGAGCAGAGAAACACTGCCTGTTCCTTCTTTATCATAAAATTCTCTCATCAAAAGAGATTCAAATTCAGTGCCATGATCACTTCTGATCAATGCAACCTGAGTAGAATACTTAATCTTGATGTTCCTAAGAAAGTTTGTAAGAATTTTGAAGTTATTAGACTTGTTCCTAAGAAAGAACACCCAAGTGAATCTGGAGAAATCATCAACAATTACTAAAGTGTATGAATTTCCTCCCAAACTTTGTATTGCAATAGGTCCAAAGAGTTCCAAATGTAGTAAATACAAAATTCTAGTTGAATCACTATTAGATATAGATTTAAAATCTATTTTTTAGTTTGCTACCTAATTAAAAAGCCCTGCAAAGTCCTTTCTTCTTGTAAGATCGAGAAGGTAGTCCTTTGACAAGGTTGTCCTTAGACAATTTAGCAATAGTTCTAAGGTTTATATGCCCTAATCTTTTATGCCAAAGTTCATTTGATTTACTTATCTGATTGAACAAACATATCTCACTTCTAGCAGAATTATAATTGACTAAATAGATGTTACCCTGTCTAACCCAAGATAAAATAATATTATTTTCATTAGATGTAATCAAGCATAAAGACTTATTAAATGATACCTAATAACCTTCATCACATTGTTGACTAATGTTGTTAAGTTTATGCTTAAGACCTCCCACAGTAGCTACTTTCTGAAGGTAACTACACCAACTTTGATATTGCCATAGCCATCTGTCTGGCCATAGTTGGAGTCTCCAAATATGACTTTTGGTCCAAGCTTTACTTTGAAGTTTCTTAGATTATCTATTCTTCCTATCATGTGTTTAGAGCACCCACTATCCAAATACCACTGTTCATCTGTGGTAGGATAGTTCTTTTCCTGTATTGAAAACATGTTAGGTGTTCTTTACCCAGATTACCTTGGGACCTGGTTTTTTGTCATAATAAGTACAAATATAAGAATATTTAGGTTGATTGTTATATCCAAGTGGATGATATCTTCTGATTTCATCGAGCCACGTTCGACGAATAATAGTTATTTAATTGAGCACCATTTACTGAATAACTTTATGTGTTCCGCGTTCCTCTGTCTCTGTTCGACGAATAACTTTGATTTCGTCGAACTCACTTAGACGAATTTTGTTGAACATTGTTTTTCTGGAAATTTTTATTCTATTTTAGAATAGATTTTGATTTATTCTATAGTACATTATATGACAAAACTTCAGTGTCTTTATCCGTAATTTCTAATAATTCTTTTCCTTTAGCAGATATAAATTTTATAGGAGTAGTTAAAATATTTTTCTTAAGAATTGGAGGTTGACTAGATGAAGCTCCCAACCTAGTCTGCCATTTAATCTGGCATTGACTGAACTTATAATGATCATCAGTTTGATACTTTTCCCATTAAGAGATTCTTCAAGCTTCTTAGCCTCAGATAATTTGTTTTCCAAAGAAACTATTTGTTCCTTAGAAATTTTCAAATCTTCTTTAAGTTTAATATTTTCAAAAGATAGATTATTTAATTAAGTTAATTTTTCTCTGAGAAGTTTTATTTTCTTCTCAGATTTTATCAAATCTTTACAAAGCAATTTAAAATCTATTTTGAATTGATCTGATGTAAAATCAAAAGTTGAAAAATATGTGGTCTTCTTCAGACTTAGATTCAGAATCAAAATTGTTGTTTGATGCATTGATTACCATCATACAGACTTCTTTATCATTTGTTTCTTCTTCATCTTCACTTGAACTGGATGAAGATTTAGTGTCTGACTCACTCCATGTTTCAGCTACAAAGCCTCTCTCCTTTTGTCTATGTTTACTAGAAGAGGGTTTGTTTGAATGCTTCTTAAAGTCTTTTTCCTTCTTCTTATCTTTCTTCTGATTTTCAGGACATTCTGGAAGAATGTGTCCTGGTTTCTTGTAACCATAACAAACAATTTCCTTAGTAGGTGTTTTGTCATACCTTGGTTTTTCCATATTTCTGGAAAATCTTCTCCTAAAGTCTTTCCTGGCCATTTTGAAAATTCTTTTAGCCAATAGACTCATGAGTTCTTCATTTTCTAGAAGTTGTTCTTCCTCTTCAGTTACTTGGAAAGCAATACTCTTGTCCTTCTTCACTGAGGATAAAGTCATTTGTTCAGCTTCTCTTGTTTTGATGAGCTGATCATATGATTTGAGTTTTCCCAACAAAGTTTCTGTTGAAATTTCATTCACACTTCTTGCTTCTCTAATTGGCCAAATTCTTGAATCCCATGTACTAGGAAAACACATGAGGATTTGGTCATTTACTTATGTCAATAAAATGTCTTTCTCCAAATTTTTCAGTTCATTGATTATGAGACTCAGTCTTGTATACATATCAGCAACAGATTCAGTTTCTCCCTTTTTTAAAATCTCATATTGAGAAATCAGGTGAGATCTTCTATCTTTTCTTTCGTTTGCTGATCCAGCAACCTTGTGAAAAATATCATCAGACATTGTTTGGACTAGTATATTCATAGCCTTTGCATCAGCAATTTTTAGTTTTTTCTGAGTATACAATTCTGGAGGTGGTGTAACCTTTATGCTTGTTGCTGCCAGTGGTGGAGGTGGACCTGTCAAAATTTAATTATAGATATCCTCATCAATAGAATTCATATATAACCTAATCCTTGCCTACCATAGTCCAAACTTGTTATGATTGCAAATAAGAGGTCGAGTGCTTGGGCAACTAATGCCTACAAGAATTTCATGTATGGCCTTAAGCCATTCCTTCGTCTTCACAGTATTCTCAGTCCCCCCCCCCCATCCGTCACATGGAATATAACAGAAGGTCCGGCTTGGGCCCCATGCCATATGCCACGAACAGTCAGTGGAGTTACGTATTAATACAAAGTTAGCAGCTTAGGAACACGCAACCAAACTTTGAGCATTCTAGCGGAAGCTTTTTAACACAGTTATAAGTACCGATAAGAAAATACATGAATGTCCACTATAGACATGTTAGGAATGAAATAACATACACCCAAGATTTGGCCTTATGGCCTTATAATAGTTTGCTAAACAAAAGTGTTTTACATACTTCGGCTCGCAGGCCAGCCATACATGACAATATTAAAAGAAAACACTTCGCTTTGACCTTCAAGGGCCAGTACAACATCAAGGGCTCCATCCCGCTACTTGCCACTAGCTCACTGATTCCTGCTTTAGAACAATCCACCGCATGGTGGTAAAATAAAGCAACGGTCAGCATTAGATGACTAAATTATAACGTCCCCACCCCTCACTCGGGGTGTCAGTGCTCCTTCCCTACAAACATTAGCATTATCATATATAGGCAATACGTCATGCAAACTAAGCACTATTCGCCACAGACGTTGGCACTACCGTCAAAACGCCCCGTGCACTCAGGGCATATTATCGGTGTACTGGACTTCCCGGGTACCACCACCATTCAAAGGTCCTTGACATGACGATCATTTTGAGCAACTCAGTCTTCACGGCCTCTCTCCTGAGACTCTCATTATGCCACCGATGAAAGCCCAATTGTTTGATGCTCGCATATCATAGTCTATATAATGCAGGTATAGCTCCACCATTTCCCGTTGCTCAAGTCGCCTTACCATCTCCGAATACCGAAGTACTCATGGCCGAACGACAGGCATGGGTCGGCTTTGCCTTTCCTGTTCGGCACTTTGGCCTAAAAAAAGCTTAGCCCTAAAGGCTCTCAACTTTCCAAACTAAGGCCCCCAGGACTCACGAAGATAGACCTTACATATGTATAGCTTGCTGGAAGCTATCGTCGGCGGTAACTCTACCGCTGCGCGGTAGGGGATAAACTATCATTTCTTCCCCCTTTTCGGTTGTTTTCCTGGTGACTTCCACCAGTACTCTCACTGCGGTCACCCGCACACCCCGCGACTCCGAAATCTATGCGATCACCACGGAGTCTTCTCCGGCATAAAAAGCATATAAACATCACCAATCCAGACAAACCCGTCCGGATGGGCTTCACACAGCATGTCTATCCCGTACTACGATTCCGGGTATAAATGCAATAACTATGGGGATATAACGTATCTACCCAAAAGCAAACCTTACGCTCACTGCATACTCGTGGGAGGGGGTTCCCTATGCAAAAAGGAAGAGGACTTCACGTGTCCAAGTAGAGAATAGTTACCCTAGAGGTTAACTCCGGCGCCAAGGAAAACTAGCTGGATGAAAAAGCACCGCAACAGACTCGCCTCCGCGGATCTGGACTCGGCACGCGATTTGGAGCTCCGAAGCTCCAAAAATGGCGGGATTCCTCCTTCTTCTTCTCCTTTTTCCGTCCCCTCTCTCTACCTCTTAGAAAGAGATTGGGTCAAAAGAAATGAGGTCTAAACCCTAAATTCCAGAATATAACTCCTCAGGTAAGATTCTGGGCAGTCAGATCGTTCTTAAATAAAACGAAAGGCCCTGATTTGCCTTTAAAATTGTCTTCCTGTGTCCGCACAAGGCTTGTGACATGCCCGTGTCACAAGGCGTGTCTCACTATTGTACGATAAATCATCGTTCTCAGAACAAGACACGGCCTCTGACATGCCCGTGTCAACCATGAACACTCCCGTGTAAACTTGACACGCCCGTGTGATAGGCCGTGTGCCTCAATCGGCGTTAAAACCATCAATCCCGAACAGGACACGACCATATGACACCCCCGTATCACAAGCCGTGTGCCCGACACTGCTGCGGACACGCCCGTGTCCCAGGCTGTGTTGTTCAGTCGACATAGCCCGGCAAATATAGAGTTGGACATGGCTTTGGACACGCCCGTGTCCCAAGCCGTGTAACATCAAGGGCTCCAAAAGTCCTTAAAAAACACCACCCATAAATATTCGAGTTTTGGGGCGTTACAATTCTCCTCCCCATAAAAGAATTTCGTCCCGAAATTAGAGAATGGAAAGGTTCACATAATTAAATGGTACCTGAGTAGAAAAGCTTGGGATACTCCGCAAGCATGGTCTGCTCTCGCTCCCACGAAATCTCCTCATGACCGCAATTGTTTGACCTTTGTAACCACAATCCGAATGGGTCTAACTTTCGTGGTTAGCCCACTACCAACCGATATTTGATCCACAACAGCCACTTGCGCTTGTTCTTTCACGGCTTTGCATAGGATCGAGATGTGAAATTCATCATGCAATCCACTCAGCTCTACCGAAAGAGCTAAACGATGGGCAGCCCAATATACCTCGTACTAAGCTTCTTTAAGCGTCAAATCCTTGATATGACTTTAAACAGCTTTATCTTGAGGTATACCCAGTCGCCTACCGCAAACTCCATGTTCTGATGCTTGGCGTTGTAGTACTTGGCCTATCTATCTTGAGCAATAAGTAGTCATTCCCGAATCAACTGTACTGTTGACGTAGCATCTTAAACCTCTCTTATTTTATAAAGCTTCGATTCTCCCATTTCTACCAAAGACAACGGTGTATGACACCTCGTCCCATTAAGTTCCTCAAAAGGCCCCACGTGAATACTGGCTTGATAGTTGTTATTGTATGCAAACTCAATCATGTAGAGATTGTCCTCCCACTTTTTACCAAAATCAAAGGCACACATACAAAGCATGTCTTCCATCGTCCTGTTCACCCTTTCATGTTGCCCATCTGTCTGTGGGTGAAAAGACATGTTGAACCTCTGTTTGGTTCCCAACAGTTTATGCACCAACCTCCAATCGTTGGACGTGAGGCTCCAATCTCGGTCACTCACGATGCTATGGGACACGTCGTGTAGTTGTACAATAATAACTACATATAGTTTTGCCAGTTTAACCACCGGATCATTCTTCCTATTCTGAATGAAGTGCGACACTTTCGCCAATCGATCTATGACCACCCATATGACGTTGTTTTCCCTCTGCGATCTTGGCAAACCATGCACAAAATCCATGGATATATCGTCGAACTTCCACTCCGGTATAGGTAAAGACTTCAAGAAATCTCTGGGCTTCTAACACTCCGTATTCACCAAGGTACACGCATGACACTTTGTTGGAACACCCTTTTTATATTTGGGTCAGGATAACTATGCTAAGGATTCATGACCTCATTGTATAGCATAGGTCATTGAGTGTGAGTTTAGAACTTAGGATATTTGAGATTTTAGTTCTGCTCAGCTCTGCGGATAGTCGACCCCAGCTCGACGTATCGTCGTCCTCAGCTCGACGCGTAGTCGACCGCTGCTCGACGCATAGTCGATCGCAGCTCGACGCAGCGTCGTCCTCAGTTCGACGTAACGTCGACTTCAGCTCGACGTTTTGGCATGATTCTCTCTGCATCCTTAATCACTCTCTGATCGACGGATAGTCGAGCTCAGATCGACGACTTATGATGAATTCAATGTTTTGGATTCTCCCGTTGGTTGTCATTTGAAATTCAAATTAAAGATCATCAAAGCAGTTATTACAAGAGATCCCCTGGCCGTTTCAAGACTTAATTGGTCCATATCTCAAGGAATTTTCTTTGGAAATCAATTAAGGCACTTCCTTCCAAGGCATGGATAGTTAAGGAATGCATTGAATGCCCTGCCAACGGCTATCTATCAGACAGTAGTAATTCTATTACTTAGAGATTTTTGGAGAGAGATATACACAGTTATTCAGATTTGTTACAGAGAACATTCTTCATCTTCTCTCTCTCTCAGAATCTGCTGCAGAGAATTCAAAGAGAAGAACATCACTCAGAAAAAGATCATCATCAATTCTTTCTGATTCTCTTCTGCTCTGCAATCAACTCTTCTACAGACTGCCTTCTACCTTCAGACATCAAACACTCAGTGTCTGAGTTATCTATTGCTGAAGAAGGACAAGCAGTGAAGAGCCTGTCACCCTTGTGCAAAGCTTCTTCTACCTGAACTCATCTACATCTCAGGGGGAGCTTTGACATCATCAAAATCCACAAGCTTCTCTTTGATAGTTGACAGAGAAGCATACTCATCCTTTCTTTACCTTATTCCATCTGTACAGGGTTTTAACTCCCTTCAAAAGTTACCCTTTTGGTTAGCTGAGACCTTGTCAAAATCAGTGGTGGCAAGACACCTTATAAAAAAATCTGGTGGTGCCCAGGACACCTGATCAATCATCCTACAGTGGATTCCTATCAAAGGGTGATAGAAGAGTGGACTACCCAAGTTTGGGGAACCACTATAATTTCCTTGTGTCTTCTGTGGTTTATGTTTACTTCTTGCTGTGTGCTGTGTGCTGTGTGCTGTTTGCTTTATCATATATTTAACCATTGCATAACTCACTTTCTACACTAAGTAAATCAAAAGTTTTAAATACATCAATCTATTTGAACTTACTCTATTCACCCCCCCTCTAGAGGTAGATAGATCTTATCACCTAACTTTCAATTGGTATCAGAGGGAGGTTGGTCTTTCCTTCAGGCTAACACCTGGACCACAAAGATCTTTGATAAGATCAAACTCTACAGAGGGTTTATCTTGTTCTGATAAAAATTGTTTTTAATAAAAACTCATGGCACAAAACAAGGAGTATGCAAGCACAAGACCTCCAGTGTGCAATCTATCCAAGTTTGGACTCTGGAAGGCAAGGATAAAATTATATATGAACTCTATTGATGAAGACATTTTTAACTGTGTCTTAACAGATTGTCCAAGGCCTCCCACTACAACAAGTACCTCAGCTGTTCCACCACCTGTAGGAACAGACACTGATATAAAGAAATGGAAAGCGGCTGATGCAAAGGCCATGAACATCTTGGCCCAAACAATGTCAGATGACATATTTCAGAAGGTTGCTGAATGCAACTCTGCCAAAGAAATCTGGGACAAACTAACTGAGATAGTCTCAGGTTCAGCTGATGAAAGAAAAGATAGAAGAGCTCAGCTGATAACACAGTATGAGAATTTCAAAATGGCTCAAGCTGAATCTGTGGCTGACATGTACAACAGATTTAGTCTGATTGTCAGTGAACTGAAAACTTTGGACAAGGATATATCTCTCACAGAGATAAATGATAAAATTCTCATGTGCTTACCTAGCTCTTGGGATTCAAGAATCTGGCCAATTAAAGATGGCAGAAGTCAAACTGAGACATCCACTGAAGCTCTCTTAGGCAAACTCAAGTCCTATGAGCTATTTGTCAAAAATAGAGAAGGGGAGCAAAACATAACTTCTTCTGCACCCAAAGTGGAGAAGACAATAGCTCTCAAAGCTTCAGAGGAAGTACCTAAAGAGAAGGAGATAGGCAATGAAGAACTATTAGGCCTACTAGCCAAAAGATTCAACAAGATGGCTAGAAAGAACTTCAGAAAATGGTCTTCTAAAGACCAAGATAAGCCAAGGTATGACAGATCTAATAATAAAGATATTATATGCTATGGCTGCAGGAAACCAGGACACATTGCACCAAACTGTCCTGAAAATCAAGACAAGAAAGACAAGAGAGAAAGAAGAGACAAGAAAAGAGATAAAGACTCCAAGAAATACTATGAGAAATCCTCCTCCAGCAACACCAAACATACAAGGAAAGGATTTGTTGCTGAAACATGGAGTGATACTGAAGAGTCTGAAGAATCATCCAGCACAAGTGATGATGAGGATGATACCACTGAGAAAGGATTCTGCATGATGGCAATCAATGCATCACAAAGCAGCTCAGATTCAGAGCATGAATTTGAATATATGACTGATCAGGAATTAAGTGAAGATCAGGTATTTGACTCCTTTGACTTTTCTTCTGATGATTTCAGATTTAGATTTAAATCAATGTGCATAGACTTGCTGACTGCTGAGAAAACAATTGATTCTCTTAGAAGTCAGTTGTCTGATTACAGCACATTAAGTGCAAATAATCTCAAGCTTTCTGATGAGTTAGAATGCTGTAGGGAGGAGATAGCCTCACTAAAGAGTGAGCTATCCAAGGCTAAACAGCTTGAGGAAACTCTCAATGGGAGGAGTCTCAAGTTAATAGACATCACAAGCACAGTGAATTCAAGAATGAATGGTTCACTAGGTTTGGGTGCCTCTTCAAGCCAACCCATAGTGCTAACAACTCCCATAAAGTTTACCAGTAACAGGGGTAAAGAAATTATGGTGGTAGCCAGGAAAAATTCTGATCTACCTAAGCCATTTCAAGTACAACAGAAAACGTCAACCAGAGCTCGACGATCTTCGACCAGAGCTCGACGTCACTCCAACAAGAATCAGCAACATCATGCTGAAGCGTCGAACTTAGCTCGACACACGTCAAACTCAGGTCGACTGGATATTGTCCCTGAAGGCAGGCTTGTTCGAACGTCGACTGGAGCTCGACATCCTGAAACATCAGCGTCGAACTTAGATCGACGATCGTCGAACAGAGCTCAGAGTCGTGATTTACTTGCACAGGATAAATCCAAATCAAATCATAAATATCCTACATCTCAGCCTAACCCTTATGCTGAATGGGTGATTCCTCCTAGGAGATATCATCCTGAAGGCTATAAGAGTCAGCCTGAAATGTCCTTCATCTCTGATTTCATTGGTTATCAACCTCAACCCAAGGTGAACTGGGTGAAAAACAATTAAGCTGTTACATGTGCAGATGAAGAGCTATCCAGTGGTGAACCAGCATTGGTACCTGGATAGTGGTTGCTCCAAACATATGACAGGGACCAAAAGCAACCTTACATCCTTCAAAGCAAAGCCTGGACCAAGAGTAATCTTTGGTGATTCCAACTTTGGACAAACCAAAGGATATGGTCAAGTCAAAATTGGATCAATCACTTTCAAGAAGGTAGCTTATGTGGAAGGTCTAAAGCACAACTTAATCAGCATCAGTCAACTTTGTGATGCTGGTTATCAGGTTTGGTTCACTGATTTGGTTTGTAATATTGCTTTAGATAACAATATTGTGTTGATTGGAAATAGACAAGATAATATATATTTAGTTGATTTCAATTCTTCTAAAGTAGATATATGCCTTTTCAATTCTCTTAGTAAGTCAAATGAGCTTTGACATAAAAGACTAGGTCATGTTAACCTTAGAACTATTGCTAGGCTGTCTAAACTCAACCTTATTAGAGGACTACCTTCTGGTCCCTACAAGAAGGAAGGACTCTGCAAGGCTTGTCAACTAGGAAATCAAACCAAAAACAGTTTCAAATCACTTAATAAGAGTGATTCACCTAGAATTTTGTATCTGTTGCACATGGATCTTTTTGGACCCACTACAGTACAAAGCCTAGGGGGGAAATCTTATGCCTTAGTGATTGTAGATGACTTCTCAAGATTCACTTGGGTGTTCTTCCTGAGAAAGAAGTCTGATAACTTCAAAATTTTGACAGATTTTCTCAAGAGCATACAGATTGAGTTCAATACTCATATAGCCCTGATCAGAAGTGATCATGGGACAGAGTTTGATTCTCTTCTTATGCAAGAGTTCTGTCAGAATGAAGGGATCAGGCACACTTTCTCAGCTCCTAGAACTCCTCAATAAAATGGGGTAGTTGAAAGGAAAAATAGAACCTTAATTGAATCTGCCACAACATTATTGACAGATGCTCATCTTCCTCTAACCTTTTGGGTAGAGGCTGTGAACACCTCCAATTATGTTTTGAATAGAAGCCTGATACATAAACTAAAAGATAAGACTCCCTATGAATTGCTCAAAGGGAAGAAACCTAAAGTTAGCTTTTTCAAGATTTTTGGTTGCATTTGCTTCATTCATAATAATGACAAGAGATATTTAGCAAAATTTGAAGCTAAGGCTGATGAAGGAGTGTTTCTGGGATACTCTTTGAACAGCAAAGCTTATAGGGTTTATAACAAGTCATCTCATAAAATTGAAGAATCCATGCATATTACCTTTGATGAGTCTAATATGTCTTATAAGGAGAAGAATTCTTCTACCATAGACCATTTGCAGGTACAATCTCTAGCTGAAAATATAAATCAGTTAACCATCATGGATAATGGTCCTTTATCTTCCACTACACAACAAGAACCAAATGTTAGTAACAATGAAGACACTGATCAGATTTTGGAAGGAAACAATGAAGAACTTGAAGAACCAGTTGTTGTTCCACAAGAGGAAACAACAACACAGGTTGGTGAACAATCAACACCCATTGTTGATTTAGTAACAATAAGAGATCACCCAATCTCTCAAGTGATTGGAGAAATCTCAGAAGGTGTGCAAACCAGAAATCAGATAAATCAACATCTGATGCACACTTGTTTTCTCTCCCAAATAGAGCCTCAAACAATACAAGATGCAGAGCAAGATCCAAACTGGATCATTGCAATGCAAGAGGAGCTAAACTAGTTTGAAAGAAACAAAGTATGGGAATTGGTTCCAAAACCAAGAAACCAGCAAATTGTTGGAACTAAATGGGTATTCAGGAATAAGTTAGATGATCAAGGGATCATTGTGAGAAACAAGGCAAGGCTTGTTGCTCAAGGCTATTGTCAAGAAGAAGGGATTGATTATGACCAAACCTTTGCACCAGTTGCAAGGTTGGAGGCCATAAGAATTTTCCTTGCTTATGCTGCACACAAGAAATTCAAGGTATTCCAAATGGATGTTAAAAGTGCATTTCTCAATGGAGACATCAAGGAAGAAGTCTATGTCAAGCAACCCCCAGGTTTTATCTCTCCAACCTTTCCTGAACATGTTTTCAAATTACATAAGGCTTTATATGGTCTCAAGCAAGCTCCAAGAGCATGGTATGAGACCTTAGCCTCCTTTCTGCTTGAAAATGATTTTAAAAGGGGTAGAGTTGACCAAACTCTTTTTATTAGAACCCATAAGTCCCATATCCTACTAGTACAAATATATGTAGATGACATAATTTTTGGGTCTACTGATTCAAGCTTGTGCAAAAAGTTCTCTCAACTAATGCACTCAAAGTTTGAAATGAGTAGCATGGGTGAGCTTTCCTTTTTCTTGGGATTGCAAATCAAACAACATGCTGATGGCATATTTATTTCTCAAACCAAGTATGCAAAAGAATTGGTTAAGAAATTTGGTATGTCAGATGCATCTTCTATGAAAACACCCATGCCTACTAATGCTGTTTTAGATGCTGATGAATCTGGTAAACCAGTTGATCAGACTAACTATAGAGCAATCATTGGCTCTCTTTTATATCTTACAGCTAGCAGACCAGATATTATGTTTGCTACATGTATATGTGCTAGGTTCCAAGTGAGCCCTAGAGAGTCACACCTCACATTAGTTAAGAGAATTCTTAGGTATGTAAAAAGCTGTCCAAATCTAGGTCTCTGGTATCCACATGACTCAGGATTTGATCTCACTGGATTTTCAGATGCTGACTATGCTGGATGTAGAGTAGACAGGAGAAGCACCAGTGGAACTTGTCAATTCCTTGGTGATAGACTTGTCTCCTGGTTTTGCAAAAAGCAAACATCTGTGTCTACATCAACTGCTGAAGCTGAATACATGGCTGCAGGTAGTTGCTGCTCACAGATATTGTGGATCCAAAACCAGCTCCTAGACTATGGCTACAACTTAGAGAAGTCAAAAATTCTTTGTGATAATACTAGTGCAATTTGCATTGCTCAAAATTCAGTTCTCCATAGTAGGACAAAGCACATAAAGATCAGACATCACTTCTTAAGGGATAATGTAGAAAAGAATAAAATAGCACTAGAGTACATTTCTACTGATTTACAAAGGGGAGATATTTTCACCAAGCCTTTGGATGAAAAGAAGCACTTCTTCTTTCTTAATCAGTTGGGAATGATAGATGGAGATAGCATAAGTTAATCTACAAGATTTTGAAACCATAAAAATGACAAAGTCTAGGCAAATGTATCTCTTTCTTAAGTGTCTAGAGGTTCTGTCTGAACTCTGCTCGACGCTCGACGCTTTTCATTTGAAAACGTCGACTGCAGATCGACTGATCGTCGACCGCTAAAAAGCGTCGACCGTCGACCTCATCTTCGCGTCGACCAGAGATCGACCCTGTCTAGAATCTGTTAAGTTTCTGTCTCGGTCGACGACGTTAATTAACGTCGACCAGAGCTCGACGTTCAGCATCCCAATTAGCGCCGACCGTCGACCTTAAAAACGTCGAACGTCGATCTAAGCTGAACACCACCGAGTCTCTTCGTTTCCCCTAGAGCTTCTTAGCGTCGATCTAAGCTCGACGTTATTTCCTTTTCTGCGTCGAACCCTAATATAAAATCATCTTCTCGGCGTCGATTTCATTTGCGCTTTCATATTTTCTGCAAGTATTTTCTCCCTCCAAAGATTTTACACTTGTTTTCGAGAGGTATTCTACAGGAAATGGCGATTCCAGCAGCAATCTTGGCAGCGATGAAATTTGATTGCGGTTTCGACATTGATTTGGATTCCTTTGAAGGATCATCCCAAAATTTTCTGGAAATTCTGGAACTGTTCAAGGAACAGAAATTGGAGAAGTTCATGACAACCAGAATGCCAATAGCAGAAACAGAAATTAAAGAATGGATTTATACTGCAGTCACTCAAGATGAAAGCACCATTACTGGATCAATCTCAGGGACTCAGGTATCCTTAACCTCTGCTATATTTACTGAGGTATTTGAATTGGAGAATGGCAATGACAGTATGGAGCTGTCCAATGAAGAATACGCTGCAATGTTAGACAGGATGGGTCATTCCTCTGAGAATGCCTCCAAACTGTTGAAAGTAGACCTTGCCATAGAATTCAGACTTCTAGCTGATGTGGTAGGCAAGGTTATCTGTGCTAAGAGAACAGCACATGATGCCATTTCCAGGCATCAATTTTGCATCATGGCTGCTCTCCTGGACAAAAAGCACGTGAATTGGGGAGAAATTCTGTTTGATCTAGTGAAGAAGAAGGTCAACAAGACCTATGTCCATTTTGGAAGAGTATTGGGTTTGCTGCTTCATCATATCTGCCCTCAGCTTCTGGTATCCTCTAAGCATATCAATGCTTCTAAGAGACTGACCTGTGCCCTCATTGGTAAATGGGACAGGAAAATCACCAATCCCAGAGCTGCTGCAGCTATGAAAACTTCTACAGAAACAAGGACTGTTGTGGTCACTTCACCTCAGCCTTCTGATCTAGTAGAAGAAGCCATGCCATCCATCACCATTTCATCTTCCTTCAGCTTTCCAACCACCTTCTCTCCATCCACATCTCAACTTTCATCCCCTATGCCAACAACATCATCAATTGCTACAATTGCTTCTTCCATTCCTCCATCCATTACCTCATCTGAAGATTTTCATCCTCTTCACTTCTTCCCTCCAATGGATATTGAGATCAACAATCCAGATGATTCTTTCTTGGATGGTTCTCCTGATGACATATCTGAGACACCATCATTTTCTGACCTCATCATGTCATCCATCATTGAACCTACCATCCCCATTTCATCTATCCCAACATCATCTTATGTTGCATCTGTTTCTCCTCCCTCTACCTCTGCTCAACATCCCTTTGAGCAAGTAGATTTGCTTCCCTTGGCAAACAAGCTCTATGAGCTATTGGCTCCAAGGCTTTCTTCTCTATTGGATGCTTCCCTAGCTCCAATAATCCTCTCTTTGAACTCCATCTCATCTAAACTCTCCTCCCTTACTCCTCTTGTGGCTGGCCCTTCTTCTAGGGGCCTAGAGTCAGTTCTTACTGATTCTAGGCAGGGGGAGATTTTTGTAGAAGAAGAGCTGCCTCCTTTTGATAGAGAAGAGATGTTAGTTTCAGAAATTCAGCCTACAGATAGAGAGTTGGTTCAGCCTTCAGTTGAAGACTTTACAGTGGCAGTGCCAGCATGCTTTTTCCAAAGGTCTTTCAGCCCATACAGATTATTGCTTCCTGAAGATTTGTCCAGGGCTATTGTTCCCTTTTCTGCTGCTGCTACTGTTATTTTTGATGAAATGATCCTTGATGATGATGCAGTGGTAGCTGATGCTCCTGCAAATGATTCTCTTGATCATAGTGATGTTGCTGCTCCTGCTTGTTCTTATGTTGATGCTAGTTCTGTTGATCATTCTGTTGATAATATGACTGTTGATGAGTTGCCCAACACTTCTGATGCAGTGGTAGCTGTTGCTCCTGCCAGTTCTATTGTTTCTCAAGTTTCTGATGCAGTGGTAGCTGATGCTCCTGCTAATAAGATCTATCCAGCCAGTTCAGTTGAGGCTGTAATATCTGAAGTTATCAGTGACTTAGCTGCTCCTATGTCTGTTGCACCTGAAGCCATTTCTTTTCCTGCAGTGTTAGATACATCATCTACACTGACAGCTGCTTCTAGTCCCGTTTCAGGAATTGCCTTCAAGAAGGATTTTTATGATCCTTATGATCATGTGCAAAGCAGCTCCTCTGATGAGTTTGCCACTAGCTCAGATGATTCATCTGCCACCATTGCTAAAAAGAGAAAAGCTAGAAGCAAAGCTCTAAAGAGAGTTCCAATGGAAAGGGCCACTGACCATGATACTCCCTATCACATTCTTCACAACTGTGAGATTACAGAGCCCTGGATGCAATATTCCAAGAACCAACTCAAGGCTATGAAACAGAAGAAGAAGTATTTCAAAGGCCCCTGTAAATCTATTCTTCCTCCTCCTCCTCCTCCATCTTCTCTAGGTGCAGGAGGCAGTGCTAACCCTGTCAGCAAACCTCCCTCATCCTCCTTCCAAGGCAAGACATATCAATCCAGGAGAGGACAAAGAGGTAGCCAACCAAGAGGTTATCAGCAAAGAGGATCTTCAAGAGGAAACCAATCAAGAGGTCAAGCTAGACACCAGCCATATCAAAGGGAAGGAAAGACCATTGCTTCAACCTCTGGTCCTTTTCCCTTCAAGCTCAATGATGGTGTAAGGCAAAAACCTCCTCCTTCAGATCAAAGCAACAAATATGAACCTCCTGTCCCTTATGATGATCCAGTCAACAACCCTATTGCTTGGAAAGCAAGAATGGCTGAGCTTGCTGCTCTAGACCTGATTAAGAAGAATAAAGAAAGAGGACTGGACACATCAAATATCAGTACTATGTCTGAGCAGAGAAGACAAGAATTGGACAAATACAACTCTAGCAAATTCTTTGAATTTGATAGGTACATGCAGTTGCATCCTGCTGCTGTTCCTCCCAGTGGAAAAAGCATAACTTCCTTGGGTATTTCTGAGGATTACAGATCCAGGAAAGATGCTTCCAATCCTCAGAGAGAAATCAAGTTCAAGAAAAGCGTTGAAGAAGAACCAAAGAAGAAGTAATGTAAGATGGCTCCACCTCTTTACAACTGCCATAAACACTTTTGATATTTATATATCTGCTCCTGCTTCTATCTGTGGTTTATGGTTTTGTCTGTGTTTCAATCTTCTGTATGCATTTTATTTCCTTATAATCATGTGAATAGTAATCCTAATCCAAATAGGGGGAGATTGTTGGAACACCCTTTTTATATTTGGGTCAGGATAACTATGCTAAGGATTCATGACCTCATTGTATAGCATAGGTCATTGAGTGTGAGTTTAGAACTCTGGATATTTGAGATTTTAGTTCTGCTCAGCTCTGCGGATAGTCGACCCCAGCTCGACGTATCGTCGTCCTCAGCTCGACGCGTAGTCGACCGCTGCTCGACGCATAGTCGATCGCAGCTCGACGCAGCATCGTCCTCAGTTCGACGTAACGTCGACTTCAGCTCGACGTTTTGGCATGATTCTCTCTGCATCCTTAATCACTCTCTGATCGACGGATAGTCGAGCTCAGATCGACGACTTATGATGAATTCAATGTTTTGGATTCTCCCGTTGGTTGTCATTTGAAATTCAAATTAAAGATCATCAAAGCAGTTATTACAAGAGATCCCCTGGCCATTTCAAGACTTAATTGGTCCATATATCAAGGAATTTTCTTTGGAAATCAATTAAGGCACTTCCTTCCAAGGCATGGACAGTTAAGGAATGCATTGAATGCCCTGCCAACGGCTATCTATCAGACAGTAGTAATTCTATTACTTAGAGATTTTTGGAGAGAGATATACACAGTTATTCAGATTTGTTACAGAGAACATTCTTCATCTTCTCTCTCTCTCAGAATCTGCTGCAGAGAATTCAAAGAGAAGAACATCACTCAGAAAAAGATCATCATCAATTCTTTCTGATTCTCTTCTGCTCTACAATCAACTCTTCTACAGTCTGCCTTCTACCTTCAGACATCAAACACTCAGTGTCTGAGTTATCTATTGCTGAAGAAGGACAAGCAGTGAAGAGCCTGTCACCCTTGTGCAAAGCTTCTTCTACCTGAACTCATCTACATCTCAGGGGGAGCTTTGACATCATCAAAATCCACAAGCTTCTCTTTGATAGTTGACAGAGAAGCATACTCATCCTTTCTTTACCTTATTCCATCTGTACAGGGTTTTAACTCCCTTCAAAAGTTACCCTTTTGGTTAGCTGAGACCTTGTCAAAATCAGTGGTGGCAAGACACCTTATCAAAAAATCTGGTGGTGCCCAGGACACCTGATCAATCATCCTGCAGTGGATTCCTATCAAAGGGTGATAGAAGAGTGGACTACCCAAGTTTGGGGAACCACTATAATTTCCTTGTGTCTTCTGTGGTTTATGTTTACTTCTTGCTGTGTGCTGTGTGCTGTGTGCTGTTTGCTTTATCATATATTTAACCATTGCATAACTCACTTTCTACACTAAGTAAATCAAAAGTTTTAAATACATCAATCTATTTGAACTTACTCTATTCACCCCCCCTCTAGAGGTAGATAGATCTTATCACCTAACATTCACACTTTACCACATAAAGTGTTATGTCCTTTTTGAGTCCTGGCCACCAGAACAACTTTTTCATGGCTTTATACATTCTCGTTCTCCCCGGGTCAATCGAGTACTTAGCATGATAAGCCTCGTCCCTCAATTCCTCCGGTAGTTTACCCATACTTGGGATGTACAAACGACTGTCCCTCCATAACAGTCCATTATTAACCGTATATTGGGAATTTAACCCATCCAAAGCCTCAACCATGATGTGATTCATGTTGTTATCTAAGACCAGAGCTCGCCGAATCGTATCAGCGAGGTCGCACTGCACCTCTGTGCAGTTCAATTGTGCTTTGGCACTAAACTTCATGTCAGCTTAAGAGGTCTCCAAGGCCTCTAACTCACTAACCAAATGCTTGTCATGCATAGACAACCAACTGACCTGCGCGCAATCTCTGCGACTTAACGCATACGCAACCACATTACCTTATCCAGGAATGTAGTGTACCTTGAAGGTGTAGTCCCACAGGAACTTCATCCACCTCTGTTGTCGCATGTTTAAATCCTTTTGATCAAAAAAATACTTCAGGCTCGTACGATCGGTATAGATATAGACCTTCACACCGTACACGTAATGCCTCCAAAGCTTCAGAGCAAATATCATGGTCGCTAACTCAAGTCATGGGCTGGATAATTCCTCTCATGTACCTTCAGCTGGCGTAAGCCATATGTTATTACACTCCCATGCTTTAGCAGCACACAACCCAAGTCGCTGCATGAAGCATCACGGTAAAACTCAAAGCCTTCGGCACCACATGGCGCAACGAGAATAGGCGTCGTGGTCAGGCGACTCTTTATCTCTTCAAAAGCTTGCGTTCTCTCCGGTGACAAACAAACTTCTAATCTCTCCTTGTCAACGTCCTGAGGGGTAACGCTATCCACGAGAGGTTCTCCATGAAGCGCCTGTAGTAATCGGTAAACCCCAAAAAACGCCCGACTTCTGCTACTGAACAAAATACAGGCCACTCCCGTTTAGCAACCATCTCCGCTTGATCCATAGTGATTCCCTCACCTACTAATTATATGACCAAGGAATGCTACCGAGGACAGCCAAAACTTACCCTTGGAGAACTTGGCGTACAGTTGTTTCCTCCTCAATGTCTCCAACACCATATGTAGATGCTTGAAAAGATCTTCCTCGCACTGCGATTACATAAGTATATCGTAGATAAGACTATCACAAACTGGTCCAAGTATTCTCTGAACATTTTGTTCATCAAATCCATAAAAAAAAGGATGGCGCATTCGTCAGCCCAAATGGCATGACGGTGAACTCATAATGCCCATAATGTGTGCTGAAAGCCATCTTGGGGATTCCACTTTCCCTTATCCACGGCTGATATTGTCCGTATTTAAGATCCAACTTTGAGTACACAATTGACCCGACCAGCTGATCGAACAGATCATCAATCCTTGGGATCAGATACTTATTCTTCTCCGTTTTCTGATTCAACTCCCGATAATCAATACAGAGTCATAAGATTCCGTCCTCCTTCTTAACAAAGAGGACCGACACGCTCTAAGGCAATGAACTTGGATGCACGTAACCTTGTCCAATAGCTCTTGTAGCTGTACTTTCAGTTCTGCCATCTCCTTAGGCGCTAACCGATACGGAGAGCGTGACACATGTTTGGCACCTGACAATAGCTCAATGGTGAAGTCGATCACTCACTGAGTTGGAGCTCCAGGGAGATCTTCAGGGAATACGTCAGGAAACTCAGACACAACTGGGATGCAATCCCGACCAGGATTGGGCTTTAAACCCTCCACTAAAGTGATAAATAGCTCCGCACCACCACGAACTACGTTAACCACCTAGAGAGCAGACATCACTATCTTGCTCAACCCCCTTCATGCCTGAGAATATCGTCTCACGATCTATATCTAGTCCCAAACTAACCACCTTTGGTTGCAAAAAATGTACGCACGCTGCTCTGATAGCCAGTACATTCCAAAGATCACGTCAAACTCCACTATCGGCAGTAACGATGCTTGCAAATCATATTCGAGACTCCCAATCCCTACCTTCATGCAACAAACTCTATCCGCGCCCATAGAACACCCGTTAGGCAGCAACAAATCCAATTTGTCCCTTGCCATGGAAGAAGGTACTCTGATGCGCGATACAATTCGAACAAAAAGGAATGTGAAGCTCCCGTATCGAATAGTGCTCTCGCCGGACAATCAAAAACCATTACAATGTCTAGCACAACCAGTCATAGGCTAACACGCATAAGGCAACAAGCATTTAAAGCTAAACCGCTATCAATTAAACCATACCTATCACCATGTCAGTCTGCTTCATGGCCTCCTGCTGGACAAGGTTGTACCCTCTAAGCTCCCTCTCGGACTTCGGACGACCGCTCCAACAATCTCAGGCAAAGTGTCTCGGCTTCCGACAGTTATAACATATAATTGGATCTCGCCCAATGGTTGATCCAGGTCCAGTCTTCTTTGCCACTGGAATACCACTATGCTCTCTAGTACTCTGTCCTATAACCACTCCTGTCATAGCTTTCTTTGTCTTCTGTGCACCATCACAAAAATCTCGGGAAAGGTGCCCTTCCTTGCCACAAGCATGACAAGCATGAGTAGCTTTGCTAGTAGATATTCTAGACCCTTTTTTCGCATTCTAGGTATGCAGCACTTATAGGATCTGCAGAGTTCGGTAACCTACACGCTGACATCTGGAGGGACTTCCCCACATCTACTTCCAAAGATCTAGCCGACTCCACCAAGGCTCGGAACACCAACAATTTTTGTCCTAGCAGTAGAACTCGTAACTTGCCACGCAGACCATTATAAAATCTATCGACCATAGACTGCTCGTTCTCCAACTCAAAGCCTGAGCAGCGTCTTATTATAAGAAACGCCTGCAAATATTCCTCAATTGAGTGTATACCATGCATTAAAAACATGTTCAACTACTGGCCCGCTGATATTCTAAATGCCATTTGCTCCATCATACTCACCCAACGTTGAAGCCACCTCAGGAATAAAGGGTTGCACATTAATTCCATGTTGTGCATTAGTCACAGCGAACACCACTTTAACTACCCTTCTTATGGTTTCAATAGAATGAGGGGTCTCAGGCACGTCGCTGGGTGCACTACTTTCCTCAAAAAGCGGGTGTTCTTACTGCCCTGCGCCACTCCTAGTCACCCATATTCCTACAACAAACCATCAAGTGACCAAACAAAATTGCAAAAAAAATTATAGGAACACGCAGGTTCCTCAAACATGTGTATTTTCATTCCTTAGTGGATATTCATGGGTTCTTTTCATGTTATAACGATGACGCACATACATGTGCTCACCACCCCTTAAAACGAATTCACCCACGAATTCAAATAAGTAAGACCAACAACATAGTATGATAACAAATTGTAACACCCCCATCCGTCATATGGAATATAACAAAAGGTCTAGTCGGGGCCCAACGCCATATGCCACGAACAGTCAGTGGAGTTACGTATTAATACCAAGTTAACAGCTTAGGAATAGGCATCCTAACTAAGAGAATTCTAGGGGAAGCTTTTAACACAGTTATAAGTACCCATAAAAAAATACATGAATGTCCACTATAGACATGTTAGGAATGAAATAACATACACCCAAGATTTGTCCTTATGTCCTTATAATAGTTTGCTTAACAAAAGTGTTTTACATACTTCGGCTCACAGGCCGGCCATACATGACAGTATTAAAAGAAAACACTTCGCTTTGACCTTCAAGGGCCAGTACAACATCAAGGGCTCCATCTCGTTACTTGCCACTAGGCTCACCTATTCCTGCTTCAGAACAATCCACCGCATGGTGGTAAAATAAAGCAAAGGTCAGCATTAGATGACTAAATTATAACGACCCCAGCCCTCACTCTGGGTGGCAGTGCTCCTTCCCTACAAAAATTAGTATTATCGTATATAGGCAATACGCCATGAAAACTAAGCACTATTCGCCACAGACATTGGCACTTCCGGCCAAATGCCCTGTGCACTCAGGGCACATTACGGTGTACCGGACTTCCCGAATACCACCACCATTCAGAAGTCCTTGACATGACGGTCATTTTGAGTAATTCAGTCTTCATGGCCTCGAGCCTGAGACTCTTATTATGCCACCGACGAAAGCACAATTGCTTGATGCTCTCATGTTATAGTCTACATAACGTAGGTACAGCTCCACCATTTCCCGTTGCTCAAGTCGCCCTACCATCTCCAAATACCGAAGTACTCATTGCCGAACGGCAGGCGCGGGTCGGCTTTGCCTTTCCTGTTCGGCACTTTGGCCTAAAAAAAGCTGGGCCCTAAAGGCTCTCAACTTTCCAAACAAAGGCCCACGGGACTCCCGAAGACAGGCCTCACAAATGCATAGATTGCTGGAAGAAATCGCCGACGGTAACTCTACTGCCGCACGGTAGGTGACAGACTATCGTTTCCCCCCCTTTTTCGGGCGTTTTCCTAGTGACTTCCACCAGTACTCTCACTACAGTCACCCGCACACCCCGCTACTCCGAAATCTACATGATCATCATGGAGTCTTCTCCGGCTTACAAAGCATATAAACATCACCAATCCAGACATACCAATCCATATGGGCTTCACACAACATGCCTATCCCGTATTATGATTCCGGGTAAAAATGCAACAACTATGGGGATATACCGTATCTACTCTAAGGCAAACCTTACGATCTCCGCATACTCGTGGGAGGGGATTCGCTATTCAAAAAGGAAGTGGACTTCACATGTCCAAGTAGAGAATCGTTACCCTAGAGGTTCGCTCCAGCGCTATGGAAAACTAGACGGATGAAAAGCACCGCAACAAACTCGTCTCCACGGATCTGGACTCGACTCGTGATTTGGATCTCTGAAGCTCCAACAATGGCAGGATTCCTCCTTCTTCTTCTCCCTTCCCTCTCCTATCTCTCTACCTCTTAGAAAGAGATTGGGTCAAAATAAATGAGGCCTAAACCCTAAATTCCCAAATATAACTCCTCAGGTAATATTCTTGGTCGTCGCATCATTCTTTAACAAAATGAAAGGCCCTAATTTGCCTTTAAAATCGTCTTCCTGGGTCCACACACGGCCTGTGACACGCCTATGTCACAGGCCGTGTCTTACTATCATACGATAAATCGTCTATCTCAAAACAGGACACGACCTCTAACACACCCGAATAAACCATGGACATGCCCGTGTCAACTGGACACACCCGTGTGACAGGCCATATGCCTCAATCGATGCTGAAACCGTTAAGCCCGAACAGGATACGGCCATGTGACATGTCCGTGTCACAGGCCGTGTGCCCGAAACGGATTCGGACACGCTTGTGGCATAAAACGTGTTGTTCAGTCGACATAGCCCGACAAACACAGAGCAAGACACACCTTTGGATATGCCCGTGTCCAAGACCATGTAACTTCAGGGGCTTTAAAAGTCCTTAAAAAACACCACCAATACTTATTCGAGTTTTGGGTCGTTACATTATCTTTCTTCTGATTTTCAGGACATTCTAGAAGAATGTGTCCTGGTTTCTTGCAACCATAACAAACAATTTCCTTAGTAGGTGTTTTTTCATACCTTGATTTTTCCTTGTTTCTAGAAAATATTCTCCTGAAGTCTTTCCTGGCCATTTTGTAATATCTTCTAGCCAATTGACTTATGAGTTCTTCATTTTCTGGAAGTTGTTCTTCCTCTTCAGTTGCTTGGAAAGCAATACTCTTGTCCTTCTTCACTGAGGATAAAGTCATTTGTTCAGCTTCACTTGTTTTGATGAGCTGCTCATATGATTTGAACTTTCCCAACAAAGTTTTTGTTGAAATTTCATTCACACTTATGGCTTCTCTAATTGGCCAAATTCTTGAATCCCATGTGCTAGGAAAACACATGAGGATTTTGTCATTTACTTCTGTCAATGAAATGTCTTTCTCCAAAGTTTTCAGTTCATTGAATATGAGACTAAGTCATGTATACATATCAACAACAAATTAAGTTTCTCCTTTTTGAAATTCTCATATTGAGAAATCAGGTGAGATCTTCTATCTTTTCTTTTATTTGCTGATCCAACTACCATTGCCTTGAGGGAGTCCCAGATCTCTTTTGCTGAGGTACATTCAACAACCTTCTGAAAAATATCATCAAACATTGTTTGGACTAGTATATTCATAGCTTTTGCATCAACAGTTTTCAGATTTTTTTGAGTATCTGTCACTTCTGGAAGTGGTGTAGTATTGGTGCTTGTTGCTTCCAGTAGTGGAGGTGGACCTCTCAAAATGGAATTATAAATATCCTCATCAATAGAATTCTTATATAACCTAATCCTTGCGTACCATAGTGCAAACTTGTTAAGATTGCAAACAAGAGGTCTAGTGCTTCAGTACTCCTTATTTTATGCCATGATAAATTTATCAGTGATCTAAATTCAAACTTCTAGGTAAAATAAGATCTAGCAGATCTGTTGATTCAGGTGTTAGCCAATAAAACCAACCCTCCTCTAATACCAATTGAAAGTGGAAGGGATAGATCTAACTTTACTCTAGAGAGGGTTGAATAAAGTATATTTAAATACTTTAATTTATTTTTATATCAGTTTAAAAATTAGTGATATATATGTATATAGATAAAATACATAACACACAAATAGAAAGTAACAATCACAGAGGACACAAGAATTTTATAGTAGTTCCCCAATAAATTTTGGTACGTCTACTTTTCTTGCCACCCTGGTAGGAATCTACTATATGTTTTTTCTTAGGTGCCTTATCACTAGAAGATCTATTTTATTAAGGAGATCTAGCAACCCTATGGGCTTTTTACCAGGTACCCAAAAACCAAACTTAAGTCTTTTGATCAGGCGACTTATTAACCAAGTGTTAACTTTTGAAGGGTGTTGAACCCTGTACACAGTTTAAGAATAAACTAAAAGAGTTAGGTGTTGTCTTCTCTGTCAAGTATCTCTGAGAAGACTTAGTGGATGACGTTGAAAAAAGCTCCCTTAGTTTGAATAGAGATTAAGATCAAGAGAGGAGACTTTTTCTTTAGGGTGTTGGCCTTCTTGTATGCTTTTACTCTCCAATAGATGTATCTGACAGAAGGATGTCTCTTAGATTGAAGATTTGTCACTAAAAGAGTCTGAAGCAGAATTTCTATATATCTTTCTGTATGTATATCTATATATGTGTATATGTATAACTCTATATCTGGTGAAGCAGTAATCTTCTGTATACATAGACTATCAGGGCAGAATTTAAACGTTGTGTATATTAGAAATAATCGATTCTTAAAACGTCTGAAGAAACCTTTGAGATTTGTAATTGCCTTGGAATTAATTAGATTTAAATCCTCTATGATAAAATCCATATTTAATGCTGCCTTAAACTGCTATATTCGTTAGAATGTTTAACATTAAATATCAGAGTTTTAACTGACAGTTATCAAGCATTTGAAATCATTCTGCCTTCTATAATTTAGAATCTTTCTAATCGTCAGACTCAGCAAGGATTTTGTAGAAATGAGCTTGGTTTTTGTCGAGCTGAGATTTTACAAATAGTGCTTTTACTTTCGTCGAGCTAAGCTCTGAGTTTGTCGAACTAAGCTTGTTGGAACACCCTATTATTAATTTGGGCAAGGATCACTATGTTCTTAGGAAATTGTTTTGACCTTATTGTATAGTCTTAAAGGTTAATTAGAATGAGTCTAAGGGTAAGAACTTAGGTTTGGAAGCTACCCCCAAGTCCTTCTAAGATCAGAATTCAAGTGCTGAAGACTAGGACAACTTTCGTCGAGCTCAGGTCGACGAGGCGTCGAACTCATGTCGACTATCTCTGAGCTCAGGTCAACGAGTCGTCGAACTCGATTCGACGATATTCAAGCTCAGATCGACGTTTTTGTCTCTAGCCATAATCCAATCTCTGAGCTCAAGTCGACGATAGTTGAGCTCAAATCGACGATTTTTGTTTTCAGTCTAGCTTTAGTCTCTGAGCTCAGGTCGACATTAGTTGAGCTCAGATCAACGCTTTTCTGAAGAGATCGACGATTTCAGGAATTCAAATTCAATCAGTTATGGAATTCAATCTGTTTTATTATCAACATTTATTTCAAAGGATTCTGTAGCCGTTTCAACTTATCTGGAGCAAGTTTCAAGGAAGACAAAAAGGAATGTCTCTTAGGACTTTCCTCCAGAGACAAATTTCATTTAAGGCAGTCATTTATGACTGGTTAACGGCTATCTAAAAGACAGATCTTCAGTATATCTCCAGAGAATTATTGAAAAAGATAGAAGAAGAGATATCAATCAAGAATAAAGAGAATTCTGGGAATAGACTCAAGAGACACAAGTCTACAGGATTACTGAGTTAGAATTCATATTGAACACAAGGAATCATACTGTGAAGGAGATCATCAACAGAAAAGATTTCCTCTATTCTACTCCTTCAAGATCTTCTTGATTCAAGTGTTCAAAGGCTTCTTCATAAAAGACTCCAGACACATCATATTTCAACAACTGCTGAAATCATCTCTTGCTGGAGATCTAAAGTCACTGAAGACCTATCACCCTATGCAAAGGTCTTCTTCCTGAATAATTGCAGATCTTATGGGGAGCTTTGATAACATCATCCACTAGTCTTCTTTTAGACTTTTGACAGAGAAGAACAACAAACTCTTTTCTTTTTTCCTTACTCTGCTGTTAAAGGGTTTCTCAAAAATCCCTTCAAAAGTTTTGTGGCTGGTTTCTGAGACCTTATCAAAACTCAGAGGTGGCACGACACCTGATCAAAAAATCTGGGTTTGGTTTTTGAGTACCTTATCAAAAGCTCATTGGTGCCCAGGACACCTGATCAAGTATTCCTACAATGGATTCCTACCTAGGGTGGTAGAAGAGTGGATATACCCAGGTTGATTGGGAAACCACTATAGATCCTTGTGTCTTCTGGTTGCTGTGTTTTTGATTTGCTGTGTGCTGTGACTTTGTTTATTGCTTCTTATCTTTTATTTACTGCAAGCACATTACACATATACTTAAATCAAGTCTTCCACTACAAATAATTTTTTATCTAGAAAATTGTTTTAATATACTCTATTCACCCCCCCTCTAGAGTAAAGGTAGATCTTACACTTACTTTTAATTGGTATCAGAGGGAGGTTGGTAACTCAACAACTGAATCTTCATTAGATTGGTTGTTTTACAGGCTAACACCTGAACCAAAAGATATCTGATAAGATCAATCTTCTATAGAGGGTTATTATTTGTATTATATATATTTTCATACAAAACCATGGCATAGAACAAAGATTATGCTAGCACCAGACCTCCAGTGTGCAACCTTTCTAAGTTTGCACTTTGGAAGGCAAGGATAAAATTATATATGAATTCTATTGATGAGAACATCTACGATTCTATTTTGACAGTGTGTCCAAGACCCCCAGTGAATACATGTACAAGTGTTGTTACACCTCCTTTAGGAACAGATGCAGAAATTAAGAAATGGAAAGTTACAGATGCTAAAGCAATGAATATTCTTGCTCAGACTATGTCTGATGAAATATTTCAGAAAGTGGCTGAATGCAACTCAACAAAAGAAATATGGGACAAGTTATCAGAAATTGTATCAGGATCTAATGATGAAAGGAAAGACAGAAGATCCCATCTCATAACCCAGTATGAGAACTTCAAAATGGGAGAAACTGAGTCAGTTGCTAACATGTACAACAGGCTCAGCCTAATAGTTAGTGAGTTAAAAATATTGGACAAGGAGATCTCACTAACTGAACTCAATGACAAAATCCTAATGTGCATCCCCAGCACTTAGGATTCAAGGATCTGGCCAATCAAGGATGCCAGAAGCCTAAATGAAATCACCACTGAAGCTTTGTTGGGAAAGCTCAAGTCTTATGAGCTGCTAATCAAGAATAGAGAGGAAGAACAAAAGGATGCTTCTCCAGTAATCAGGAAGGAGAAGACAATAACATTCAAAGCTACAGAAGATCGGCCCGAAGACAAGGTCACATGCAATGAAGAGTTAATGAGTCTACTGGCCAAAAGATTCTATAAGATGGCCAGGAAAGATTTCAGAAAGAGGTCATCCAGAGGGCATGAGAAGCCAAGGTATGACAAATCCAATAATAAAGAAATTATTTGTTTTGGATGCAGGAAACAAGGCCATATTGTGCCTGATTGTCCAGAAAATAAAAATAAGGACAAGAAGGACAGGAAAGATAGGAGAAAAAACAAGGACTCCAAGAGAAACAACAATGACAAATCCTCCTCCAGCAAGAACAAACACACCAGGAAGGGATTTGTAGCTGAAACCTGGAGTGAAACTGAAGAAGAATCAGATGCTTCATCAAGCTCAAGTGATGATGAAAATGATGCTGAAGAGAAGGAGTTCTGCATGATGGCTATCAATGCCTCCCAACATAATTCTGATGCAGAACATGAGTCAGAATCTGAATCTGAACATGAAGATGAAGTAGACCAGGTAATTGATTCCTTTGATTTTAATTCAAAGGACTTTAAATTTGAATTTAAGGCACTATGTTTAGACCTGCTAAAGTTTGAGAAAGAGATTATCTCTCTTAGAAATCAATTGTCTGAACATAGCACTTTAAAATCAGACAACCTCAAACTCTCTGAGGAGTTAGAATGTTGTAGGGAGGAGATAGCTTCACTGAAAAGTGAACTATCCCAGGCAAAGAAGTTTGAAGAATCCCTTAATGGGAGGAGCATCAGACTGATAGACATCACAAGCACAGTGAACTCTAGAATTAACAGTACACTGGGCTTGGGTGCTTCATCCAACCAACCTATAGTATTAACAACCCCAATTAAATTTATCTCAGATAAAGGAAAGGGTGTTGTAAAGGTAGCTAGGAAGAATCCTGATTTACCTAAGAAAAACAAAGTTCAACGGAAAACGTCGAACGGAGCTCGACGATTGTCGAACAAAGCTTAGCGATCTCAAGCTGAATCGTCGAACTCAGGTCGACGATCGCCGAACTCTGAACTCTGTAAAAATCGATCTTCGAATGGAGCTCGACGATCTGACCCAAGATCGTCGAACTCAGCTCAAAGATCATCGAACAGAGATCAGAGTTATGAACAATTTTTTAAAGGTAAATCAAACTTCAATCCTAGAGGTCCTACATCCCAAAACTTTAACCCTTATACTGAATGGAAAATACCTTCGTGGAGATATCATCCTGAAGGTTATAAGAGTCAGCCAGGGATGTCTTTCATTTCAGAATTTAAAGGTTATCAAACTAGGCCCAAGGTAAACTAGGTCAAAAACATATAAGTTACATATGTGTAGGAGAAGACCTATCCAGTAATGAACCAACAATGGTATCTGGATAGTGGCTTCTAAAAGCACATGACAGGAAGCAAGGAGAATCTCACATCCTTCAAAACCAAACTTAGACCCAAAGTAATATTTGGAGATTCAAACTTTGGACAAACAAAAGGATATGGTGTTGTTCAGATTGGCTCAGTCACATTCAAGAAGGTGGCTTATGTGGAAGGTCTGAAGCACAATCTAATCAACATCAGTCAACTATGTGATGAAGGCTACCAGGTGACATTTAACAAATCCTCATACAAAATCAAATCAGAGGATAACACAACTATGTTGAGAGGTAAAAGGAAAGGTAACATTTATCTTGTAGATTTTCTTTCAACTAAGATAGATATTTGTTTATTCAATTCTGTTTGCAAGCCAAATGATCTGTGGCATAAAAGATTATGACATATAAACCTTAGAACCATTGCTAGGCTATCCAAGGACAACCTTGTTAGAGGACTACTTTCTGGCCCCTACAAGAAGGAAGGACTTTGCAGGGCTTGTCAATTAGGCAAGCAAACTAAAAATAGTTTTAAGTCACTTAATAAGAGTGATTCACCTAGGATCTTGTATCTGTTACACATGGATCTTTTTGGACCCATTACAGTACAAAGCTTAGGAGGGAAATCTTACACCATGGTGATTGTAGATGACTTCTCTAGATTCACATGGGTGTTCTTTCTGAGGAAGAAGTCTGATAACTTTCAGTATTTGACAGAGTTTCTCAAATGCATACAGATTGAGTTCAGTACTCACATTGCCCTGATCAGAATTGATCATGGGAAAGAGTTTGATTCTCTTCTTATGCAAGAGTTCTATCAGAGTGAAGGGATCAGACATACTTTCTCAGCTCCTAGAACTCCTCAACAAAATGGGGTAGCTGAAAGAAAAAATAGAACCCTTATTGAATCTGCCACCACATTATTGACAGATGCTCACCTTCCTATATCCTTTTTGGCAGAGGAAGTGAACACCTAAAACTATGTGTTGAATAGAAGTTTGATACATAAACTGAAGGGCAAGACTCCTTATGAATTACTCAAAGGGAAGAAACCTAAAGTAGATTATTTCAAAATTTTTGGTTGCATTTGTTACATACACAATAATAACAAGAAGTATATAGCAAAATTTCAAGCTAAAGCTGATGAAGGAGTGTTTCTGGGATACTCCATGATCAGTAAAGCTTATAGGGTGTATAAAAATCTTCTCTTAAAATTGAAGAATCTGTTCATGTATCTTTTGATAAAACTAACATATTTTACAAGGAGAAGATTACTTCTACCATAGAACCTTTGCAGGTACACTCTCTTTTTGAAAATTTGGACAGGTTACATATTGTAGAAAAAGATACAACACATTCACCTACCCAACAAAGAGGTGAAATCAGTGAAGATGAAGAGGATACTCAACATCTTGGTACTCAACATCCTGGTGAGAATCATATTGAAGAGCCAGTTGTTGTTTCACAAGAGGAAACAATAACACAGGTTGGTGAACCATCAACACCCCCTGTTGATTTAGTAACATCAAGAGATCATCCAATCTCCCAAGTGATTGGAGACATCTCAACTGGTGTGCAAACCAGAAATTAGGTCAACCAAAACCTGATGCACACCTGCTTTCTATCTCAAATTGAATCTCAATCCATACAAGATGCAGAACAAGATCCACACTAGATCATTGTAATGCAAGAGGAATTACATCAATTTGAAAGGAACAAAGTTTGGGAGCTAGCGCCAAGGCCAAAGGATTACTCTATTATTGGAACAAAGTGGGTGTT
Organism: Platanthera zijinensis; assembly: GCA_039513925.1. Lineage (NCBI taxonomy): Eukaryota > Viridiplantae > Streptophyta > Magnoliopsida > Asparagales > Orchidaceae > Platanthera > Platanthera zijinensis. The sequence continues at coordinate 84,891,123 of CM077092.1, forward strand.
CAAGAACAAGTTGGATGATCAAGGAATCATTGTCAGGAACAAGGCAAGGCTAGTTGCACAAGGATACTCTTAAGAAGAAGGAATAGACTCTGACCAGACCTTTGCACCAGTTGCAAGGTTAGAGGCCATAAGAATATTCCTAGCTTATGCAGCTCACAAAGGATTCAAGGTCTATCAGATGGATGTAAAGAGTGCTTTTCTCAATGGAGATATCAAGGAAGAAGTCTATGTTAGACAACCCCATGGTTTTATCTCTCCAACTCATCCTGATCATGTTTTTAAATTACATAAAGCATTATATGGTCTCAAGCAAGCTCCTAGAGCATGGTATGAGACCTTAGCATGCTTTCTTCTGAAAAATGATTTTATAAGGGGTAGAGTAGACCGAACTCCTTTTTATTAGATCTCATAAGTCCAATATCCTACTAGTGTAAATATATGTAGATGATATTATATTTAGATCTATTGATTCAAATTTGTGCAAAAGATTCTCTAATCTAATGCATTCTAAATTTGAAATGAGTAGCATGGGTAAGCTTTCCTTCTTTCTAGGATTGCAAGTCAAACAACATGATGATGGCATATTTATTTCTCAATCCAAGTATGCAAAAGAATTGGTTAAGAAATTTGGTATGTTTGAAGCATCATGTATGAAAACACCTATGCCTACTAATGCTGTATTAGATGTTGATGAATATGGGAAACCTGTTGATCAGACAACATATAGAGCAATGATTAGCTCTTTAATGTACCTTACGGCTAGTAGACCTAACATAATGTTTGCTACATGCATATGTGCTAGATTCCAAGTAAGCCGTAGAGAGTCACACCTAACATTAGTAAAAAGGATTCTTAGGTATGTGAAAAGTTGTCCAAATCTAGGTCTCTGGTATCCAAAAGACTCAGGATTTGAATTAACTGGATTTTCAGATGCTGATTATGCTAGATGTAGAGTAGACAAGAAAAGCACCACTGGAACTTGCCAGTTTCTTGGTGACAGAATAGTCTCCTGGTTCTGTAAGAAACAAACATCTGTGTCCACTTCAACTGTTGAAGCTGAATACATGGCAGCAGGTAGTTATTGCTCACAGATTTTGTGGATTCAAAACCAGCTCCTAGACTATAGTTACAACTTAGAAAGGTCAAAAATATTTTGTGATAACACTAGTGCTATTTCTATAGCATAAAATCCAGTCCTCCATAATAGGACAAAACATATAGAGATTAGGCATCACTTTTTAAGGGATAATATTTAGAAGAATAAAATTGAACTTCAATATATCCCAACTGATTTACAAAGGGGAGACATTTTCACCAAACCATTGGATGAAAAGAAACACACCTTCTTCCTGAATCAGTTAGGAATGTTAGATGGAGGAAGCTTAAAATAAGATCCAAGATTTTTAAAACCATAAAATTGACCAAGACTAGGTTAAAAACATGATTTTTATAGTGTCTATATGGTGTTTTTGGTCTCTGAACTACGCTCGACGTTTTTCCCCAAGATCGTCGAATGGAGATCGACGTTTTCCGAAAGCATCGACCGGAGTTAAGCGCTTTCAGATAGCCCTAGGCTTGTTGATGCACGAAAATGCCAAGGAGAAAACGAGCACCACATGCTAACGGTTCGAGCACTGGGGAAGGAATTGGGAAAAGACTGTCAGCTAGTCTGTTACTAGCGGCTAGGAATGGCGGATAAGACCGGATAGAGAAAAGAGAGAAAGGACTGCTATCAGCGGCAACACCAGAGTTCGCCCGCCGCGGCCTGAATGCCTCTCCTGCGGCGGACTTTCCTTTTATGAACGGGAAAACGGTTATAGCGGTTAGCCTACTGGGACCGAGCAGACAGGATACCCGCCGGAGAAGGATTTCGAATCCGCTGCCACAGGCGGCAAGCTTGGGGATTCGAACTCTGTCCACAGAAAGGTACTGTTCACGCCTATTTATAGGCTTGGGGGCCTGCCCAAATGGGCAGGGCTAAAATTACCGGCTGCCCGGGGTACAGGAGAACAGGGCAACGGTGATGGGAAACAACCAAGAAAGAGAAGAGGGCAGAGGAAAGGCCGCGCGGCCTGGCGGGCTTCCTCTGGGGAGTTGAGAGTCCTGGCCTCTAGACGGGCTGATCTCAACTCCCTCTGACGGCGACCTGGGACACAGGTCACGCGGCTTGGACAAGGACAGGCCGACCTTTAGATTATGGCTGGACTTGAACTGGTAGCGTCCTGACGGAGAGGCCGCCTGGCTTACCTGACAACAAGCCGGTTTGCTGAGAATGGTGGATAGAAAGAACAAGCCTCCCGGACCTGAAAACCTGGAGAACTAGTCGCGGATTCTGGGTTAACATAATCACCGCACATTTTTAAGTTTCTGAAAAACTTCGAAAATATAGAACTAAGCAGGAGACCGCGACTGCCATTAATGTTCTTGCGTCTATAAAAGGCCGAGGGCCCTGCCATTTCGTCAAGATTTCTGTCAAGCCATGGGTCACTATTCGCTACTTGCGATTAGAATCCTCCAAGCCGATAGGGACTTCTACAAGATGGAAGTCATGTCCTCGATGCTAGTTTGCGAAAGAAGTCGTTTGGGTCAAAAAAGAGGAGCAGGAAAACGGACAGTTCTGACCAACAGCCTAAGAAGAAAACTGAGAAGCCGATCACCCCGGCGGCTTCTGATTCTAGAAAGAAACTGATGGAAGCCATCGCTGAATCCTCGCAAGCCGCGACCAAAGTCAAAATGATTTCGAAATCTGCTCTCCCGCAAGCCGGAACCACCAAATCCTTCGACATTACCTACTCGCCATCAGGTGAACCCCTCTTGAAGATTGTCGGGGCGGAGGAGAAGTGTGTCGACTCTTCCAAACCGCGCGAGTTACCCACATCTGCTGACTTAATCGTCGTTGATGAGGATGACTCAGAGAATCTACTGGATGCCGAGCGGTCTCTGACTGAGAAGAGGAAGCGCACAGAGACAATAGTCGGCCACTTGAAGCGACATAATAAAAAGAACGAGACCCTTGAGGAAAGGATGACGAAGAAAGAGCGGAAGATGCGGGTTCATAACCGTAATGTTTCTGTGAAGACCGGAGCAGCTAGTGTCCAGTATAAGCCGCGGGAGAAGGAAGTATCTGAAAGTCTGTCGACTCCATCCCCCAAGCCAAACGAGCTAGAGAGCACGCCGACGGTTAGCGAATCTCTGAGCGACATCCTGAAGGGGATGGAGAAATTCCAGCAGCAGGACAAGTTATTGGCAACTCCATCGGCTTTTGAAGAGGTCGCCGACGTTGATGTCGAAGTTACAGGAGAGAAGCTTGGCGAACCGACTCCTGCGGTATCAGAAGGGGTTGAAAAATTAAAACTCAGAGAGAAGATAAAGGAGATGAAGGATTTAATCTCCGGGAAGCATGTGGCGACTACATTTTCCGCCCTACAAGGTAAACACGAAGAAGTTAAGTGTATTGTAAAATTCTACAAGCCGCGGTCACGGAAGAAGGGAGCGGACACAATTTTTAATCCGCCGGCGAGCTTCTTCCTGACCACGACACTGCTGAAAAGCCAAGCTAAGGAGACCGCACGGCTATGGAAAGAAAAGCTAAAGCGAATAGACTCTGAAAGGTTTAGGTGACCAGCGGCTAGACTTGATACTGCGGCTTTTGAAGGAGAGATAACCACGAGCTGCGGTCTCGTTTTAACGAGATCTTTTAAATGGTTTCGTTCATGTTACAAAATCTAACCGCTTGTTTATTCGCTGCAGGTGCACCTGAAACTGCCATCAAGCCGGGCGATCTGACGACTTTCTTACCTCCACTGATTCCACCGCTACCTCCAAGTATCCGTGACCAAAGGACGGCCGAATTCAAGGAGTAGGTCGCCGTCTTGCAGGCTAGAGTAAGGGAGCATACCGAGTCCCTTCGAGCCAAGGAAGAAGAGTGGCGGCTTCAAGAAGAAAATCAGCGATCTATGCTGGAGGCCGCTGAGAAGAGAACTCAAGAAGTGCTGGAGGACTTGGAGCAGGAGAGAGGAATGATGCAGTCTGAGCAGGAGATCGCCGAGAAAAGGAAGCAGGAGGCACTAGCCAACTTGGATTTGGCGAGAGCAACGATGAAGACTACGCTGGAGACCGATGACAAAAGGGTGCAGGAGGCACTTGCCAGCGCGTACATGGAGAGAGCGGCAAAGCGGACTGCGCTGGAGGCCGCTGACAAAAGGATACAGGAGGCCCTTGCCAGCTGGGAGGAGGAGAAGATAACGATGCGTACTCCGCTGGAGGCCGCCGAACAAAGAACACAGGAGGCGCTGGCCAACCTAGAGAAGATGAAGACAGAGAAACTTGACATGCAAGCTTTAGTTCTGATGGTCGGCCGGATTGAGAGGGAAAGGGCAGACATCGCTCGACTTAAGGAGGAAAGGGATAAGGATCAACCAGAGGAGGCCAGCAGAGGTTTGCGACCTTCTGGGATGATGACTGAGCAGCAGCAACTACCAAACCGCCCGGCTTCCGGAGAGACTTCGGACTCACCAGTAGTCGCGGCGGTTAGGCAGGTCGCTGCTTCTGGCGACCCGGGAGATCGCGCTCTATCGCTGGTTCCATTTGCCCGCGTAGAGCGTGATACCTCGCAGGTTCATCGGACTCTGCACTCCATCCACAACCTTGTCAGTTAAGTGTATGTCCAGCTGGTACAGGCCGGAGACCAAGTCGCGCGAGTTGGTCGAGAAGCTGCAGAGAGTGGAGAGAGATAATTATGAGAACTTTATTTGGCTATGTAATAAGCATCAACACGTGATGCCGGACAGTCTGATTGTTGTGAAAAATTGTTGTATATTTGATTGTATGTTACTGCGAATTGCTTGCGGCTCTGTGCGGTTTGAATATTATAGATGATATATTTTTGCTTTGCGAATTTTGCTAAGTATAGGAACTTGGCCGCGCGAACTGCTGAACTGTTCTGCGGTTTGAATACTTTCTCTTGCAGGTTAGGTCGTGCGGCTAGACAACAAACCGCGATTTGACAACCATCATTGTAGCTGTGTAGAAAATCTATAAAAGGAGATGATCCCGGAGACTTCGGCACGAAAGATTAGGATGTGAGCTAAAGCAAAGTCGATGCGGTCTGAAAAAACTTCTACCGTCAGGACCGATGCGGCTTCTGCCTTCAGTTCGGGGGACCACAAAGATGGTCGGCTTACTCAAGTCGAGCTAGATAGCTTTGTAGAGAAGTACATGAAAGACATCCCCCTGCTCGCGCGGCTTCCTCTTCCTTACGAACGAATCAACACCTCTGCAGCCAACTAGATCGCCATTCCTGTCGATCACTTTAACTGTGGCTTCCACTTCCCCGTGCTGATGGAAGTTGTAGCGGTCTTCGACCACTATGGAGTAGTGTCAGGACAGCTGCCGCCGAATTCCATTCCTGCTATCTACAGCTTCATCTCCTACTTGAGGTCGGAGAGAGTTTGCTTCTTGATAAAGCTGTTCAGAGAATGCTTTTCCGTCCGGTCTATTCCAGACTCTGGAACAGAGATCTTTAGAGGGCATCTGTACTTCGGTTGCCGGGGGCTGAAGGTCGTCAACCTGGCGAACAAAATCCCAAATTGGTCAGAGAGGTACCTGATCTTCGAGGGCCAACTCGGACTCCTGCCGGTCCATCCGCAGGTTCGCGATGAAGCCGCTTTTGGCAGCATCGGACTGGACGGCCCTGAGAAGGATATCTTCGACTTCTTCAAGGGCAAGCGGCTAGACGTCGTCCACTACCTCCCGCTGCTCCAAACTTTGGAGGATGTTCACGCGGAGGACAGTAAGTATTAGCCAACTGAACTGCTCAGCTAGCCGCGTGACTTGTCATCTTACTTGTTAAATTTGCCTTGCAGCTGTCGTTGCGGTCCCACTGAACAAGCTGCTAACTCCTAGCGGCCTAACCCTTACACAGAGGGAGAAAAGTGCCAAGAGGGCCAGGCCGGAGCGGGCTGAAGAAGAAGGAGCATCAGACTCCTCCAGCGACTTCACGCTGCATGGTATGGGAAGCCGTTTGAAGGATCTCCACGGAAACCCCACCATGCAGTGGAGTGCCGACGGCGAATCAGTCCAAGTTTCCACCGCCCACCCTAACTGGGGGAAGGAAACGATAAGCCGCCATGCCCACGCGGCTGGTATGGCTTTGTATGGTAGGCATAACCTGAAAGCGCTGAAAAAGATACCAGAAGATCACTTCTCGCGCTTTGCCGCGCTGGTCGGCACGAGAAGCTTCGTGGCTAACCACTACATGGGCCTGGCCCATAGGCGGTTAATCGCAAGTCAAGGCGACCTGAAGAGGCAACTCGCCGAAAAGGATAAAGAAAATGCACGCTTGAAGGAACTGAATGCAGTAAGATATTACCTGATTTTTGCGGCTTCATTTATCAAGCCGCTTGGACTAACCTTTTTTCTTCATTTGCAGAAAATGTATGATCCGGCCAACTCGGCCTTCCAAGACGCGGTCTTTCCGCAGCTTTTCGAAGGAATCGACGGAGCGTTGAAATGCCTTTGAGATCGCGGCGGCCTCGCCCCGGGATTCACCGACTTCACCTGCGCCGACCTGTATCCACCCTTGAAGAAAAGGGTTGCTGTGGTTTATCGAGCGTTGAAGGGCAAGGAGAAGGTAGATGGAGAGGGCGAGGGCAAGGCAGAAAATGAAGAGGAGTACAACGAAGGAAGCATGAGCGAGAGTGCTTCTTCAGAAACCGGCGGTCAAGCGTCTGAGACCACACGGGTTGAAGCCGTTAGGTCAGATACCGGGGAGTCCGGCAGTTCGCACACGTCTTCGTCCGACAGCGGCGAATACTCGCCGTCCGAGGTCGATGTCGATGGTGAATCGGACTCCGGCACTCCTGCGTCTAAAAGACTAAAGTCGGATAGCTAGGACAAAATACTTGTAATAATTTTCTCTCTTTGAGACTGGCGGTATGATTTTGTAAACCGCGCGGTCTACCTTGTGTACTTGATAGTAAAAATGACAACATTTTACCTTTTGTGAAAATCCATTGTACTGCAATTTTACTTACTTGCTTATATATGCAGCTTAATCTTTCTTACTCGTTTCCGACTTAAGAAATCTCATTGATGACTTCACCGAATAATAAGTACCTCTGTTCCGGTTAAACTCGGATAGAATACCAGTAGCCAAGTATATTAGTCGTCTTCGAGTTTATAACAATCAGATTACCCTTGAACGTATTTAGAGCCATAAGTCGGGCGGTCAGGAAAGTATTCGCCAAGAAGGTAAAGCAGTTCTGCTGTTGCCGGCTATCATTTATATGCAATGTGAGGTCGCACGACAAATATAGTTGATTGCTGATAGGCCATAGTTTAATTGGAGATCAAAAAGGTATATAGCGATCAATAAGCCGCTCGGCTAAGTAAATAGACTGATAAGAAACTTTAATAATCAAGCTGATGGTGGCGGCCTGTCCGAACATTAATGTAGACCACGCTTCCAATATGAAAATTACTCAAGGGTAGAGATAAATACCATAAGCCGACGAACTAGAAACATCTGACAGAATCAAGTTGGCCGAATTCCTTGAGTTTATTAGTAATAAACCGGCAGAGATGCCATTAGCCGAATAAAACAAACCGGAATATATAACCACGCGGTCTGCGCACTGTGTAATATAAATTGACTAGACTGTAAGACCGTGAGACGGTGGATAAGCTGGAACGAATAATTGCGAGGTCTATGAACTGATCAACATAACTATAATAATATATGAAAACCATAATTTATCTACCACCGTAATTTGTAGGGTTAAAGGATAAAAAAAATTCTGCCTGCACTGTCTTACAACATAGACCAAGAGTCACAACACTCCTAAAGAAGATCTCATTTCAGCTCATCTGCGAATGATTCGAGCGGGGTTTATATCGGCGACTGATGTCGTGTGGGATTTATATCTGTGACTGATGTCGTGCGGGATTGCCACTACACATCTGCGACTGATGTCGTGCAGGATGTGGAGGGCCAAAAAAGTAATATTATTTTTGTTATAAGTAAATGCCAACATACGTATGTCAATGTTAAATATAAAGCTAAGAAGTAGAATTCAGAGGGCATATGAATGCTTATTTCTAGCGGAAAGCTTAGTAAAAGGATAAGGGCTTGAAGCCTGATTGAACCCAATTGTCGACGATTGTTGAGAGATATTTGTGAAGCTGGATGCTGGTGAGGACAGATTTGCTGTTATATCTATTACAACTGTCATTATCAAAAGAAAAGAAACAAATGCTAGAAACTCCGAACACATGGGAGATACACGAAATATATAAACGAAAGACAAACAAGATACTACCGCTTCAAACACTTACACTATCTAACAACAGAATCTTCATTTGCAACAACGGCTTTATCAGTGGAAAATGTGCTGAAGGATCATAGGACAACATAGTCTTGTAATTTCCCTGCCTTTACGAATTGATCTACTAGTTTCTGGAGAGCCCGACAATCTTCTGTGTTGTGACCAATATCCTTATGATATTTACAAAAAAGTTCTTCATGTCGATGTTCAATCTTTGATTTCATACGTCGAGGCTTTTTAAATTCTTTCATACTAGCAAGAACCAGCAGAAGATCTTCCATAGAAATTTTGAACTTGACATACCTATCTGAGTACCTTTCATACCTTAGTGTTTTAGGATCAAAAGACATGATAAGCTTCCACAAACTCTGATGATTTATCCTGTTGTGGAAGTTCCGAAGCGTTTTGGGAAGAACCGGGTTGATGACAAGAATTTTTCTGATGTTCCCTAGCCATCTGATTCAAGAAAGATATATAGTTGGCGTTTACTGCTTCACCCATTATGAACCGATTAGCTATTTTAATAAGATCTCTATAAGTCTTTGGCTCCTTTTTGCTAACTTTAAATTTTAGAGGAACTTCTCGAAGTCCACTTATCAAGGCATATTTGTAAAAGTCTGGATGAACGTTAACGATATCGAGCGTTTCCTTTTGAAACTGATCAACGAAATGAGAAGTATGCTCATCAACTTCCTGCTTGATTTGGAAAAGAGCTACAGTGTTTCTCTTCCGCTTCCTGAAGGTATCAAATCTCACAAGGAACTATTTTTTAAAATCCCCAAAGCAAGTGATAGACCGAGAAGGTAAACCATGAAACCATTCCTGAGCAAGACCGTCGAAGGTCATTAGAAAAAGTTTACACTTGATTCAATCCGACATGGATTTTAAAGAAACAGCCTCTTCAAATGCTTGTAGATGTGAAACTGGATCACTAATCCCAGAATAGCGTGACAAGCGAGGCTCTCTGAAATCATCAGCAACGGTATCCCAGCGAATTTGATCAATGAACGGGAAAGAAACTTCCTCTGCCCTCTCTAAGAGATCCCGAGTAGATGATAAGAAATTACTGTCATTCCTCAGGAGATTCATTGTAAATAATAGATGACAACCAACACGTTTTTAGAGACCGCCGAACGGCTATAGTTTAACCGAGCGGATAGAATGGCAATCGGTTACTGAACATGTTAACCGCCCTTGTCTCTGCTTGCTCGACTAGCCGCTAAGCTCTAGCGGTCGAGCGGTCTGACAATATCTAGCCACGGATTTTCACCGGCCAACCGAGATCTGAAGGCCGCGTGTTAACTGTTGATGCACGAAAATGGAAAGGAGAAAACGAGCACCACCAGCTAATGGTTCGAGCACTGGGGAAGGAATAGGGAAAAGACTGTCGGCTAGTCGGTTACTAGCGGCTAGGAATGGCGGATAAGACCGGATAGAGAAAAGAGAGAAAGGTCCGCTATCAGCGGCAACACCAGAGTTCGCCCGCCGCGGCCTGAATTGCTCTCCTGCGGCGGACTTTCCTTTTATGAACGGGAAAACGGTTATAGAGGTTAGCCTACTGAGACCGAGCGGACAGGATACCCGTCGGAGAAGGATTTCGAATCCGCTGCCACAGGCGGCAAGCTTGGGGATTCGAACTCTGTCCACTGAAAGGTACTGTTCAAGCCTATTTATAGGCTCGGGGGCCTGCCCAAACAGGCATGGCTAAAATTATCGGCTGCCCAGGGTACAGGAGAACCGGGCAGCGGTGACGGGAAACAACCAAGAAAGAGAAGAGGGCAGAGGAAAGGCCGCGCGGCCTGGCGGGCTTCCTTTGGCGAGTTGAGAGTCCTGGCCTCTGGACGGGCTGATCTGAACTCCCTCTGACGGCGACCTGGGACACAGGTTGCGCGGCTTGGACAAGGACAGGCCTACCTTTAGATGATGGCTGGACTAGAACTGGCGGCGGCCTGACAGAGAGGCCACCCGGCTTACCTAAAACAAGCTGGTTTGCTGAGAATGGTGGCTAGAAAGAACCTGGAGAACTAGTCGCGGATTCTAGGTTAACAAGGCTATCTTCTTCTGGTCAGAGATCGTCGAACGGAGATCGACGCTCTCCAATATCATCGAACGGAGATCGACGATGTTGAAGACTCTTCAGATTCCTTTAGAAGCCCAGATCGTCGAACGGAGTTCAACGATCTATCCTTTTCGGCGTCGAACCCTAATATAAAACTCATTTTTCGGCTGTCGTTCTCCTTTTGCGCTTTAATACTCTCTGTAGAACTTTTCTTTCCCTCTAAACTTCTCTGCACTTGGTCTCGTTTGCTCGTTTTTGCAGGTATACAATGGCTGTTTCTGTTGCAGTTCTTGCAGCAATGAAATTCGATACTTGATTCGACATCGATATGGATTCCTTTGACGACAGTGACCAGATATTCAAAGACATTCTCGACTTATTCAAAGAACAGCAATTGGTACATATTATGACCACAAGGATGAAATTTTCTGCCGATGAGATCAAAGAATTGGTGCACGCGGCTCATAATCTTGATCAGAATACTGTGGTTGGTACTATAGGCGGGACTCAGGTATCCCTAACTTCTGCCCTCCTTACAGAAGTTTTTCAGTTGAGTTCTAGGGATGATTCAGTTGAGTTATCTGGAGAAGAGTTTGTAAGTGTGCTTGATAGAATGGGTCATTCTGCAGCAAACCCTAACAAGCTGCTTAAGAAGGATCTGTCAGTTGAATATAGATTCTTAGCTGATGTTGTTGGAAAAGTGCTTTTAGCCAAGCATTCTGCTCATGATACCATTTTAAGGTATCAATTTTGTTTGATGGTTTGTTTAGTGGATTAGAAGCATCTAAATTGGGGAGAGATTTTCTTTGATTTAATCAAGAAAAAGGTAAATAAGAATTTTGTTAATTTTGGGAGGATTCTAGGGCTGTTTTTGCATAACAGGTGCCCTCAGTTTCTTGTGTCCAGTGGGACGTACATTAATGCTTCTAAGAGGTTGTCCTGTGCCCTATTTGGAAAATGGGACTGGCAGATTGTCAAACCAAGTAGAGCTCCTGCAGCTATCTCATCTTCAGGCACCAGGACTGTTGAAGTCACTTCCCCACATGCAACTGCCCCATTGGAAGAACTGCCTGCCTCCTCCTCAACTCCACCCATTGTTTCTTCAACCACTCCTTCATCCACCATCTCTACCTCAATCTCCTCCTCCATTACAATCTCATCTCCAATCTCAACTCAACCACCACCAGCACCTTTTGTAGACCTTTTCCATCCCCTACATTACTATCCACCCCTGGATATTGACTCATCCATTCCATCTTTCAGTCTTCTGGATGATTCCTACATGGATGATTCCCATTCCTTACCTCTTGATCTCCCATCATCCTCTACCTCCTACCAACAACTACTCCAAGACATTCTTGCACAACCATCATTCACCCCATCCATTTCCACTCCAATAACTTCCATCTACACCATTCTAATCTCTCAACCATCCATCCTACCATCCACATCTTTTATTTCTACTTCTGTAGCCCCTTCTACACCAATATCTGTCACTCTCTCCTCTACCTCTACTTAGGTTTCACTTGAGCATGTAGACCTTCCTGCCTTAGCAGATAGGCTGTGTGGGATGTTGGCTCCGAGGCTAACAGTCCTGCTGGAGACCTCCTTGGCTCCACTCCTGAAATCCATCCAGGAGTTATTTGCCAGGCTCTCTTCCCTTTCTCCTCCTCAGGTAGTCCCTTCTGTGGGGTGCCTTGATCCAGTGTATACTTAGCTAGGCAGGGGAGATGCCTCATTAAGAATAGATGGTGCCTGCCTCAGAAGATTTCATGCTAAAGATTCTAGTTACAGCTTCAAATCCAGTGCTTTCTTTCAGAACAGTTGACTTTAAGTCACTACTGTCAGATTTTGACGCTCTTCAGAGTAGATTTCTTCCAGCTTCTGAAGCTGAGGACCTTACTAAGGCATTTGTGCCTATTGCCAGCTGTGAGCCCAGACTGATTTCTGCATATATCAAGTCCCTTAAGGCTGTGGAAAATGTTCTTTCTGTTGATGATATGAATGATGATGCTGCTGCTACTATTGATGTAGTTTGTTCTGATAGTGCTGCTGACTTACTGATGATAGAGGCTGATGAGCCTGCTATTCATATTGAAGAATCTGTTGTCTCTGATATTGTTATTTCAGTTTCTATTTCTGCTACTGAAGTGTCTATATCTGCTTCTCCTGTTGCTCCAATAGTCTCTGCTGCTATTATTGTATCTGTCAGTGCTGCTTCTATCACTGTTGCTACTACTGTTGCTGTTGTTATCTCTGCTGAACAATCAAAACAACAACAAGAATACCTTAAAAGGATTGATGAATTATATTACAATCCTCAGAGTTCAGACAGTGACAAATTCCAAACTGATTCTGATGACTCCTCTGCAACTATTACAAGGAAGAGGAAAGCTAGAAGCAAGGCATTGAAGAGGGCACCTCCAGAAAAGGTGAAAGATGACAATGATATTCCTTATTATATTCTGCATGACTGCCCCATCTCAAAACCCTGGATGCAATATTCAAAGAACCAGCTCAAGGCTATGATGAAAAAGAGGAAGATTGATAAGTATGATAAAGGATCTTCTCATTTTAATCCTCCTCCTCCTCTAGATGCAGGTACTGGTGGAGGTTCTGCTTCTCAATTTGGATCTGCTACAAAACAAAGCTCTTCTGAACCTTCAGACAGATCTCAACTAAGAGGATATTATCAAAGAGGTTATCAGTCAAGGACAGGACAGCACAGAGGAAGCCAAAGAGATTATAGAGTATACTCCAAAGTTCAATCAAGATAACATCCATATCAAAGGGAAGGACAAGGACCCATTGAATCAACTTCTGGTCCTTTCCCTTATAAGCTGAAAGATACTGTTGCTTCAAGAACTCCTCCTTCTGATGATACAATGAATAGATATGAACCTCCTGTACCTTTTGAGGATCCAGAGAATAATCCACTATCTTGGACTGCCAGAATGAAAGAGCTAGCTACTTTGGATCAGATAAAGAAGGCAAGAGATCAAGGAAAAGACACTTCAAACATCACAACCTTATCTGATCAAAGAAAGAAGGAACTAGAAAGATACTCATCAAGAAAATTCTTTGATCCACAAAGTTATATGAAGCTGCACCCAGAGGCTGTGGTTCCCAGGCCCAAATAGATATGAACCTCCTTAGGTGTTACTGATGACATGAGATCCAATAAGGAAGCCCTCAACCCTAACAGAGAAATCTTATTCAAGAAGGGCAATAAAAAGAAGTAAAAGTGTAAGCTGACAATATATATCTAATTCTGACTATCTGCTATGATTCTATCTCTGCTTCTGTAATGCTGCAAATTCAATCTTCTGTTATGTTGTATTTGTTTTTAATTCTGCCTGTATGCTTGTTATTTCCTATTTGTCATGTAAATAGTAATCCTAACCCAAATAGGGGGAGATTGTTGGAACACCCTATTACTAATTTGGATAAGGATCACTATGTTCTTAGGAAATTATTTTGACCTTATTGTATAGTCTTAAAGGTCAATTAGAATGAGTCTAAAGGGTTTTATCATAGGTTTGGAAGCTGCCCCCAAGACCTTCTAAGATCAGAATTCAAGTGCTGAAGACTAGGATAACTTTCGTCGAGCACAGGTCGACGAGGCGTCAAACTAAGTTCGACTATCTCTGAGCTCAGTTCAACGAGTCATCGAACTCGGTTCGACGATCTTCAAGCTCAGATCGATGTTTCTGTCTCTAGCCATAATCCAATCTTTGAGCTCAGGTCGACGATAGTTGATCTCAAATCGACAATTCTGTTTTCAATCTAGCTTCAGTCTCTGAGCTCAGGTCGACATTAGTTGAGCTCAGATCGACGCTTTTCTGAAGAGATCGACGATTTCAGGAATTCAAATTCAATCAGTTATGGAATTCAATCTATTTTATTATCAACATTTATTTCAAAGGATTCTGTAGCCGTTTCAACTTATCTGGAGCAAGTTTCAAGGAAGACAAAAAGGAATATCTCTTAGGACATTCCTCCAGAGACAAATTTCATTTAAGGCAGTCATTTATGACTGGTTAACGGCTATCTAAAAGACAAATCTTTAGTATATCTCCAGAGAATTGTTGAAAAAGATAGAAGAAGAGATATCAATCAAGAATAAAGAGAATTCTGGGAATAGACTCAAGAGACACAAGTCTACAGGATTACTGAGTTAGAATTCATACTAACACAAAGAATTATACTGTGAAGGAGATCATCAACAGAAAAGATTTCCTCTATTCTACTCCTTCAAGATCTTCTTGATTCAAGTGTTCAAAGGCTTCTTCATAAAAGACTCCAAACACATCATATTTCAGCAACTGCTGAAATCATCTCTTACTGGAGATCGAAAGTCACTGAAGACATATCACCTTATGCAAAGCTCTTCTTCCTGAACAATTGCAGATCTCAGGGGGAGCTTTGACAACATCATCCACTAGTCTTCTCTTAGACTGTTGACAGAGAAGAACAACAAACTCTTTTCTTTTTCCTTACTCTGCTGTAAAAGGGTTTCTCAAAATCCCTTCAAAAGTTTTGTGGCTGGTTTCTGAGACCTTGTCAAAACTCAGTGGTGGTAAGACACCTGATCAAAAAATCTGGGTTTGGTTTTTGAGCACCTTATTAAAAGCTCATTGGTGCCCAGGACACCTGATCAACTGTTCCTGCAGTGGATTCCTACCTAGGGTGATAGAAGAGTGGATGTACCCAGGTTGATTGGGGAACCACTATAGATCCTTGTGTCTTCTGGTTGCTGTGTTTTTGCTTTGATGTGTGCGGTGATTTTGTTTATTGCTTGTTATCTTGTATTTACTGCAAGCACATTACACCTATACTTAAATCAAGTCTTCCGCTGCAAATAATTTTTTATCTTGAAAATTGTTTTAATATACTCTATTCACTCCCTCTCTAGAGTAAAGGTAGATCTTACCCTCACTTTCAAAGCTCAGAGTTGAGATCTGAGGTAGTCGAACTCAGTTTAGAGTTTGTCAAATTGAGCATCTCTTGAATACCTTCTGAAACAACTCTAAAAATAAAATATGACCCCAATCAACATAAGTTGGGTCAAAATAAAAATCATAATCAAAGAATAGTAATCCTAGCCCAAATAAGCAATAAGGAGTTCTAATAATTTTGCTGCTACTGATGATGATGTGGATGAGCCATATTGTGATACTGAGCTCGATGTTGCTGACTATGATATTACTGATGAGGATGAGCCTACTGCTGATGATAATGTAAATGATTCTACTACGCTTGTTGTCCCAGAGAAGTCAGCAAGGTCTTCCAACGGTCATACTAGGATCGATCGTCTCGATCGATTCGGACGGGGATGGATTTCCCTATCTCAAATCAAGAGACAAAAGATCTCTGGTTAGACACGTGAGACGCTGTGCAAGACTTGGCTTCTGTCACCGTGGATCTGGAGGAGATCGAGATCGGCTACGGTGACTACTGCACGAGCTGCGGCGACGGAGGCGGAGCAGATTCGCGATTTTAGGGTTAGTCGGCGGCTCGGCTTTCGTATGCTTTTTTCCATTTCGTTAAAAAAACACTGTACACAAATACCTGTGCATTTATACAATAGGTCATGGAGATGACCGTTGTGGGCCCCACCAAAGCAAAGACCAAAGTCCAGTTCAAATAGCTGCAGGTACCATGGACCGGTCCAGGAATTCGGAAAAATCTCCCAAGGCAAAATCGGCGAGAATCGTAGGTGATTCTCGACAAATCGGCGAAAATCACTTACGATTCTCGCCGAATTCTACTTGGCAAATTCTGGCTGCACAGGTTAGAGAGGCCGGGGAGAATCGGCGGGAATCACATTTGATTCTCGCTGAATCGTCGAGAATGCAAAGTCATTCTCGACGAATCGGCGAGAATCACTTAGTGATTCTCGACGATTCTGCCTTAGAGAATTTTCTGACTGCGTCGAGACAGCCGGCCCAACCTGGCGAGAATCATCTAGTGATTCTCGTCGACTCGTCGAGAATCACTAGTGATTCTCGATGAATCGGCGAGAATCACTTAGTGATTCTCGACGATTTATACTTAGACGATTTCTCGTCTTTCCACCCGTGAGCTGGTCTTTGGCCCATCCTTGCTCCTTGTCTGCTCTTGCTTTATCATAGCCCTGTACTTGAAATTAAGTACAACCCAATAGAGAGAGTACACGTAGGTCAACACACTGATCTGCTCAACGAGGGATTACGTCGCGCAGACCCGTGTATATTGACCCACTGCACCCTGACATTGGTGTGTACTTAGCGTGGAATAACTGCAAGCACAACTTAAAAGATTTCATCAAACACACTGTCTATTTACCTTAGCTTGTTCAGGGGCTTCTTCAAATCAGGTACATTGTGGATACAATACCCAACATACTAGAACTCGTTGAATTTTTCGTATTTACTTTGGGTAAAATATCTGAGACTTAAAAAATCAAAGTCAAGTAAAAATCATCGAGTATCATCAAGTATACTCGTCAAATTCATCGAGTGTGTTTTCCGATACCCATCGAATTTGTCAAGTATACATGTCGATACAAGCAAAATTCATCGAGATTTCATTGGGTAGACCATTGAGTTTCCGAATTTACTTCTCTAGAATTTTCTAAGTCAGATTTGCCGATTATAGCTTGGCTCATGCGTCGAATGCGTCGAGTGTATCAACCAATACTCGTCGAATTGGTCAAAAATGCCAGTCGATACTCGTCGAATTCGTTGAATTTGTCTTTGCTAAGCTTTGAGGTATAATTTTGACTGGACTAAAATTATCCAAGTGTTTTTCGTCGAGATTCATTTGCAGTTCGACGAGTATACACGGCTATACTCGACGATGCTCAACCAATTATACTTAGGGTAATTTTCTTCCAGATTTCAAATTTTTGTTTGTTCTTCCTGATCACCTTGTACAGTAACCCATGACTTTTTCGGTATGGAATAACTTTTCTAGCCATTGCAAAAGAAGATTCCTATATATATTTAGGGTTGATTTTTCAACTACCGTAATCGTGCTCAAATCAAGAATATTATTCCCAATCAAAAGAAGTTCCGTTAGATCTATGCATATCTCGCAATTTCCGCACGGCCGATGACAGTGCTGCACGATTCGATCGTTTTCAAGAAAATCGACTCGATCGTTGTTCTCCATTGTTTATGATTCTCTCAGATCTAGTCGATCCGTGGTCAAAGTATTCAAAGCATTCAGATTTTCCGTGTTCTCCAAGACATTCAAGCTCAATATATTCAAAGAATGATGGATTAAAGGCTTAGATCTAAATAAGAGTATTTGTTATCTTTGTTTATTGTGTTGATCTATTTTTACATTTGTATGAGGTTTTCCCTCCGAGTTGTAGATCTATTTTTGGATCGAGTTGTAGATTCGTGTTTGTATCGAGTTGTATGAGAGGTTGTTCTCTGTGTGATAGGAGCGTTGTCTCTGAGGTGTAGGATTTGAGGCTCCGAGGTGTAAGATTTGTTTAAATCTGAGAAAGGTGAAGTAGCCAAATGTAGCCCTTTGTGGTAGATAGGCGTGGCGGGACAGTGGACGTACCCAAAACGGGGAACCACTATAGATCTCTGTGTTCTGTGTTCTTAATTTTTTAATTTGTTTTTATTCAATGAAAAGACACAGATCTCACCTATTCACCCCCTCTTGGTGATTTAAGTAGACACTAGATACTTTCAACTGTCTAGTCTTTACTCAATGCTTAATGTCATCTTGCATTGAGTGAACTGGCTTCACTCAGCGCATCTAGACTTAGACAAATTTCAGTCTTGTCAGTATCTTTTCTTTTGTCACTTGGATAACCTATTTAATCAAGGTAACAAAGAGCCCCTGCATACATAGAACTTATATAGTATGCATCAGATACAAACATGTGTATACTATAGTCCTATAGACTTTCTTCAAATCTGGGACATTTTGATCAATGGACCATACACAACTCATTCTCTAGGAATTATAGCCTTGCTACATTCTTCCTATTGAACAACCCATCGAGAGAAGTCCAAATTAACGCAGCTGACCGACATCCGATGATGTGGTCGAAGAGTTTTGGTGAGATAGCCCGCTTGAGAGTAAACTCTGCTTTCACATTTTTTCCTCCAAGCTCTCACCGCTTCAGCATTGCTAGTTGCAGTAGTCACCTCTTGTGTGTCTTCTCTGAAGATGACCTCCCACAAGTCCTCGCCCAAAAGATAGCTTTCCATACATGACCTCCACTTGTTGAAGTTGGTAAATACAAGAAGCTCAATTCCAAGACCTCTTGCAAGTCCACCTTCCATTGCACTAACCCTGCTTCACTTAGAATTCTAGAAGAAATAAAGCAAACTGACGGTTCATCATGACTCAAGCCTCTATTCCCTCTCATACCATGTAAAAATTTGTGAGCCACAGAAAACGGGATACTAGGTGCAGGAATACTCCAACCAAATAAAGCCATGTCCACCAGATGCAACTAGAAAACCAAGAATGTTGTAGTATCAAAAAGCTTTATAAGACGAGGCATACATGGCGAGACATGATTCGCCAATGAACTCGATGGAAGGAAAATAAGAAGATACATGGCTAGCCATGCAGACTCAATGAGTAACCGCCGACTCTGCCGAGCTTCCCTACGGAGTCTGCTGAAGCATCCAAGTTGCCTGACCGCAACCTAGCCATGCGGACAACCTGTTATTCCACAGCTGAAGAACTCTGTCCGCAGATCTGCAAGTCTCCTAACAGCGTGGTCGCCTAACCGCCAGATCGCCTCGAATAGTTTCTTCCGAACTGAACAAGCCGCCAGAAGCGGACAACTTATGGAACTGGGAAAGAGATGCCAAAGAGAGAAGACTGCATGGCCGCAAGTCGCAACCTACTGCTAACCACTGATTATAATTGCAGAGTTCGCACTGATCCCTGGCAAAAGTCAGAACCAAGTCACTAGCTTCTCCGTACTGTCCTAACAATCTGCACAACAAAAAACCGGTCAACTACTCAAACCTCGTGAACAAAAAAACCTATCCGCAGCAACCACCCGAGCTCACTTAATGTTCATTCGGTTTGTACTGTTGATGTGACAGAGGTCCTATTTATAGGCACGGAGAGGAGTGTGATCACTACCCTAGCTGATAGGATCACTACCCTATCTCGCATCGAGTACTAAGTGTATCTGCAATGCAATGGACACAAAGTCGATCTGCATTGTTAGCGTAATTAGGCAGGATAGCTAGTCAGCCAAAGTTGCACCACCAAGGCTGGATAGAAATCCTATCCGCCTTGCTGCGATAAGGCCAAACCAAGACTTGTCTTCCACAACAGCAGACTCTGTGGAAACTCCACCAGTACGCACACAAGCGGACATAGCTCCAGTCTTCACGCCCTTGCAGATAATGCTCCAGTCTGCACACTCCGATCCGACAACTAGATCACAAGGCTAACAACTACAAAACTCAGCAGACAAAGAACATAGTCTGCGGTAACCGCGCGACCTCCCAGACTGAGCACACCTGGACTTGGTACAGATCTAGACCAATTCTACATAACTAGTCTTCCTTAATGCGAATACAACACCATTGTATACTAGGGCCAGTCCACACAAATAAATGAACTACACGGTTACCACCAAACCGTTCCAGAGCAAGATCAAGGCACAAGGCCATGCTGATCTCTCTATCTCCACACCAATCCATATCCCGGACTAAGCAAACACTATAGATAAACATCCTAAACGCTCGATTACTTCCAGGGAATAAGCTAACTACAGAACCACTAGACGACATGGCAAGTCGCTAATCTTATCCGCATAGACCGCACGGTATGATCGCCAAACAACCATAACTGTCTGCCCAGACTGTGTAGATAGCCCGCCCAGGCTGCCAGTTTCACTTCAAAAAATTCAACAATTTACTGAGTTGCGAGACAATTATCGGCAGGATAGGGATGATATTAATGAGCAGTATTTTTTCCTTTTTTTTATTTTACTTTTTTCAATTGTTTATACACATTTCTTTTCAATTTTATCTCATATAACTGCCTTTTTCTTTAGTACTAATTATATTGAAATTTGTTTCCAAATTATTATTATTACATATTGTGCTTCATCTCACTTCTTTCAGGTCTGCTTAGTGTGGCTTGTTTTTCTTCTCAAACATGTCCCTTCATCCTATTCTTTTACATATATTTTTACAAAATATTGAGGATAGTGTTTCATTTTAAGTTTGGGGGGGGGGAGGGGGGAGGTGGGGGGGAGGGGGGGGGGTGTATAAATCTCTAATGTTTTAAAGAAAATTTTAGCACAACTCTTCAAAATTTTCTTTAAAAAATTTTATAATCACCAAAACTTTGATTGGGAGTCTAATACAAATTCAACTTATGTCATCATATTTTTACTATCTAAGTTACAACCCCAATATTTATTAAATTTCATATTCATGCATTGTGTAATGTCAGACATAATAGAATATGAATTATCACACAACAAATTTATCATATGATCCATCATTAAAATATTTTGAAAAATTAAATGAGATGTTGGGTATTTAGAGTCTGCGACTTATAAATTAGTTGTTTATATTGAACTACTTCAATATCATAACAAATAATCTTCTTTCACCCAATTACCTATAATTGGAAGCTAGTTAACTTTATATTCATTAACAAAATTGTTAATGCATGATAGCTCATTCTGCAGCCCATCAAATGCATTCTCAAAGTTGATTGCAGTCTCTAAAATCAAGTAAGTGGAGTTCCACCTTGTTTTGACATTTAGGCATAAGAGAGATTAATAATTAATTTGAGCATTTACAACACATTCCTTAAACTTTTTGGATCATTAAGAAGATCCTTTAACATATTTTATAGCAAGTATAATCTTCTCAATAGACTCATTAAATTATGATAATTCATATTTATAATACGTATTTGGCAAGTAGGTTGAGTAGGCGGATACAGAGTGGAGTAAACCCCGGTGTTCCTTACTGTTCTATCCTACTACTCGAGGAAGAAAGGAGAGTCCAAACAAACACGTTGTTCTCACGCCCTTTAAAACAATGTCAGACAAGTTCAGACATCACTAGATCGCGATTTATCCAATGTTTTTTTGTCAACACGACCACATAAGAGGTTACTTGTGGGTCGCAAGGGTGCAAATAGCGTAATCAAAAGGCACGATGGGCAACCTGCAGACAATTAAGATCTATAGATAGTATTTTGTTTAAGGTGGAGGTAGCTGCCTACAGACTAAAAAACCCATTTTACTCTTAGGTTGGTTGGCCTATACATAGGACCCATAATCCCTCAGATCAAATGATTTTTCATCCCCTTAGAGAGCTCGAGCTCCCTCCCGTCTTTTCTTGCTCTCTAAAGGATTGTCTTTTCCAGGTATTGTGAGAATGATATCATTTGTTTTAGAATTAATATTTTTTTATAGATTTATAAATGATACAAATAAAACATTTAAAAATTTAACACATAATTGGCTAATTGATGTTAAATTATGTTTTAACCCTTCTCTAACTAAAAAATTTGAAATAAAAAAATGATTCATTGCCCACTACGCCAATGCTCATGACACTTCCTTGTTGTTATCACCAAAAGTCACCGTCCCTCCTTTCTTCATTTTGAGGCAAAGGATCTTTGATTTATTGCTCGCCATATGTTTAGAACATCTCGAGTCTAAATACCACATGTCTTCTTTATCGTTAGCCTGCCAACATACCTAGAAAGAAGATGAGAGTAAAGATTCAGCTACCCAAGAAGTTCCTCTCATAAAATTGGTAGAAATCTTAGGAAAATAGATTTGTTTCATAATACTGTTGCCTTTCTTTTTGCATGTGTACGTAGTGTGCCCAAATGCGTGACAGTTGGCACATGCTATAAAGGGGGTTGAGACCCTTTTATGAGTTTTGTGTGAACTATTGCAGGAAGATGAGATATCAAAACAATATTGCTTATAATTTTTATCATTTAATTTAATTTTTTTTAGAATTTTTCAGACGCCAGCTATATTAATATCGCCCAAGTGATATTTTCAAGAAATATATCCAAGCCCGAATTTTGTAGTTCCATGGCATTGGTTGGCCAATATCATGTCAATAGAATTTTTGCCGATTCCAAAGTTTTTAATTGCCATGTTTATTTCATGTATTTGCGATTTCTATGCGGTATTTTCAGTTACATGCAAAACACGAAGGTTTTCTTTCCTTATTTTATTTGAGAATAAGAAAATTTAAGATATTTCTAAGTACCATTTACCTTATTAAGAGTTTCAATAGAGGTGTGGGACTTAGTAAGAGATTCTTCTAATTCATTCACCCTTGCAAATGAGTGATTGCACTCTTGGCAAGTCATCTTTTCTTTCCCAAGTAGCTTAAATTCATTTGTTAATTTTTTATTATCTTTTAATAAAAGATTTTTTTCAGATTTTAACAAATCAATATCTTTTAAACTTTTATCAAAAAATTCTCATGTTTGTAAAAAAAATCAGAATATAAATCTTAATTTGAAGGAGGAGGTACCTCAATGTCACTTTGGACACTGCTGCCATCATTGAATGGCGTGTTCCTCTTTTTCATCAAGCACATGTTTGTATCTTCTTCATTCTCTGAACTTGATCCACTAGATTCCTAAGAGGTGGATTCATCCCAAGTTTCTGCATTAAGCACCTTATATTTCTCTTTTCTCTGTGTTGTTTTTCTTTTTAATCTTTCTGATACTTTGGGTGCTTGCTCCGGACATGTCTACTTTTTCTGCAATGATAGCATTCTGATGGTGGTCATTTCTCTTCATCATTATCACTATCTTTTCCTTTCTTTATAGATATCCCCTTCTTGATGAAGTATGAAAGGGAAATAGTTGAGAAAATCCTATGAGTTTTCTCCAAGGGGGGTGAATAAAGATAAAAAAATTATATCTATCTTAACTATACTTTTCACTGAATTTGCATTCACACAAATTTTTCACCAGAATTTTAAACCTAACACTTCTAATCACATCATAGTAAATAATCAATCACAAAAAATGAACAATCACAAAAAAAAAACAAAAATTATAGTTTCCCCCAATAGCTTGGTACATCCGCTCTTCTACCTCCTTGGTAGGAATTCACAATCGTTGTGACCGAGTCTTTTGATAAGGAGACTCTCGAAACTTGAAAGTCTTTGTTTCAAGAGTAGCTTTACATCTAGAGGGGGGTGGTGAATAGGTTTCTTAGTCTTTTGACTACTTTTTAATTTAGTGTGTTGTGATTTAAGTTATTTGGCTTGCTTTCAATACACACAATAACACAGATATTTAAAGTAGTTCCCCAGGGAATGGGTACATCCACTATCCCTCCCACCTTTCAAACAGTGTGTTAGACAAGACCAACTTCTCTAATCTCAGCTTGAAGAGCTTACAACACAGATCCCTTAAGATCTCTCAGACTCCTCCAAGTCCCACCTCAGGCCCAAGGCACTATAACTCAGAGATAAAATCTCCTACAGCTTAGCGATCCTTATGATAACCTACCTCACACTTAATCAAAAGTCCTAGGCCCAGGCTAGGAGGGTAGCCTTACACTCAGAGAGAAAAACACTTCTACCTTAGATCTGATCCAGATCCTACCTCATGCCAAAGGCCCTATAGCTCAGAGAATAAATCTCCTACCTCATGTCCATAATTGGATCCTACCTCAGGCACATAGGCCCTACAACTCAGATCCACAACAGGATCCTACCTCAGCCTTTATAATTCAGGCTTACATCTCAGATCATGAATGATCCTAAGGAATGAGTGAGTTTATTGTTGATGATATTACTCAAGAGAAGTGATTCTCTAAGTCTGTCTTTTTGGACTTAGTGAACTCATCCCTAACTTTGACTCTAGTTAAAAGATTCTCTGAGACTTCTTCTTCCTGAACTGAGAAAGCTCAGTCCTATTTTCTTTACAGCAACAAGATGGTTGATGTTAAAGTTGGTTCTTCTTGTGCTGAGAAATAACTACAGAGCTCTGTTTCTTCAAGCATTTTATGTAGATGAGTTGCCTGTAGTGGTCGTGAAGATAAAAAGTAGCGTAGGCTTGCTCTACCTATCCTTCTTGCTTAGAGAGAAATCTCTCTGTCCTTGTTATTGAAGACTTTCTTCAACCAGAAACTTAAGCTTTGCTTCACCTTCGAACTCAGAGAGAAAACTTTTTGAACTTATTGTTGAAGATAGATTTAATCTTCAGTGAATTATTTCTTCAACAGCCAACACTATTTGTGAATCAAAGACTAAATGTAGAATAAGTTCTTGGAAAATTTCTCCTTTATCGAGAGGAAGAAGATGACTGAAAAATCTCTGTTCTGCTTTTCTCTCTCCAAGCTCTTCTTCTTCTTTCCTCTGTACTCTGCTTTTGTATCATGCCGATCAATAGCTCTATGCGCAGTGTAGACCGCTGGAATGGGCAACTATAACACAAATTTTGCATTATCTGTAATACTAAAGTCAAGCAATGCCTTTTATCTTCTAGTATGCAAAACCCATGATATTTGAATTTATGCTGACTTCAGCATGATTCAGTAACTATGGACTTACCAAATTCTAGACACTTTGCACAGGCATTGAGTGAAGCCTTGTCACTTAATACAAACATACTTAGCTGAATTCTACATCTTCAGCCATTGAGTGCAATGTGTGAGCCTTCATCACTCAACACATATAGACTTTTATAGTCTAACAACTTAGGCGCCGAGTGAGCCTTCATCACTCGACACTTCTTAACTTAGTTGAATTTCTCTATATGAAGGCATTGAGTGTAGCTTATTCACTCAATGCTTCTGTCCTTGGCCTAGCTTCTTGATGAGGCATTTAGTGGCCTATCTTTAATTAACACTTTTGTCCTTAGACAGATTTTCTATTGAGTAGGCATTGAGTGAGTTGTCTTCAATCTTCATTCAACACTTTTTGATATAGATAGAATCCTTGTTGAGTAGGCATTCAGTGAATTTCCTTCATTCAATGCTTTCTGCCTTAGAAAAATTTCTTGTTGAGTAGGCGTTGAGTAAACTGTCTTCACTCAATGCTTTCTACCCTTAGACAGATTTCTTGAAAACAACACTGCGGACTTGATTCCATGTAGTTCTATCAATGCTTTTAGTGGGCTTAGCAAGATTTCTTGTCTGCACCTCTAAGGCTTTGACTTCTTGAGCTTCTGTCAACGCTTTTAGTCTCTTGGCATTGAGTGAATTGCCTTCACTCGACGCTTCTGGACTTAACCATATTTCTGCTTTGCCAGCATCCTATCTTGAGTCTAACTAGTATTATGACCCTGACATCCAGTCTAATCATTATATAATAGACAACTTGCGTACATTGAACTTGAACATACATCAAATACAATTATGTATTTAGCATTGATGGTGATGCCTCTTAAAATTTCAGGGAACATTTATGGGCAATATTCCCAACAATCTACCCCTATTAGAAGAAGCCAGAACACACAATAATGTTAAGATGCATTAATACATAAAACTTATTTGCTAAGCAAATGTAAGCTTAGCAGATATAGCTTGTTCAAACTTAATATAACAAATATATCTTGTTTAAAGTTCCCAGTATTATGCACTGACTCAACATGACATGTCAAGTCATTGCTCTCTCCTCCCCCTTTCTGTCTTCTTATATAGGCATTCATCTATTAAGGGTGGAGAAAGGATCATGGGTGAACTTTTTTCTTGGTCCTTTTGATGATAATGCTCAGGAAGAGTTGATTCCTCAACCAACAGGGTGGATGGAATGACCTCATCCTAAGTAGGAACATGTAAATGGTTCGCCTCAACTACATCATTATTTTTAGAGGAACATCATTCATGTCGAACACTGTATATTTCTCAGCTGATTTAGCTGATCTCACTGAATTTTAACCTAGCTAGATAAAGTGATTAACTGCTATCTATTTATCTAACCTTACTAAAGTTATACTTTAATAATAAGGAAGATAATCTTCATTATGAATTGAAAATAAGAATATAGACATGTAGATTTATAACTGAAACACTTAATACACATGAGTCATTAAACATTAAGCATTCCTAACTCAATTTTGAAAGAATTGAACTTAGCCTAATCCATTGACTTAGTGAAGAAATCAACAACTTTATTGTCGGTGTGGACAAATTCAAGGCAAATGTATTCACTTTCTACATGTTCTCTAATTATCCAATTTATATAAGCTTAGTCCTACTATGTGAGACAAGATTCTTAGCAATAGAAATTGCACTAGATGAGTAACATTATAAGGGTGAATGACTTACCTTGAGATTATAGTCCACTAGCTGATGTTGTATCCACAGAAGTTATGCACAACAGCTCCTTGCAGAGATGTATTCTAACTCAACAGTGGATATAGCCATATTAGTCCGCTTCTTGCTACTCCCAAACTGTATTCTCCCCTTGATCATTGCCTTTTCCTTTGCATTTGATCATTTGCCTTTGCATTTGATCATTTCCATCTCCCACTTTATCATTGCCTTTTCCCCCTTTATAACTACTTAAAGTTGTAGTCAGTGAGGTTTTGGCCTGATCTATCATTTCATCCAAATCCCTCTCTCATTTTCTTGAGAAGGGAGCTCTGTTGGAATCTCCCCCTCAATCTCTGCATTTCCTATTGGAATTTGCTGACTTGTATCAACTATAGCTGGGTCGATCCAGCTGTTCTTGAACAGATTATACTTGCTCTCCCACAGTAGGTGCAACCATTTGGGTAGTCTCCCCCTCAACCTTAGCATTATCCATACAGACATTATGATCTTCAACAGTATTCTTCTGATCTATTTAGTGCTGGAGATACTCTAGGTAAGAGTCAAGCTTGTCCAATATACCAGACTGAACTTGCTCCCCCTCAATAGGAGCATCTAGCTTGTTAGTCTCCCCATCAATATATATATATACAGATCCTATTCACAATACTTTCAGTCACCATTTCAGCTAAGGATCATGTTCCTCTTCCTTACTTCTCTCAGGAGAGCTGCTTCTTGTGTTTTCCTCTGAGATGTTTATAACCTTCATTTTTTCTTCTCATTTGTCTGTAGATGTGGCAGCAGTACTCTGCCCCACCTGACTGACATCTTAAACGTCAATTGCTAGATCCTGCTGGTCTTCACCCAAGTCCTGTGTACTTTGTCCTTCTTTAGGAATGCACACAACATCCTCTTCCTCTTGGGTAGTAGGAGGAGTATCCTTGATGGTTAGTTTATCTATCTCTAACTTCACAATTGCAAATCTTAGGTCCATTCCTCACTGGAGTATGATCCTTAGTTTATGCCTGGAACATCCTCTGTCTAAGTACCACATTTTCAATGTGTGGGAACTTGGACTACCCTGCAAACACAGATTAGTATACTGATGGTTAAAACTCGCGGCGCCCCACGTGTTTGTTGAGTGGTTTATTAAAGAAAAAGCGGTGGTTTTATTTATTGAGAAAGGCGGGGCGCACAGATTTATTATCTATAAAAAAGGTTAAAACCGAGTTTTAACAAAAGGGAGGCAAGTGAACCTATTGTGTGTAGTACATGATATTCCGGTGAGGAATATCAGGGTCGTATTGTTTACGGGGTCGGTTTTCCTATTTCTACTCTTTCCCTGAAAGGACTATTATTTTACTGATAATATTTTGGTGTTGTTATATAAAAAAAGGCAGATATATATATATTTAAAGTGTAGAAAATGAAAGCATAAAAAATGCAGGAAGGCCGATGAAGAAAATAGCACGACGATATCAAATCGAATTCGAACTAAAATAAACTTTTAATAAAAAGAGATCCTAAATTTTAAATTATTTAAGGCGGAGGCTTGGCCGTGTTTGTTCCAAAAGAATGAGCTCACTTATCTCTAGGACTATCGTTCACCTGAACATTAAGACTATTCGACCGAACGTTAGTCCGATGAAGGATTCCTCTTAATGCCCGCATTACGCTAAGAACCCCTCTATTGGGTGGGGAACCCAATCCGGTAGAGTTACGCGCCTCCTCTCTCGAGGGTAAGTGCATAAATCTCTTTACCCAAGGGTGTTCGGTCCATACACACGGCCTCTCGGCCACCTGCGTATTGACAATGGAAATAGAGCCTCACAAATCGATATGTGGTCCTACACGTCGTTAACCTGGGTCAAACCTTAAGTTCTTTAATTATGCGAAAAATAGGACCTTTAATTATTGTAAGCGATTTTATTTGTCCCAATACTCTTCGATATTGTGGGCTAAGAGCGGTTAGCCACTCATCGGAATGGGGACGGCTTAATCTAGAAAGCGATAAAAGGAAGGAAGAAAATGAAAGCAGTAAAATAAAGCAGTAAATGAAAGATGTAAAGAAAGCAGTAAATGAAGGCTGTAAAGAAAGCAGTAAAGAAAGCAGTAAATTGGGAGTCCCAGCTCAAACGAGTTAGCGGGAATAAATGAAAGGGAGCCCTACTCAAACGAGTAGGAGGAAATAAATGCACCCACATACGCACTCTATGGAAATGAAAACACACAAACGCAAAGTCCTACTCAAATGAGTAGGAAGAAAATGAAAGCGATAAATTGCAAGTCCTACTCAAATGAGTAGGCGAGAAATAAAAGTATGCCATTTAACTCTTAACGAGTAGGCAAAAATAAATGCGCACACACACACACTCTACATAAATTGAAAGAAAGCTATGAAAATTAACTTATACACGTATGCATACATACAAGAATGAGAAAAACAAAGTTACCAGTAAAATTAAAACGACTATATTTCTACCGCTAGAATGCGGTAGAAATGCATAAAAAGAGAAAATAAAAATTAAACGAGCAAAAAGTTTGGATACAACACTTTTTGAAACGCTTTTATATAATTATAAGAATGAATACAAACATAAAAAGAGAAAGCTAAACATAACAAAGTGCGATGTACGGAAATAAAACGCGTAACATAATGGCTAGAAATACGGTAAAAATCTTGAACTAAACAAGTTTAAGCTAAAAAGAAAACATAAAAACACAAAAAAGGAGAACGAAAAATCACTCTTGGCGGATTTTCATACAACATAGTGGAGAAAAATACACATTTTTATTAAGTAAAAAGGAGTTACAATAAAGCTAAAACAGACACATAAAAGGGGGGAGAAAGTTCCCTTACATTGCATGAACAACCCCCAATAACAGCCCTAAACCTAAGTGAAGTGGCCCAAAAAGTGGAACAAGAGAGCTTACACTTTTATTTATCGGCAAAATTTCAGGCGTGACACACCCTAGTCACGGGCGTGACGGGGGGCATGTCGGGGGGTATGACTAGACAGCTGGGTGGAGGAAGTCAATTTGAACTTTGCTAGATAGAGGCATTGACTGCCGACATTGATACGGGCGTGTCGGGTCTTCGAACACGGGCGTGTCATGCTCGGGTTTATAAAGGCGTTGAGTGTTGACTGGCAGAAGTCGTTGAGTGGCTCTGAGAGGTGAACAGTGAAAGCGTTGTAAGAAGCGAACTAAAACAAGCCGGAAATGGTATAACTGAAATTTTATTATCAGAAAAAGGTATCTATTACAAAGGTATGCCCTCCCTTATATAGAATGGAGGAGAGATGAGAGAATACTAATAAGAGATGTGGGACTAAAAAATACAGGACTAAGTGGACTATACAGAATAAACCGCATAAGCCGCGCGGTTAGATAGAAGGGCTAACCGCACGGCTACCACCAGAGAGAGAGAGACCGCCAGGGGAGACCGCCTGACCGCTCGGCAACCGCACAGCAACAGCACAGGAATCAAACCGCTGACTCCAAACCGCCAGACCGCGCGGTCTCCAAACCGCCATGAC
The DNA here is from genome assembly GCA_039513925.1 of Platanthera zijinensis. NCBI lineage: Eukaryota > Viridiplantae > Streptophyta > Magnoliopsida > Asparagales > Orchidaceae > Platanthera > Platanthera zijinensis. Next base: position 84,921,291 of record CM077092.1, read on the forward strand.
AGACCGCCAGACCACCCGGTCACCAACTTCAACACTCCCCCTCAAGCTGGAGCATATATATCGATCATGCCCAGCTTGTCACAAATATGATGAAACGAGGCGAAAACTGGCTTGGTGAAGATGTCAGCCAGCTCTTTATCAGAAGTGACAAAGGGAGTGCAAATTTGTTCCTTTAAGATTTTTTCACGAATGAAATGACAGTAAACCTCAATGTGCTTGGTTCTTTCATGGAAGACCGGATTTTTGGAGATGTATATGGCAGCCTTGTTATCACAGAACATAGGTAGAGGATGGTTGTAGACCTCTCCTAAATCCAGCATTAGAGCCCGTAGCCATTTTAGCTCACAAGTGGTCGACGCCATACTCTGATACTCTGCTTCAGCACTGGACCTGGAAACAACAGACTGCTTCTTGCTCTTCCAGCTCACCAGATTGCCCACAACAAATGTACAGAAACCGGAGGTAGACTTGCGGTCCCCTTTGTCATCAGCGTAACTCGCATCTGAGTATGCTTCAACCCTCAGATGATCATTCTTCTGAAAGAGCAATCCTTTCCTTGGGGCTGCTTTGACGTACTCCAAGATCCGCAAGGTGGACTATATATGGCACTCCCTGGGAGCTTGCATGAATTGACTCACCTTGCCCACAGCATAGGAAATGTCGGGCCTAGTCACTGAGCTTACCAACCAGACGCCTGTACCGGGAAGCATCTGAAAGAAGAGGTGAATCATCTGTCCAGGTTTTGTCTTCTCCAACAGCCATGGGACATCGGGCAGGTTTGGCCCCAGTCAATCCTGCTTCTTTTAAAATATCAAGGGCATACTTACGCTGAGAGATGACTAAAGAGTTGGGCTTCCGAGAGATTTCAATCCCCAAAAAGTACTTCGGAGAACCCATATCTTTCGTGACCAGATGTTGGCGAAGATGCCGCTTTGTCAAGGCTAACCCTTCCTGGTCATCGCCAGTGAGAAGAATATCATCAACATATACTGCAAGAACCACCAGTCCCGAAGAGGTTTTGCGAATAAATAGAGAGTGATCAGCAGAGCTGCTAGCAAAACTAACGGCCGCCACGATGCTGCTGAACTTGTCAAACCAAGCTCGAGGGCTCTGCATGAGGCCATAGATTGCCTTCTGTAGCCGGCATACTCGTGTCTCCCCCTGAGCAACATACCCAGGAGGTTGCTCCATGTAGATGGCCTCCTGAAGATCACCATAAAGGAAGGCATTCTTGATATCCAGCTGTGAAAGTGGCCAGTCTTTGTTGACCACCACAGAGAGAAGGACCCGTATAGTACTGAGACGAGCCATGGGAGAGAAGGTGTCAAAGTAATCAACCCCATTGGTCTGAGTAAAGCCCTTAGCCACGAGGCGAGCTTTATAACGGTCCACAGTGCCATCTGGGCCAAATTTGACCACAAAGACCCAGCGACAGCCAACAACATCTGTATTAAAGGGAGGAGGGATAAGAGTCCAGGTACCCCGCTCTGTTAGGGTCGCCATTTCCTCAGCCATGGCCATCTTCCAGTGAGGAATAGTAAGGGCCTCCTGGTAGGAACGAGGTGTGGTAGTGGCAGAGATAGCCAGCGCAAAGGCCCTGCGAGAAGAGGTAAGACGATCATATAAAACAACAACAGCAAGGGGGTGTAGGGTACACGTCCGCACCCCTTTGTGAAGAGCGACAGGAAGATCCAGGTCGGCGGGCTCTTTGGTATCCAGAGCATCCGTGGCAGAGAGAGCTGGCCCGGGAGGAGAGAGCGACGGCAGCGGAGATGAGGGAGATGGAGGTGGAGAGAGAGGCGGAGGGAGAGGAGTGGGCGGAGACGGAGGAGGGGCGGATATCGCAGTAGGAGACGAGGGAATGAACGAAATAACAGGAGAATCAGAGGTGGGGGAAGAGACGAGGAGTCGTCCGAGAAGTAGGAGGCATTCTCGAAGAAGGTAACGTCAGCGGAGACGAACTGCTTACGAAGAACAGGGTCAAAGCAGCAGTAGCCTTTCTGAGTGGCGGAGTACCTTAGAAAGACACATTTGGTGGAGCGAGGGGAGAGCTTATCACGGGTGGCAGATGGGGCATGCACAAAAGCAGTGCACCCAAAGATTCAGAGAGTGAGAGGAAAAGGCTCCTTGCCTGGATAAAGGATGGAAAAAGGGGTTTTTCCGTTGAGAACGGAGGAGGGAATGTGATTGATGAGATAGCAGGCAAGAAGAACAGCATAGCCCTAATATGAGCGAGGGACAAGCATTTGAGCCATCAATGTGCGAGCGACATCGAGGAGGTGACGGTTTTTGCGTTCCGCCACCCCATTTTGTTGGGAGGTATAGACACAGCTTGTCTGATGAATAACGTCATGTTGCACACAGAAGGAGGTAAAAGCATGACTTAAGTACTCTTTTGCATTATCAGATCGAAAAGTTTTAATACCAACACCAAACTGATTTTTTATTAAATGATAAAAAGAGGTCCATACATTAAAATGTTCAGAGCGATCTCGTAAGAGATACACCCAAGTACATCTAGAAAAGTCATCGATAAAGGTTACAAAATAAGAACTACCCCGACCAACAGTAAGGGTAGGAGCAGGCCCCCAGATATCGGAGTGGACTAGATCAAACGGACGAGTAGAGCCCCGACCTTGCTTCGGCGGGAAGGAGGAACGATGATGCTTGCCAAGTTGACAGGCTTCGCAGTTGAGAGGAGTATTGGAGGGAGGGAGGTGGGGTAGAAGCTGATGTAGAAGCCGTGGTGGAGGATGACCGAGACGGAGATGCCACTGGAGAAGATCCGTACAAGAAGAAGAGAAGACGGACAAAGCAGAAAAGTTGTCGAGGAAGTAGAGGCCGCCGCTCTCAGTCCCAGTAGCAATCGTCTGCTGGGAGCTCGGATCCTGAAAAGAACAAGAAGATGGAGTAAACGTTACAGAACATTAAAGCTGCTTGCACAAAGAAGTAACCGACAATAGATTGCACGAAAACTTGGGCACATAGAGAGTGTCCTCTAGCCGATGGGACGGAGTAACATGAACTACTCCCGACCCATGAACCGGGGAGGGAGAACCGTCTGCAATGAGGACCGGGGGCAACTGATCATACTGTTCGAGGAGAGAGAAGTATTGAGGATTGCCCATCATATGATTAGTTGATCCGTAGTCGATAATCCATTTACCTTGAGTGACCACATGGGCACTACCTGATGATGTGACCATGGAAGCAGACGTCTTGGAAGAGGAGGCGAAGAGTCACCCGAGGGGCGAAGATGGGGATGCTTCGTCCAGCAGCGGTCAGAAGTATGTCTGGTGCGTCCGCAGTGAGAGCAGAGGTAGCAGGAAGAAGGATGTCCGCCAGACTGATGATTGCGGCTACCAGAGCCACTCCGCTGAGTTTGATGAGCATAGTTATCCAGTGGAGAAGGAGCGGGCAGAAGCGGGCGCTGAAGGAGAAAGGTGACAGCGGAGATGCGAGCAGCGGTGGCATCTAAAGTAGGAGATTCCGCCTCACCCAGAATTTGTTGGCGGATCATGTCATAAGTGTCAGGAAGACGTAGCAGATAACACACAACCATAAGCTCCTGGAAGTGTTTGTGTTGTTGAGCCAGATCCGCAGAAAAGGGGCGATTCTGAAGAATCTCAACCCCAAGAGCTTGAACTTGTTGGTAGGCAGCAGCAGGAGACAAGGTAGGCCGGGTAAAGAGGTCCGCATATAATGTATAGATGCGGGACGTCTGAGCCCCTTTGGAGTATAGAGCAGCAAGATGAAGCCAAGCGGCCTTCACCGTCTCATCATGACGGATGACGGGAAGGCACTCATCAGATAGATTGTTAGCGATCCAAGTACACACAAGCGCGTCACTCGCATCCCAGTCATCAAAGAGAGGTGAAGTGGTAGGAGGGGGGTCATCAACGAGATGGTGGCGTTTGTGTTGCGAGCGAAGGAGAAAAGTGAAAGAGACGCTCCAATCCGGGTAGTTAGAGCCGATAAGCTTGGAAACGGTGCCAAGGTTCCCGGAAGAAGTAGGAGGTAGAGGAGGAGCCAGATTGGCAATAGGGGTGGCGGCAGGAGTGGTGGTAGTGGAAGCATCAGAAAGAGCCATAAGAACAAACAGCAGGAAGCCGTGTGGTTAGGAAACAAGCCGCGCGGATAGGCAGAAGAAAAAACTGCAGCGGTCAGGAGGCCAAACACCAGCGGCCAGAAAGACCACGACCAAGCCGCAGTATCAAGCAGAGGGGAAGAAGTCGAGCGGCAAGCAGACAGTCCGCTCGAACAGAAGCACAAGAGAAGGCAAGGCACACGGCGATAGGTCGCGGCGAACAAGGCGACAGATCACAGCGAACAAGGCAACAGGTCGCGCACACAGAGGGCAACGACAAGGAAAAGAAGGAGACCGCGCGGACAGGGCGCAAGCCGGAGAAGCAAGTCGCGCGGACAGAGAGGGCTCACAGAATCAGGAGGAAAGGATCGATTCCTCTAATACCATGTAAGAAGCGAACTAAAACAAGCCGGAAATGGTATAACTGAAATTTTATTATCAGAAAAAGGTATCTATTACAAAGGTATGCCCTCCCTTATATAGAATGGAGGAGAGATGAGAGAATACAAATAAGAGATGTGGGACTAAAAAATACAGGACTAAGCGGACTATACAGAACAAACCGCACAAGCCGCATGGTTAGACAGAAGGGCTAACCGCACAGCTACCACCAGAGAGAGAGAGACCGCCAGGGGAGACCGCCTGACCGCTCGGCAACCGCACAGCAATAGCACAGGAATCAAACCGCTGAATCCAAACCGCCAGGCTGCGCGGTCTCCAAACCGCCAAGCTTGACCGCCCGGTCACCAACTTCAACAAGCGTTGAGTGGCGTTGAGTAGTTCTATCTCGATGGCGTTGAGTGTATGACACGAGCGTGTCGAGTCTTCGAACACAAGCGTGTACTACTCTGGTTGATGAAGGTCGAACGTCGACCGGCGGGTTGAGGTCAACGATCGTCGAGGGCGTGACACAGGCGTGTCGGGTTGAGTGACAAGGGCGTGTCAGGTCATTTTGGGAAGTTTTCTTTAAAATTACAGGAAAACAAAATAGACTAAGTAAGAATCAAATTTTACAAAATATAAACAATTTATTGAAGGAAATTGACTGAAAAAAAGAAAGTAATCAAAAATGACTTAATTAATATACATATAATCGTATATTTACAACTTATCAAATACCACCATACTTAAGCTTTTGCTATTGCAGAACAAAAGTTGGAGATGAACTTATAAGGAATTAAAGAAATCCTAAGTTTAGCTACTGCTTGAATTAATTAAAAGTAAGATCAAATAAACATCTGGAGTTTTAGAGTTAAATCCTTAATTATGAAATTTTATAAATAGAGAAAGAGTTTCAGCCAAAAAGTCTACTACACGAAATAAATAGAAAGTGAAATTTATTTTTGTTAGTCTAACAAAGATAGATTGGAATTATATAAAAAACTTTAGCTTATAAGAAATTTAAAGGAAATAATGCAATTTAAAAATTATGCTCTCAAAAAGTTTTAAATTAATTCTAGAATCATTGAAAAAGGCTAAGTGGTTTGGTGGTTTATGAAGAGGACTGGGATTTTAGAGGCGAGGTAATTATTTATCGAACCTCGATATATATATATATATTGAATGTTAAGGAAAATGAAATCTTATTTTCCTAACATATAATAGTTTTTTTTTCTTTTCTTTCTTCATAAATAATAAATAACACAATGTATATGTATTGAAGTAATGAATTTTATCCTCTTACTCTGTAACATATAATCTTTTTAAATATTTGGTGCCTATGTTTAAGGAACGAAATCTTATTCTCATTGACATAAGATCTTTTAAGGGATGAAATAGGGGTAAAATCATGCCAAGTAAGGCATGAAAAAAGGGAGATGGGTTTTTAAAGAGAAAACTAGATTTTAATAAAAATAGTTTTGAGAGAAACCTTTTAAAAATGAACGTTCCTATGTTTCTAAAAGAATGAAGTAGAAATAATTGAAATCCATAGTTGTTATTTTCTAACATAAAAGACGAGCTTCTATTTACAAAAATTAGAAGTGGTGGTGAAAAACAGGTTCCCTATTATAAGGAAAAGACATTAAAAAATCTTTAAAACTTAACCCCAGACACTTAAATCTATCAAACTTTAATTAATAAACGAATAGTAAACAAAGAATAAGTAAAATTCGCATACAAATTAACTCGAAACTAGATTATTGGAAAGCAAAAAGAGTTAAGATATGGCATATTCGATTTTATTGGTTTCATAATAAACAATTTTTTGGGGGATTTTAGGGTTTTTATCTTTTTTTGGTGTTTTGATTATTATCATATTTTTTTATTTTTAGAGTTGTTCTATTTTTTTTTTGATTTTAAAAAAATATTTTGCTCGTTTAATTTTTATTTTCTCTTTTTAAGCATTTCTACCGCATTCAAGTGCTAGAAATGTAGTCGTTTTAATTTTTCAGTAACTTATTTTTTCTCATTCTTGTACATGTGCGTGCGTGTATGAGTTAATTTTTATTGTTTTTTTCAATTTATGTAGAGTGCGTGCGTGCACACATTTATTTCCGCCTACTCGTTAAGAGTTAAATGGCGTACTTTTATTTCCTGCCTACTCATTTGAGTAGGACTTGCAATTTACCGCTTTCATTTTCTTCCATCTCATTTGAGTGGGACTTTGCGTGTGTGTGTTTTCATTTCCGTAGAGTGCGTGTGTGGGTGCATATATTTCCTCCTACTCGTTTGAATAAGGCTCGCTTTCATTTATTCCCGCCTACTCGTTTGAGTCGGGACTCACAATTTAATGCTTTCTTTACAACTTTCATTTACTGCTTTCTTTTACTGCTTTCATTTTCAGCTTTCCTTTTATCGCTTTCTAGCTTAAGCCATCCCCATTCCGATGAGTGGCTAACCGCTCTTAACCCTCAATATCGAAGAGCATTGGGACAGAAAAAATCGCTTTAAATAATTAAAGTTCCTATTTTTCACTTAATTAAAGTACTTAATGTTTGCCATGGGTTAACGACGCGTAGGACCACATATCGATGTGTGGGCTCTATTTCCATTTTCCATACGTAGGTGGCCGAGAGGCCGTGCGTATGGATCGATCACCCTTGGGTAAAGAGAGTTCTGCACTTACCCTTGCGAGAGGAGGCGCGTAACTCTACCGGATTGGGTTCCCCACCAAATAGTAGGGTTCTTTGCATAATGCGGGCATTATGAGGAATCCTTCGTCGGACTAACGTTTGGTCTAATAGTCTTAATGTTCAGGTGAACGATAGTTCTAGAGATAAGTGAGCTCATTCTTTTTGAACCTCCATGACCAAGTCTCCGCCTTAATTAATTTGAAATTTAGGATCTCTTTTTATTAAAAGTTCATTTTAGTTCGAATTCGATTTGATATCGTCGCGTTATTTTCTTCATCGCACTTCCTGTATTTTTTATGCTTTCATTTTCTGCACTTTAAATATATATGTATCTTCCTTTTTTTATATTACAACACCAAAATATTATCGGTAAAATAATAGTCCTTTCAGGGAAAGAGTAGAAATAGGCAAACCGACCCCGAGAACAATACGACCCCGATATTCCTCACCGAAATATCCTGTACTACACGCGATAGGTGCACTTGCCTCCCTTTCGTTAAAACTTGATTTCAACCTTTTTTATAGATAATAAATCCGCGCACCCCGTATTTCTCAATAAATAAAACCACCGCTTTTTCTTTAATAAATCACTCAACAAACCCGCGTGACGCCGCGAGTTTTAACCATCAAGTTTTTGACGTCGTTGCTGGGGACTTTTCGATTTACTATTTTGAATTCCTGAAAACTATTAATTTTACCTTTTATTTCTATTTATATAAAAAAATGGCCAACCAAAACAATTATATTAATAGTAATAATAATATCAATAATAATAATAAATACCTAAAAATTTAAAAAAAATCAAAAACTTAAAAACTTAAAAACCTTAAAAATCAAAAACTAAAAAACTTAAAAATAAAAAAATAACTAAATCAAAAGAACTAAAAAAAATTTATAAAAATATAAGACTTATGAAAAACTAAAAGCACTAAAAAAACACTAAAAACTAAAAATTTTATATTTATTTTGTCACTTCGGCGCGCTTCACTATTATGAGCGCTAGGGGAACGCATATCTTTCACACTCATATAGCTAAGACGTTAGCTTACGAGTCACACTCACTTGCCACTTATCACCCGCGCACTTTTCGCTGAATTTATCTTTTCAATTTTTTTGTTATATTTTTACTACTTCTATTTTTTGCGGTGTAATTTCTTAACAGGCCTCCCCGAATGCTTTTCAGGGAAGTTTCCTTCCCCCTATCTTTTTCTTTATTTGTACATATCTGCATCTTTATATATCGTTCCTCATACTTAGTGCAACATTGGGGACAATGTTGGATTTAAGTATGGGTGTGTTTTCTTATACTGCTTTTTTATTTTCTGCACCCAATCAAAAATAACAAAAAAATAACAAAAATTAAAAACTTTAAAAAAAATTAATGTTTTTTTAAAAAAAAGAAAGGGAAAAAGAAGTGGAAAGAGAGTATTAAAAAAATACAAAGTAAAAAATTTGATTGCCCGCGAACAAACTCTTATTTAGGTGGTTGGTTCGATGAGTCGAACGTCACGGAGCGAAATTTCCTTATTTTGAGTTTTTTTTTTAAAAACATGATATTTTTTTTGAAGTTTTAAATTTTTGCAATTTTTTTGTATTTTTGATTGGGTGCAGAAAATAAAAAAATAGTATAAGAAAACACCGCCGTACAAAAATCAAAAATTGTTCCCAATGTTGCACTAAATATGAGGAATGATATATAAAGATGCAGATATGTACAAATAATGAAAAAGATATGGGGGAGGAAACTTCCCTGAAACGCATTCGGGGAGGCCCGTTAAGAAATGACCCTGCAAAAATTAGAAGAAGTAGGAAAAATATAACAAAAAAATGAAAAAGATAAATTCGGTGAAAAGTGCGCGGGTGATAGGGGGCAAGTGAGTGTGACTCATAAGCTAACATCTTAGCTATATGAGTGTGACAGATATGCGTTCCCCTAGCGCTCACAATAGTGAAGCGACCCGAAGCGACAAAATAAATATATAATTTTTAGTTTTTAGTGTTTTTAGTGTTTTTTTGTTTTTTATAAGTCTTATATTTTTTAAAAGTTTTTTTTATTTTTTTTTATTTTTAAGATTTTTAGTTTTATATTTTTAAGGTTTTTAAGTTTTTAAGTTTTTGATTTTTTTTAAATTTTAAGAATTTATTATTATTATTATTGATATTATTATTATTATTATTAAAATAAATTTTTTGGTTGGCCATTTTTTTATATAAATAGAAATAAAAGGTAAAATTAATTGTTTTAAGGAATTAAAAATAGTAAATCAAAAAGTCTCCAGCAATGGCGCCAAAAACTTGATGGTTGAAACTCACGGTGCCCTGCGGGTTTGTTGATTGGTTTATTAAAGAAAAAGCGGTGTTTTTATTAATTAAGAAAGGCGGGGCGCGCAGATTTATTATCTATAAAAAAGGTTGAAACTGAGTTTTAATGAAAGGGAGGCAAGTGCACCTATCGCGTGTAGTACAAGATATTCTAGTGAGGAATATCGGGGTCGTATTATTCTCGGGGTCGGTTTACCTATTTCTACTCTTTCCCTGATATGACTATTATTATACCGATAATATTTTGGTGTTGTTATATATAAAAAAGGCAGATATAAATATATATATTTAAAGTGCAGAAAATGAAAGCATAAAAAATGCAGGAAAGCCGATGAAGAAAATAGCGCGACGATATCAAATCAAATGCGAACTAAAATAAACTTTTAATAAAAAGAGATCCTAAATTTCAAATTAATTAAGGCGGAGACTTGGCCGTGGAGGTTCAAAAAGAATGAGCTTACTTATCTCTAGGACTATCACTCACTTGAACATTAAGACTTTCGACCGAACGTTAGTCCGACGAAGGATTCCTCTTAATGCCCGCATTATGCTAAGAAGCCCTCTATTGGGTGGGGAACCCAATCCGGTAGAGTTACGCGCCTCCTCTCTCGAGGGTAAGTGTGGAACTCTCTTTACCTAAGGGTGATCGGTCCATACGCACAACAGAGCCCACACATGATATGTGGTCCTACGCGTTGTTAACCCGGGGCAAACCTTAAGTACTTTAATTAAGCAAAAAATAGGAACTTTAATTATTTAAAGCGATTTTTTCTGTCCCAATGCTTTTCGATATTGAGGGCTAATAGCGGTTAGCCACTCATCGGAATGGGGACGGCTTAAGCTAGAAAGCGATAAAAGAAAAGCACAAAATAAAAGCAGTAAAAGAAAGCAGTAAATGAAAGCTGTAAAGAAAGAAGTAAAGAAAGTAGTCAATTGCGAGTCCCGGCTCAAACGAGTGGGCGCATAAATGAAAGCGAGCCCTACTCAAACGAGTAGAAGGAAATAAATGCACCCACATACGCACTCTACGGAAATGAAAACACACACACGCAAATTCCTACTCAAATGAGTTGGAAGAAAATGAAAGCGGTAAATTGCAAGTCTTACTCAAATGAGTAGGCGGGAGATAAAAGCACGCCATTTAACTCATAACGAGTCGACGGAAATAAATGCGCACACACACGCACTCTACATAAATTGAAAGAAAGCAATGAAAATTAACTCATACACGCACGCACAGTATAAGAATGAGAAAAACTAAGTTACCGAAATATTAAAACGACTACATTTCTATCGCTAGAATGTGGTAGAATTGCATAAAAAAAGAAAATAAAAATTAAACGAGCAAAAAGTTTGGAAAATTAATATGAAAACCTAAGTTGGTGAAAAATTAAAACGCCAACATTTTCATTCATATATTTTTTTATAAAAACGGATAAAAAGTGAAAATAAAGCTAAAAAAGAACAAAAAGTTTTACGATCCTAAAGAGGCTAAGTTAAAAAATAAATAAATAAAAACAACACTTTTTGAAATGCTTTTATATAATTATAAGAGCGAATACAAACATAAAAAGAGAAAGCTAAACATAATAAAGTACGATGTACAAAAATAAAACGCGCAACATAACGGCTAGAAATGCGGTAAAAATCCTGAACTAAACAAGTTTAAGCTAAAAAGAAAACATAAAAACACAAAAAAGGAGAACGAAAAATCACTTAAGGTAGAACGCCTTGGCGGATTTTCATAAAACATAGAGGAGAAAAATACACATTTTATTAAGTAAAAAGGACTTACAATAAAGCTAAAACAAACACATAAAAGGGGGTGTGGGACAAAGTTCCTTTACATTGCATGAACAACACCCAAGAACAACCCTAAACCTAAGTGAAGTGACCCAAAAAGTGGAACAAGAGAGCTTACAAAAAACATTTATTTATAGGCAAAATTTTGGGTGTGACACGCCCTAGTCACGGTCGTGACGGGGGGCGTATCAGGGGGCGTGACTAGACAGCTGGGTGGAGGAAGTTAATTTGAACTTTGCTAGCTGGAGGCGTTGACTGCCGACATCGACAAGGGGTGTGTCGGGTCTTCGCACACGGGCGTGTCGTGCTCAGGTTGATGAAGGCATTGAGTGTTGACTCGCGGGAGGCGTTGAGTGGCTCTGAGAGGTGAACAGTGAAAGCGATGAGTGGCGTTGAGTAGTTCTGTCTCGATGGCGTTGAATGGATGACACGGGCATGTCGAGTCTTCGTACATGGGCGTGTCCTGCTCTTGTTGATGATGGTCGAACGTCGACTAGCGGGTTGAGGTCGATGATCATCGAGGGCGTGACACGGGCGTGTCGAAATGAGTGACACAGGTGTGTCAGGTCATTTTGGGGAGTTTTCTAGAAAATTGCAGGAAAACAAAATAGACTAAGTTAGAACCAAATTTTACAAAATATGAAAAATTTATTGAAGGAAATTGACTAAAAACAAAGAAAGTAAATAAAAATTACTTAATTAATATACATAAAAATAGGTATATTTACAACTTATCATATACCTTAGGACCCCAAAATGGATTGGGTCCTAGGTTTTTGTTAGCTTGAAAGTGCACATGTCTACCTACAGCAGTCCTGTCAAGAAGGCTTACCCTTGCCCTTGGTACACAAGGTTTATGCCAACAAGTTCTTGGAAACTTCTCCTTTGTCGAGAGGAAGAAGATGACCATAATGCTCTGTTCTGCTTTTCTCTCACCAAGCCCTTCTTCTTCTTTCCTCTGTACTCTACTTTTGTATCCCGTCGATCCACTGCTCTATGCGCAGTGTAGACCCCTAAAATGTGCAACTGCAGCACAACTTTTGTATGAACTACCATACTTAAGACAAACGATTCCTTTTGTCTTCTTTTATGCAAAACCCAAGATATTTTAATTTTTGGTCACGTCAGCATGACTCAACTCCTATGGACTTAGCAAATTCTAGATACTTTGCACATGCATTGAGTGATGCCTTGTCACTCAACGAAAAAGTACTTAGCTGAATTCTGCATCTTCAGGCGTTGAGTGCGTTGAGTGAGCCTTCATCACTCAATGCATATAGACTTTTATAGTTTAACAACTTAGGCGTTGAGTGAGCGTTCATCACTAGACGCTCCTTGACTTAGTTAAATTTCTCTATATAAAGGCATTGAGTGCAGCTTCTTCACTCAATGCTTCTATCCTTGGCATGGCTTCTTTATGAGGCATTGAGTGGCATGTATTCACTCAATGCTTTTACCCTTAGACAAATTTTCTGTTGATTAGGCATTGAGTGAGCTGTCTTCACTCAATGCTTTCTGCCTTAGACAGAATCTTTGTTTGAGTAGGAATTGAGTGAACTGACTTCAATTAATGCTTTCTGCCTTAGGATGATTTCCTGTTGAGTAGGCGTTTAGTGAACTACCTTCACTCAATTTTTCTGTCCTTAGACAGATTTCTTGACAGCAACACAATGGCTTTGACTGCATATAGTTCTGTCAATGCTTTTAGGCTTCTTGGTGTTGAAAGAATTGCCTTCACTCAATGCTTCTAGACTTAGCTAGATTTCTTATCTGCATTTTTGAGGCTTTGACTTCTTGAGCTTCTGTCAATGCTTTTTGTCTCTTGGCGTTGGGTGAACTGCCTTCACTCGATGCTTCTAGACTTAGCAAAATTTCCGCTTTGTCAGTATCCTATCTTGAGGCCAACTAGTATTGTGACAACGACATCCTATCTAATCATGGTATAGTTGACAACCTTCTTACAGAGAACTTGAATATACATCAAATATTATTATGCACATAGCATTGATGGTGATGCCTCTTCAAATTTAGGGAATATTGAAGGGCAATATTCCCAACAAAACTAATCTTTAAATCTTTTTTTAGGAGATCTTGAACTAATATAGTCTCAGTCTTTTCACAAGGAGACTCTCAGAACCTTAAACTGAATCCTTTGAAGAAGAATTATCAAAACTCTTTTTGTTAAATAGTAAAAGAGAATCAAATAGAAATTAGTATGAGATCTGTAGAAAAGATAATCTTCTTGATATGTCCTATCAGCAGGAATTTCTAAGGACTTTCTTGCACTAAGTGAATTTATCCTTTGAAATTTGATGAATCCCTTATAGAGAAAATTTCAAAGATTATAAGCCCTTTAATCTAAAAGATTTCTTATTCTCTATTGAATCTATTTCATCACTTAATGAGCCCTAAAGAAGAAGAAGAAGAACAGACTCACTATTCAGATTCAGGAACTAGATGAAGATCGACTGATTTTTGGAAGAACTTCTATTGTAGCAGATGAATGTTTGCCTTCCTAATCTTCTTTGTCAATTCAAAACTTCTAAATCACTCTTTATTCTTATGCTAATTTTTTTTTATTTGATCAACGTTTGTTCATTCATCTGTCTCCATATATTAATATATATCTATTAGAGAACCATTCCTTATTAACACAATCTTCCAACATCTCCATGAAATGGTTATTCAATTTAAATATTTCTTGAATGAATTCACAATTAATCCCCAGAAAAATTCCCATTCAGAACTTTAATTGAAGTAACATTGATTTCATATAGTAGTTGCGTCGAACTCTGGCTTTATTCTGATTGACTATTGACTTTACTCTGTAATTGACGTTACGCCGACAACAAATTGAAGTATTCATTGATGTAAACCTTGAAAAAACATCGACTAATCTTATTCTGTTTCTCTGATTGCTAATTGAAGTAACGTTGACAATAAGTCGAAGTTATGTTGACTTCTAGTCGGCGCATGCTTGCTTTTCTAGACTTTACTCAAAGATTCAGTGTGCCCTCTCATGTCCTTAACTCCATTGATTTCCTAAGACTTTAAAGACCATATTAGTCTTTCTATACATCATGGGTAATAAACCTAGGATGTAAAATCTCTTAAAATATAATTTGTTAAGATAAATCATAAGGGTTTTTCCTAATAGTCTCCCTCTATTTTGCTTAACAAATTTTACAAAGTTCTAAAGATGATTTTACAAAAATAAAACTGTAGTGATACAAAACTTGACTTGCACAAACATAGATGAACATCAGAGACAATTGAAAAATTCATGTCTAATGAAACCCTTGTGACCCAAGCAATATTACTTTTCATTGTTGTCAGCAAGAAATTTTGTAAATGCAGTGTACAATTTCTTTGAAATCTTCTATACAAATTCGAAATGAAATCTTCTTGCCTTTTCTAGATGTCTCTGTATATCTTGATAAACATTGAAAAGCTTCTGAACTTCTGCCTCTGCATTATGAGATGTAGAGCTAAGTGTATGTTCATAGCTTAATATTTTTGTAGAAAGTTCATCAATTGATTCCATCTGATTGTCAGGAAATTTATCTTTCTGCTTGTCTTCAGCTATAGGTTCTTTGGTAGTTGGGGCCTTTACAATGCTTATCATTCTTTTATTTCCCATTGCATTAGGAATATATTCATTCTAATTGAAACCCAGACCATCTTTTCTTTTGTGACAATTTTAGCAGCTGGATGCTTCTTAACATATTCATTATGATCAAAGATTGTATCAGGGGGAGTAATTAATAGCTTAGAAATATTTTCTTCCCAAATGTTTTAGCTAATAACTTAACAAGAAAAATCATCTTCTTATCAGCTAAATAATCTTCAGATGCTTTAAATTTAGTTGCCTCCCTTGCTCTTAATAGACCAAGGGCTTTCTCAAGCATAAAATTCTCTGAAACTTTCTCCCCTTGAATAATCGACACCAAAATTAGTAAATTCTCCCCTTGCATAGCAAGTAAAATCTCACCCTGTATAACATGTATTAAACTTGGTAAATTCTCACCCTGTGTAACATGCCTCTAAATCATTTCAGATTTTGAAATTATAGGATATGGTATAAGAGAACATTCTTCATCATTAGAGTGACCATGGAAACTTTTAGCTATCTTTATTATTGAACCATGTCCTCATTCAGTCTTTTTGTAATTTCACTGTTGTCAGCACTGTGACTTTGAGAACAGTTTTGAACCCTATCAACCCTGCCTTTACTTTTCTCCCCCTTCTTTAAATCTTGAAAGAATGATTTAAATACTTTGGCAGGGAGAATTCTTTGATCAACTTGTTGGTCCAGATATTACACATAACTTGATAGTTCATTGATTCGATTTTGAAGAATGATTAGTTTATTTTTGGATTCTTCATTGAAAACCAAGAATTCCTTGATGAATTCAATAACTAGCACCGTTAGGGTTTGAACAATAGAATCAAATATTTCATCTCAGTCAACAAGGGATCCATTGAAATGGTTGTAATTATAACTAATGTAGCATCAAGAATCTCCAAGATAATAGGAGAGTGCGACTATAAATATAAAGAGGGGAAGATGAAGAGTTTTGAGCGAATATGAAGTCTATATACGTAGATGAAACATCGACAAATTAGGGCATAAAATTTCAGGGCGTGTTTTCTTAGTCAATTTAACATCGAATTCTATTCGACGTATTATGAAAATTGCACAAAGTTGACGCATGTGTTGATTTATATCGACATTGTGTCAAAAAGATCCAAAACTCTACAAGGTCGCCGTCTCTAGACGTTGTGTTGAATATGAGTTGACATTTCATCGACTTGTATTCAACTTTATGTCGAGTACATACTTAAATTTTTATGTCTTTCGTTGATTTTTTCCAGCAAAAAATTCTATAAAAATTGCATGTTATATTAGTGATAAATTCATTTATTGAGCTTTATCAAGCATGCCTGAAACATTGATAAAGAATACGTGTGCTTGAACTCATCAACTGACCTTATGAAAATATCAGCCCTCTGATTTTCAGAAAACACATATTCTAGGTAAATCTTCCACTTTTCCATATTATCTCTAATAAAGTGATGCCTTATTTCTATATGTTTTGTCCTGCAGCGCAAGACATAAATAGTGGGAATTGAGATAAAATATGAGCTGTAATAAAATATTGTTGAATTAGTGAACTTTAGATCCAAATCAAGTAATTGATTTTGCATCCAAAATATTTGTGAACAGCAACTTTCAGCAGCTATATATTTAGCTTCTGCTATAGAAGTGAAGACTGATGTTTGCTTTTTACTAAACCATGATATCAAGCTAGTACCTAGGAATTGACTAGTTCCTATGGTACTTTTCCAATCCAATCTACATCCAGTATAATAAGCATCAGAATATCCATATAGTTCAAATTCTGATTCTATTAGATACCACAATCCCTTTTCAGGTATACCCTTAAGATATTTCAAAAATTCTTTTTACTGAACTCAGATATGATTCCTTAGGATCTAACTAAAATCTTACACAGACACCTGCAGAAAACATTATATCTGGCCTACTTGCTATAAGATAATGAAGTGAGCTAATGATTGCTCTATATGTTTTCTTATCAATAGATTTACCTTATCTAGAACATCATTAGTAGAAATGAGAGTTTTCTAGATGGAGGCATTTTCCATTCCAAATTTCTTTATCAATTCCTTTGTATATTTGGATTGTGATGTAAAAATATCTTCATAACAAGCTCTTGGAGCTTGCTTTAGACCATATAGTTCTTTGCCCAGTTTATATACATATGATGAATAAGTTGGATTGACAAAACCTAGAGGTTGTTAAACTTAAACCTCTTCTTAAAGTGTCCCATTAAAAAAAACACTTTTAACATCCAACAAAAATACTTTGATTCTCTTATATGTTGCATATGCAAGGAATAACCTTATTGCTTCTAGTCTTCCTATTGGTGCAAATGTTTGATTATAATCAATTCCTTTCTCTTGTCTATAACCTTGAGTAACAAATCTAGCCTTATTTCGGACTATCACTCCACTTAAATATAGTTTATTTCTCGATAGCCACTTTGTTTTAATGATTAGGTAATCCTTTGGTCTTTCAACTAGTATCCAAACTTTATTTCTCTCAAACTATACCAGCTCTTCTTGCATGGCAATAAGAAAATGTTGAACATTATCTGCTTTTTCTAATTTCTTTGGTTCATATTGTGAGAGAAAGCACTACATCATGAACTCTATTGATAATTGTTTCCTAGTTTTCACTCCCTGATTCACATCTCCAATTACTTGGGTTTGTGGATGATCCCTGAAATTATTCTCTTTGGATCTTCTCTTTATTGAACAATTGGATGATGATCTCCTTATTGTTCTTCTATTTCTTCTACACGTTTTAAATCATTCTCCTTCTCATTAACCTGATTAGTGATAGTAGTTGGATAGATAATTCCTTCACCAGGTACTTCGTCATCTGATCTTTCTATAACACCTTCCAACTGATGATTATGATTCTCAAATGATTTTTCAGAATTCTCTTAAATCCTTAACTCTTTAAACACAACATTCAGGGGAATATGTTCTTGAAAAATTTTTTGGGTGGAAGTTTCCTCCCCCTTAGAATGAGTTTCATGAAATACTACATGCATAGATTTCTATATTTTAAGAGTCCTTTTATTATAACACCTATAAGATTTAATAGAAAAGTAATATCCTAAGAATATTCCATCTTAAGTCTTCTTGTCAAATTTAGCAAGATATATTTTCTCATTATTAAGAATATAACAAGCACAACCAAATATTCTAAAATACAAGACTATAGATGTACAACCCCGTATTCGGTGAATGGGTCAGTAGGAGCCAGACCGGCCAAATCGGGCAGTCTGAGTCCCTGGGCGAGCTTGATAGGAGGGAGAGCTCAGTAGGAGTGAGAGCTCGGCAGTCTCCGGCTCTCCCAGGCGGGGTGAGATACTTTTGGGAGGCGAGCTCGTACTCACATAGCCCTGTTCGTCTAGCTCTGGGCCGCTCGTCGAGCTCCGGGCCTTTCGTCGAGCTCTGGGCCGCTTGCCGAGTTCGGACCGTTCAACGAACACGCAGCATGCGAGCAGGGCAGGCCGGGCCCATACTCGCCCAAGGTCAAAGATAGGCAGAAAGTACCAGCTCCATCGAGCACTCATTTCCCCAGGCGAGTAGTAAGCGAGCAGGATAGGACAGGCCCGTACTCGCCAAAGGCTGAGCGAAAGTGGCGAGTACCAGCTCCATCGAGCACTCGCCGCCCTTGTAGATCAAGGGTTGTTGAGGGCTACTCGCCTAGTGATCTGCGAGGTTTTTTTTACCATTTTTCCCTCGCTATCCTGCCCAAATCTAGTTAGAACAGCAGAGTTATGCTGTTGGCAGACCCAGTTAGGTTGCACATAGCTATTCAGAACAGCGCAGGTTGGCTATTTGCAGGCAATTTTCAGAAATCTATAAATTTGACCCAAGGGGTACCTCAGAAGGCATGCTCACTTGTCTCCCATCCTTCTAGCGCTTTTTGAGGTACCTTAGCCCGGCATTGGGCTTAGGAGGGGAAGCGCTAAGAGATCTTCCGGGTGTGTGGTGGGTCCTCCGCGTCAGGCCCTTGGGGAAGTCCCATGTTCTTTTTCCTTTGTCATTTTTCTTGCAGGAGAGAAGTAGGTGCACGATCACACCTTCCCCAAGGGAGAACTCCATCAAGACAGAATTCTCGGTTTCATCATTTTTGGTGCGTTGAGCATGGAGCGTGGTTAGTACAGAAAATCTTCAGCAAGCTTAATGACGGGAGGAGAAGAACGAGGTTCAGAAAGGTCCGACTCGCCGCTGATGCATTGAACAACAAGTGTACTGGTCACACAAGTAATATAAAATGGCCATATTTTCCCAAGTATCGATCTCGAGGGAACACAACAAGGTTGAGTTAATTTTGAAGAGGACTTGAGATTGAAGTCCTTAGGTCGGAGCTTACGAAGGGGGGTTTTTATTGTTGCGGAAAAAGAAAGTAAAATAATATTAAACTACTCCTATGCAATGCCGCTATACAATGCTTCGCAAGGCGGGATGGAAGACTACACGGGCCGCTATGCACAAAATTGCTGGGAGATGGACGAGTAGGCTTGCCGATGAGGTGGTGAGTGTTAACCCGGAATCCGCGACTAGTTCTCCAGGTTTTCAAGTCCGGGCGGCTTGTGCATTCTAGCCGCCGTTATCAGCTAGCCGGCTTATCGTCAGACAAGCCGGGCGGCCTCTACGTCGGACAGCCTCCAGCTCCAGTCCAGCCGTCATCTAGGGGTCGGCCTATCCTAGCCCAGGCTGCGCGACCTGTGCCCCAGGTCGTCGTCAGAGGAGGTCCAGATCAGCCTGCCCAGAGGCCGAGTCCTGCAGCTCGGCAGAAGAAGGTCGTCAGGCCGTGCGGCCTGTGTCTTGGCTTTTCTTCTTTTCGATTCCCGTCACCGCTGCCCGACCCTCCTGTACCTCGGGCAGCCGGTAATTTTAGCCCTGCCCGTTTGGGCAGGCCCCCAAGCCTATAAATAGGGGGCGGGAGTACACCCAAAGCACGCTGACTCGAGTCCAAGAGCTCGCTTGTTAAGAGCTGCGGCCTCGATTCTAGTCCTTTGCGGTCTATTGTCCAGCCGGCTTCCTCCTTTCTTTCTTCTTCGCTAAGTGTAACCGCTTATTTTCTTATAAAAGGAAAGCCCGCCGCAGGAGAGGCATTCAGGCCGCGGCGGGCGAACTCTGGTGTTGCCGCTGGTAGCGGCCCTTTCTCTCCTTTCTCTGCCCGGTTTTATCCGCCATTCCTAGCCGCCAGTAACCGACTAGCCGACAGTCTTTTCCCCATTTCCTTCCCCAGTGCTCGAACGGTTAGCTGGTGGTGCTCGTCTTCCCGTCGCTTTTCGTGCATCAACAGTTAACACGCGACCTTCAGATCTCGGTTAGTCGCTGAAGTTCAGCGGCCATACAATGTCAGACCGGCAGCCTGTTCAGAACAACCTCAGCCCCAGCGAAGTTCTGCTCTTGGAAGCTCTTCTGCAGTCCCGCCGGGAAGAAAATCAAACCCGCCAAGAGATGATCCGGCAGCTCGCCGCGATCAATTGTAATCTAGCCGCAATCAATAAGCGGTTAGACTTGCAGTCTGCAATCATTCCGGTTACGCCAGCCAACCAGACCCCAGCGGACAGCAAGCAGGTCGATCCGCCGGCCTACTCGCCTACCTTCCCGGGCTATTCGCCGAGCTATTCGACCTCCTACCCGGCCTGGCCGCCCGAGTATTCGGCAACTCGGCCTCCAGTTTCGAAGAAGCCCCGTGTTTCGGAAAAAGGACAAAAAAGTTCGTCAGACCTCCCGCAGATCGAACAACGGGAGGAAGAGCCAAGTCACAAGAAACCCGCTCGAGCAGCGCGCGGGCAAGTCAGGTGCATGGATCAATATTGCGAATATCACAAGGAAAGAGGTCATCTAACAGAAGATTGTAGAGCTCTCAAATTAATTGTGAAAATGCAGAAATCAAAGGAATCCCGTAGCATGATCTAAAAAAGACATCTCATTCATAGGCTGGCAGACGCGTCAACATCAACGACAAAAGCGATCTTAAATCAATCCCTTAACCCAATATGTTTTTCTGTCTTTTGTTTCTTCTCATTATACTCTCTTAAGAAGGATTATGACTCATTGCTATATTTTGTTTCAGAGATTCTATATCGGTACTCTCACCTGGCAAGTCATCATTCTTACGTGTTGCGGGGAGATTTCGCACCGTGTAGTGGGAGCTTACCGGCTTTGATGCGGTGGAGTTCTAGATTGCGGATCCCGGCTAGTACCTAACCCCACTTCTGCATTATGGAGGAGCGGAGTGGTGGTCAGCTCTACCACGCCACGTAAGGGATATCGTTGCAACTATGATGCGTCTGTGCGGGAAGCAATACACGCATGCCCCGCAGATCGTCTTAGCATGCGACCCTCGAATACTCTTTGATACTCTCAAGCAGTGCCTGCAGGAGACCCACTGTTGATGCACGAAAAACGACAGGGAAGATGAGCACCACCAGCTAACCGTTCGAGCACTGGGGAAGGAAATGGGGAAAAGACTGTCGGCTAGTCGGTTACTAGCGGCTAGGAATGGCGGATGAAACCGGGCAGAGAAAGGAGAGAAAGGGCCGCTACCAGCGGCAACACCAGAGTTCGCCCGCCGCGGCCTGAATACCTCTCCTGCGGCGGGCTTTCCTTTTATAAGAAAATAAGCGGTTACACTTAGCGAAGAAGAAAGAAAGGAGGAAGCCGGCCGGACAATAGACCGCAAAGGACTAGAATCGAGGCCGCAGCTCCTAACAAGCGAGCTCTTGGACTCGAGTCAGCGTGCTTTGGGTGTACTCCCGCCCCCTATTTATAGGCTTGGGGGCCTGCCCAAACGGGCAGGGCTAAAATTACCGGCTGCCCGAGGTACAGGAGGGTCGGGCAGCGGTGACGGGAATCGAAAAGAAGAAAAGCCAAGACACAGGCCGCACGGCCTGACGACCTTCTTCTGCCGAGCTGCAGGACTCGGCCTCTGGGCAGGCTGATCTGGACCTCCTCTGACGACGACCTGGGGCACAGGTCGCGCAGCCTGGGCTAGGATAGGCCGACCCCTAGATGACGGCTGGACTGGAGCTGGAGGCTGTCCGACGTAGAGGCCGCCTGGCTTGTCTGACGATAAGCCGGCTAGCTGATAACGGCGGCTAGAATGCACAAGCCGCCCGGACTTGAAAACCTGGAGAACTAGTCGCGGATTCCGGGTTAACATAATCCCCGCACATTTTTAAGTTTTATAAAAAACTTCGAAAATGTAGAATTAAGCCGGAGACCGCGACTGCCATTAATGCTTCTGCGCCTATAAAATGCCGAGGGCCCTGCCATTTCTTCAAGATTTCTGCCAAGCCACGGGTCACTACTCGCCACTTGCGGTCAGAATCCTCCAAGCCGACAGAGACTTCTACAAGATGGACGTCATGTCTTCGATGCTAGAACGCGAAAAGAAGTCGTCTGGATCGAAAAAGAGGAGCAGAAAAGCGGACAGTTCCGACCAACCGCCTGAGAAGAAAACCGAGAAGCCGATCGCACCGGCGGCTTCTGATTCTGGAAAGAAAACGATGGAAGTCGTTGCAGAATCCTCGCAGGCCGTGACGAAAGTTGAGGCGGTTTCCAAATCTGCTCTCCCGGAAGCTGGTGCCACCAAATCCTTCGACATTACCTACTCGCCATCGGGTGAACCTCTTTTGAAGATCGCCTGTACGGAGGAGAAGAGTGTCGACTCTTCCAAGCCGCGCGAGTTGCCCACATCTACTGACTTGATCATTATTGAAGAGGACGAGTCGAAGAAGCCACTGGAAGCCGAGCGGTCTCTGACTGAGAAGAGGAAACGGACAGAGACAATAGTGGGCCACTTGAAGCGACGTAAGAAAAAGGCTGAGACCCTTGAGGAAAGGATGGAGAAGAAGGCGAGGAAGATGCGGGTTGATAACCGCAATGTTTCTGTGAAGACCGGAGCGGCCAGCCTCCAGCATAAGCCGCGGGAGAAAGAAGCGCCCGAAAGTCCATTGACTCCATCTTCTAAGCCGGACGAAACGGACAGCTCGCGGGCGGCCAGCGAATCCTTGAGCGACATTCTGAAAGGCATAGAGACCTTCCAGCAGCAGGACGAGCTGTTGTCAACCCTGCAGGCTTCTGAGGAGACCGCCGACATCGATGTCGAAGTTACCGGAGAGAAGCTCGGCGAACCGACTCCTGCGGTTTCTGAAGGAGCTGAAAAATTAAAGCTTAGAGAGAAGATAGAGGAGATGAGGAAGCTAATCGCCGGGAAGCAGGTGGCGACTACATTTCCTCCCCTGCAAGGTAAACAGGAAGAAGTTAAGCGTTTTGTAAAATTCTACAAGCCGCGGTCACGGAAGAAGGGAGTGGATACAATTTTCAATCCGCCGGCGAGCTTCTTCCTGACCACGGCTGAGCTGAAAAGCAAAGCTAAGGAGACCGCGCGGCTATGGAAAGAAAAGCTAAAGCGAATAGATTCAGAAAGGTTTAGGCGACCAGCGGCTAGACTTGATACTGCGGCTTTCGAAGGAGAGATAACCACGAGCTGCGGTCTCGTTCTAACGAGATCTTCTACCAGATGTCGGTCATGTCACTGAATCTAACCGCCTGTTTATTTGCTGCAGGTGCTCATGAAACCACCATCAAGCCGGGCGGTCTGACGACTTTCTTACCTCCACTGATTCCGCCGCTACCTCCAAGTGTCCGCGACCTGAGGGCGGCCGAATTCCAAGAGGAGGTCGCCGCCTTGCAGGCTAGGATCAGGGAGCATGCCGAGGCCCTTCGAGCCAAGGAAGAAGAGTGGCGGCTTCAAGAAGAAAATCAGCGGTCTATGCTGGAGGCCGCTGAAAGGAGAACTCAAGAAGTACTGGAGGACTTGGAGCAGGAGAGGGGAATGATGCGGTCTGAGTTGGAGGCCGCTGAAAAAAGGACGCAGGAAGCCTTGGTCAGCTTGGAGTTGGAGAGAGCGGCAATGCGGATTACGCAGGAGACCGCTAACAAAAGGGTGCAGGAGGCACTGGCCAGCGCGGACATGGAGAAAGCGGCGAAGCGGACTGCACTGGAGACCGCTGACAAAAGGATGCAGGAGGCACTGGCCAGCTGGGAGGAGGAGAAGACAGCGATGCGGACTGCGCTTGAGGCCGCTGAACAAAGAACTCTTGAGGCGCTGGCCCACCTGGAGCAGGAGAAAAAAGAGAAACTAGATCTGCAGGCTTTAGTGCTGATGCTCGGCCGGATTGAAAGGGAAAGGGCGGACACCGCTCGACTTGACGAGGAAAGGGATAAGGATCGACCAGAGGAGGTCGGCAGAGGCTTGCGACCTGCTGGGACGACTGCTGAACAGCAGCAACAACCAAATCGCCCGGCTTCCGGAGAGACTTCGTACTCACCAGTAGTCGCGGCGGTTAGGCAGGTCGCTGCTTCTGGCGACCCGGGAGATCGCGCTCTGTCGCTGGTTCCATTTACCCGCGTAGAGCGTGATACCTCGCGAGTTCACCGGACTCTGCACAATATCCACAACCTCGTTAGTCAAGTGTATGTCCAGCTGGTACAGGCCGGCGATCAAGTCGCGCGGGTTGGGCGAGAGGCTCCAGAGAGTGGAGAGAGATAATTAAGAGAACTTTTATTTGGCTTTGTAATAAGCATCAACTCGTGATGCCGGACGGTTTGATTCCTGTGGACAATTGTTATATGTTTGATTGTATATTACTCCGAATTGCATGCGGCTTTATGCGGTTTGATTACTTCTAGTCGCTGTCTTTTCTTTGGAAATTTTGCCAAGTACTGGAATTTTAGTCGCTCGACCTGCCGAACTAGGATACGGTTAGAATACTTTACCTTGCAGGTTGAGCCGTGCGGCCTGATATCTAACCGCGATTTGACAACCACTACTGTAGCTGCATAGGAAATCTATAAATTGAGATGATCCCGGAGACTTCGGCACAGGAGTTCAGAATGCGAGCTAAAGCAATTGCGATGCGGTCTGACAAGGCTCCAACCGTTAGGACCGACGCGGCTTCTGCGTTTCACTCCGCAGACCACAAGGAAGGCCGGCTTACCCAAGCCGAGCTAGATAGCTTTGTGGAGAAGTACATGAAAGATAGCCCGCTGCTCGCGCGGCTTCCGCTTCCTCACGAGCGGATTAACTCCTCCACCGCCAACCAAATCGCAATCCCTGTCGACCACTTCGACTGCGGCTTTCGGTTCCCGGTACTGATGGAAGCCGTAGCGGTCTTCGACCACTACGGAGTAGTGCCCGGACAGCTGCCCCCGAACTCGATAGCGGCGATTTACAGCTTCATCTCTTATCTGAGGTCGGAGCGAGTTCGGTTCTCGATAAGGCTGTTCAGAGAATGCTTCTCTGTGCGGTCTATCCCGGACTCGGGAACGAAGATCTTCAGAGGGCATCTTTACTTCGGCTTATCTTCGAGGGCAACCTCGGACTCCTGCCGGTCCATCCGCAAGTTCGCGACGAAGCCGCTTTTGGCAGCAGCGGACTGGACGGCGTGGAGAAGGAGATCTTCAACTTCTTCAAGGGGGAGCGGCTCGACGTCACCCACTACCTCCCGCTGCTCCCGACTTTGGAGGACGTTCATGCGGAGGACAGTAAGTATCACTCGGCCGAACTGTTATGCTAGCCGCGCGGCCTACCAACTGACTTTTTAACTTCGCCTTGCAGCTGCTGTCGCGGTCCCGCTGAACAAGCCGCTCACTCCAGGCGGCCTAACCCTGACACAAAGGGAGAAAAGGGCGAAGAGGGCCAGGCCGGAGCGGGCTGCAGAGGAGGATGAATCGGACTCCTCCAGCGGCTTCATACTGCATGGTATGGGTAGCCGCTTGAAAGATCTCCACGGCAACCCCACCATGCAGTGGAGTGCCGACGGGGAGTCGGTAAAGGTTTCCACCGCCCTCCCGAACTGGGGGAAGGAAACTGTAAGCCGCCATGCCTCTGTGGCTGGCGCGGCTTTGTATGGCAGGCGCAACTTGAAAGCGCTGGAGAAGATACCTGCAGAAGACTTCTCGCGGTTTGCAGCGCAGGTCGGCGCGAGAAGCTTTGTAGCCAACCACTATATGGGCCTAGCCCATAGGCGGTTAGTTACAATTGAAGGCGACCTGCAGCGGCAACTCGCCGAGAAAGATGAAGAAATCGCACGGCTGAAGGAGTCGCATGCGGTAAGACATTACCTGATTTTTGCGGCTTAATTCAGCAAGCCGCCCGAACTAACCTTTTTCTTTCCTTTGCAGAAAGTGTACGATCCAGCGAACTCAGCCTTTCAAGACGCGGTCTTTCCCCATCTTGTCCAGGGGATCGACGGAGCGCTGAAACGCCTTCGAGATCAGGGCGGCCTCGCCCCGGGATTCACCGACTTCACCTGCGCCGACCTGTATCCACCCTTGAAGAAAAGGGTGGCTGCGGTTTATCGCGCGCTGAAAGGCAAGGAGAAGATTGGCGGAGAGGGCGAGGCAGAAGAGGAAAGGGAGGACAGCAGGAGCGAGAGTGCTTCTTCAAAGACCGGCGGTCAAGCATCTGAGACCGCGCGGGTTGATGCCAGCTCGTCAAAGACCAGGGGCACTGGCAGTTCGCGTTCATCCTCGTCGGACAGCGGCGATTACTCGCCTTCTGAGATCGATATTGACGGTGAACCGGACTCCGGTACTCCTGCGTCCAAAAGATAGAGGCCGAATAGCTAGAATAGTTTACTTGTAAAAGTTTTTACATTTTTTGAGACCGCCGGTAAGATTTTGTAAACCGCGCGGTCTACCCCTTATACTTGACATTAGAAATGAAAACGTTTTACCTTTTGTGGGAATCTATTGTAATTTTACTTGCTTGTTTGAATATGCGGTTTAATCATTCTTACTCGTTTCCGACTTGAGAAATCTTATTTATGACTTCACCGAATAATCACTAACTTGCTGCGGTTAAACTCGAGTAGAATACCATTAACCAGATATACTAGTCTGCGAAATTATAATAATCCGATCATCCTTGAGCGTATATAGAGCAATAAGCCGGGCGGTTAGGAGACTATTTGCCAAGAAGATAAGGCAGTTCAAATTGCGATCGACAAGCCGCTCGGCTAAGGAGATAAACCGGATTGATACTGTAAAAAACCAAGCCGAATGTGGCGGCCTGTCCGAGCTTTAATACGAAACTGGCTTCCAATAGGGAAAACTACTTAGCGATAGAGATAAACATATTGCGACTTCTTTATATTGCAAGCCGCGAATTGATTTGAATGAATACCATAAGCCGGCGGACTGAGCGGATAGGATAACTGGAAAAGTTAATATGCTATGATACTCTTTTGATCCGGCGGCATGATCTTTGTAAGCCGCGCGGATAATACATTTTGCAATTTCTGACAATATAAAAATGAAACTGTTTGATTTTGCTGAATATGCTTTATTCGCTCGGTATTGCATTTCTATTCGATCGATTATAATAATATGCCATGAGATATCTGGACAATACACAAGCAGAATGGATGTGGAGATAAGAATAATTCGCGCGAATATATCTGATAAGTGATTTATGCATAACTCGCACGAATAATACTGATATCCGCTATAGTGAACTGAAGAGACCAACAAGCCCGCACGATTAATAATGATGTCTGCTGTATTGAGCTGAAGATAGCCAAATAACTCGCCCGATTAATAACGATATCCGCGCAGTAAGAATAAATATTGGCAACTTCAAATATGAGACCAATTTAAGAAAACCAATTGGTCGCAGAGATAACCGAGCGGTAAGAATAATAATATCCGCAACTTGCTGTTGGATAACTTCTATTCAGCCTTATGATATCAAGTTACCCGGGCGGATACTCTCTTTAGCCAGGATATGATAACCGCGCGGTCTGAATTCTGACCGCTGACTAGGCTTCTGCTTGAAGAAAAGAATACACTGCTCTCTTGCCTGGAGTACAGTTCAAGTCGATCTTCCGGGCAGGTGCGGCCGGAGTCACATTGCTTTCCTCAGAGATCGACAAGACTGTGGGTCTCCTGCAGGCACTGCTTGAGAGTATCCAAGAGTATTCGAGGGTCGCATGCTAAGACGATCTGCGGGGCATGCGTGTATTGCTTCCCGCACAGACGCATCATAGTTGCAACGATATCCCTTACGTGGCGTGGTAGAGCTGACCACCACTCCGCTCCTCCATAATGCAGAAGTGGGGTTAGGTACTAGCCGGGATCCGCAATCTAGAACTCCACCGCATCAAAGCCGGTAAGCTCCCACTACACGGTGCGAAATCTCCCCGCAACACGTGGTCCTCGTGGTGTTACGCTAATGTCAACGGCTCTAAAGGGGGATGTAGCTAGACTCGGCGATATCTCTTGATTCAGTGATCTTTTAATTTTTGGGTTGCAAACCCATAAGAATGATGACTTGCCAGGTGAGAGTACCGATATAGAATCTCTGAAACAAAATATAGCAATGAGTCATAATCCTTCTTAATAGAGTATAATGAGAAGAAACAAAAGACAGAAAAACATATTGGGTTAAGGGATTGATTTAAGATCGCTTTTGTCGTTGATGTTGACGCGTCTGCCAGCCTATGAATGAGATGACTTTTTTAGACCATGCTACGGGATTCCTTTGATTTCTGCATTTTCACAATTAATTTGAGAGCTCTACAATCTTCTGTTAGATGACCTCTTTCCTTGTGATATTCGCAATATTGATCCATGCACCTGACTTGCCCGTGCGCTGCTCGAGCGGGTTTCTTGTGACTTGGCTCTTCCTCCCGTTGTTCGATCTGGGGGAGGTCTGACGAACTTTTTTGTCCTTTTTCCGAAACACGGGGCTTCTTCGAAACTGGAGGCCGAGTTGCCGAATACTCGGGCGGCCAGTCCGGGTAGGAGGTCGAATAGCTCTGTGAATAGCCCGGGAAGGTAGGCGAATAGACCGGCGGATCGACCTGCTTATTCTCCACTGGGACCCGGTTGGCTGGTGTAACCGGTATGAGTGCGGACTGCAAGTCTAACCGCTTATTGATTGCGGCTAGGTTACAATTGATCGCGGCGAGCTGCCGGATCATCTCTTGGCGGGTTTGATTTTCTTCCCGGCGGGACTGCAGAAGAGCTTCCAAGAGCAGAACTTCGCTGGGGCTGAGGTTGTTCTGAACAGGCTGCCGGTCTGACATTGTATGGCCGCTGAACTTCAGCGACTAACCGAGATCTGAAGGTCGCGTGTTAACTGTTGATGCACGAAAAACGATAGGGAAGACGAGCACCACCAGCTAAACCGTTCGAGCACTGGGGAAGGAAATGGGGAAAAGACTGTCGCTTAGTCGGGTTACTAGCGGCTAAGAAGGCGATGAAACCGGGCAGAGAAAGGAGAGAAAGGGGCCGCTACCAGCGGCAACACCAGAGTTCGCCCGCCGCGGCCTGAATACCTCTCCTGCGGCGGGCTTTCCTTTTATAAGAAAATAAGCGGTTACACTTAGCGAAGAAGAAAGAAAGGAGGAAGCCGGCCGGACAATAGACCGCAAAGGACTAGAATCGAGGCCGCAGCTCCTAACAAGCGAGCTCTTGGACTCGAGTCAGCGTGCTTTGGGTGTACTCCCGCCCCCTATTTATAGGCTTGGGGGCCTGCCCAAACGGGCAGGGCTTAAAATTACCGGCTGCCCGAGGTACAGGAGGGTCGGGCAGCGGTGACGGGAATCGAAAAGAAGAAAAGCCAAGACACAGGCCGCACGGCCTGACGACCTTCTTCTGTCGTGCTGCAGGACTCGGCCTCTGGGCAGGCTGATCTGGACCTCCTCTGACGACGACCTGGGGCACAGGTCGCGCAGCCTGGGCTAGGATAGGCCGACCCCTAGATGACGGCTGGACTGGAGCTGGAGGCTGTCCGACGTAGAGGCCGCCCGGCTTGTCTGACGATAAGCCGGCTAGCTGATAACGGCGGCTAGAATGCACAAGCCGCCCGGACTTGAAAACCTGGAGAACTAGTCGCGGATTCCGGGTTAACACCCACAGTCTTGTCGATCTCTGAGGAAAGCAATGTGACTCCGGCCGCACCTGCCCGGAAGATCGACTTGAACTGTACTCCAGGCAAGAGAGCAGTGTATTCTTTTCTTCAAGCAGAAGCCTAGTCAGCGGTCAGAATTCAGACCGCGCGGTTATCATATCCTGGCTAAAGAGAGTATCCGCCCGGTAACTTGATATCATAAGGCTGAATAGAAGTTATCCAACAGCAAGTTGCGGATATTATTATTCTTACCGCTCGGTTATCTCTGCGACCAATTGGTTTTCTTAAATTGGTCTCATATTTGAAGTTGCCAATATTTATTCTTACTGCGCGGATATCGTTATTAATCGGGTGAGTTATTTGGCTATCTTCAGCTCAATACAGCAGACATCATTATTAATCGTGCGGGCTTGTTGGTCTCTTCAGTTCACTATAGCGGATATCAGTATTATTCGTGCGAGTTATGCATAAATCACTTATCAGATATATTCGCGCGAATTATTCTTATCTCCACATCCATTCTGCTTGTGTATTGTCCAGATATCTCATGGCATATTATTATAATCGATCGAATAGAAATGCAATACCGAGCGAATAAAGCATATTTCAGCAAAATCAAACAGTATCATTTTTATATTGTCAGAAATTGCAAAGTGTATTATCCGCGCGGCGTACAAAGATCATGCCGCCGGATCAAAGGAGTATCATAGCATATCAAATTTTCCATTTATCCTATCCGCTCAGTCCGCCGGCTTATGGTATTCATTCAAATCAATTCGCGGCTTGCAATGTAAAGAAGTCGCAATATGTTTATCTCTATCGCTAAGTAGTTTTCCCTATTGGAAGCCAGTTTCGTATTAAAGCTCGGACAGGCCGCCACATTCGGCTTGGTTTTTACAGTATCAATCCGGTTTATCTCCTTAGCCGAGCGGCTTGTCGATCGCAATTTGAACTGCCTTATCTTCTTGGCAAATAGTCTCCTAACCGCCCGGCTTATTGCTCCATATACGCTCAAGGATGATCGGATTATTATAATTTCGCAGACTAGTATATCTGGCTTATGGTATTCTACCCGAGTTTAACCGCAGCAAGTTAGTGATTATTCGGTGAAGTCATAAATAAGATTTCTCAAGTCGGAAACGAGTAAGAATGATTAAACCGCATATTCAAACAAGCAAGTAAAATTACAATAGATTCCCACAAAAGGTAAAACGTTTTCATTTCTAATGTCAAGTATAAGGGGTAGACCGCGCGGTTTACAAAATCTTACCGGCGGTCTCAAAAAATGTAAAAACTTTTACAAGTAAACTATTCTAGCTATTCGGCCTCTATCTTTTGGACGCAGGAGTACCGGAGTCCGGTTCACCGTCAATATCGATCTCAGAAGGCGAGTAATCGCCGCTGTCCGACGAGGATGAACGCGAACTGCCAGTGCCCCTGGTCTCTGACGAGCTGGCATCAACCCGTGCGGTCTCAGATGCTTGACCGCCGGTCTTTGAAGAAGCACTCTCGCTCCTGCTGTCCTCCCTTTCCTCTTCTGCCTCGCCCTCTCCGCCAATCTTCTCCTTGCCTTTCAGCGCGCGATAAACCGCAGCCACCCTTTTCTTCAAGGGTGGATACAGGTCGGCGCAGGTGAAGTCGGTGAATCCCGGGGCGAGGCCGCCCTGATCTCGAAGGCGTTTCAGCGCTCCGTCGATCCCCTGGACAAGCTGGGGAAAGACCGCGTCTTGAAAGGCTGAGTTCGCTGGATCGTACACTTTCTGCAAAGGAAAGAAAAAGGTTAGTTCGGGCGGCTTGCTGAATTAAGCCGCAAAAATCAGGTAATGTCTTACCGCATGCGACTCCTTCAGCCGTGCGATTTCTTCATCTTTCTCGGCGAGTTGCCGCTGCAGGTCGCCTTCAATTGTAACTAACCGCCTATGGGCTAGGCCCATATAGTGGTTGGCTACAAAGCTTCTCGCGCCGACCTGCGCGGCAAACCGCGAGAAGTCTTCTGCAGGTATCTTCTCCAGCGCTTTCAAGTTGCGCCTGCCATACAAAGCCGTGCCAGCCACAGAGGCATGGCGGCTTACAGTTTCCTTCCCCAGTTCGGGAGGGCGGTGGAAACCTTTACCGACTCCCCGTCGGCACTCCACTGCATGGTGGGGTTGCCGTGGAGATCTTTCAAGCGGCTACCCATACCATGCAGTATGAAGCCGCTGGAGGAGTCCGATTCATCCTCCTCTGCAGCCCGCTCCGGCCTGGCCCTCTTTGCCCTTTTCTCCCTTTGTGTCAGGGTTAGGCCGCCTGGAGTGAGCGGCTTGTTCAGCGGGACCGCGACAGCAGCTGCAAGGCGAAGTTAAAAAGTCAGTTGGTAGGCCGCGCGGCTAGCATAACAGTTCGGCCGAGTGATACTTACTGTCCTCCGCATGAATGTCCTCCAAAGTCGGGAGCAGCGGGAGGTAGTGGGTGACGTCGAGCCGCTCCCCCTTGAAGAAGTTGAAGATCTCCTTCTCCACGTCGTCCAGTCCGCTGCTGCCAAAAGCGGCTTCGTCGCGAACTTGCGGATGGACCGGCAGGAGTCCGAGGTTGCCCTCGAAGATAAGGTATCTTTCTGACCAGTTCGCGATTTTGTTCGCCAGGTTTACAACTTTCAGGCCGCGGCAGCCGAAGTAAAGATGCCCTCTGAAGATCTTCGTTCCCGAGTCCGGGATAGACCGCACAGAGAAGCATTCTCTGAACAGCCTTATCGAGAACCGAACTCGCTCCGACCTCAGATAAGAGATGAAGCTGTAAATCGCCGCTATCGAGTTCGGGGGCAGCTGTCCGGGCACTACTCCGTAGTGGTCGAAGACCGCTACGGCTTCCATCAGTACCGGGAACCGAAAGCCGCAGTCGAAGTGGTCGACAGGGATTGCGATTTGGTTGGCGGTGGAGGAGTTAATCCGCTCGTGAGGAAGCGGAAGCCGCGCGAGCAGCGGGCTATCTTTCATGTACTTCTCCACAAAGCTATCTAGCTCGGCTTGGGTAAGCCGGCCTTCCTTGTGGTCTGCGGAGTGAAACGCAGAAGCCGCGTCGGTCCTAACGGCTGGAGCCTTGTCAGACCGCATCGCAATTGCTTTAGCTCGCATTCTGAACTCCTGTGCCGAAGTCTCCGGGATCATCTCAATTTATAGATTTCCTATGCAGCTACAGTAGTGGTTGTCAAATCGCGGTTAGATATCAGGCCGCACGGCTCAACTCGCAAGGTAAAGTATTCTAACCGTATCCTAGTTCGGCAGGTCGAGCGACTAAAATTCCAGTACTTGGCAAAATTTCCAAAGAAAAGACAGCGACTAGAAGTAATCAAACCGCATAAAGCCGCATGCAATTCGGAGTAATATACAATCAAACATATAACAATTGTCCACAGGAATCAAACCGTCCGGCATCACGAGTTGATGCTTATTACAAAGCCAAATAAAAGTTCTCTTAATTATCTCTCTCCACTCTCTGGAGCCTCTCGCCCAACCCGCGCGACTTGATCGCCGGCCTGTACCAGCTGGACATACACTTGACTAACGAGGTTGTGGATATTGTGCAGAGTCCGGTGAACTCGCGAGGTATCACGCTCTACGCGGGCAAATGGAACCAGCGACAGAGCGCGATCTCCCGGGTCGCCAGAAGCAGCGACCTGCCTAACCGCCGCGACTACTGGTGAGTACGAAGTCTCTCCGGAAGCCGGGTGATTTGGTTGTTGCTGCTGTTCAGCAGTCGTCCCAGCAGGTCACAAGCCTCTGCCGGCCTCCTCTGGTCGATCCTTATCCCTTTCCTCGTCAAGTCGAGCGGTGTCCGCCCTTTCCCTTTCAATCCGGCCGAGCATCAGCACTAAAGCCTGCAGATCTAGTTTCTCTTTTTTCTCCTGCTCCAGGTGGGCCAGCGCCTCAAGAGTTCTTTGTTCAGCGGCCTCAAGCGCAGTCCGCATCGCTGTCTTCTCCTCCTCCCAGCTGGCCAGTGCCTCCTGCATCCTTTTGTCAGCGGTCTCCAGTGCAGTCCGCTTCGCCGCTTTCTCCATGTCCGCGCTGGCCAGTGCCTCCTGCACCCTTTTGTTAGCGGTCTCCTGCGTAATCCGCATCGCCGCTCTCTCCAACTCCAAGTTGACCAAGGCTTCCTGCGTCCTTTTTTCAGCGGCCTCCAACTCAGACCGCATCATTCCCCTCTCCTGCTCCAAGTCCTCCAGTACTTCTTGAGTTCTCCTTTCAGCGGCCTCCAGCATAGACCGCTGATTTTCTTCTTGAAGCCGCCACTCTTCTTCCTTGGCTCGAAGGGCCTCGGCATGCTCCCTGATCCTAGCCTGCAAGGCGGCGACCTCCTCTTGGAATTCGGCCGCCCTCAGGTCGCGGACACTTGGAGGTAGCGGCGGAATCAGTGGAGGTAAGAAAGTCGTCAGACCGCCCGGCTTGATGGTGGTTTCATGAGCACCTGCAGCAAATAAACAGGCGGTTAGATTCAGTGACATGACCGGCATCTGGTAGAAGATCTCGTTAGAACGAGACCGCAGCTCGTGGTTAGCTCTCCTTCGAAAGCCGCAGTATCAAGTCTAGCCGCTGGTCGCCTAAACCTTTCTGAATCTATTCGCTTTAGCTTTTCTTTCCATACCCGCGCGGTCTCCTTAGCTTTGCTTTTCAGCTCAGCCGTGGTCAGGAAGAAGCTCGCTGGCGGATTGAAAATTGTATCCACTCCCTTCTTCCGTGACCGCGGCTTGTAGAATTTTACAAAACGCTTAACTTCTTCCTGTTTACCTTGCAGGGAGGAAATGTAGTCGCCACCTGCTTCCCGGCGATTAGCTTCCTCATCTCCTCTATCTTCTCTCTAAGCTTTAATTTTTCAGCTCCTTCAGAAACCGCAGGAGTCGGTTCGCCGAGCTTCTCTCCGGTAACTTCGACATCGATGTCGGCGGTCTCCTCAGAAGCCGGCAGGGTTGACAGCAGCTTGTCCTGCTGCTGTAAGGTCTCTATGCCTTTCAGAATGTCGCTCAAGGATTCGCTGGCCGCCCGCGAGCTGTCCGTTTCGTCCGGCTTAGAAGATGGAGTCAATGGACTTTCGGGCGCTTCTTTCTCCCGCGGCTTATGCTGGAGGCTGGCCGCTCCGGTCTTCACAGAAACATTGCGGTTATCAACCCGCATCTTCCTCGCCTTCTTCTCCATCCTTTCCTCAAGGGTCTCGGCCTTTTTCTTACGTCGCTTCAAGTGGCCCACTATTGTCTCTGTCCGTTTCCTCTTCTCAGTCAGAGACCGCTCGGCTTCCAGTGGCTTCTTCGACTCGTCCTCTTCAATAATGATCAAGTCAGTAGATGTGGGCAACTCGCGCGGCTTGGAAGAGTCGACACTCTTCTCCTCCGTACCGGCGATCTTCAAAGAGGTTCACCCGATGGCGAGTAGGTAATGTCGAAGGATTTGGTGGCACCAGCTTCCGGGAGAGCAGATTTGGAAACCGCCTCAACTTTCGTCACGGCCTGCGAGGATTCTGCAACGACTTCCATCGGTTTCTTTCCAGAATCAGAAGCCGCCGGTGCGATCGGCTTCTCGGTTTTCTTCTCAGGCGGTTGGTCGGAACTGTCCGCTTTTCTGCTCCTCTTTTTCGATCCAGACGACTTCTTTTCGCGTTCTAGCATCGAAGACATGACGTCCATCTTGTAGAAGTCTCTGTCGGCTTGGAGGATTCTGACCGCAAGTGGCGAGTAGTGACCCGTGGCTTGGCAGAAATCTTGAAGAAATGGCAGGGCCCTCGGCATTTTATAGGCGCAGAAGCATTAATGGCAGTCGCGGTCTCCGGCTTAGTTCTACATTTTCGAAGTTTTTTATAAAACTTAAAAATGTGCGGGGATTATGTTAACCCGGAATCCGCGACTAGTTCTCCAGGTTTTCAAGTCCGGGCGGCTTGTGCATTCTAGCCGCCGTTATCAGCTAGCCGGCTTATCGTCAGACAAGCCGGGCGGCCTCTACGTCGGACAGCCTCCAGCTCCAGTCCAGCCGTCATCTAGGGGTCGGCCTATCCTAGCCTAGGCTGCGCGACCTGTGCCCCAGGTCGTCGTCAGAGGAGGTCCAGATCAGCCTGCCCAGAGGCCGAGTCCTGCAGCTCGGCAGAAGAAGGTCGTCAGGCCGTGCGGCCTGTGTCTTGGCTTTTCTTCTTTTCGATTCCCATCACCGCTGCCTGACCCTCCTGTACCTCGGGCAGCCGGTAATTTTAGCCCTGCCCGTTTGGGCAGGCCCCCAAGCCTATAAATAGGGGGCGGGAGTACACCCAAAGCACGCTGACTCGAGTCCAAGAGCTCGCTTGTTAAGAGCTGCGGCCTCGATTCTAGTCCTTTGCGGTCTATTGTCCGGCCGGCTTCCTCCTTTCTTTCTTCTTCGCTAAGTGTAACCGCTTATTTTCTTATAAAAGGAAAGCCCGCCGCAGGAGAGGCATTCAGGCCGCGGCGGGCGAACTCTGGTGTTGCCGCTGGTAGCGGCCCTTTCTCTCCTTTCTCTGCCCGGTTTTATCCGCCATTCCTAGCCGCCAGTAACCGACTAGCCGACAGTCTTTTCCCCATTTCCTTCCCTAGTGCTCGAACGGTTAGCTGGTGGTGCTCGTCTTCCCCGTCGCTTTTCGTGCATCAACAGTGAGAACAGCAGAATGAGGGTCGGGAGGATCTCTTCGCTACGCACGCCATTAGCAATTGCTAGTGTGGCAATGTGGCGGAGGATGGATAATGGAGCACTCAAGCAATTAAAGCGGTAAAACAAAATAGGTTCACATAGACATGAAACAAATAATGTTTACAACTAAAGTGCACTTCATTAACATAAATAGATTTAAACACTCATATTCTACAATAAAGCAAGAACAAGTCAAGAGATCGACCGAATCCGAAGTCTTGTTGAGGATTAATGGAAGGAATCGCCAGGTTGTCAATTCGCATCCTAGCTTGGTCCTCAACTGCGTCCGGGGTAGAGAAGGCTGTCACTACCTCCCAATGGACCCATCTTCTTCGTGTCACATTTTGGAAGAAGGTTTCAAGCTTCCCTTTGCTTGTTGGATACAACACCAAAACTTGAAATGGAGCTTAAAAGATGAAGGAGGAGGCCGAGAGGAAGCTCCGGCTTGGATTTGGCGGTGAAAGCTTGCCCGAAGCACTTGCCTACGGTGAAATATGAAGGGGAACGGCGGAACCCTTCTTCGGAGATGAAAATGGGGGATCAAATGTCGAGCGATCCAGAATTAGGGTGGAATATACGTATATATAGATAGCAGAAATAACAATTTCCATGATCACTAGCGCACGACCAGTGGTCGTGCGCACTATGTCCAGAGATCGTGCATATTGGCATGGCAGAACTCAAAGGAAAGCTGGGATAACGCGCACGAGCAGTGGAGCACGACCGGTGGTCTTGCGCACTATGTCTAAAGGTCGTGCGATTGTCCCAGACTGAACTCCAAAAAAAGGAATAAACGTGCACTAGCAGTGGCGCAAGACCGGTGGTCGTGCACAATATGTCTAATGCTCGTGCGAATGCCCTAGACAGAACTTGGAAAATGGAGAGTAGTGCACACGATCAGTCACTCACGATAAGTGGTCGTGCGCTATAGGTCCAATGATCGCGCGCTATAGGTCCAATAATCGTGCGCTATAGATCCTATACTGTTTGGGTTTGATGAACAGGTCGCACACGACGAGTGGTCGTGCTCTAAGGAGTCCACTGATTGTGCGCGTGTAAAAACGCATGACTAGTGGTCCTTAGGCAGAAAACAATCCCAAACAATCACGGATCACGCACGCGATCCTTGTACCTGCAGCAAAACAGTAGAGCCACCGAAATGGCATACCACAAACTACATACACAGAAAAACACCAAGTAGGGCAAAAGAAATATAACTATGAAATCGCGTAGAAAAAGGGCCAAAAGTACACCTACTATGGAAATTAAGATAAGATAAAATATATACGAAAACGAACTAAAAGTGAAGTGCATGTGAAAGAAAACTATCCAGATGAGTCCGAAAATAACTTTATAAATAGGACTCATCACACACCCAGACTTACCTATTTGTGCGTCCCGAGCAAACAAAATCTATGTAGATAGGCCAAATAAACTAGCTAACATTGAAATTAAGATACAGAGTACCATGCGAAGTCGCATGCTCACGCGCATAAAAATATAATAGAGGAAATTTTTAAGTTTGCAAAATAGTTTATACTTTTCACAATGCGTATCAAAATTTTATTACTACTCAAAAATTGAATCACAGTGAATCATCCGGTCTTGCGTAGGAAGAAAGTAGGCAGGTCACTAAGGTGAGCTTTTCCAAAGACTGGGGCTCAGGATCACCTCCAACGGAATCCACCAATGTCGGGGAGCATATGCTTGCCTGTTCACACTCTCTCCACGGTACTTGTTCGGCTGAAGCGTGAATCCGTAGGACTTTAGGATAAGAGATGGGGCTTGGGTTATGGTGAGGCAAACAAAGATAAATACGGGGTACGCACCTAACTCAAATGAGCTAGCATAAAAAATAATCTATCCGCTAACCACAATAAATGTTGGTACACCATACCCCCTGACTTAATTTTTAAATTATGGGTGTGTGCACCGCCTACTCGAAATAAAACTCATCTGAAATAGAATTTTAAATTAAAAATTTTCTTTTCACTTTTCTTTTTTTCACAGATATTTTTTTATTTATTTTTCAAATCATCTTTATTTTAACAATTTCAGCAAATATAAACTTTAGATCACATCCACATATTCACAAAAATATCACCACATCAACACCCCAAAATGAAAATGTAGAACAATAAAGCTCGACTTGGGTGTGCGACTAGGATCCGCTATGAGGCTTTGGTTAAATAATGGTGGAGCTGATTAAAAAGAAGGGTATGCACAAGGGGGCTTAGCGAGTATAAGACGTTAGGACGGTACAGAGCTCAACCGGGCCAAAATGATGGCCTATATCACACTCAAACTTGACTAACCATGCACCAATGCTTTGAGAGTAGCTTGGGGCAAGTTCTTAGCCACCGAGAAAGATGATCCTTCCTCCCGACTGAGCAAAAAGAGTCTAGTGACGGCTATACACATCCCCACACTACCGTTCGATTTAACCAGATTCACAAATTTTTGAGTAGAATAAAAAGTCTTTACGCAAATTGAAAAATATAAAACTATAAGCATACAGAAAAATTAAATCTACTCCAATTTATATACGAGACGAGAGCACTCGACTAGGAGCACTACATGAGTAAACATTTTACTCCGTCTAACAATCCTATGCCAGCACAATAATTTTCCCAAATCATACAAAAGAAACGAGTTTAACTCGCAGCATGCTAACAACTAAGCACGCGCTCATGTGGGTGCAGTGGTGTGCGATGCAATAAACTAATCAAAATAAAATAATAAAAGCTTCTAGTATGCACATGAAATGTGCGCGTGCAAAAGGTAACAAATATAGGCTCTCCCCCGAATTAAACTAAGTTAGACATCATATGATATTGAAATTTAAATCAGATTGAGACAAGGGAAGAGGTTACCCAATGCTCAGCCAGTGAGCATAGCAGAAGACGCGTGAAAAATAGAAGTAGGTCTGCCAAATGAAGAATCACAACCCCGCCAATACAAATTTTGCCATGAATACCTACAGGGGTGAGCTCCGCAAAAACAAAAGAAAAATATGCAAAATACAAAGAAATACTAAAACTAAGATAGACATGAAAAATAAAATGCAGGAAATAAAAGATAACTACTGAGGTTATTGTCCTCCCAGCACGAATTATTAAATTCGATACATTTCTAGCTAATGGGCCTATGAAAAGAAAAGTGCACAGGTAACTGTTCCATTGTTCGTTTTGGTAACGGGTACCGATACAGAGATAAAATAGTTAACCCTCTACCTAAATAATAATACCTTCCCAACACAGGTAGAGGAAATAGGAAGTAAGAAGAGGAGGAACGCTGGTTCTCACTCATCTCACCACAAAATAAATCCTTGCCTAGCAAGGTATCGTCAACCACAGATCCATAGGATGCGATGGCGACGGCATGAGCACAAGGTTCATCGTCATCCCAACGTACCTGTGGAGACTCAACCTATATAGGCTCAAATAAATAAGGGAGGGGGTCAAGTAATGAAAGAGAAGAAGAACTCAAATAATCAGAATAAGGGAAAGTTGTCACGATATCACTCTCAGCAGGATCCGAGAACAGATCATCGTCGGTATCATATGAGTCGTATCTTGGGGAATCCGAGAACTTGAGGTCCGCAGTGGTAAGGGGAACGACATCACCCATATGTGGGGAAAAGTGCATAGGTAACTGTTCCATTGATGAACAGGCCGTGCGCGACTAGTGATCTTGCGCTGAGGAGTCCACTGATTGTGCGCATCTAAAAACGCATGACCAGTGGCCCTTAGGAAGAAAATGATCCCAAACAATCCCAGATCACGCACACGACCCTCGCACCTGCAGCAAAACAGCAGAGCCACTGAGATGGCATACCATAAACTCCATACACAGAAAAACACCAAGTAGGGCAAAAGAAATATAACTACGAAATCGCACAGAAAACGGGCCAAAAGTGCACCTACTATGGAAATAAAGATAAGATGAAATATATACGAAAACGAACAAAAAGTGAAGTGCATGTGAAAGAGAACTAGCCTAGATGAGTCCCAAAATCACTATATAAATAGGACTCATCACACCCCCAGACTTACCTATTTGCGCGTCCTGAGTAAACAAAATTTATGCAGAAAGAAAAAATTAACTAGCTAACATTGAAATTAAGATATAGAGTTCCATGCGAAGTCGCATGCTCGTGCGCATAAAAATATAATAGAGGAAATTTTTAATTATACAAAATAGTTTATACTTTTCATAATGCGTATCAAAATATTATTATTACTCAAAAATGGAATCACGGTGAATCATCTTGTCATGCGTAGGAAGAAAGTAGGGAGGTCACTAAGGTGAGCTTTTCAAAAGACCGGGGCTCAGGATCACCTCCAAAGGAATCCACCAATGTCAGGGACCATACGCTTTCCCGTTCACACTCTCTCCATGGTACTAGTTCGACTCAAGCGTGAATCTGTAGGACTTTAGGATAAGAGATAGGGCTTGGGTTACTGTGAAGTAAAAAAAGATAAATACGAGGGCTACGCACCTAACCCAAATGAGCTAGCATATAAATAATCTATCTGCTAACCACAAAAAATGCAGGTACACCACACCCCCAGACTTAATTTTTAAAATATGGGTGTGCGGTGTACTCCAATTACAAACTCATCTCAAAAAGAATTTTCAATTATACTTCTTCTTTTCACTTTTTTTTCCACAGATATTTTTTAATTTTATTTTCAAATCATCTTTATTTTAATAATTTACGCAAATATAAACATTGGAGTACATCCACATATTCACAAAAAATATCACCACATTAACAACCCAAAATGAAAATGTACAACACTAAAGCTCGACTTAGGTGTGCGACTAGGATTGACTATAAGGATTTGGTGAAATAATGGTGGAGATGAATCAAAAGAAGGGTAGGAACAACAGGGCTTAGGGAGGATAAGACGTTAGGAATGGTACAAAGCTCAACCGGGCCAAAATGATGGCCTACATTACAATAACGCTTGACTAACCATGCGCCAATGCTTCTAGAGTAGCTTGGGGAAGGTTCTTAGCCACCAAGAAAGATGATCCTTCCTCCCGACTCGAGCAAAACTGAGTTTAGTGACGGCTACACACATCCCTACACTACCGTTCGATTCAACCGGATTCACCAATTTTTGAGTAGAATAAAATTTCTTTACGCAAATTGAAAAATCTAAAACTATAAGAATATAGAAAAAATTAAATCTACTCCAATTTCTACGCGAGATGAGAGCACTCGATTAGAAGCACTGCAGAAGTCAACATTTTACTCCGTCTCAAAATCCTATGTCAGCACAATAATTTTCCAAAATCATACAAAAGAAATGAGTTTAACTCACAACACGCTAACAACTAAGCACTCACTCATGTGGGTGCAGTTGTGCGCGATACAATGAACTAATCAAAATAAAACAATAAAAGCTTCTAGTATGCACATTAAATGTGCGTGTTGGAACCCCTAGTTGGATTTGGGCTAGGTTCACTGAGTTAGGATATGACCCAACATGTATAGATCAGGGTCATGACTATGTCCTAGAGTCTAGATCAAGTCCTTAGAGTTAACAGTACAAAGGACCAGCCTTCAACACTGCCAAAGACTCAAGACTTAGAGAATTCAAGCTTTGGAAAAAGGAGATCTACTTTCGTCGATCTTCGATCGACGATCATCGTGCTCAACTCAACTAACTCAGAGATAATTCTCTGAGCTGAGCTTGACGAACTCAGATCTTAGCTCGACGAACTCTGGACAAAGTGATAACTTCTCTAGTCAAACTTCAGTCAACGAACTAAAGAACATCAGCTAGACAAACTCTGTCCTCAGGTCTACAATCAATTCAACTCTAAGAGCCAAAGATCTCTCAACGCCATAGTTGACTCAGTGCTACAGTTCACTCAAAGCCAAAGCTCACCCAGAGCCCAAGATCACTCAATGTTCTCAACGCCGGATCAATACTTCAACACTCAACATAAGAAAATATTCTAAGTCCAGACTGCAGTCTCAGCTCGACGATCTCAGACTTCAGCTTGACGAACTTGATGCACAGAAGAAGAAAGTTATAATGCAGCATTCAGAGTTCGACGATGTTGGATCTCAGCTCGACGAACAGCTATTCTCAGCTCGATGAAAGCTTTTCTCTGGTCGACGAAAACTGTAAGACATATTGTTATTTATTCTTTCCTTTTCTGTCTCCTTATTACATATCTATTATAGGCCGTTAATTCCCTGGATAATCAATGCATTTGAAAAGAGCCGTTACTGGAAGCATTGATTGCAAATATCCCTCATGGAATTAATTGCTTATATCTCGGGACAGACATAGAATATAATATATGACAGCATTCTTGCCATTTTCATTTTACAAAATTTCGGCTAAGCATTAATTGCTTGTTTTTGAATTCGTCCTTGAGGCAGTTATAGAGTAGATAATCTTTCAGCCAAAATAGAACAACAAGACACACACGAAAAAAAGCAACGACAGTGCATACAACTTTTTCAAGAAAAATCGACTGCTCTCAAAAGAAGAAGAAAGAACAACAATCACTATCAAGAGTCTTTCTTCTCCTTCTTTGTTTTCTGGGATCTAAAGTGACCAAAAACATTCAAATCAGTCAAAGGATTTCAGAAAGTAGATCTTACAGTAGAAGGCCTACTCACCCTTTGCAAAGCTTCCACTATTGAACCATTCAAGATCTCAGGGGGAGCTTTGACAACATCAAAGAATCCATAAAGTCTTCTCATTTTGATTTGAGAAAAGAAGACTTCAATCAACCTCTCTTCCCACCTCTGTACAGGGTTTTAATTCCCTTCAAAATTATTCTGGTTGCAAGTCTCCTTCCAAAAGACTTGGGTTGGTTTTTGAGCACCTGATCAAAAGCTCATTGGTGGCAGTCAGCTGATCAAAACCTGTAGTGGATTCCTACCTAGGGTGGTAAAAGAGTGGATGTACCCAAGTTTGGGGAACCACTATAAAATTCTTGTGTTGTCTGTGTGGCTGTGATTTTCCTGTGTGCTTGTGCTGTGATATATTTTGTAGTGTAGCTTAGTTATCTTTTCTTTAGTTCGCTTGCTGCACTAATACACTCATACACCTATATCATAGTAACCTATTTTGTTAAAGACTTCTTATTTCTGTAAGTATCAAAAAGATTTTAAAAACTCTATTCACCCCCCCCCCCTCTAGAGTTATTCAGAGCTTACCTTATCTTTCAATTAGTATCTGAGGAGGGTTAATCACATCATACAGGCTCACACCTGGATTAATCAAGATCCTCAGGATAAACTCTGAATAAGTCTTACTAGTTTCATAGTTTAAATTTTACTTTCTGATATCATGGCACAAAACAAGGATTATGCCAGCACCAAACCTCCAGTTTGTAACTTGCAAAAGTTTGGAATCTGGAAGGCAAGAATCAAACTTTATATGAACTCTATTGATGAGGACATTTTTAATTCCATCTTGATAGGACCACCAGCTCCAGTGGCATCTACTTTAACCCTAGTAAATCTCAGTGCAGTGCCTCCTCTAGATCAAGCTGAGGCAC
The DNA here is from genome assembly GCA_039513925.1 of Platanthera zijinensis. Classification (NCBI taxonomy): domain Eukaryota; kingdom Viridiplantae; phylum Streptophyta; class Magnoliopsida; order Asparagales; family Orchidaceae; genus Platanthera; species Platanthera zijinensis. The sequence continues at coordinate 84,965,313 of CM077092.1, forward strand.
ATAAGAAAGCAAAGATTGTTGATGCCAGAGCTATGAACATACTGGCCCAAACTATGTCAGATGACATATTTCAGAAAGTTTCTAAATGCACATCTGCCAATTCCATTTGGGATTCCCTCAACCAAATGGTAGTAGGATCTGCTGATGAGAGGAAGGATAGAAGATCTAACCTCATATCTCACTATGAAAATTTCAGGAAAGATGAAGCAGAATCTGTGGAAGTAATGTACAACAGGCTGAGCTCCATCATCAGTGAGCTCAGAATACTGGAGAAAGAAATTACTCTGACTGAGGTCAATGACAAGATCCTCATGTGCTTCCCTAGCACATGGGATTCTAGAATCTAGCCCATAAGAGAAGCCAGAAGCAAGGCTGAAATCTCAACAGAATCTCTGCTTGGAAAGCTCAAATCCTATGAGCAATTGATCAAGTCAAGAGAAGCTGCGGTTAAACCAAAGGCTTCAACACCTACTAGAAAGGAACATAACTTAACACTCAAAGCTGCAGAAGAATCTCCAACCTTGCCAACCAATGAAGATCTTATGGCTCTCTTTGCTAAGAGATTCTATAAAATGGCAAGGAAGGACTTCAGGAGGAAGCCTTCAAGGAATAAAGATAACCCAGGTTGTCTATTTTGGGTGTAGGAAACTTGGACACTTCATCTCAGAATGCCCAGAAGTCAAAAATAAAGACAGAAGGTAAGAAAAGGATTCAAGAAGACATTAGCACAGCAAGGCCTCCTCCAGCAAGTACAAAAAGAAGGTGAAGTGCTTTGTAGGTTAAACCTGGAGTTATACTGAAGATGAAACATCCTCCTCCAACTCTAGTGAAGATGATGTAGAAGAGAAGAATGCAAGGGAAATGTGTCTTATGGAAATAGATATAGGAAGCAACAGATCAGATTAAGAAGAATCGGATGATGAAAAATCCCTCTCTGAAGAGGATCAGGTAATTGCTTCCTATGAGTTTCAATCTAAAGAATTTCAATCTGAATTTAAACTTTTGTGTTTAGACCTAATAGGATCTGAGAAGGAAACTAAACTTCTCAGAGAAAAACTTATAGAACAAGACAAAATCATTGCTGAAAGTGAAAAGTTAACTGAAGAATTAAGCTTAGCCAATCAACAAATAGTTTTTCTAAAATCTGAATTAAGTAAGGCTAAGGAAGTAGAAGAATCCCTGAATGGTAGAAGCTTACAACTGTTAGATATAACTAGCACAGTTTATACAAGATCTAACAATAACAAACTAGGATTAGGAGCCTCATCTAGTGAACCAATCCTAATTCAGAAAAAATTAATTGTCAAAACCTATTAACTTCATCTCTGAAAATGGTAAGAAAAATACTGAACAGGGAGAGAATGTTAACAAAGTTCTTAAATAGTTAGAACTTAATAAAAGAAATCAGAAAAGGAAAAACAAATAGCATAACTATGTTCAGCATATTTCGTCTAACGCAGAACGACGAAATGGGTATGGTTCGTCGAACTCAGAACGACGAACCCTAAACACAAATTATAATGTAAACTATTCATCTAACTCAGATTGACGAATCAGTATGGTTCGTCGACCAGAGATCGACGTTTCGGGGGCTCTGAGAATAGATACCTTCATTATTAGAGCAGAGATCGAAGAACTCAACCCAGATCATCGAGCTCAGATTGACAAACATACTCAAATTTTTCAAACTCAGTTTATAACCAGAGTAAACTAAAAACTGATAAATCCATTAATCCCTTTAGTCAGTGGGTCATACCTCATAGAAGGTATCATCCTTTAGGTTATATGGACCAACCTGAATGCTCATTTATTTCAAGTTTCAGTTATATTAAATAACAAGGACCCAAGGTAATCTGGGTCAAAAACTGCTAATCTTCCTTGCAGGTAGAAGAGAACCCTATCACTCAAAACAAGTGGTACCTGGACAGTGGTTGCTCTAAACATATGACAGGTTATAAGGAATGACTAATCAACTATAAAGCCAAGACTGGACCTAAAGTAATCTTTGGGGACTCAGGATTTGGACTGATAGAAGGCTATGGAGATTTCAACTGTGGAGCTGTCACATTCAAGAAAGTGACCTATGTAAATAGTCTTAAGCATAACCTGATATCAGTAAGCCAACTATGTGATACAGGTTATCAAGTAAGCTTTACTAACTCTTTATATCTTATTTATATAAACAACACAATTGTTTTAACAGGAATTACACAAGGCAACATCTACTTAGTAAATTTTGAATCAGCTAAATCTGAAATTTGCTTATTCAATTCTGTCAGCGTTCAAACTAGAATATGATACAAAAGACAAGGACATGTAAACCATAAAAATATAACTAGGTTATCTAAAGACAATCTTATTAGAGGCTCTAGTCCCTACAAGAAGGAAGGCCTTTGCAGGGCTTGTCAACTAGGTAAGCAAACTAAATCTAGCTTCAAATCCATTAATAAGAGTGATTCACCTAGAATTTTATACTTGCTTCATATGGACCTTTTTGGCCATATTGCAGTACAAAGTCTAGGAGGAAAGTGTTATACATTAGTTATTGTAGATGATTTCTCCAGATTCACCTGGGTTTTCTTTTTGAGAACTAAGTCAGATACTTTTAAGGTTCTCACAGATTTTCTCAAGAACATACAGATTGAGTATTCAACTCAAGTTGCATTGATCAGAAGTAATCATTGCACTGAGTTTGAGTCTCTTCTTATGCTAGAGTTCTGTAGGAAAGAAGGTATAAGACACTGCTTCTCAACTCCCAGAACTCCTCAACAAAATGGGGTAGTTGAAAGGAAGAAAAGAACACTCATTGAAGCTGTAGGTACATTGCTCGCAGATGCTTACATGCCTCTATCCTATTGGGCAAAGGCTGTGAGCACATTAAACTATGTTCTGAATATAAGTCTAATACATAAACTAAAGCTTAAGAATCCCTACGAACTACTCAATGGGAAGAAACCTATAATAACCTATTTTAAATTATTTGGATGTATATGCTATATTCCCAACAATGATAAGAAATATCTTAGAAAGTTTGAAGCTAAGGCTGCAATGGGAATTTTTCTAGGATATTCCCAAGTCAGCAAGGCATATAGGGTGTTTAATAAATCAACATTAAAAATTGAGGAATCTATGCATGTAACATTTGATGAATCTAATATGTTTTACAAGGAGAGAGACATCTCTACAAACAATAATCTGCAGGTACAAAATTTGTGTCAGAGCTTGGATGATCTAAATCTTTCTCCAAAAAATGATTAACATCCCTCTCCACAAGCTATATTAGAAGTTGAAAGTGAAGAAGAGACTGTGGAAGAAATTCAATTTCCTCCAACAATTGATATAATTCCACAAGAGGAATTAAATCAAATAATTGTTGTTGAACCAACTCCACCTAATGACCTTGTCACACTTAGGGATCACCCTAGATCTCAAGTAATTGGAGACATATCATCAGGAGTGCAGACAAGACATCGACTCAACCCTGATGTGATGATTGCCTGCTTTCTCTCTCAAATTGAGCCTTAATTCATATCTGATGCAGAGAAAGATCCAAACTGGATCACTGCAAGGCAAGAGGAACTCAACCAGTTTGAGAGGTGTAGAGTTTGGGACTTAGTTACAAGGCCCAGGGGCTATCCAGTAATTAGGACTAAGTGGGTATTCAGAAACAAACTTGATGCCCAAGGTGTGATAGTGAGGAACAAGGCAAGGCTTGTTGCTCAAGGATACAGGAAAGAGGAAGGAATTGATTATGATCAAACCTTTGCTCCAGTTACCAGACTTGAAGTTATAAGGATTTTCTTAACTTATGCAGCATTCAAAAAGTTTAAAGTCTACAAAATGGATGTGAAAAGTGCATTCCTAAATGGAGAACTCAAAGAAGAGGTGTATGTTGAACAACCCCCAGGTTTTATCTCTTCATCTCATCCCTCTTATGGTTTTAAATATCATAAGGCTCTCTTTGGTTTAAAGAAAGCTCCAAGAGCCTTGTATGAGACCTTAGCCAGCTTTCTTTTAGAGCTTGGTTTTTCTAGAGGCATGGTAGATAGAACTCTTTTTACAAAACTGCATCATGATAAAATTCTCTTTGTACAAATATATGTGGATGACATAATTTTTTGTTCCACTGATTCAAATCTGTGCAAAAGATTTTCTGATTTAATGCACTTAAGGTTTGAGATGAGTAGCATGGGTGAGTTATTATATTTCCTTGGTCTCCAAGTGAAACAAACCCCTGAAGGGATCTTCATCTCTCAGTCTAAATATGCTAAAGAGCTTATTAAGAAGTTTGGAATGAATGATGCCTTTGCCATGAAAACCCCCATGGCTGCCAATGCTGTTGTAGATGCTGATGAATCAGGAAAACCAGTTAATCAGACAATATATAGGGCCATTGTTGGATCCCTACTGTATTTGACAGCAAGCAGACCAGACATTATGTTTGCCACATGTCTTTGTGCTAGGTTCCAGGTGAACCTTAAAGAATCTCACCTTATTTTATTAAAAAGGATTTTAAGATATATAAAAGGGTGTCCAGATCTAGGCCTCTAGTATTCAAAAGAATCAGCATTTGTGTTAACTGGATTTTTTGATGCTGATTATGTTGGATGCAGAGTAGATAGGAAAAGCACCTTTAAAGCTTGTCAGTTCCTTGGTGACAGACTTGTAGCTTGGTTCTGCAGAAAACAAACATCTGTTTCAACATCCACTACTGAAGCTGAATATATGGCTGCAGGCAGTTGCTGCTCACAGATATTGTGGATATAAAACCAACTACTAGATTATGGTGTCAACTTAAATAATTCAACTATTCTATGTGATAATACAAGTGCTATTTCAATTGCACAAAATCAAGTATTATATTCTAGAACAAAGCATATAGACATTAGACATCATTTCATTAGAGATTGTGTTGACAAACAAAAGATTAAACTTGAATTTATCTATACTAATTTGCAAAGAGCAGATATATTCACTAAGCCATTGGACTCATCCAAGCATCTGTTCTTTATCAATCAGCTTGGTATGATAAATGGACAGGATTTAATCTAATGCTCTGTCTATAGTCAAAGAATTGTCTCTGTTCGTCGACCTAAGATCGACGAACTGATAAATGTTATTGAGATTTTTCGTCGACCTGAGCTCGACGAGATCTCTTGGTGAAGTGATTTTCGTCGACCTAATATCGACGAACTTACTTCAGAAACCTTTCGTCGACCTCAGTTCGACGAATTGCTTTCAAATCTTCAGCCTGAGATCGACGAACTTGTTGACTCTAAATTAATTCGTCGATCTCAGATCGAAGATCTTCTAATTTTTCTTCGAACGGAGTTTGTCGGTTCATTTTCTAGAAAACCTAATATTTAGGTTTTCTTCGACCTCCATCCCATGCTTTCAGTTCCATTTGCACTTGATCATCTTTTTTCCTTTTGCAGGTGCTTTCATGGCGATTCCCGCTGGCTCTCTCACTTCCATGAAATTTGATGCTGGCTTCGACATAGACTTTGAATCATTCCAGTATTCTGATCCAGTTTTCCTGAACATTCTCCAACTGCTAGAATAACAATAACTGAAGACTCTGCTCTCAACCCGAACAAAGATATCTTCCACAGAAATCAGAGAATGGGTGTACACAGCTACTGTCGATGAGAACAAGATGACCGACACCATCGCGGGTAATGAAATTTCTCTTACCCCCGATATTCTTACTGAAATTTTTTGATTAAAAAATGGTGAGGAGGATTTAGAAATTAATTCGGAAGAGTTTGATCTAATGCTGAATACAATGGGGTATTCTGGAGACACCCCAAACAAGCTCCTCAAGAAACTTCTATCTGCCGAGTATAAATTTCTCGCAGATATAGTTGGGAAAGTGTTGCTCGGGAAGCACACTGTGCAAGATTATATCACCAGGCATTAGTTCCTGGTCATGTGCGCCATTGTAAATAAGAAAACTGTGAACTGGGCACGGATTATGTTCGATTTGATCACAAAGAAGAACATCAAGAAAGAGGTATGTTTTGGAAGGATCATAGGGATCTTCCTAAAGGAAAAGGCTGCAGGATCCCTAGTCTCCTCGACTTTATCCTTCAATGCCTCAAAGAGACTCACATGTGCTCTTTTTGGCAAGTGGGAAAGGACTATCACCAAGATAACTAAGGCTACCTCATCCTCTACAAAAACTTCCAAGAGTAAAAGGGCTGCACCATCCTCTCCCCACCCCACTGAACGGCTCCCTTCCACCCCTCCATCATCTCCTGCCCCTCTAGTTTCATCCTAATAACAAGTCCCACCAACACCACCAGCATCTCCACTTCCCTCTTCCCCTACACATCTACCATCACCTGCTCCTTCACCTCAACCTTACATTTCCATACCTACACCACCTCTATCCCCTCTACCACCTCACTTGGTTGATATTCCCCACCTCAACCTCTCCTCCCTCCCCTCCTTTAACCTGCTCTCTTTTCCCCTGAACACCCCATCCCCACAAAATGACTTTGATAATACGTTTTGTAGCCTAAACTATTATCGTATTTTATATTTTATATTGTACAAATTATGTCTATTATTAGTTTATTTTTATCCTTTTTATGTAAATTTTATTGCCACTAACTTTTTCCTGTCTTTTTGCAGGTTTCCAGAAAATTGCCAAAATGACCTGTCACGCCCCCCTGTCATGCCCTCCCTGGGCGTGACCTAGGGCGTGTTACCCGATCCCGAGGACACCTGCTGGAAGGGACAGAAAACGGTCAAAAACCGCTGTCACGCCCCCTGACACGCCCTCCATGGGCGTGTCACCAGGCGTGACCAGGGGCGTGTCGCCCTCTGCCGTTCCGCCTCAGCACACAAACAGTACTATCACGCCCCTTGTCACGCCCGTGACATGGGCGTGACACCCTCCTTTTTTGGTGACTGACGGATTTCCGACCAATGATTTGGACATGACGTGCCTATCACGCCCCCTGTCACGGGCGTGACCTAGGGCGTGACCACCGACGTACCGAAGCAATCATCCCTCCCGCCAGAATCCAGAGCCCGAGGTCAACATAGTACTGTCACGCCCCCTGACACGCCCCCCCTAGGGCGTGTCGGAGGGCGTGACCAACCCGAGATTTTTTCTATAAATTGAGACCCCCTCTCCATTTCAGCAAGCTTTGGTTGAGAGGGGGAGGTGCTGCCCCTTTGTTTCTTAATCCTTTTTCAAGCTTTCTCTCTCTCTCTCCCCCTCTCTTTGTACTTTTTGTTTAACCCTAGCTTAATTGTAGTTTGTCTTAGCTTTGATTGTAATTTTTGCTCTTGCTTAGTGCTACTTGTAGGGCTAGAATAGGATTTAAATTTCATGCACTTGTAATTTCAATTTCAATAGTGTACTTGCCCTTTTTCATTAATAAAAGTGTTCTTCCTTTACTTGTCTTCCTTTATATGCTTTTCTACTCATCTCCCCTCCTCCATTCCATAATGATTAACTAATCCTCCTTGTACTCGATCTTGATGATCCGAGGTTAGAGCGATTATGTTATGATGTTTTAATTAATCTTTTCTTTTTAGGTTAGGGCCTTGAATTACTCTTGATTAATCACGGGTTGGAGATATATTTTCGATATATACTCCCCGCCTTTGCTTTCATTCTGGGCTAGCCGAGAGGCCGAAAGAATGAAGTGAGCATTCAAGAGTAAAGTGAGTTGTACGCACCCCTCGAGAGAGGCAGACGTCCAAATCTCCCGGATTGGAGTAAAATCCAATAGAGGGGTTCACCGCATAAAGCGAGTTTTAGGCCTCCGATTTAGACGAGAGTCGGTCGGACCTTCCTAAACTCAGTTGGGCACGACTTTGAGAGAAGCGTGTTCAAGCTTTAGGAACCTCCACGGTCAAGGACCTTTATCCTATTAAGTTCAGATTTTTATCGCATTTTCTTAATCATCTTTAGCCGAGGTGAATCTTGATTGGGTGCATTTCCATTTCATATTTTCTACCTTTCGTAGTAATCGCCTATCTTGTGCTCTTTAATTAACTGCAGTAGTTTCCTTTCTAGCATAGTTCTTTGCTTAATAGCTTAACTTAATTGCGGTAGTTCTCTTTCTTGTATAGCTTTAATTCCGCCCTTGTACTTAGATTTTCTAAAACCCTAGTTTTTCCGTCGATAAGATAATAGCGTTCGTGTGAGTAAACTTAGCCAACAGTTCTCGGATTTCAATACGACACTTGTGTCCCCTTGCTACAATTCGATAGGTATACTTGCCTCATCGGGTTGCTAGTTCGGTTGCGTTTATTTTCTTCGAACCCTAGCGCGCAACAAGTTTTTGGCGCCATTGCCGGGGACCCAACTTCCGTTGATATTTTGAAAACACGAACCTATTAATTTTATCTCTTCTCTTTCTCATCCTCTTTCTTTAAATTTTAAAAATCAAAAAAAAAATTCTATCACCGCTCTTAATAGAAACCAACCTCACAATTTTTCTACGCCACCTAATTCTCTCGAAAAGGGCAAAGGGCTTTAAGCGCCACTGTCTTGTCTAGTACCTTGCGAACCCTTCACGGGGTAGTCCATGGGAAGTTCGTGAGTTAATCTATAAAAAAAAACTATTTCAAAAAGAAAAAAAAATTTCTAATATTTTTTCTAGTTTATCCTTTTTCTCTTCCTCTTCTTCTTTTCTGTTCTTTTAGTGCATGACCTGCGGGACTCCGTCGGTTATTTTGGACTTGGACCACGAAATTGAGCGTACTCTTCGGAGAAGATCGCGATTTCAAGGTCCTACTATCCAAGTGCCGGTTGAGGACTCCGAGTCATTTGGTACTTTAAGAATGGAAGAACCCAACGTAGATGAGGCCATGCAAAGGACTATGTCCTATTATGCACGACCGAACCTCGAGGGAACAGAATCAAATATAGTCCGCCCTGCTATAGCAAATAATAACTTTGAACTAAAGCCTAGCATAATTCAAATGGTGCAGCAATATGTGCAATTTGACGGACTTCAAGATGAAGATCCGAATGCACATATAGCTAGCTTTCTTGAAATTTGCGACAGCTTCAAGATAAATGGTGTCACAAATGATGCGATCAGGCTGAGACTCTTCCCCTTCTCTCTAAGAACTAAAGCTATGCAGTGGCTTAACACACTTCCGAAAAATAGCATAACCACTTGGAATGAATTAACTGAAAATTTTTTGGCAAAGTATTTTCCGCCAGCTAAAACTGCAAAACTTAGGAACGACATCTCTGCCTTCGGACAAATAGACTCTGAAACCCTATACGAAACCTGGGAGAGATTTAAAGAATTATTAAGATGATGCCCACATCACGCGCTGCCTGTATGGTTACAAGTGCAGACATTTTATAACGGGCTAAATCAAAGCACGAAGCAAATTATAGACGCAGCTTCTGGCGATACTTTAAATCATAAGACCCCGGAAGCCGCTCTTGAGCTTTTTGAGGACATGGCCATGAACACTTATCAGTGGAATGTGCCTAGGTCCCGCCCGAACAAGCCTGCATGTATCTATGAAGTGGACAACGTCTCCCAGCTCGCTCTGCAAGTAGAAATCCTAAGCAAAAAAATCACGGAGATGACTGCTGCCTCCGCCCCTCATGTATGGGAATCTGCAACCCCTACTCTGGAACATTTAGATTATGTTAATAATATGCCTAGAACTGCTTTTAATAATTTTTCTGCTGCAAATTTTAATCCGCCTGGTTTTAATTTTCTGAATAGTTACAATCCTGCTTTAAGAAACCATCCGAACTTTTCATGGAGTAATCCATCGAATGCGATGCGCCCACCCCCGCAAAATAATTTTTCTGCACCACCACCACCACTTCTTCAAAATTACCCAAAACCTCCAAGCTTGGAGGAATTACTTTCTAAATACATCACCACAAATGACGCTACCATAAGAACTTTAACCGGAAGCGTAAAAAGTCTAGAAAATCAGGTAAGAAAGCTCGCGAAAATAATTTCTGAGCGACCCACAGGGTCTCTTCCTTCCAATACCGAACCCAAACCGAGAGAGCAAGCGAAAGCTATAACTCTTCGGAGTGGAAAGCAAGTCTCCGGTATGGTAAGTGAAGAGCCCGAGGCAAGCTCCGCTTCCGCTTTTAAAAATCAAAGCTCCGCTCCCGTTTTAAAAATTCCACCATCTGCTGAAGAAGTAATCACCCCTATTTTAGTAAATAATCTCACTCCACCACCCATCTTAAAAAATAATTCAACTCCTTCATACCCCTCTGAACTTAATAGACAACGTCAAGATGATCAGTACTCCCGCTTCTTAGAAATCTTCAAACAAATCCACATTAATCTTCCCTTCCACGAGGCTATTTCGCAGATGCCGAAATATGCCAAATATCTTAAAGACCTCCTCACAAATAAGAAGAAGTTAGAGAATCTTTCACACGTCACGCTAAACGCTGAGTGCTCCGCCGTTTTAACAAACGGTTTGCCGAAGAAAATCAGTGACCCGGGTAGTTTCTCTATCCCGTGTGTCTTCGGTGATATTTTTATTAAACACGCGTTAGCCGACTTAGGCGCGAGTATAAACCTGATGCCCTTTTCGTTGTTCAAAAAGTTAGGGATTGGTAGCCTTAACCCCACGCGTATGAGTATCCAGCTAGCTGATAGATCCGTCAAGTACCCGTTAGGAATAGTGGAGGACGTTCTAGTGAAAGTCGACAAGTTCATCTTCCCGGTGGACTTTGTCATTCTGGACATCGAAGAAGACGTCGAGATTCCCCTGATCCTTGGCCGACCCTTCCTTGCCACCTCCCGAGCCATCATTGACGTAAGCAATGGTAAGCTCTTTCTTCGAGTAGGCGACGACGAAGTCACATTTTCTATCACTCCTTCGATGAAGAACACCTTAGCGAACGATGACTCATGTTTTTTCGTAGATGTCGTGAGTGATGATTCTTCCTACTGCCTCTCCGAGTTTGAAAAAGAATTTTCTACTTTTTGCTCCTCTTCTCTTACAACGGAATCACTGCAAGGAAGTGATGAATCTTCTTATTATCTTTTTGAGTTTGAAAAAGAATTTTCGGATTTTTGTTCTTCCTCTTTTCTTCCCACTAAATCTCTACAAGAAGCTGTCTTGGCTGCTAGCCCCACCCCTTATTACGTTCCTTATAAAAAAGTTTATGAAGATATTATTTTTGAAAAAGAAAGAATCTCAAAATCCTCTTATGAAGAACCCCCTACCCTAGAACTTAAAGAACTTCCCGAACACCTTAAGTATGCTTTCTTAGAAAAAGACTCCAAGTTACCAGTTATCGTTTCGGCCTACCACACGGATACGCAGAACGATAAACTTCTTCTAGTTCTACGTAAGCATCGCCAGGCTATTGCTTGGCAAATTTCTGATATCAAGGGCATAAGCCCATCTTTCTGTACACATAAAATTTTAATGGAAGATAATTCGTGTAACTCTATCCAACCTCAGCGCCGTATAAACCCGAATATGAAAGAAGTAGTCAAGGGCGAGGTTATGAAACTATTAGACGCAGGAATTATCTACCCTATATCGGACAGTAAGTGGGTTAGCCCCGTTCAGGTAGTTCCAAAGAAGGGAGGGATAACCGTAGTTAGTAATGAGAATAATGAATTAATCCTGACGCGGACGGTGACAGGTTGGCGTATGTGCATAGATTACCGTAAGTTAAATGACGCCACCCGCAAGGACCACTTCCCTTTACCGTTTATCGACCAGATTTTAGAACGTCTCTCCGGCCATAGCTTTTATTGTTTTCTCGATGGCCTCTCGGGGTACTTTCAAATACCTATCTCTCCCGAGGACCAAGAGAAAACTACGTTTACTTGTCCCTTCGGCACCTTCGCGTACCGAAGAATGCCGTTTGGATTATGCAATGTGCCAGCTACATTCCAGCGATGTATGCTCGCAATATTTGACAAGTACGTAGAAAGCATTATGGAGGTATTCATGGACGATTTCTCCGTGTTCGGCGATTCCTTCGATAGATGTTTAGAAAACCTCGAAAAAGTCTTAGAACGATGCGAAGAAACTAACCTTGCCCTAAATTGGGAAAAATGCCATTTTATGGTGAGGGAAGGGTTAGTTTTGGGTCATAAAATTTCTGCTAAAGGTATTGAGGTTGACGTTGCCAAGATAGAAGTTATTGAGAAGTTGCCGCCACCTACAAACATAAAAGCTATAAGAAGTTTCCTAGGCCGCGCTGGTTTTTATCGTTGTTTTATAAAGGACTTCTCCAAGATCACTAAGCACCTCACCCATCTCTTAGAAAAAGACGCTTCATTCATTTTTGATGACTCTTGTATTTCTGCCTTTGAATCAATTAAAGAAAAGCTAATTAACGCACCGATTATGATAGCTCCGGTGTGGGACCTTCCTTTCGAGATTATGTGCGATGCGAGTAGTTTTGCGGTGGGGGCCGTATTAGGTCAACGCATATCTAAGAACTTCCACCCCATCTATTACGCTAGTAAAACCCTCACATCTGCACAAGAAAATTACACCACAACCGAGAAGGAGCTCTTAGCTGTAGTATTTGCGTTTGATAAATTCCGCCCTTACATTACTCTTTAAAAAATCATTGTTTTTACGGACCACTCGGCCCTCAAGTACCTTCTTGCCAAAACGGATGCCAAGCCTCGCTTGATTCGCTGGGTCTTACTCCTCCAGGAGTTTGACTTAGAGATCCGTGATAAGCGAGGAGCCGAGAACTTGGCCGCCGACCATTTATCAAGATTAGATAACCCCTTTATAGAAAAATTAAATGAAAAATCTTTTAATGACTATTTTCCTGATGAGAAGCTGCTTTTAGTTAATACATCTACTTCTCCTTGGTTCGCGCACATCGCCAACTATCTAGTGGCCCGGGTGCTCCCAAGAGAGTTCTCCTCTCAGCAAAAGAAGAAATTCTTTTCTGAGCTAAAGAACTACTTTTGGGAAGACCCGCATCTTTTCAAAATTTGTGCGGATCAAGTGATAAGGAGATGTGTTTCTTTTGAGGAAGGAATCGATATTCTAAAACATTTGCATGAAGGCCCGACAGGTGGGCACTATCAAGCTGCTCGCACCGCTCATAAGGTGCTTTGCGCGGGCTTTTACTGGCCTAGCCTATTTAAGGACGCGCAAGCCTTTGTGAGTAGGTCTGATAGTTGCCAACGGTCGGGCAACATCTCTAATAAAAATGAAATGCCGCAAAATTATTTCTTAGAGTGCGAAATTTTCGACCTCTGGGGAATTGATTTTGTTGGCCCCCTTCCTTCTAGCTTCGGAAACAAATATATTTTAGTTGCTGTTGATTATGTTTCACGATGGGCTGAGGCCCAAGCTCTTCCTACGAACGACTCCCGAGTTGTAGTCACATTTTAAAAAAAATTATTTTCTAGATTCGGTACGCCACGCGCAATCGTTAGCGATAGGGGTTCCCATTTCTGTAACGCGCAATTTTCAAAAATCCTTACTAAATACGGCATTACGCATAAACTGTCCACTGCCTACCACCCCCAAACTAACGGTCAAGTCGAAGTAGTTAATAGAGAAATAAAAAGAATATTAGAAAAGACTGTTTCAACTTCTAGAAAAGACTGGTCAACCAAACTTGACGATGCTCTATGGGCCTACCGAACAGCGTACAAAACCGCCCTCGGATGTACGCCGTATCGGCTGGTCTATGGAAAATCGTGCCATCTGCCCGTAGAGTTAGAACACCGCGCCTTTTGGGCCTTAAAATTTTTAAACTTCGATCCCCACTCAGTCGGTGACCTTCGAAAATTTCAACTAAATGAACTCGACGAGTGGCGCTCTTATGCTTATGAAAATAATAAACTTTATAAAGAGCGGACGAAGCGTTTACACATTAAGCACTTAAGGCACCCTAAAAACTTTAAGCCAGGCGACCAAGTCCTTTTATATAATTCTCGTTTACGTTTATTTCCGGGCAAATTAAAATCTCGCTGGTCTGGCCCGTTTTCTGTTTTGAAGTATTTCCTTATGGAACTGTTTTAATTTCTCACCCTGATAAGGGTAATTTCAAAGTGAATGGTCAGCATCTTAAACTGTATTTCTCTGGTGATGATGATGTCAGTCCAAACATTATTAAGTTTCTGCTTCACGAACTCTAATCTGAAACTTTTAATTTTTTGCTAAAGACAATTTTATTTCGGGACAACAATATTTTTGGACAAAATTATTTTTTTTTATGCGTCGAGCTCAACGACGCTTTAACCAAAGGGCGCTCTTGGGAGGCAACCCAAGTTATCTTTTTCTGTTTTCTTTATTTTACAATTTTTGCCTCGGACGGCTCCGACAAGCTGAAGCTTCTGCGATCGCCTGCTCCAACATTGCTGAATCCATCACAAAGTCCAAAGAAGACATTCGGGGAGCGGCATCACTCAGTTTTCGCAGCAAATAAATCCGGGGAAGTACCTGTATTTCAATTCTGTCTTTCAATTCTGTACTTTATTTTTCTCTCCTTCTCCAATCCCCTTCTTTAGCCATTGAGGACAATGTCTGTTTTAAGCTTGGGGGAGGATTTCCTCCTTCATTTTTGCTTAGTGTAAATAATTTTCTTTTTGTATATATTGTAAATATTTCCAAAAAAAATGAATATCTTAAAATTCCAAAAAAAAAGAGAAAAAAATCCAAAATCCAAAAAAAGAAAATATTTCTCAAAATTAAAAAAAATATATATGTGTTTTTGAATAGTTTAGACATTTTGGTATTTCAATAGTACCCCTAGTTTTTAGTTTTGTTTTACTCAAAATCTTATATAAACAACTTAGTTAATTATAATATTTCTAATCGTTCTTTTTAATTATGTTTCACAAGTAAAATGTTGGCCATGCTGTGTTTCTAATTCGCGGTAGCATGTTAAGGTGAAATATTTTTCTAAAACTCGCATTTCTATTATGGTTTTTTGTTGTTTATTTTCTTTTTCGTTTTTGAATAATTTTTGTAAAGTCAACTTTTGAATAACGTAGTAGATGTGAACGATCCAAGTCACCTATTATTTCTATCTTCAAGTTAATTTCATCAATCTTCTTTTATTATCTAGGACTCGCTTTTTGAAAATTTTTCAAACCTTTGTTTTAAATAAATTCAAAAACGTGAAAATGATTTAGGCCGTTTTTGTTTTCGTTTGAGCTTTCTTGCCAACCTAAAAACTTTTACCACTAGTTAGCCGTTTTTGAGCCTTTTTCCGATTTCATTTGATAGCTCCTCCCTTCATTTCAGTTTCACCAAAGCCAAAATTTCCAACCTATCGAATCACACTAGCCTTTTTGAGTTTCATAAATTAGTTTGACGATTTTGATAGGATATTTTGTGATTTTTGTGGGAGAAAGGTTTTCGAAAAAAAAAGTATGTTCGAAAGTGATGTTTATTTTGGTTTGGCCAACTCAAAAAGGAAAATAAAAATATTTATGGCCTTTGTTTTGAAAAAAAGAAAAAAATAAAAGAAGAAAAAGAAGAAAAAGAATGTGTGTATATATTTTTATAAAGTTTTTGAAACTCTTTGCTTTGGTTTAGTGTGATTTTAAAACCTTCACGTTTATCTTTGAATTCCACTCCTGATCTTTTTCCTAAACCAAACGTTTCTGTCCTATTTAAGTCCTTTTGATTCACGCTTTTTGATTTTTATTTAATAACTAAGAAAAGAAAAACAGTAAATCAGTTTTAGTTTTGGATTTAAACCTAGATTTTTGTTAATTAAATTGATATAATTATAATGCGTTGCTTGGATCTAGTAACAACTCAATGCGTGTTTTTCATTTTCGTTGCTTTGCTTAAGTCCATTTAAAAAATCTCGTTAAAATTTTGGATGATTTGTTTTTATTAAGTAAAGTTTATAAAAGTTTTACCATACCTAAATAATTGTTTTAGACTTACATTTCACCTTTTTCCCTACTTAGAATTTCGCATAGTACTTGTGTAGGCATAATTAGAACTTTTTGATTAGTCCTTTTTATAAATTTCTAGTTTTTATATTTTTGCTTGGGGACAAGCAAAGCTTAAGCTTGGGGGAATTTGATAATACGTTTTGTAGCCTAAACTATTATCGTATTTTATATTTTATATTGTACAAATTATGTCTATTATTAGTTTATTTTTATCCTTTTTATGTAAATTTTATTGCCACTAACTTTTTCTTGTCTTTTTGCAGGTTTCCAGAAAAATTGCCAAAATGACTTGTCACGCCCCCCTGTCACGCCATCCCTGGGCGTGACCTAGGGCGTGTCACCCGATCCCGAGGACACCTGCTGGAAGGGACAGAAAACGGTCAAAAACCGCTGTCACGCCCCCTGACACGCCCTCCATGGGCGTGTCACCAGGCGTGACCAGGGGCGTGTCGCCCTCTGCCGCAAAGCCTGCCGCCGCATTAAATGCCGTTCCGCCTCAGCACGCAAACAGTACTGTCACGCCCCTTGTCATGCCCGTGACAGGGGCGTGACACCCTCCTTTTTCGGTGACTGACGGATTTCCGACCAATGATTTGGACATGACGTGCCTGTCACGCCCCCCCTATCACGGGCGTGACCTAGGGCGTGACCACCGACGTACCGAAGCAATCATTCCTCCTGCCAGAATCCAGAGCCCGAGGTCAACATAGTACTGTCACGCCCCCTGACACGCCCCCCCTAGGGCGTGTCGGAGGGCGTGACCAACCCGAGATTTTTTCTATAAATTGAGACCCCCCACTCTCCATTTCAGCAAGCTTTGGTTGAGAGGGGGAGGTGCTGCCCCTTTGTTTCTTGATCCTTTTTCATGCTTTTTCTCTCTCTCCCCCCCTCTCTTTGTACTTTTTGTTTAACCCTAGCTTAATTGTAGTTTGTCTTAGCTTTGATTGTAATTTTACTCTTGCTTAGTGCTACTTGTAGGGCTAGAATAGGATTTAAATTTCATGCACTTGTAATTTCAATTTCAATAGTGTACTTGCCCTTTTTCATTAATAAAAGTGTTCTTCCTTTACTTGTCTTCCTTTATATGCTTTTCTACTCATCTCCCCTCCTCCATTCCATAATGATTAACTAATCCTCCTTGTACTCGATCTTGATGATCCGAGGTTAGAGCGATTATGTTATGATGTTTTAATTAATCTTTTCTTTTTAGGTTATGGCCTTGAATTACTCTTGATTAATCACGGGTTGGTGGTATATTTTCGATATATACTCCCCGCCTTTGCTTTCATTCTGGGCTAGCCGAGAGGCCGAAAGAATGAAGTGAGCATTCAAGAGTAAAGGGAGTTGTACGCACCCCTCGAGAGAGGCAGACGTCCAAATCTCCCGGATTGGAGTAAAATCCAATAGTGGGGTTCACCGCATAAAGCGAGTTTTAGGCCTCCAATTTAGACGAGAGTCGGTCGGACCTTCCTAAACTCAGTTGGGCACGACTTCGAGAGAAGCGTGTTCATGCTTTAGGAACCTCCACGGTCAAGGACCTTTATCCTATTAAGTTCAGATTTTTATCGCATTTTCTTAATCGTCTTTAGCCGAGGTGAATCTTGATTGGGTGCATTTCCATTTCATATTTTCTACCTTTCGTAGTAATCGCCTATCTTGTGCTCTTTAATTAACTATAGTAGTTTCCTTTCTAGCATAGTTCTTTGCTTAATAGCTTAACTTAATTGCGGTTGTTCTCTTTCTAGTATAGCTTTAATTCTGCCCTTGCACTTAGATTTTCTAAAACCCTAGTTTTTCCGTCGATAAGATAATAGCGTTCGTGTGAGTAAGCTTAGCCAACAGTTCCCGGATTTCAATACGACACTTGTGTCCCCTTGCTACAATTCGATAGGTATACTTGCCTCATCGGGTTGCTAGTTCGGTTGCGTTTATTTTCTTCGAACCCTAGCGCGCAACAGACTTCCCCTTAGAAACATTACCTCCACCTCCACCTCCATCACCCACATCTACTCCATCAGCTACTGCTCCAGTTTCTGCCTCTCCAACTCTGGATCTCTCTCTTACCACCACTCTAATCACTCTTCTCACACCACTACTCAAAACTCTTATAGCAGAGGCCATTTCTCCTCTGTCTGCCTCCATCTCATCTCTTACTACCCAAATATCTTCCCTCTCTACTGCTCCATCTTCAGATTGGGGCCTCGCCTCAGCACTTGCTGAAACCATGTAGGGGGAGATACTTAATGAAGAAGTAGCAGTCACAACAGCAGCAGCAGGACCAGCAGTAGTTGTTGTACATATATCAGATACAACAGAAATGGATACAGAAGCAGAAATAAATTTATTAATTGATACACAGAAATGGATACCAAGCCATCACTAGCTATTATTCCATATTCATCCCTAATAAGCCCTGATGTTGTCAAACAACTTAAGGCCAGTTTTGCCACTCCTACGACTCCATCATCTAGACAGATTGCCTCTCCAATTGTATTTTCTCCAATGGCCCCAGTCTTTGTAATGGATGATTCTCCAGTACCACATCTGGATGCATTGATTATGGCTGACATAAAGTAAGAAAATTAGTTAGCTGCTCAAATCTCAGAAGTATACAGTTCTCCAGTTCCCTCCCCAGTTCCATCTCATGCAATAAAGAAAATAAGTTCTGATGAAGCACTAAGAGAGATTGATGCTATGTATGACAAACCTCAATCTTCTGATGATGATGATGAGGAGGAGGAGGAGGAATCTAAGAAAAGGAAAATCTCTAAGAACTCCCAGCTCACAAAGAATGAAAATCTCTAAGAAAAGGAAAATCCACAAGGAAAACCCCATACAAGGGAATGCCAGCCTGGATGTGGCTCTCAAAGAATGAACAAAAGGCCTGTAAGAAAAGTAGAAGGTACTCTCCTCGCCCAGCTCACATATACAGGAAGGATCCCCCTCCTCCTCCTCCACCAGTTGCTGGTGCTTCTGGAATTAGTTCTCAAAAGTCAGATGAACCTTTCAAGCCCTCATTCACCAGAACCTATCAGAGGTAAGAAAGTCCATCCAAACAGCAATCACATGGAAGCAGTTAGCAAAGAAGTACTAGATGTACAGAAAAAATAAAAGAAATAGTGAATCAAAAACAAGAATTCTCTCCTCCTCAACCACAGGCTGAACCAAGAAGACACTCTGTATCACACAAACCCAAAAGAAAATAAGGTGAAGCTGCACCTCCAAAATCACTGTACACTCAAAGTAGTGAAAGCCAGATTGCTAAAAACTTCTAAGAACAGTCAACAAAATTCAGGCTTGTCACCCTGCTACCCTCTCAAGAAGATCAGTCATCTGTCAGTCAAGATGATGATCCAAATTTTAGGATGGCCAGGCTCCAAGAATTGATTGCTCTGTCACAGATGAAAAAGGCCAGAGAAGAAGGGAAGGATCCAACTAAATTCTCTACATTGTCTACTTATAGAGAAAAAGAACTTGAAAGACTTTAGGTGAGCAAGAAATTGTTTGACCCTGCTGATTATATGGCTAGACATCCAGAGGCAATTATTCCTAGAACTTCAACTCAGACAGTGTTTGGAGCAGCAGATCTATATATATCAAAAAGAGAAGCTGCCAATCCTAACAGGGAAATTATATTTACCAAGCCTGGAGAAAAGAAAAAGGAAGAATAATCCAAGAAGTAGAAACAGAAAACCCTGAAGAAGAATTGCTACTTTTGGTATACTTTGTTAAAATTATGCTTTCTTTTCTGTTACAAAGCTGACTATGTACATATTTCTGCTACACTTGTTATTAAGTTATCTGCCAGATATATATTGTGTTCCTGCTTTTTATATTTTTTTTCTTGTATTGAGTCTGTTATTAGTGACCTCACCAAAATAGGGGGAGATTGTTGGAACCCCTAGTTAGATTTGGGCTAAGTTCACTGAGTTAGGATATGACCAAACTTGTATAGATCAGGGTCATGACTATGTCCTAGAGTCTAGATAAAGTCCTTAGAGTCAACAGTACAAAGGACCAGCCTTCAACACTGCCAAAGACTCAAGACTTAGAGAATTCAAGCTTTGGAAAAAGGAGATCTACATTCGTCGATCTCCGATCGACGATCGTCGTGCTCAACTCAACTAACTCAGAGACCATTCTCTGAGCTGAGCTCGACGAAATCAGATCTCAACTCGATGAACTCTGGACAAAGTGATAACTTTTCTAGTCAAACTTCAGTCAACGAACTAAAGAACATCAGCTAGATGAACTCTGTCCTCAGTTCTACTAACACTTCAACTCTCAGAGCCAAAGATCTCTAAACGCCATAGTTGACTCAGCGCCACAGTTCACTCAAATCCAAAGCTCACCCACGGCCCAAGATCACTAAATGCTCTCAACGCCAGATCAATACTTCAACACTCAACATCAGAAAATATTCTAAGTCAAGATCGCAGACTCAGCTCGACTATCTCAGACTTCAGCTCGACGAACTTGATGCACAGAAGAAGAAAGTTATCAAGCAGCATTCAGAGTTTGACAATGTTGGATCTCAACTCGACGAACAGCTATTCTCAGCTCGATGAAAGCTGTTCTCTGGTCGACGAAAACTGTAAGATATATTGTTATTTATTCTTTCCTTTTCTGTCTCCTTATTGTATATCTATTATAGGTCGTTAATTCCCTGGATAATCAGTGCAATTGAATAGAGCCGTTACTGGCAGCATTGATTGCAAATATCCCCCATGGAATTAATTGCTTATATCTCGGGACAAACAAAGAATAGAATATATGACAGCATTCTTGCCATTTTAATTTTCCAAGATTTCGGCTAAGCATTAATTGTTGGTTTTTGAATTCGTCCTTGAGGCAGTTATAGAGCAGATAATCTTTCAGCCAAAATAGAACAATAAGACACACACGAAAAAAAGTAACGGTAGTGCATACAGCTTTTTCAAGAAAAATCGACTGCTCTCAAAAGAAGAAGAAAGAACAACAATCACTATCAAAAGTCTTTCTTCTCCTTCTTTGTTTTCTGGGATCTCAAGTGACCAAAAACATTCAAATCATTCAATGGATTTCAGAAAGTAGATCTTACAGCAGAAGGCCCTCTCCCTTTGCAAAGCTTCCACTCCTGAACCATTCAAGATCTCAGGGGGAGCTTTGACAACATCAAAGAATCCACAGAGTCTTCTTATTTTGATTTGATAAAAGAAGACTTAATTCAACCTCTCTTCTTAACTCTGTACAGGGTTTTAATTCCCTTCAAAATTATTCTAGTTGCAAGTCTCCTTCCAAAAGATTTGGGTTGGTTTTTGAGCACCTGATCAAAAGCTCATTGGTGGCAGTCACCTGATCAAAACCTGTAGTGGATTCCTACCTATGGTGGTAGAAGAGTGGATGTACCCAAGTTTGGGGAACCACTATAAAATTCTTGTGTTGTCAGTGTGGCTGTGATTTTCCTGTGTGCTTGTGCTGTGATATATTGTGTAGTGTAGCTTAGTTATCTTTTCTCTAGTTCACTTACTGCACTAATACACTCATACACCTATATCATAGTAACCTATTTTTTAAAGACTTCTTATTTTTGCAAGTATCAATTTTTTTTTAAAATCTCTATTAACCCCCCTCTAGAGTTATTCAGAGCTTATCCTATCTTTCAGTGCGCGTGCAAAAGGTAACAAATACAGGCTCTCCCTCAGATTTAAACTAAGTTACACAGTATATGATATGTAAATTTAAATCATATAGAGACAAGGGAAGAGGTTTCCCAATGCTCAGCCTGTGAGCATACCAGAAGACGCGTGAAAAATAGAAGCAGGTCCGCCAAACGAAGAAGCACAACCCCGCCAATACAAATTTGCCATGAATACCTGCAGGGGTGAGCACCACAAAAACAAAAGAAAAACATACAAAATACAATGAAATACTAAAACTAAGATAGACATGAAAAATAAAAAAGCAGGAATTAAAAGATAACTACTGGGGTTATTGTCCACCCAGCACGAATTATTAAATTCTATACATTTCTAGCTAATGGGCCTATGAAAAGAAAAGTGCACAGGTAACTGTTCCATTGTCCGTTTCGGTAACGGGTACCGATACAGAGATAAATTAGTTACCCCTCTACCTAAATAATAATACCTGCCCAACACAGGTAGAGGAAATAGGAAGTAATATTAGGAGGAGCGCTGGTCCTCACTCATCTCACCACAAAATAAATCCTTGCCTAGCAAGGTATCGTCAAGCACATATCCATAGGAGGCGATGGCGACGGCTTGAGCACAAGGTTCATCGTCATCCCAACGTACCTGTGGAGACTCAACCTATGCAGGCTCAAATAAAGAAGGGGGGGTCAAGTAATGAAAGAGAAGAAGAACTAAAATAATCAGAATAAGAGAGAGTGGTCACGGTATCACTCTCAGCAGGATCCGAGAACAGATTAGCGTCGGTATAATATGAGTCTTATCGTGGGGAATTCGAGAACTCGAGGTACGCAGTGGTAAGGGGAATGGCCTCATCCAATAAAGAGGTGCAAACCTCCGCATCGGAAAGGGAATATTCCTCATCCCTCCGGGGTGCGTAAAGGTGTTCCAAAGATCCACATTCTCCATCGGAGTTAGAAGAATCATCATACCACTTTGGTGCAACCTCGGGCACCGAATCACCCTTTAATACGACATCATCAGCCGACTCACACAAAAATGGAGTAACACCATCAGGCAAAAATTGCGGAGGGGCGAAACTGCTCTCAAAATCAAGTATTGAATGAGCATGCCCCATCGCAAAATCATTCGCATACGCCACCCCGTCTGCAGGAACAATCTTTGCATCCCATACAGGAGCGCCCATGGGTTCCTGATCCTCTTTTTCCTAGCTAACACCAGAGTGATCGTCATTACTCAAGGGAAGGTCGTAAAAAGGGACCGAGGGACCCATGAAGGATCTGTATGCGGCGAGAGATTCTTCGGTAATCTTAACGGGTAAAGAACGAGCCAGATGAGCGATTTCAGTGTATGGGCCAGGAAATACCTTGGTAGTCTTGTCCACAACAGTGTTCGCGAATGGGAGGTTGTTGCGCAAACGCCCTCAGAGGGAGAAGGCTCACACAAATGAGGGCAATCCTTCAACATGTGGCCTACACCTTGACATAGAAAACATCGAATGCAGTGCTCAGCATTCATTACAGTCACAGCGTCGATGTATCAGCGCAAAGTGTCAAGTAGACGGCACTTAGCTACAAAATACATCGCGAAAAAAAATATTTACAAAAAAAATGCTAGACAACTAGAATAAAAATAACACGGATCTGCTTTCTTAATCAATAATCAGAAAAGGGAAAAAAGAAATAAACAAAAGAAATGGTAAACAACAGAAATAACTAGAAAAGGAACAAAGAAAAATTAAATGAACAAATGGAAAAGGGCTTCTATCTCCTATCTCCCTATCCAAAAACTCACACGACTGTGTTCCCCGACAACGGCCCCAAAAACATGATGCGTTGAACGAAAAGTGTACCAGTCGCACAAGTAATATAAAATGGGCGAATTTTCACAAGTATTGATCTAGAGGGAACACAATAAGGTGGAGTAAATTTTGAGGAGGACTTGAGATTGAAGTCCTTAGGTTGGAGTTTACAAAGGAGGGTTTTTATTATTGCGGAAAAAAAGTAAAATACTATTAAACTACTTCTATGCAATGCTGTTATGCAATGCTTCGCCAGGAGGGATGGAAGACTACACTGGCACAATGCACCAAATCTCTGGGTGGATGGACGTGTAGGCTTGTGGATGAGGTGGTGAGAACGGAAGAATGAGGGTCGAGATCACCTCTTCGCTACGCACGCCACTAGCAATGGCTAGTGCGGAAATATGGTGTAGGATGGATAATGATGCACCTCAAGCAACTAAAGCAGTAAAACAAAACAGGTTCACATAGACATGAAATAAATAAGGTTTACAACTAAAGTGCACTTCATCAACATAAATAGATTTAAACTCTCATATTTAACAAGAAAGCAAGAACAAGTCAAGATATCTACTGAATCTGAAGTCTTGCTGAAGATTCAAGGAAGGAATCATCTGGTTGTCAATCCACGTCCTAGCCCGGTCCTCAAGTGTGTCCGGGGTAGAGAAGGCTGTCACTATAACGTCAAAACTTGAAATGGAGCTTAAAAGATGAAGGAGGAGGCGGAGAGGATTCTCCGGCTAGGATTTGGCGGAAAAAGTTTGCCCGGAGCACCTCCCTATGGTTGAATATGAAGGGGAATGGCGGAACCCATCCTCAGAGACGAAAACGGCAGAGAAAATGTCGAGCGATCCAGAATTAGGGTAGAACCTGCGTATATATAGATAGCAGAAATAACAATGCGCATGATCACTGGCTCACGACCAGTGGTCGTGCGCACTATGTCTAGTGATCGTGCGTATTGTCATGGCAGAACTCAAAGGAAAACTAGGATAATGCGCACAAGCAGTGGCGCACGACCGGTGGTCGTGTGCACTGTGTCTAATGGTCATGCGATTGTCCAAAATAGAACTCCAGAAAAAGGAATAAACGTGCACGAGCAGTGGCGCACGTTTGGTGGTCATACGTAATACGTCCCATGAGCGTGCGAATGCCCTAAACAGAACTTGGAAAAATGGAGAGTAGTATGCATGATCAGTGTCTCACAACTAGTGGTCGTGCATTATAGGTCCAATGTTCATGCGCTATAGATCCTGTACTATTTGGGTTTGACGAATAGGCCGCGCACGACGAGTGGTCGTGCGCTATGGAGTCTACTAATCGTGCGGGTGTAAAAACGCACGACTACTGGCCCTTAGGCATAAAACGATCCCAAACAATCCCGCATCACGCACGCGCCCCTTGTACCTGCCGAAAAATAGCAGAGCCACCGAGACTACATACCATAAACTCCATACATAGAAAAACACCAAGTAGGGC
The DNA here is from genome assembly GCA_039513925.1 of Platanthera zijinensis. NCBI lineage: Eukaryota > Viridiplantae > Streptophyta > Magnoliopsida > Asparagales > Orchidaceae > Platanthera > Platanthera zijinensis. The sequence continues at coordinate 84,990,119 of CM077092.1, forward strand.
AAAAGAAATATAACTACGAAATCGCACAGAAAACGGGTCAAAAGTGCACATACTATGCAAATAAAGATAAGATGAAATATATACGATAACGAACTAAAAAGGAAGAGCATGTGAAAGAAAACTAGCCCAGATGAGTCTGAAAATCACTTTATAAATAGGACTCTTCAGCCGTCCCCCCACCTCTTGCCACAGTGGGGATGTTCGATGATTTCAGGCAGGAGGTGCTCGACCTCTTCAGATTTGCACTCAGCGCGTGTGCCGAGTGCTCGACTCCAGCAGTGCTAGTACTCGTAGTCCCAGCCCTTAGCGAGGACGCTCCCGGCAGGAGAGTTGGGAAGGAGGTTTCCAAGGTAGGGAGAGACGGTGAGCTCCCCATGCAAGTGCTCTTCCCGGGCTCGGCAAGCGGTGGCAGGCTCGGCAAGCGGCGGCAAGCTCAGCGAGATAGGGGTGCGAGACCCCCCAGCTCGCCCAGTAGGGGGAGGCATACCCTTCAACGAGCTAGTCTCTTCTGCCCCAATTTTGGAGGGTTAAGGGAGCCAGAGATGTCTTACTATGCCGGGAAGGTATACTCGGTCCAACACGTCCAGTGGTATGAGGACATGGTCTCGATCTGACAAATGTCAGATGGATTCAAGTGCAGGCTCTTCTCCATCAACCTCAAGGAGAATGCAAGAGAGTGGTTCCACCAGTTGCCAACCAATTCCTTTTACTGCTTAAAAGACCTATGTCGGGGGTTCATGCTGAGGTTCACCACCTCCAAGAGGAGGAAAAAGGGGTCGGAGTCCCTGTTCCACATCAAGCAGGGAGTGAACGAGACCCTGGGGAGCTATGTGGATCGGTTCTAGGAGGAGGTGACCCAGGTCCAAGAGATGCTAGTGCATACCCTGCAGGGTTTCTTCTAAGTGGATCTGAAGAGGGTGACCCCTCTCTTACGGGGAGCTGATAGAGAGGGCAGCAAGGGAAGTCGATGGGGAAGCGTCGAACCTAGAGTTTTCCTGTGGGTTGGCCAGGTGGGCCACATAGGAAGAAAGGCCAAGAGGTGGCAGGGGACAGGAGGAGAGAAGAGTTGAACCCCGGTAGAGGGAACAACAACAACAACAGCCTAGGTGGGGGCGTTAGAAGCTGAACCATCGGCTAGGGTGGAGGCTGGAGTGGCAAGACCAAGGGCCGTGGAGAGGTCACCATGGGGGGATAACCGCTAGGGAGGCCAGGGCCAGTTTTACCCTCCAGGTGGGAGGTAAGGCCAGAGACCACATCTCCACAACCAAGACAAGGTTATGGCTATAGCTACGGGGGAGATGAGGAGAGCAGCGTGAAGGAGAAGAAGGAAGGTTAGGGTGGAGCTGCCCTACTATGAATTCCATCAAGAGGTGGGGCACTCCACGACCACGTGCCCAGAGTTCCTCGAGGTAAGAGGAAACAGGGAACAACAGCAACAACTAGGCTGCCGGGAAGAGCGGATCGAAGAAGTTCTGCCTCAGGCAGAGGAGGACATGTGCGAAGACCGGGCTGATGTTGGGTCCCGGGGAGGGATCAAAGTGATCCATGGTGGTGGGGATAGAGATTTACTGCAAGGCAAGTCTCCACACCATGTACTGCAGGAGCATTGGCTGCACATCCCAGACCCCACCCCCGGAGGAGAAGATCACCTTCTCGAGGAAGGATATGACAGACCATGAGGACTCCTTCTGCGATGTGCTGGTCATCTAGGCTACGGTCGAGAACTTCACCATCTCCCGGATCCTCATCGCCAATGGGAGCTCGGTCAACGTCATCTTCAAGAAGGCGTTTGCAGTGGTGAAGGTGGAAGACAAGAGGGTGTTGGCCTTGGATAGACCTCTGTTTGAGTTCCCGTTGGAAAGGAAGGAGGTCAAAGGAGGAGTGGGACTCTTTGTTACTCTGGGGGAGGGGGGCAGTCCCGCACATATAGGTTCGTCATCGTGGACGCCCACAGCTGCTACAACACCATCTTTGGGCGACCCCTCATCAGCGCCTTCCACTGCGTCCCCTCTTCTTTCCACCAATTTGAAAGAAAAGGGGATAGATACTACTCTAGAGGGGGGGGGTGAATAGAGTAATCAAAAAATTGCACTAGCAAAGTTGACTGTCTACTCAACTCCCTTGGAGTTAATTACGGAATGAAGGTTATAGATATTTGAGATTAAACCTTAAAGCCTAACACAAGTGATGTGCACAAAAGATAGCCAACTGTAATTACAGTTGAGGCTTGAAATCCTAAACAGCAACTAGCAAACCTAGTTAAAATCTAATCACAGCCACAATGCAAGTAATTAATTAAAGCAATCCAGACGACACAAGGAATTTATAGTGGTTCCCCAAACAACTTGGGTACGTCTACTCTTCTACCAACAAGGTAGGAATCCACTCAGGTTTTTGATCAGGTGCCCTGCCACCAACAAGATCTGCTTCAGGTAGATCCAGAAACCCTTTAGACTTTTGATAAGGTGTCTAAAAACCAACACAGGTTTTTGATCAGGTGCCCTGCCACCAAGGGATACTTTTGAAGGGAGTAATAACCCTTTACAGAAGGGGGAAAGGAGGTTAAGGTGTCTTCTCTATTTTACAATAGATTAGAGAAGCACAATAACTTGCACTAAGCTAGAAAGCTCTAAAAGAATCAAGGCTCCCCCTGGCTAAAAGAACGTCTAGGTGAAGTCTTGCTTCAGTGCAGAAACACTTCAGAAAATACTGAAGGAAAAAGCTACAAGAAGATAAATAATATGAAATAAAATTTCTTCTTTAGGTAGCTATCTTCTTCTTCTTCTTCAAAAAGCTCTGAGTGTAAATCTTCCTGGAGGCAGGAGATCTCAGGTTGAAGAAGAGTGAAGAACTAAAACTTCTTCTCAGTTAGATGTGAATGAGCTGAGAGCAGTTGGAAACTGTAAGTTCTTAAGCTTGAATGCTGCTGATTGCTTTTTGGTATGTGAGAGCTAGCTGATTTCTTTCTTCAAAGAAGTCTTTATATAGCAGCAGCAGCAACGGCTCTTACTTGAGTTTGAATCTTGTCTTCTTCTGAACTCTACAAGCTGGGCTGCAAAAAGCATAAAGCAAAACAAAAATACTGCAGACAGATATCCTATAAGAGGATAAAGCTTTCTAAGAAGCTGCAAATAATTCTGATGAAATAATACAAGAGAAAGTCACATCAGAAGAGACTCTTTACAGCCAAGGAAAACTTTTTGAGTCTAACGGCTATAAAGGACAGCCTGGCAGATAAAGCAGAAATCATATCTCAGCTAATAAGACAAACGACTTTGTCAGAAAAAGATTAGCTCATGCATAAGGAATGGAATAGATATTGAATGGAAATGTTATCACAATTTATTCAAATAATCTTTTATAAAATGTGCCAAAATAAATATGAAATTAATCACATTATAGAAGACGACAAAACTATTTAAAACATACAACAAAACGTCGAACGACCCTCGGAGATCGTCGACCGAAGCACGGAGATCGTCGACCTATCGGACAGATGGTCGAACGATCCAGTTAGTCGAACTATCAAAGAAGATAGTCGAACTACCTCAGCAGATAGTCTACCTATCAGAACAGATTGTCGAGCTATCAGATAGTCGATCTATCCGGACAGATAGTCGAACTACCAAAGCAAAACAGATAGTCGACCTATCAAACAGATAGTCGACCTATCACAGAAAACAGATAGTCGACCTATCAACAGATAGTCGAGCTATTAAAGCAAAACAGATAGTCGACCTATCAACAGATAGTCGAACTATCACAGAAAACAGATAGTCGACCTATCAATAGATAGTCGAGCTATCAAAGCAAAACAGATAGTCGACCTATCAACAGATAGTCGAACTATCAGATAGTTGAACTATTTGTAACGACCCCATCCGTTACATGACGTATAGTAGAAGGTCCGGCCGGGGCCCCACACTATATGCCACAAACAGACGGTGAGGTCACAGGATAATACCAAACCATACACGAATCCTAACTCAGAGCATTCTAGCGGAAGCTTTAAGGTGTAAATTTGAACTCTAACCAGGAATGTCCAATATATATAAACCACAGTTATATATACAACCACGGAATGTACAACAAAGGTTTGGCCTTAAGGCCTTACAGTTCCTCTTTCCATACAACATGGATTACAAACCTCGGCGCGCAGGCCGGCCATACATGAGGAAAACAAAACAAACAAAATCAAGCGGCACACGCGGTATTCGTACCGACTGATCTTTACCAGAACACGGGCATCGACACGCCCGTGTCGAACTTGACACGCCTGTGTCAGTCATGAGACACGCCCGTGTCACCCATGTCTCATCGAGCTCCAAACTCAACCAGCAGTACATAGGTAGGCACACGGCATCGGACACGCCCGTGTCCAATCTGACACGGCCGTGTTCAAGGCTTGGTTCCGGGCCGTGTAATCTTTTGACTCAAATCGCCTATTATTTGAGTGACACATCCTGGGACACGCCCGTGTCCCAGGCCGTGTACCCCCGACACGCCCTGGGACACGCCCGTGTCCCAGGCCGTGTAAAAAGACCTGCACCTCAAATCCATATTTGAGATTTTTGGGGTGTTACAATCCTCCCCCCCTTAACAAAATTTCGTCCCGAAATTTGCACGGTAAGGACACAAGGAAAAATCAATGCTATAACTTGATAACTCTGTTATAACACAAGGTACACAGTCTACAGCTTATACAAACAACTCGGGAAATTTAGCTCGCATGGTCTGCTCTCGCTCCCATGTTAGCTCTTCACGGCCACAATTGTCCCACCGGACTTTGACCATCCCGATCACTTTGTTCCGCAACTGTTTCTCGGCTCGATCCTCGATCCGAATGGGTCGAACCCTCGTCGTTAGCCCATACTCGACCGGTACCCGATCATTCTCCACTACTTGAGCTGGATCCTTCACAGCCTTACGAAGTACTGAGATGTGAAATACATCATGTAATCCACCCAAGTCTGCTGAAAGTGCTAGTCGATAAGCAGCTTCCCCAACTCGCTCCACCACCTCAAATGGACCAAGATACCTCGGACTTAGCTTTTTCAACCGCCGAATCCGAGATACGCCTTTGAAGGGCTTGATCTTCAAATATACCCAATCACCCACCGCGAACTTCACGTTCCGGTGTTTGGCATTGTAGTACTTTGCTTGACGATCTTGGGCTATCAATAGCCTCTCCCGAATAGAGCGTATAAGCGAGGTAGATTCTTCGACTTCCTTTTTCCCACTCAGCTTAGATTCGCCTGCTTCTGCCCAAGCTAACGGTGTACGGCATTTACGACCATATAAAGCCTCAAATGGTGCCATACCGATGCTCGCTTGGTAGCTATTATTATAGGCAAATTCGACAAGAAATATATAATCTTCCCATCTCTTACCAAAGTCTAGGGCGCACATGCGGAGCATGTCCTCCATCGTCCTGTTGGTTCGTTCAGTCTGGCCATCCGTTTGGGGATGAAAGGCCGTACTAAACGCTAACTTTGTACCCAACATTTGATGAACTAGCCTCCAATCATTTGATGTGAATCGCCCATCACGGTCACTAACGATGCTCCGAGGAACACCGTACAGTCGAACAACCTGCTCCACATAAAGATTGGCCAAGGTTTCCACTGAATCGTCTCTTCTGTTTGGAAGGAAGTGCGCCACTTTTGTCAACCGGTCCACAATCACCCAGATTGAATCATGACCGCGTTGAGATCTCGGCAACCCGTGCACGAAATCCATCAAAATGTCATCGAACTTCCACTCCGGAATAGGTAACGACTTCAGGAACCCGCCAGGCTTCTGGCATTCCGCTTTCACCAATGCACAAGTATGGCATTCCGCCACATAACGTGCAACATCTTTCTTTAGTCCGGGCCACCAGAATAGCTTTTCAGATCTCTGTACATCTTTGTGCTCCCTGGGTGAACTGAGTACTTTGCAAAGTGAGCTTCGTACATCAACTCTTCCCTCAATTTACCCACACTCGGGACGCACACTCGACCATTTCTTCGTAACAAACCGTTATCCCAAGAGAATTGGTCATCCAGCCCATCTTTAGCATAGCGCTGGAGACTTTCATCAAGCTCCGTTGCTCGCCAAACTCTGTCCGTAAGGTCATATTGAACCTCCGTCCAGTTCAAGCATGCATCGGTCGACGAACCCTTGTCAACACAAGATATCTCCAATGCTTCCAATTCTTGGATTAAACGCTGATCATGCCTCTGCAACCAGCTTGCCCGTACCGGAGTCTTCCGACTCAAAGCATCAGCGACCACATTTCCCTTCCCGGGAGTATAGTGAATCTCGAAGGTGTAGTCCACAAGGAACTCCATCCATCTTCGTTGTCGCATATTCAGATCCTTCTGATCCAACAAGTACTTTAGGCTTTTGTGATCTGTATAGATGTCCACTTTAACGCCATAAAGATGATGCCGCCACAACTTGAGCGCAAAGATTACCGCCGCCAACTCCAAATCATGGACGGGGTAATTCCGCTCATGCACTTTCAACTGGCGCGAGCCATAAGCAATCACTTTACCAAACTGCAGAAGAACGCAGCCTAAGCCGCTCCCGGAAGCATCACTATAGATCTCATACCCATCTGTACCACATGGCGATGTCAACACAGGCGCTGTGGTCAAACGACTCTTCAAGTCTTCAAAAGCTCGCGCGCACTCCGGCGTCCAAATGAACTTTTGATCTTTTCTCGTCAGCGTGGTCAGAGGTAAAGCAATCCGTGAGAAGTTTTCCACAAACCGTCTATAGTAGCCCGCAAGCCCAAGGAAGCTCCTGACCTCGGCCACTGAAGACATCACTGGCCAATCTTGAATGGAACTTATCTTCAACGGATCCACCGCGATACCTTCTCCACTTACCACATGGCCTAAAAAGGCTACTGAAGAGAGCCAGAACTCACACTTTGAGAACTTGGCATAAAGCTTATTCCTCCGCAGGGTATGCAAGACCAACCGCAAATGGTTTGCATGATCCTCTTCCGACTGAGAGTATACCAAGATGTCATTGATAAACACAATAACGAACAAATCCAAGTACTCTCGGAACGTTCGATGCATTAGGTCCATAAATACCGAAGGGGCATTACATAGGCCAAACGGCATTACCGTGAACTCATAATGACCGTAGCGTGTTCCAAACGCCGTCTTGGGAATGTCACCTTCCCGAATCCTCAACTGATAATATCCCGATTTCAAAGCCAACTTGGAATAGACCATTGATCCTGCCAGCTGATCAAATAGGTCATCAATCCGTGGGATCGGATATTTGTTTTTCTCCGTCAGCTTATTCAATTCGCGGTAGTCAATACATAACCGTAAACTACCGTCTTTCTTTTTCACAAATAGAACAGGCGCGCTCCAAGGTGACATACTTGGGCGTATGTATCCCTGCTCCAACAACTCTTGCAATTGGACTTTCAACTCAGCCATCTCTTTTGGCGCGACGCGATATGGTGAGCGGGCCACAGGTTTCGCACCTGGCACCAACTCAATAGAGAAGTCAATCTCCCGCTGGGGTGGTAACCCAGGAAGATCTTTAGGAAACACATCGGCAAACTCTGACACAACCAGAACTTCACCGACACTGGCCTTTGGCTCAACAGCCTGAATTAGCGTGAAGAATAACTCCGCGCCTTCCGAACAGCATTGACGACTTGTAGTGCAGACAACAACGTCCCGCCAACTCCTCGCATACCAGCGAACTTTGTCACAAGTCCGGTATTCTGGCCAGTGTAATCTCCTTGGAGTTGCAATCAATAAAGGCACGCTGCTCCGAGAGCCAGTCCATGCCAAAGATCACATAAAACTCCGATAACGGTAGCACAGCTGCACTCAAACCGAAATCCTGACGTCCTATTTGAACATCCACATCGCAAGCCCTATCCGCAAGCATCACACAACCATTCGGCAATAGCACCCTTGTACTATCAACCGTCACATGACTCGGCACCCCAATTCGAGATACGAAGTCCTCAGACAGAAAAGAATGTGAAGCACCCGTATCAAACAGGGTTCTCGCCAAATTATTCCGAATCAGGACAAAGCCTGTAGCACACACACACATGCACAAGCTATACATAACCACAAGCAATAGCACGTAAGCAAGTAAGCTATTATCACTCGTACCTGTGACGACGTCACTTTGCTTAATCGCCTCCTGCTGGCCAAGCTGATAGATTCGGGGCTGTGCCTGGGACGCAGAGGAATCAACCACCGCTTTGCCCTTATCAGCATACGACGCACCCGTCTTCTTTTCCCCTTTGGGCTGAACAACCCGACAGTCACGGGCTATATGCCCCACTCGGCCACAGTTATAACATGTACGAGAATCCGGCCTTGATGTCGCCCCCGACACAACGGTCGTAGTCACTTGCCCAGACGGCTTGGACCTCTTGCCCCCTTTCTTCTGGTAAAACGATTGCTAGGGCGAGGTGCTTGAACCTCGGGCTTCGACACAACCAAGCCCTTGTTCCCTTGCACCCGCCTCATGTCCTTCTCCAACGCACACGCAGTATCAACCAACGCCTGAAACCCTTGGTTCACTGAACTCGAAAGCAGGAACCTCAACTCATCCTGCAATCCTTCATAGAACCTATTCGTTTTCCTTTGGTCATCCGCGAAGATTGTTCCCGCATACCGCCCCAACCTGGTAAACTCATGCAAGTAGGTATCCACGCTACCTTCGCCTTGCGTTAACCGTTGGAACTCATTTTCCATAGCAATGCGTTGCGCCGCTGGGACATGTTTCGCTAGAAATATTCGAGAGAACTCCTCAATCGATACTTACGTTAATTGCCTGCCCGCCAAATGGTGTAACTCAACCTCGTCCCACCACAACCGCGCCTCTCCTTCAAGCATGAAGGTGGCTAAGGTGACCTTTAGAGTTTCCTCCGCCCTGATCGCTATCATTATCCGCTTGACACGCGATAACCAATCCTCTGCCTGCGTTGGGGATCCCAGTCCCGTAAACGTAGGCGGACTGAAGCTCATGAATTGCTTCAACTGTCAGTCAGCTGCTCGTGGATCTACAGCCTCAATCGGCTCGGGTCGGAAAACAACACGAACTGGTTCTACTGCCGGCTGCGCTTGCCCGGTCGGCTGAATCATGGCAAATAGAGCCTCAGCAACTAAGCGAACAGTTTCCGCATATGGAGGAGGTGTTGGCACCTCAGCTGGTGTCGCACTCTCATCAGAGTGCTGGGGCTCAGACTGCCCAGCACCACTACGCGTCACCTATAGGTGGACAAGACACACATTAGCGATCGTATGCAAGCAAAACAACACAAAAAGGAACACGCAGATTCCTCAAACAAAATTATGTACATTCCTTAGTGGACATTCCAGAGTTCATTAGTGTTACCGCAGGGCGCATAAACACGCGCTCGCCACCCCATAAAAGAATTCGACCACGAATTCGATAGAGGAAGACCGAACGAAGCTGATACCAAAATGTAACGACCCCATCCGTTACATGACGTATAGTAGAAGGTCCGGCCGGGGCCCCACACTATATGCCACAAACAGACGGTGAGGTCACAGGATAATACCAAACCATACACGAATCCTAACTCAGAGCATTCTAGCGGAAGCTTTAAGGTGTAAATTTGAACTCTAACCAGGAATGTCCAATATATATAAACCACAGTTATATATACAACCACGGAATGTACAACAAAGGTTTGGCCTTAAGGCCTTACAGTTCCTCTTTCCATACAACATGGATTACAAACCTCGGCGCGCAGGCCGGCCATACATGAGGAAAACAAAACAAACAAAATCAATTGCTCAGCCTTCAAGGGCTAGCCGCAGCAGCAGCAGCAACAGCATCAAGGGCTTCCGCCCTTCATGTACCACTTGGCTCTCCAGCACCTACATAGGGACAATCCACCCAAACAGTGGCAAACAAGGCAACGGTCAGCATTCAGCTGACCCAATTATAACAATCCTACCCCTTTCTCGGGGCAGTCGCATTCTTTCCCTGCACAGCATGGTATCATCAATAGCAACTATGTGCGCGCAGGCACATTCAAGCCATCACAACCGTCGGCCACACGGCCCGACAGTCCGTGCACTCAGGTCACATTCTTGGTGTACCGGAATACCAGGATCAACACCACCGTCTACACGGTATTTGAGCATTCTAGTCTTTCCGGCGCGCGGGCCTAAGACTCTCATTAGGCGCTCCAACAAAACCTATAACCAGGCTTCCATGTCGGACGGACCTAACGCAGGTACGGATCAGCCACCCCCCGTTGCTCAAGTCGCCGTGCCACCTCGAATACGGAAGTATCCATGGCAATTTATAGGCGCGGGTCGGTTTCACCTTTCCTGTTCGACAATCTGCCTTTTCATTGAGTTGCAGCCCAACGGCTCAACCGCACACAAAGTGGCAACGCACAGCCACAAGAGTTGCATCCAACCCTCTTCATTTCCTGGACTTCATCCAGTACTTCCTGCTGCACCAAGAAACAGGTAGGCACAAGGCAACACAAGCCATAATCACGGAGTCTTCTCCGATATGCAAACAAGCATCACCAATCCAGACCAGCATGTCCAGATGGGCTTCACACAGCATGCCTATATTCGTACTCCAATTCCGGACTCTAACAAGGGGGACTTCACATATCTATCCCAAGGGACACCACAACCCACCGCACACTCGCGGGGAAGGGTTTTCCCTATGCAATGCAGAAAAGAAGGACTTCACATGTCCAAGAAGGGAGATCGTTACCCTTGTCGATCTCTTGGGAGCCATCGAAATCTAGCCGGTTAGAAAGAACCACAGCAGCTTTGCCTTCACAACGCTGGCCTCGGATCACGAATCGGACCACGGGAGCTCCGCCGGTGGCTTGATCTCCTCCTCCTTCTTCTTCCTCCTCTCTCTTTCTCTCTTCCTTAACCAAATGAAGAATGAACTCTTCATCAGCCTCTGCTGTTTTAATCCAGCCAGGAATCACCTGAGCCTTTGGATCCAAAGAGAGAAAATGAACGGCCACGATTTTCCCAAAAACCCACTTTTTTGGCTGACACGGCCTGTGACACGCCCGTGTCACAGACCGTGTACCCTTAAGCGGCACACGCGGTATTCGTACCGACTGATCTTTACCAGAACACGGGCATCGACACGCCCGTGTCGAACCTGACACGCTCGTGTCAGTCATGAGACACGCCCGTGTCACCCCTGCCTCATCGAGCTCCAAACTCAACCAGCAGTACACGGGTAGGCACACGGCATCGGACACGCCCGTGTCCAATCTGACACGGCCGTGTTCAAGGCTTGGTTCCGGGCCGTGTAATCTTCTGACTCAAATCGCCTATTATTTGAGTGACACGCCCTGGGACACGCCCGTGTCCCAGGCCGTGTACCCCCGACACGCCCTGGGACACGCCCGTGTCCCAGGCCGTGTAAAAAGACCTGCACCTCAAATCCATATTTGAGATTTTTGGGGTGTGACACTATCCATGAAGATAGTCGAACTATCAAAGAAGAGTAGATAGTCGATCTATCACAGAAAGCAGATAGTCGACCTATCAACAGATAGTCGAACTATCAGATAGTTGAACTATCCAAGCAGATAGTCAAACTATCAAAGAAGAGCATATAGTCGACCTATCAACAGATAGTCGAACTATCAAGGGAAAACAGATAGTCGACCTATCAACAGATAGTCGAACTATCAAACAAAACAGATAGTCGACCTATCAACAGATAGTCGAACTATCAACGCAGACAGAACGTCGACCAACTGATAGACGATCGTCGATCAGCCGATAGACGATAGTCGAGCGGCATTCGACCATAGTCGAACGAAACATTACTTAGCCAGATTTTCATCTGGACAGGCAATTCTACACAACTAGAGAATCTATCCTATCAACTAACCTTTGACCATAGATAAATCTTGGGCCAAGAGACTAAAAGAGAAGACTAAACTCAAATCAAAATCTAGGGTACCAACAATCTCCCCCTATTTGAGTTAAGTCTCTCAACAATTAAAACATACAAAACTAATTACTGAAAGTAAAATAAAATGCATGAAAAGAAATAACTAAGCAGATAACATCAATCAAACAGATAAACAATTAACTATCAATCAATGAAATATTAAGATGCTTCAGAGTTTGGTTTAGGATCAGAAGAGCTAGAAACAAAAGTAATCTTTCTTGAGGGATCTAGAGCTTCTTTTCTCGATAACTTCAAGTCTTGTTCTCCAATGATTTTCAATTATGTTGTTCTTGGGACAACTGCCTCAGGATGCTTTTCCATGTACTTTGAAGGATCAAAAATCTCAGGTCTAACCTGGAACTTATCGAGCTCCTTCATTCTGAATTTCGACATTGTGGTCAATCCTGCAGTGTCTTTTCCTTCTGCTTTTTCTTTCTTAATTTGAGCTGCTCCAACCAGTTCAAGAAAACGTGCCATCCTAAAATTAGGATCAAGCTCTGGGCTTTCATAAACATTCTCAGAAGATGTGTCAACTGGTTCTTTATCCTGAATAACTAGATAACAAGGAGGAGCAGACTTAGCAAATGTCTTGCTAGAATTTTCAGATAAAAATAAATTGCTTACCTTTTGGAACATCCTTCACAGAATGAACTGGCTTAGGAGAGGTTGAGCTTTTGATTTCTTTAGAATGAGGAGGGGAAAATGTTGGTCTTTGATACACCACCTCCTTTACTTGTTCTTTAACAGCATCAGGTCTTTGATAGCCAGTTTGACTTTTACCTTGGTATCCTTGTGAGCTTCTCCTTTGAGCTGACTGAGATGGATTTAATATTTCAGACTGAGCAGCAGGTTTTGAAGATAAGTTTCCTGAGGCTCCTGCACTGGGAGGTGGAGGAGGAGGACCTCTAGGATTCCATCTTGGGACAGGAGAGTCATACCTCTTTGACATTTTCCTTTGCCTTTGCTGGTTCTTAGAAAATAACATCCAATGCTGGAAGTCTTTTGACTTAGGATCAATTCCTTTCAGTATATAATACGGGGTATCATTATCTGGATTAGCAGGAGGAGGAGCTACAGCTTTCCTTTTCTTTTTAGCAATCCTTTTTCTTTTTGACTCAGCAGACTCATCAGAATCAATTTCATCTTCAGAATTAGAAGAGATGGGCAGATCATATGGGTCAATTGCATCTTTCAAAGCTCTTTCCTTTTCCTTTAGAGCAGCTTTTTCTACTTCTTCTTCCATGGCATCCTGTGCCAGGAGAGCATCTAAATCCAGACCCGGGGAATCATCCCATACAGTAGATTTTTCAAATGGGGCATCTGCAGCTTTTTCTTGTAGATCAGAAACTGTCATGGTGACCAGTTCTGCTTGCACTTCTGGCTGAGCAACTTGTTCTGGTTCAAACTGAGCTTCTGTAGCTGGTAGGAGATCAGGCTCTTGAAAAACTTCTTCCATTTTATTTGTAGTATTATGAATAAAATTTTTCTAAATGACATCTAATCATCCCTTCCAGATATTCCCATACAAGCATATCAGTTAACAAGTCTAAAAAGTAAGTAAAGGGAATACCTTTAGAATCGACCACTGCGTGTCCTAACTCCCACAATTCATCTAGAAAGGAGGTGATAATTCCTTCTAGGTACCGGGCGACCAAGGGAGTAGAACATTCTTCTAAGCAAGCTTTGACAATAAATTCAGATTTCAATAATGCATCAGAAATTTCCTTTTCAGATAGAGGAGGAGGAGCTGAATCTTCTATTGCTTTCTCTGCCACTGCATGATGATCTGCTGGAGGGGAGGCCAAAGGCTGCTCAGAGACATCTTCATCAAGCATCTCCCCCTGCCTGATTTCAGTAGATACTGAAACCAGGCCCCTAGAGGAAGAGGGCTCAGCAGACTTTGAGAGTGCCTGAATAGCAGCAGTCAAAGAGGAGATAGAGGAAGCAAGAGGAGCAATTTCCGCTTCAATCATAATTTTGATTGAGGGGGTAATTAACTCCACAATGCTAGAAATAAATGCTGGAGTTATTTCAAAGGATGATGATGAAGATGATGGGGGAATTTCAGAGGATGGAAGATGAGCAGGGATGGTATGATGGACTAGAGAATGAACTGGAGATGGAGATGGAACTGGAGATGGATGAGTGGAAGCAGGGTGATCATTGTGATCAGAAGAAGGGATTGGAGACTGAGGAGGAGTAGAAATCTCAGAAACCAACAAATCAAAACTAGGATGAGATATCCTAGCAAGATGAGACGGGAGAGGAGATGTAGGAGGGGATGCAAGGTGAGAAGAAGAAGGTCGTACTTCAATTAAAGTTGATGGAACTTCAACTGAAGTAGACGGCAAAGCAGATGAAGAAGATGGAAGGGATGGATTTGCTGAGCCAGCTGCTTGTAGGGGGGAGTGACTGAGATAGTCCTGGTGCTCTCAGATGTAGCTGGAGCAACCCCTGCGGGAGCGGGCCTCAGGAAGGTCCTTTTCCATTTGGCGAACAGGGATGGATCCATCTTCTTACTGGCGTTTATGGAGGTAGCAGCTGAAATTAACAGATGGGGATATTTCTCCTTTAGAAAAATCCTAACTACCCTACCCAGGGTAACTTCTTTCTTGCCATTCTTTTTCCTGATTAAATCAAATAATACTCCTGCCCAATTGATCTGTTTCTTATTCACAATTGCACACATCAGTGCAAACTGCTGCCTTGTAATATTGTCGTGGGCAGAGTGCTTTCCCAATAGCACTTTTCCAACTATTTCAGCAAGAAACTTAATCTTAAACGGAAAGTTTACTTTGAGCAGCTTAGAGGGAATGCCTTCGGCATGTCCCAGCTCTATCAGCATCCTCCCAAACTTAGGGGCATCTTGCTCGTACTCTTCTTCTCCATTAATCAATCCAAATATTTCTATTAAAATAGCGGGAGTCAATGTTACCTCTTCTCCGCCAATGGTTCTGGTCATCGAATCATCATTTGAAGACGAAGTGAATGCCCACTCTTTGATCTCTTGAGTATTTATCTTTATTCTGGAGGACATGAGCTTCTCTAACCCTTGATCTTTGCACAGATTTAGAATTTCCACTATTCTGGGTTCGCAACAGCTGAAGGAGTCAAAATCTATACTGAATCCTGCATCAAACTTTACTACTGCCAGGAGCGCTGGAGAAATCGCCATCGAGAGAGCTGGAGAAGACGAGGGAGAGACGTCGAGGACGGAGCGGCATAAATCGCAAGACAAAGAGCAAGCGGGAAGACGGAATGCGAAAAGACGCTCTTCGTCGACGATAAAAACAACTATCTCTCAACCTAGGTCGACCATCGGCTTTATATTAAAACAACGATCGTCGATCTATTTAAAAGATACTGGAGACGATGGTCGAACGGTCATTCGACGATCGGTCCTAAAGCAGAGTAGTCGATCAATCGTTCGACTATTTCTGTCTTCACAAACAGCAAGCTGTCGTCAACCATAGATCGACGATAAGCTCGACCTGTTCGACTATCTTCGAACGCCGGTCGACGATCTTCAAACAGATAAGCTATCTTCAACCATAGGTCGACGATAGGCTTGATCCGATCGACTATCTTCGAACGTTGTTCGACTATCTTCGAACAAGTTTCAACAAGGCAGACGTCATACTTAGTCTCTTCCATTAATCATGCCTAGTTGAACTAAAAAGAACAAATGCTTCTGTTCATCTAAGGGCTTGGTGAATATATCACCTCTCTGAAGGTCTGTGGATATGAACTCAAGGCTGATCTTGTTCTTTTCCAAACAATCTCTCAGGAAATGGTGCCGAATCTCAATGTGTTTCGTTCTAGAGTGGTGCACTGGATTTTGTGCAATAGAGATAGCACTGGTACTATCACACATGATTTTAGTGTTCTTGTGTGAGTACCCATAATCCAAAAGTTGGTTTTGTATCCACAGGATCTGTGAACAACAACTAGCAGCTGCTATATATTCAGCTTCTGTAGTTGAGGTTGAGACAGAGGCTTGCTTCTTACAGAACCAAGAGACCAATCTCTCTCCCAGGAACTGACAAGTTCCTGAGGTACTTTTCCTGTCAACTCGACAACCAGCATAATCAGAATCAGAATATCCAATTAATTCAAATTCTGACTCAGCTGGGTACCAAAGTCCTAGATTTGGACATCCCTTCAGGTATCTCAAGATTCTCTTGAGAAGAATCAGATGAGATTCCTCGGGGTTGACCTGGAATCTAGCACAAAGGCATGTAGCAAACATTATGTCTGGCCTACTTGCAGTTAAATACAATAGGGAACCAACAATGGCCCTATAATTCTTTTGATCAACAGGCTTTCCCTGATCATCAGAATCAATAACTACATTAGTAGCCATAGGTATATGCATTGCTGAAGCATCAGCCATCCCAAACTTCTTTACCAATTCCTTGGCATATTTGGATTGGGAGATGAAGATGCCATCAACATCTTTCTTTACTTGGAGACCAAGAAAGTAAGACAGCTCACCCATACTACTCATCTCGAACTTAGAATGCATCAAGTTGGAGAACTTTTTGCATAGTTTGGGATAAGTGGAACCAAAAATAATGTCATCCACATACACTTGAACTAACAGGATTGTGTCCTTGTGGTGCTTGATGAAAAGGGTTCTATCAACTACTCCCCTAACAAAGTTGTGCTCTAACAAGAAACTAGCTAAAGTCTCATACCAGGCTCTTGGTGCTTGTTTGAGTCCATAAAGAGCTTTTTGCAGCTTGAATACATGTGAGGGCTGAGTTGAAGAAACAAACCCAGGTGGTTGTTCAACAAATACCTCTTCCTTTAGCTCACCATTAAGAAAGGCACTTTTGACATCCATCTGAAAAACTTTAAACTTCATATAGGCTGCATAGGCTAAGAAGATCCTAATTGCCTCTAGCCTTGCAACAGGAGCAAAGGTTTGGTCATAATCTATACATTCCTCCTATCTGTAGCCCTGAGCTACAAGCCTAGCTTTGTTCCTTACAATGATTCCATTTGCATCCAACTTGTTTCTATACACCCACTTGGTTCCTATGATCAGTTGGCCTTTAGGTCTTGGAACCAAAGTCCATACTTTACATCTCTCAAACTGATTGAGTTCCTCTTGCATAGCAATGATCCAGTGGGGATCTAGCTCAGCATCTTTAATGGTGAGGGGCTCAATCTGTGAGAGGAAACAAGCATGCATCATATCCTGTCTTAACTGATGTCTTGTTTGAACACCAGCTGATATGTCTCCTATCACTTGAGATGTAGGATGATCTCTAAGTGTGACAACATCAGCAGGTGGGATGTGATCTTCAACAATAGTTGGGATTAATTCCTCAGGAGGAATTTGATCTACTATTGGTGGTACAACAACAACCTCTGCAATGTCTTCATCACTGTCTGATTCAGTGATATGAAGAGTTGAAAGATGGAGAATCTCTTGAGTGACATCTTTGCTAGATTCTTGTACCTGTAATGAACTTGAGGAAGGGGATGTTTCCTTCTCCTTGTAAAACATTTGGGATTCATCAAAGGACACATGAACAGACTCTTCAATTTTAGAAGATGATTTATTAAATACCCTATAAGCTTTGCTTACTTGGGAATATCCAAGAAAAATTCCCATTGAAGCTTTTGCTTCAAATTTTCTAAGGTATTCTTTATTATTATTATGAATATAAACTACACAACCAAATACTCTAAAATAATTTATTTTAGGTTTCTTTCCTTTAAGCAACTCATAAGGAGTTTTACACTTAAGCTTGTGTATCAGACTTCTATTCAAGACATAGTTGGCTGTACTAACAGCTTCTGCCCAATAGGAAAGAGGCATATTAGCATCTGCCAACAATGTGCTAGCAGCTTCAATTAGTGTTCTGTTCTTCCTTTCAACTACCCCATTTTGTTGGGGAGTTCTAGGAGCTGAGAAGCTATGTTTGATACCTTCTCTCTCACAGAATTCTTGCATGAGAAGAGAGTCAAACACAGTACCATGATCACTTCTGATCAAGGCCACATGAGTAGAGTACTCAGTTTGCACACATAATAGAAAATCTGTAAGGACTTTGAAGTTATCAGCCTTAGTTCTCAAAAAGAACACCCAAGTGAACCTAGAGAAGTCATCTACAATGACTAGGGTGTAATACTTCCCTCCTAAACTCTGTACGTTTATTGGGCCAAATAGGTCCAAATGTAATAAATACAGGATTCTAAGAGAATCACTTTTATTAACTGATTTAAATGAATTCTTGGTTTGCTTGCCTAACTGACAAGCCTTGCAAAGGCTCTCCTTCTTGTAGGGGCAAGAAGGTAAACCTCTAATAAGGTTGTGTTTAGATAACCTAGATATATTCTTGAGGTTAACATGGCTAAGCCTTTTATGCCATAAAGTATTGTTATTGGTTACTTCATTAAATAAGCAGATTTCAGAGTGAGTTGAGTTAAAATCTACTAAATAAATGTTACCTTGTCTAATACCTACTAATACAACATTATTATTTAAAGTAATATTACAAAGGGAGTTAGAAAATGATACCTGGTATCCAGCATCACATAACTGACTTACTGAAATTAGATTATGCTTCAGTCCAGTTACATAAGTAACTCTCTTGAATGTTACAGCTCCAATTGTCATCCTGCCATAGCCTTCAGTTTGACCACAGCTTGAATCTCCAAAGATTACCTTTGGGCCAAGCTTTGCCTTGAACCTTGACAGATGTTCTTTATTTCCTGTCATATGCTTGGAGCAACCACTATCCAAATACCACTTATTTTGAGTGATAGGATAGGTCTTCACCTGCAAATAAATCAATTAAACATTGTGGACCCAGGTAACCTTGGGTCCCTTGTTTTTCACATAAGAAAAACTGGAAATAAATGAATAAGCAGGCTGAGGGTGATAACCTAACGGGTAAGATCTCCTAGGTGGGATTCTCCATACTGATGATGGGTCAATGAACCTAGGGTTTCTATTTTCATTCTGGTTTCTAAAGTTCTGGGTGTAGTTTTGAAATTCATATTGAAAGCGTCGATCGGCGTTCGACGATTGGTACCCAGATCGTCGATCTCCGTTCGACCATTGGGCCTGCGATCGTCGAGCAGCGTTCGACGCTCTTTGTAATTCCTTGAATTTTTGTTTTCTTTTCTCTCTTTTAGCTTTATTTAAAGCTCTATTAACTTGATTAACTTGCTCAGTGTTTTTTATTCCACTAGATGAAATAAAATTCACTGGAGTTGAAAGTTGGTTTTTAAGAATGATTGGGGGCTCACTAGAAGATGCTCCTAAGCCTAATTTGTTATTGCCTGACCTAGTGTTAGACATGCTGGTTATTTCAAGCAACTTAAGGCTTCTAACATTCAGAGATTCTTCTAACCTTTTTGACTTAGCTAATTCATTCTTAAGGAATTTTATTTCTTCACTAGAAGTAGTGAGTTCTGCTGTTAACCTAATGTTTTCATTAGAAATTAATTCAGATTCAGCTAGTTTAATTCTAAGCTCTTTTATTTCCTTTTCAGAGCTAATTAAATCTAAACATAAAGATTTAAACTCTGATTTAAATTCATCAGATGTAAAATCATAAGATGACAATACCTCATCTTCAGTTGGCATTTCTTCATCAGAATCTGAACTCTCTACAGCTGAGTGATTGCTGCAGGCATCAATTGCCATCAGGCAAACTTCTTTTGCCTTCTTTTCTTCTTCATCCTCACTGGAGCTTGAGGAAGAGGATTCCTCATCAGAATCGCTCCAGGTTTCAGCAACAAAGCCTCTCTCCTTCTTTTTGTTCTTGTAGGAGGATGGCTTGGAATGTTTCCTGTGCTGATCCTTATCTTTCCTTTTATCTTTATTCTTTTCCTCTGGACAATCTGGAAGAATATGTCCAGGATTCCTGCAAGCATAACAGATTATTTCTTTAGTAGGAGTGCGATCATACCTTGGTTTTTCTTCATACTTTGAAGACTTCTTTCTGAAGTCTTTCCTTCCCATCTTGAGAAACCTTTTGGCAAATAATGTCATCAGTTCCTCATTGGACTGGCTGCCTTCAGAAGTGTCAGCAGCTTTGAGAGCAAGGGTTTGCTCTTTTCTTGTAGGAGTTGGGATCTTTGCTTCAGCTTCAGCTTCCCTGGACTTCAGCACTTGCTCAAAAGACTTGAGCTTGCCGAGAAGGGCTTCTATTGAGATTTCTGTTGTGCTTCTGGCCTCCTTGATAGGCCAGATCCTCAGATCCCATGTGCTAGGGAAGCACATAAGAATCTTATCATTGACCTCTGTCAATGAAATATCCTTGTCAAGGGTCCTCAGCTCATTGATGATTGAGCTGAGCCTTGTGTACATAGCTTCAACTGATTCAGCATCAGTTTTCTTGAAATTCTCATACTGTGAGATAAGGTTGGACCTTCTGTCCTTCCTCTCATCAGCTGAACCAGCTACAATCTGGTTCAGTGTATCCCACATAGCTTTTGCTGAGGAGCAGTCAGCAACCTTCTGGAATACTTCATCAGACATTGTCTGAGTCAGAATGTTCATTGCCTTGGCATCAGCTATCTTTGCCTTTTTGTATTCATCATTGTAGTCTGGAGGAGGCACTGCACTCATATCAGTTGATGATGAGGCAGTAGCTGCAGCAGGTGCTCTTGGTGGTCCTGTCAAAATAAAAGCAAAAATACTCTCATCAATAGAGTTCATATATAATTTAATCCTTGCCTTCCAGATGCTGAACTTGGCTAAGTTGCATGCTGGAGGTCTGGTGCTAGAGTAATCCTTGAACTGGGCCATGATAGTGAAAGTGAATATCTATAAACTTTGGTATCTATCAGGATCTTGTGACTTAGGTGTTAGCCTATTCAGTCAGATAACCTCCCTCTGATACCAATTGAAAGAAAAGGGGATAGATACTACTCTAGAGGGGGGGGGGGTGAATAGAGTAATCAAAAATTGCACTAGCAAAGTTGACTGTCTACTCAACTCCCTTGGAGTTAATTGCGGAATGAAGGTTATAGATATTTGAGATTAAACCTTAAAGCCTAACACAAGTGATGTGCACAAAAGACAGCCAACTGTAATTACAGTTGAGGCTTGAAATCCTAAACAGCAACTAGCAAACCTAGTTAAAATCTAATCACAACCACAATGCAAGTAATTAATTAAAGCAATCCAGACGACACAAGGAATTTATAGTGGTTCCCCAAACAACTTGGTTACGTCTACTCTTCTACCAACAAGGTAGGAATCCACTCAGGTTTTTGATCAGGTGCCCTGCCACCAACAAGATCTGCTTCAGGTAGATCCAGAAACCCTTTAGACTTTTGATCAGGTGTCTAAAAACTAACACAGGTTTTTGATCTGTTGCCCTGCCACCAAGGGATGCTTTTGAAGGGAGTAATAACCCTTTACAGGAGGGGTAAAGGAGGTTAAGGTGTCTTCTCTATTTTACAATAGATTAGAGAAGCACAATAACTTGCACTGAGCTAGAAAGCTCTAAAAGAATCAAGGCTCCCCCTGGCTAAAAGAACGTCCAGGTGAAGTCTTGCTTCAGTGCAGAAACACTTCAGAAAATACTGAAGGAAAAAGCTACAAGAAGATAAATAATATGAAATAAAATTTCTTCTTTAGGCAGCTATCTTCTTCTTCTTCTTCAAAAAGCTCTGAGTGTAAATCTTCCTGGAGGCAGGAGAACTCAGGTTGAAGAAGAGTGAAGAACTAAAACTTCTTCTCAGTTAGATGTGAATGAGCTGAGAGCAGTTGGAAACTGTAAGTTCTTAAGCTTGAATGCTGCTGATTGCTTTTTGGTATATGAGAGCTAGCTGATTTCTTTCTTCAAAGAAGTCTTTATATAGCAGCAGCAGCAGCAACGGCTCTTACTTGAGTTTGAATCTTGTCTTCTTCTGAACTCTACAAGCTGGGCTGCAAAAAGCATAATGCTAAACAAAAATACTGCAGACAGATATCCTATAAGAGGATAACGCTTTCTAAGAAGCTGCAAATAATTCTGATGAAATAATACAAGAGAAAGTCACATCAGAAGAGACTCTTTACAGCCAAGGAAGACTTTTTGAGTCTAACGGCTATAAAGGACAGCCTGGCAGATAAAGCAAAAATCATATCTCAGCTAATAAGACAAACGACTTTGTCAGAAAAAGATTAGCTCATGCATAAGGAATGGAATAAATATTGCATGGAAATGTTATCACAATTTATTCAAATAATCTTTTATAAAATGTGCCAAAATAAATATGAAATTAATCACATCATAGAAGACGACAAAACTATTTAAAACATACAGCAAAACGTCGAACGACCCTTGGAGATTGTCGACCGAAGCACGGAGATCGTCGACCTATCGGACAGATAGTCGAACGATCCAGATAGTCGAACTATCAAAGAAGATAGTCGAACTACCTCAGCAGATAGTCGACCTATCAGAACAGATAGTCGAGCTATCAGATAGTCGATCTATCCGGACAGATAGTCGAACTACCAAAGCAAAACAGATAGTTGACCTATCAAACAGATAGTCGACCTATCACAGAAAACAGATAGTCGACCTATCAATAGATAGTCGAGCTTTCAAAGCAAAACAGATAGTCGACCTATCAACAGATAGTCGAACTATCACAGAAAACAGATAGTCGACCTATCAACAGATAGTCGAGCTATCAAAGCAAAACAGATAGTCGACCTATCAACAGATAGTCGAACTATCAGATAGTTGAACTATCCAAGCAGATAGTCGAACTATCAAAGAAGAGCAGATAGTCGACCTATCAACAGATAGTCGAGCTATCACAGAAAGCAGATAGTCGACCTATCAACAGATAGACGAACTATCAGATAGTTGAACTATCCAAGCAGATAGTCGAACTATCAAAGAAGAGCAGATAGTCGACCTATCAACAGATAGTCGAACTATCAAGGGAAAACAGATAGTCGACCTATCAACAGATAGTCGAACTATCAAACAAAACAGATAGTCGACCTATCAACAGATAGTCGAACTATCAACGCAGACAGAACGTCGACCAACTGATAGACGATCATCGATCAGCCGATAGACGATTGTCGAGCGGCGTTCGACCATAGTCGAACGAAAAATTACTTACCCAGATTTTCATCTAGACAGGCAATTCTACACAACTAGAGAATCTATCCTATCAACTAACCTTTGACCATAGATAAATCTTGGGTCAAGAGACTAAAAGAGAAGACTAAACTCAAATCACAATCTAGGGTACCAACACAATTCCTGAAGTTCAATGCCGAGGGGATCAAGGTCTGGGTCCGGGGAGACCCCCAGGTAGCAAGTGAGTACTACATCACGGTGGTAAACTCCATCTTTTGGCTGGAGGGGGCAGAGGAGATGCAGTGGAGGATGGAGGAGACGGAGGTGGAGGTGGAAGTGATGGCAGAGGATAACCGCACCCAGATGGGGTGGAAGATGAAGTTTAGGAGCCGGCTGATGTCATGGCCATGGAGGAGGCTGAGGAGGAAGTTTCTTCCCCAAGAGGCGAGGACATTTGGGAATGTGGGGAGCAGTCTTGGCTGGAGGCTGCGGAGGAGGTAGTGGAGATGGAGGTTCTCACCCTCGGGTGGAGGGTGGAAAAGTTCTGCATCAGAGAGGGATTGAACCCAGTAGATCAGGAGAGGACGCTAGAGTGCATCCAAAAGAACATGGACAACTTTGCCTGGAGCGCCGCGGAGATGCCGGGGATCGACGCAGACATCGCCTGCCACCTCCTCAACTTGGACCCGAAAGCTCGCCCCATCAAGCAAAAGAAGAGGTCCATCGCGGACAAACTGGCTGAGCCCATCAGGGAGGAGGTGGCCAAGCTCCTCAAGGCTGGCTTTGTATTCGAAATACAATACCCCGGCTGGGTCTCCAATGTAGTAATGGTTAAAAAAGGAGACGCCTGATGGCACATGTGTGTTGATTTTTCTTTACTTAATAAATCTTGCCCCCAAGAACTGTTATCCTTTGCCTCGAATGAAAGATCTAGTTGACTCAGCTATTAGTTTTCTTGTAATGAGTTTTCTGAATGCATTTTCAGGTTATCACCAAGTCAGGATGCACCCCCCCCCCGATGTCAAAGTTGTCTCCTTCATCACGGTGGATGGGTGCTACTGCTACAAAATATTGCCCTTTGGGTTGAAGAATGTAGGGGCAACCTACTAGAAGATGATGAACAGGGTCTTCCGAGAGCAGAGGGGGAGGAACCTGGAGGTATATGTGGATGACCTCATGATCAAGAGCCGAGATGTGGAATCACACCTCTGGGACCTAGAGGAGACCTTCGCCACCCTACGCGAGTACAAGATGAGGCTGAACACCCTAATGTGTCTCTTCGGGGCTAGCAGGGGCAAGTTCCTGGGCCACCATCTCACCCCCGCGGTTGTAGAGCCAAATCTTGATAAGGTCCAAGCAATCATGGAGCTGGGATCACCTCAGAATGCTAAAGAGGTGCAACAGTTGACAAGGAAGCTGGTAGGGTTGAGCAGGTTCCTTTCCTGGGCTGGGGAGAAGTGCTCTCCCTTCTTCAAAGCATTGAGGGGATGCCAAAAATTTGAGTGGACCAAGGAGTGAGAGGAGGCATTCCAAGCCCTGAAGAAGTAGTTAGGCTCTGCTGCTCCAAGTGCCGAAGGAGGGGGAGGATCTATACTTGTATCTCGGGGTCGGAGCAGATGTAACGCCCCCGATTTTTCTGCGTTTATTTTTGTTCTCGTTTGGCATTATGATGACGCATTTTCGTGGTTTGTGCCATTTGTGGAGTGTGGTTTAGCTCCTTAGAACTGAGTGCCCTATTCTGTAGCCTGTTGGCAAGATCTCCCTAGCAAGCCGAGTCGTTTTGGGTGACCCGGTGTGGCCACTCGGGGGGATGTTTGTGTTTGGATTTATGTGGGTATAACTCGAGTTCTGTTCGTCGAAAATTAATTTCGACTTCGCCGTTGTGTTCGTAGCATGGGTATTTAGCTTCGGTGCGAATTTCGTCGAATTCCGAGGTAGTTCGGTTTTCGCGTCATTTTGGTGCTTTATGTAATTTTGTAAAAAATATATTATTATATATTAATATATATATGATAGAATAGAAAGGCACGCCTCATCTTCTCCAAATAGGAAACCGCCGCCCCTGTACGAGAGAAACGGAGAAACCGCCGAGCCCTTGCCTTCCACCGCCGATTCCCGGAGCGTTTGTGGACGGAATTCGATTCCGAGAGTGGATTCGGATTGCTCTCGTCAAGACCTTCATTCCTACAGTAAGATTTCCAAGTTTCGTGGCCTTGCTTGTGGTTTTGAATTTCGGGTTTTGACTTGTTTTTCCGCCGGCAATGTCCAGATTTTTGGCCTTGTGCTTCGTTGCCGGATTCGTGCGTGAAGAGGAGGAAAAGCCGACCAAGCTTCGCCGGAAATCGAGGCAAGTGGTGTTCTCGCCCTTGCCAAGTTGTTTTTTTTCTTTCGATTCATGCATCCTACTCGTTTCTACCATTTCTGTCTCCGGTTTCCGTTTCGAACGATTTGGCA
Organism: Platanthera zijinensis; assembly: GCA_039513925.1. Lineage (NCBI taxonomy): Eukaryota > Viridiplantae > Streptophyta > Magnoliopsida > Asparagales > Orchidaceae > Platanthera > Platanthera zijinensis. The sequence goes on from CM077092.1 coordinate 85,015,591, forward strand.
TAGTTGTGTGGTGGTGGTGAACGAGTAGAATAGGTAGAAATTATGTTAGGTGTGCCGTAGGCCGTTTTCGGTGTGTCGTAGTTGTGGTTCGCAGTGTCGGTAGAGTGTGATGCGCGTTCCGGTGTCGTTCGGGAAATCCCAAACGGTACAGGTTACCCGCGCACGGTCATCAAACGTTAGGGCGCACGACCACTGGTCGTGTGCCACTGTTCGTGCGCGGCTACCTATTCTTTTCTCCAAAGTTCTGTCTCGGCAATCGCACGAGCGCTAATGCTAAGTTTTCTGTCAAGTTTCAAGTTTCCCAGGTTCACTTCGCACGATCATCAGCCGATGAGTGCGCACGACCACTGGTCGTGCGACACTGATCGTGCGCTCTGAATATTTCTTTTTTTTCGGCACCTGTATTTAGCTGGCGTCGATACGCGGGTTAGGTGGGCATGAGTGTTTTGTGTAGTGTTAAGGTAGTAAGGTAAGAGTTATTGTTGTGATAGTTTGCCTTGCGTGGCACGTTGAGTGGGTGAAGCTCACTCATTGCGGTGTCGAGAGGACCCAGCGCCACGTCGTGTTGAGTCATTTCAACACTTTCTTTTTCTCTTTCCTCGATTTACGTTCCTGAGTGAATTCCTTGTTAATATTTGTAATTTCCTTGTCGGCCATGTTTCTCTTTCCTAATGGCCGAATCGTGGGTCGTGGGTAGTAGTGGTGGTTTGTAGCTCTTTATGGGGGTGGAGTTGTGTAATTTAGCCAAGGCCACTCGTGTTTTTCTTGCTCCAGGTATGGGCTGGGCATGTGGGTGGAAGGTCCCTTGTGCTTTCACATGTAGACCCTCGAGCTTGTTGACTTGGACATGGTGGATGGGGGGACTGAGTTTGCCTCCAATCCGGTTCCTCGTTGTTTGTTTTTACTACTACAACCTCCCACAGTTTAGGGTGTTAGAAGTTTCTTCCTTGGTAGTTTGCAGCACTTTGGGCTCTTGGTAGCCTAGTAGGCCCTACAGGATGTGGTTCCTGGGCTGGGTTGTTGCTGTTTCCTCGCACGTAGTGCTTTTCTTGTTGTCCTGTTTTGGACAGTTGTGACTCTTTCTACTGCATGTTTTTCTGGTACTTTTCCACTTTTTGGTTGACTCTTTCATGCAGTTTTACTTTGTTTAGCTTGCTGAGGTATTCTATTTTCTTTTGGAATACCCCAGGTTCTGAGCCGTAGCCAGTTGGGTGGCTAGTTTGTAGTGGTGGTGTTGGTGGTCTCTTGGACCTTGGAGTTCCGTTTGCCGTGTTGGTGAGGTAGTTTTTCAGTACTTTCTTACAGACATACATGTGTGTCAGTGGGTTCGTGTCAGGTTGTTGGCGCCCACTGGTAGTTGTTACCTTTGTACTGGATATATTTACTTATGCTGCTACCATTTTCTGGAGATAGTCTACTTGGCCCTGAGAAGGTTTTATGCTAGGTTGCTAGTTATTTTTAAACTATAATTATTATTATAAATGAAGCTCATGATCAGCATGTTTTATAAAACGTAATCACTATTTTCCAAATCACGTATAAAGACCATTTTCTTATATATTATATAAATTAAATGTAGGGTCTTGCATAGCATGAGTGGTTCTCTGGGACCCTTATGTGCTCCTTAGGATGTCAAACCTGATAAAGTATTTTTTTTCCGCAGCGTTTAAATATAGTTTTCTTTTGTGGACTAGGTGATCCACTAAGCCAGGGGATACGGCCTCTAAAATATAACTGGTTTTCTAATCATTAATCACATGATTTTTCTTTTATTAAGTTGGTAGGTGGTTTTGTCTGAGCGTCAGCAGTTATCCCCTGCTTGACGTGGCATCATGATGCGTGTTTTCCCTTACTCTGATAATTCTTAATTCGGAGAAAATGCGGGTTGTGACAGTTGGTATCAGAGCGAGGTTGCTTGACAAGTTAGTTGAGCAACCTTCCTTTGTTTGTTTTTTTTGTAGTTCAGCAACATGTCATTCACACACCGATATGTCATCAGCACGTCTTGACAAAAGCACGAACACTACACTCATAGCATAACATGAAGTATACAGGGCATATTATGTAGTATGGGATGCATAATATGTGTTCGTATATGGATCCACCATAGGGGCAATATGTGAGGGTTATGTAGTATGGGATGCATAACCTCACCACATAGCTGCGACTAGCACGTTTTATTTTTCGTTGCATGAGAATTTTATGTAGTATGGGATGCATAACATTTTCATGTGTGCGCCGCTCATAACATGCATTAGGGCCTTTTTAGAATGCATAACACAAACATGCATATCATAACATTGCATAAGCACAACGTGCCTTGCTAAAGACTGGCAGGATGACATATGTACACACATAAGTTTTCAAATTAATATAAAAGTCATGCATTCCCGATCTAGGCATAAGAGTTAGTAAGGTGGTGGTTAACCATCCTAGGTTAGGGCATAACATCTAAATTTTGTTAAAAAAAAGGGTAAACTCTCAGAGCAAGTTTAGCAGCTTTAAGTCTATATTTATATATGTATTGTCTGTACTTGTATTTGGTTCTAGACGTTGTAGTTGGGTCTAATTTGTGTTGTTATGATTTTAGAATGGCAAGGCGTCCTGCGACTCGATCGACTCCCCTGTTTGAGGGTGAGTCATCTGGGGCTCAGAATGATGCGGTGATTGAGAGTCTGCGTCAGAGTAACGATTCCTTGGGCAGACAGTTGGAGGAGGTGCGAGCCCAGATTCAGTCTTTGGTGGCGGTTGTGGCAGGTCAGACTCAGGGTGTGCAAGTCCCTGCGGGGGGGGGGGGGGGGGGGGGGGGGTTAGCTGTTCCTCCTCCTCCTGCACCCTTGAGACCTCTAGTGGTGGTGCCAGCAGAAATGGCCTTCATCTCGCAGTTTCAGAGGCTGAGTCCTCCCACTTATGATGGGAAGGCAGATTTCATGGTGATAGACAACTGGCTGATCTCCATGGAGGAGATGTTCTCGTACTCAGGGATTGCGGATGATCAGAGGGTGATGATAGCCGGCTATCAGCTTAAAGGTTTGGATAAGAGTTGGTGGCTGAGAGAGAAGGAGAGCTTGGTAGCCAGATGCTCTTGGGAGGTGTTCAAGGAGATGCAGTTGAGGAAGTTCTTACCCTCGGTTGAGCGTGACCGCCTCATGAACGACTTCCTCCATCTGAAGCAAAGGCAACTCACGGTGGGTGAGTATGAGATAGAGTTCAGCAAGTTGAGCCGTTTTGCCCCTGGATTGGTCAGCGTTGAGGCTGATCGAGTTAAGCGATTTCTCGGTGGTTTGAGGAGCGAGGTGCAGCAGTTGACCAGTGCTTATGGGTCAGAGACTTATGCAGGTGTAGTAGAGGCTGCTCTGAAGGTGGAGGCTATTGAGACCGCGAAGAGCAGAGGCCAGCAAATGAGGTTGGACAAGAGAAAGTCGGTGGAGGAGAAGAAAACCCAAGTACCCGGTGCAGCTCCGGGAAAGAGGGGCAAGGTGGAGTGCAGCTTCTGTGGCCGGTCAGGCCACCCTGCCGAGAAATGTTTCAAGAAGGCAGCAGCTCAGAGGAAGGAGCAGGTTCATGCGATTTAGGGTGCTCCTAGGAGAGATGTCTCCTGTTCCGTTTGCAAGCGATCCGGCCATGATGCGGCCCAGTGTTGGACCAAGGATAAAGTCTGCTTTCAGTGTGGGCAGAAGGGTCACATCAAGTCGAGGTGTCCTCAGTTTAAGCCAGCTCTTCCTGCAGTTCCGTTACAGGCTTTACCTCCACCTCAGCGTGTGGACAAGGGAAAGGGGAAGCTGAACGTGATCTCTTCCGAGGAGGCTCAGGCTTCGACCCAGGTCATCTCAGGGAAATTTAAGGTAAAGAACCGCAGGGCGCGGGTTCTGTTTGACTCCAGCGCTACCCACTCGTTCGTGGCTAGAGCCTTTGTGGAGCGACATCGATTGACCTTAGATCGTGTTCGGGATTCCTTCCGTGTCAAGTTTCCCTCTAGTGAATCTGTGTTGTCAGATTTGGGAATTTTGGATTGCCCTGTTTTGTTGGGGAACTTTCTTGCGAAGGCGGACCTGAAGATGATTGATCTGGAGGACTTCGATGTTATTCTGGGCATGGACTGGCTCTCTAGGTATGATGCAGTCATTCAGTGCAAAGGAAAGCGCTTGGACTTCATCAGGGACGACGGTCAGCCCGGCAGCGTGTATGCTGATCCGTGTCAAGATTCTCCTGTCATCTCTGCGGTATGTGCTCAGAGGTTGTTTCTTTCTGGTTGTTGTGCTTGTTTAGTCTCGGCGGTTGAAACTGCTGTTAGCGTACCACGCTTGGAGGAGATTCCTATTGTTTGTGGTTTCACCGATGTTTTTCCTGATGACCTTCCTGGTCTTCCTCTCGAGCGGGATGTTGAGTTTGTGATCGATTTGGAGCCGGGTACGCGTCCTATTGCTAAGGCGCCGTACCAGATGGCCCCTCGTGAGTTAGAGGAGTTGCGAGGTCAGTTGGATGAGCTGTTTGCTAAAGGTTTTATCAGGCAGAGTTCGTCGCCTTGGGGTGCTCCTGTTTTGTTTGTAAAGAAGAAAGATGGGTCGATGCGGCTTTGCATCGACTATAGAGAATTGAACAAGGTCACTATTAAGAACAGGTACCCTCTGCCGAGGATCAATGATTTATTTGACCAGTTGCGCGGTAGCACGGTATTCTCCAAGATCGATCTTCGTTCTGGTTATCATCAGCTCAGGATCCGTGAGGCGGATATTCCACAGACTGCGTTTAGATCGAGGCATGGACACTTTGAGTTTTTGGTGATGTAGTTTGGTCTGACCAACGCACCATCAGCCTTCATGGATATGATGAACAGGGTGTTCAAGGATTTCCTCGACAAGTTCGTTGTGGTCTTCATTGATGACGTGTTAGTTTATTCTCGTAGTGCTGAGGAGCATGAGCAGCATTTGCATTTGGTCCTATCAGAGTTGAGGAACCACAAGTTATTCGCCAAGTTGAGCAAGTGCGAATTTTGGTTACCTCAGGTTTCTTTTCTAGGCCACGTGGTGGGCAAGGAAGGGATCTCGGTCGATCCAGAAAAGATTGCAGCAGTGATGGATTGGAGTAGGCCGAGTACGCCTAAGGAGATCAGGAGTCTCTTAGGGTTGGCTGGATATTACAGAAGATTTGTGGAGGGTTTCTCTTCCCTAGCTACACCGTTGACCAAGCTAACTCAGAAAAATGTGGCATTTGTTTGGAGCGAAAAGTGCGAGGAGGCTTTTCTGGAGCTAAAGAAGAGATTGTGCACTGCCCCCGTTCTGACCCTGCCTACTGAGGGTGTGGATTATGATGTATATGTGGATGCTTCGCTTGTAGGTCTGGGATGCGTATTAATGCAGGTTGGGAAGGTGATTGCCTATGGGTCAAGGCAGCTGAAGACTCATGAGAAGAATTATCCTACGCATGACCTTGAGTTCGCAGCAGTTATTTATGCGTTGAAGCTGTGGAGACACCTACTTTATGGGGCTCAGTGCAAGATCTTCACTGACCACAAGAGCCTGAAGTACGTGTTCACGCAGAAGGAGTTGAATCTGCGCCAGCGGCGGTGGCTAGAGTATGTGGCCGATTATGATATAGAAATCCAGTATCATCCGGGCAAGGCCAATGTGGTGGCCGACGCCCTGAGCCGAAAGACGGGAAAGATCTTTAACCTCTCCGCCGATCGGTTAGTTGAGGAGTTCCTCCTTATGGATATTTCAGTGGGATGCTGTGGTTTGCAGAGTAGTTTGTCAGTGGCAGTGCCGTCCTGGATTTCTTTGACCAGACTGCACCAGAAGGACGACCCGGATCTGTTGCACTTATTCATTCGGACAGAGAAGGGAGAGTTGCCAGATTTTGCTATCGATGATGCAGGTACTTTGAAGTACCGCGGCAGGTTTTGCATCCCCGCCGTTGGGGATATTAGAGGTATGATTTGCAGAGAGGCTCACGGATCCAGCGTTGCCTATCATCCAGGATCTACGAAGATGTACCGTGACTTAAGGCAAATTGCCTGGTGGTATGGCATGAAAGGTGATATAGCCCGATTTGTTGCTGAGTGCCACACTTGCAAGCGCGTGAAGGCCGATCATGGAAGGCCTAGTGGCAAGTTGACCTCATTAGAGATCCCGACTTGGAAGTGGGAGAGTATATCTATGGACTTCATTACGGGCTTACCAAAATCTCCGAGGGGATTTGATTCTGTTTGGGTTATAGTGGATAGATTGACGAAGTGTGCTCACTTCGTGCCTTATAAGATTGATTACCCGATGAAGAAGATAGCGGAGTTGTACTTGAATGAAGTCATCCGACTCCATGGTGTGCCGGTTAGCATCATTTCTGATCGAGACCCCGGTTTACTTCTCGTTTTTGGCAGAGTCTGCAGGAGGGTTTGGGTACGGATCTGAGATATTCTACTGCGTACCACCCACAGACCAATGGGCAGACGGAGCGGGTGAATCAGATTGTTGAGGATATGATCCGATGCTATATTTTAGACCACGGTGGAGCGTGGGATGAGCGGCTGCGGCTTATGGAATTTGCTTACAACAACAGTTATCAGGAAAGTTTGCAGATGGCTCCGTTCGAAGCCTTGTATGGGAGGCGCTGTAGGACTCCGTTGTTTTGGGCCGAGGCTGGTGAAAGGCCGTTGTTGGGTCCTGATTGCGCTGGAGGATATGGAAGTCGCCGTGAAGCTTATTCGGGAGAAGCTTCGTATAGCCCAAGAGAGATACGAAAAGAACGCCAATCGGCGTAGGTCTGCTTTGGAGTTCTCTGTAGGGGACCTTGTATTTCTTAAGGTTTCCCCAATGGTGGGTGTAAAGAGGTTTGGTAAGAATCGGAAATTGGACCCAAGGTATGTGGGCCCGTTCGAGATTTTGGAACGGATTGGCGTGTCAGCTTATAGATTGGGTTTGCCAGCAAACTTCCCAGGAGTTCATAATGTTTTTCATGTTAGCAAATTGCGGAAGTGTGTGCGCAGCAGTGAGCAGGTCTTGGACGTTGTGCCCCAGTTGGAGCCCAACCTCTCTTTTGTTGAGGTGCCGGTTCGTATTTTGGATACTCAGGAGCGAGTGCTGCGAAAGAAGTCCATACCGATGGTGAAAGTTCTGTGGAAAAATCAGGATTTGGAGAGCGCGACTTGGGAGCTAGAGTCGGCCATGAGGAGGGCTTACCCTCACCTGTTTCCCTGATTTGATCGGTATGTTTCCCTTCTTGTAACTCCTATTGGTTACTTTTCCTTCTCTAGTAGGAGTGTTGTGCGTAAAGTTTCGGGACGAAACTTTCTTTTAGGGGGAGTGACTGTAACGCCCCCAATTTTTCTGCGTTTATTTTTATTCTCGTTTGGCATTACGATGACGCGTTTCCGTGGCTTGTGCCATTTGTGGAGTGTGGTTTAGCTCCTTAGAACTGAGTGCCCTATTCTGTAGCCTGTTGGCAAGATCTCCCTAGCAAGCCGAGTCGTTTTGGGTGACCCGATGTGGCCTCTCGGGGGGATGTTTGTGTTTGGCTTTATTTGGGTATAACTCGAGTTCTGTTCGTCGAAAATTAATTTCGACTTCGCCGTTGTGTTCGTAGCGTGGGTATTTAGCTACGGTGCGAATTTCGTCGAATTCCGAGGTAGTTCGGTTTTCGCATCGTTTTGGTGCTTTATGTAATTTTGTAATAAAATATATTATTATATATTAATATATATATGATAGAATAGAAAGGCACGCCTCATCTTCTCCAAATAGGAAACCGCCGCCCCTGTACGAGAGAAACGGAGAAACCGCCGAGCCCTTGCCTTCCACCGCCGATTCCCGGAGCGTTTGTGGACGGAATTCGATTCCGAGAGTGGATTCGGATTGCTCTCATCAAGACCTTCATTCCTACGGTAAGATTTCCAAGTTTCGTGGCCTTGCTTGTGGTTTTGAATTTCGGGTTTTGACTTGTTTTTCCGCCGGCAATGTCTAGATTTTTGACCTTGTGCTTCGTTGCCGGATTCGTGCGTGAAGAGGAGGAAAAGCCGACCAAGCTTCGCCGGAAATCGAGGCAAGTGGTGTTCTCGCCCTTGCCAAGTTGTTTTTTTTTCTTTCGATTCATGCATCCTACTCGTTTCTACCATTTCTGTCTCCGGTTTCCATTTCGAACGATTTGGCATAGTTGTGTGGTGGTGGTGAACGAGTAGAATAGGTAGAAATTATGTTAGGTGTGCCGTAGGCCGTTTTCGGTGTGTCGTAGTTGTGGTTCGCAGTGTCGGGAGAGTGTGATGAGCGTTCCGGTGTCGTTCGGGAAATCCCAAACGGTACAGGTTACCCGCGCACGGTCATCAAACGTTAGGGCACACGACCACTGGTCGTGTGCCACTGTTCGTGCGCGGCTACCTGTTCTTTTCTCCAAAGTTCTGTCTCGGCAATCGCACGAGCGCTAATGCTATGTTTTCTGTCAGGTTTCAAGTTTCCCAGGTTCACTTCGCACGATCATCAGCCGATGAGTGCGCACGACCACTGGTCGTGCGACACTGATCGTGCGCTCTTAATATTTCTTTTTTTTCGGCACTCGTATTTAGCTGGCGTCGATACGCGGGTTAGGTGGGCATGAGTGTTTTGTGTAGTTTTAAGGTAGTAAGGTAAGAGTTATTGTTGTGATAGTTCGCCTTGCGTGGCACGTTGAGTGGATGAAGCTCACTCATGGCGGTGTCGAGAGGACCCAGCGCCACGTCGTGTTGAGTCATTTCAACACTTTCTTTTTCTCTTTCCTCGATTTACGTTCCCGAGTGAATTCCTTGTTTATATTTGTAATTTCCGTGTCGGCCATGTTTCTCTTTCCTAATGGCCGAATCGTGGGTCGTGGGTAGTAGTGGTGGTTTGTAGCTCTTTATGGGGGTGGAGTTGTGTAATTTAGCCAAGGCCACTCGTGTTTTTCTTGCTCCAGGTATGGGCTGGGCATGTGGGTGGAAGGTCCCTTGTGCTTTCACGTGTAGACCCTCGAGCTTGTTGACTTGGACATGGTGGATGGGGGGACTGAGTTTGCCTCCAATCCGGTTCCTCGTTGTTTGTTTTTGTTACTACCACCTCCCACAGTTTAGGGTGTTAGAAGTTTCTTTCTTGGTAGTTTGCAGCACTTTGGGCTCTTGGTAGCCTAGTAGGCCCTGCAGGATGTTGTTCCTGGGCTGGGTTGTTGCTGTTTCCTCGTACGTAGTGCTTTTCTTGTTGTCCTATTTTGGACAGATGTGACTCTTTCTACTGCATGTTTTTCTGGTACTTTTCCCCTTTTTGGTTGACTCTTTCATGCAGTTTTACTTTGTTTAGCTTGCTGAGGTATTCTGTTTTCTTTTGGAATACCCCAGGTTCTGAGCCGTAGCCAGTTGGGTGGCTAGTTTGTAGTGGTGGTGTTGGTGGTCTCTTGGACCTTGGAGTTCCGTTTGCCGTGTTGGTGAGGTAGTTTTTCAGTACTTTCTTACAGACATACATGTGTGTCAGTGGGTTCGTGTCAGGTTGTTGGCGCCCACTGGTAGTTGTTACCTTTGTACTGGATATATTTACTTATGCTGCTACCATTTTCTGGAGATAGTCTACTTGCCCTGAGAAGGTTTTATGCTAGGTTGCTAGTTATTTTTAAACTATAATTATTATTATAAATGAAGCTCATGATCAGCATGTTTTATTAAACGTAATCACTATTTTCCAAATCACGTATAAAGACCGTTTTCTTATATATTATATAAATTAAATGTAGGGTCTTGCATAGCATGAGTGGTTCTCTTGGGACCCTTATGTGCTCCTTAGCATGTCAAACCTGATAAAGTATTTTCTTTCCGCAGCGTTTAAATATAGTTTTCTTTTGTGGACTAGGTGATCCACTAAGCCGGGGGATACGGCCTCTAAAATATAACTGGTTTTCTAATCATTAATCAAATGATTTTTCTTTTATTAAGTTGGTAGGTGGTTTTGCCTGAGCGTCAGCAGTTATCCCCTGCTTGACGTGGCATCATGACGCGTGTTTTCCCTTACTCTGATAATTCTTAATTCGGAGAAAATGCGGGTTGTGACAGCAGAGACCTTGAGCTTCATCCTGGTTTGGGAAAAGGGGAAGAAGGAACTCCCCATATACTATGTAAGCCGGGTATTTAGTAAGGCCGACCTATGTTATCCCATCTTGGAAAAGCTGGCCTTCGCCCTAGTCATCTCGACTCGGAAGCTCCGGCCTTACTTCAAGGCACACTCGATCCGGGTGGTGACTGACCACCCCCTCCACAACATCTTCGAGGGGGTGGAGCATTCAGGTAGATTGGCTAAGTGGTCGGTGGAGCTGAGCGAGTTCGACAACACCTTCGTCCCCCATCTCTCGATCAAGGCCCAAGCGATGGCCAACTTTCTGGCTGACTATGTGGTCAAGGTAGAGAAGGAAGAACTCACTCACCCAGTTTCATGGAGGGTGATGGTAGATGGCGCTTCGGGAAGGCATTCCCTGGGAGTGGGCGTGATCTTGGAAAGCCCCCAGGGAACGAGAATTGAATAAACGGTGGTGGTGCACTTTCCTATCACCAACAACCAGGCCGAGTATGAGGCAGTGATTATAGCGCTCTGCCTGGCCAGGGAGCTGGTAGTGCATAACGTGGAGGTCCTCACTAACTCTATGGTGGTGGCCTCCCAGATCAACTAGGAGTTTGAGGTAAGGGAGCCTACCCATCAGTTATACTTGGAGAAGGTGAAGGGGGTCATCGATACGTTCCAGACCTTCTCCGTCCAACATGTGCCCAGGGAGGAGAACGAGCAGGTAGACCAACTAGCAAAGCACGGTCCCCGGGTGGGAGGTACCATCACCGATCTGTTCCACCATTCCATCAAAGAGGGAGAGCTGATGGATGTGGATCAACAACCCACGTGGATGGACCCATTCACGACCTTCCTTTCCATGTGGGAATATCCAGAAGGGATGGACAAGAAGAAACTCAAGTATAAGTCGGCGTACTATCTCATGCGCGATAGGAAGGTGTACTGAAAGACCCTCTCAGGGATGTTGGCACGTTGTGTGGCCAAGAGGGATGTCCAGAGGATCTTGGAGGAGGTCCACTCTGGGGAATGTGGAAGTCACTCTGGGAGTCGGAATCTGGAAGGGAGGATTGTTAGGCAAGGGTATTTCTGGCCTACCCTGGGACACAATGCGGCCGAGTTCACAAAAAGGTGTCACAAGTGACAGTTATATGCCCCCTTCTAGTTGCAACCAACCCAGCGCCTTAGAAGTATTATGGCTCCTTGGCCTTTCACCATCTGGGGAATGGACTTGGTGGGGCCTTTCCCCCAGGCTAGCGGGCAGAGGAGGTTCTTACTCGTCATGATAGATAATTTTTCTAAATGGGTGGAGGTGAAGGCGCTGGCTAATGTGACCTCCCAGTTGATTTGAAAAATTTTTTTGGGGGGAGATCATCTGCCGGCACGGGTTGCCGCGGGCCATTATCACGGACGACGGACCTCAGTTTGCCAGCACCGAGTTCATCAGCTTCTGCGAACAGCTTGGGATTGATCTCAAATTTGCCTCAGTACATACCCCTCGGAGCAACGGGTAGGTGGAGGCGGCAAACAAAATCATAGTGAACCTCCTGAAGAAAAAAGTTGAGAACTTGAAAAGCAACTGGGTGGAGCAGCTCCCCTCGGTTCTCTAGGCCCTTAGAACCACTCCTAACACCGCCACAAGAGAGACCCCCTTCAAGCATTCCCATGGGTGCGAGGCAGTACTTCTAATCGAGTTCGAGGTTCGAACGCCTCGGGTGGTCGAGGCAGAAGCAGGAAGTGAAGGATGGCAAGTGGAAAATGAAGAAGAGCTGCGGCTCTCCCTCAACATGGTAGAGGAGGTACGCGACCTCTCTACCATCCACCAGGAGGAAATGAAAATAAGAATCGCTAAGTATTTCGACAAGCATGTCAGGGTCAAACAGTTCGAAGAAGGGGACATGGTACTTAAGAAGGTGATGTCGCGAAAAGGTCAGCCGCCATTGGAAAGCTCAACCCCAACTGGGAGGATCCATACATTGTAAAAGAAACATTATGGTCAGGAGGGTATCGCCTCCAGAATGTGGAGGGCGAGACCTTAAGTCTCACCTGGAGAGGTGATGACTTGAAACATTTTTCCCTTAAATGGATGTGTGTAACGTTCCTTTTTATAATGAAACTTGTAGTGCCAGTGCTCTCTTTGCGATCTATGTGAATGGTTGAAGTGTTAGTTTGATATACCCCGAGCAGATCACGCTATAAGGCTCTCACCTAGCTGGAAGGGCTCGATGTCACTCAAGGGAGTCTACCCAGACCCCGAGCAGATCCAGCTACCAAGCTCCCACCTTGCTGGAAGGGCTGGATATCACTCGAGGGAGTCTTCCCAGACCCCGAGCAGATCCCGCTACTAGGCTCCCACCTAACTGGCAGGGCTATATATCACTAGAGGGAGTCTACCCTAGACCCCGAGCAGATCCCGCTGCTAGGCTCTTACGTAGATGACTAGGCTAGATGTCACTCCAGGGAGTCTACCCAGACCCCGAGCAGATCCCGCTGTCAGGCTCCCACCTAGCTGGCAGGGCTGGATGTCACTCGAGGAAGTCTACCCCCGACCCCGATCAGATCCCGCTACCAGGCCTCACCTAGCTGGCAGGGCTGGATGTCACTCGAGGGTGTCTACCCCAGACCCCGAGAAAATCCCCCTACCAAGCTCTCACCTAGTTGGTAGGCCTGGAAGTCACTCGAGGGAGTCTACCCTTGATCTCGAGCAGATCCCGCTGCCAGGCTCTGACCTAGCTTGCAGGATTGGATGTCACTTTAGGGAGTCTACCCCAGACCCCAAGCAGATCCTGCTGCCACACTCTCACCTAGCTGGCAGGGCTGGATATCACTCGAGGGAGTCTGCCCCAGACCCCAAGCAGATCTCGCTATCAAGCTCCCACCAAGCTGGCTAGGCTGGATGTCACTCGAGGGAGTCTACCCCAGACCCCGAGAATATCCCGTTATCAAGCTCCCACCTAGATAACAGGGCTAGATGTCACTCGAGGGAGTCTACCCAGACCCCGAGCAGATCCTGTTGCCAGGCTCCCACCTAGCTGGTAGGGCGTGATGTCACTCGAGGGAGTTAACCTAAGACCCCGAGCAGATCCCACTTCTAGGCTCTCACCTAGCTAGCAGGGCTGGAGGTCAGTCGAGGAAGTCTACCCTAGACCCCGAGCAGATCTCGTTGTCAGGCTCCCACCTAGTTGGCAGGGTTGGATGTCACTAGAGGGAGTCTACGCCAGACCCCGAGTAGATCCTACTATCAGGCTCTCACCTTGCTGGCAGGACTGAATGTCACTCGAAGGAGTCTACCCAAGACCCCAAGCAGATCCCGCTGTCAGGCTCCCACCTAGCTGGCAGGGTTGGATGTCACTCGTGTGAGTCTACCCCAAACCCCAAGAAGATCTCGCTGTCAGGCTCCCACCTAGCTGGCAGGGCTGGATATCACTCGAGGGAATCCTGCCCACTCCAGATGTTACTTGAAAGATTGGTCTCTTCCAAGAACAGGGAAGGAAAGTCCTCACTAGCGAGTCTAAGCTTGCAGAATCAGCGTGACAGAAGGGTGACGAACCGAGTACTCGGCACCCACTGAAGAGGCGAGCTCTAGCAGTGCAACCCCCTGTCAGTTTTACTTATGAAAATTTTTAACAATTCCGGCTTGACATTCGCGAGAAAGTGGGTAGCTCGCAAGCGAGCTATGCGGTGGCGAGCCCGACGTGGCAAGTGGTCCCCTCCCGGATTTCCTAGAGGTGGCGAGCTCTTGGGGTCTACTCACGGGTATGTGTCCTAAAATGTGTTCAAGAAAAAAAGATAGAAAAATTCACTTTTCATTAAGTATAAAGCTGGTTACAAAAGGGAGAACTCGCCTATGTGAGGTTACAAAAAGAGGGGAGGGAGAGAATTACAAGAAAGAAAAAAGTGAGTCAGCTCTCGCCTCCTCCCCCGGATTGGCGATCTCCGCCCACCCCGCAAGAGGGATTGTCCTTGAAGTCCTTCCTTAAGAACAGGTCGAGGTTTTCTTCCTTCTCGCTGGACAGCGTGGGCAAGAACAGACTCGGCATGAGGTCTCGGGCTGTGATCTCGTCGCAGCCCTCCACCAACACCCGCATATCCTTCCTGATCTGTAGGGTGCATTCAGTAGATTCGATTGAGTTGACTGTAGCCTTTCCACAACCTCAGCCTCGCCAAAGATCCTCGGGCTCTTGTATGGGAAGGGGGGCTGGCTGTCGCCTGGAGGGAGGAAGGCTTCCGCCTAACTTGTGATTTCGCCATGAAGCCCCTTGTTTTCCTCGATCAGCTTCGCGTTCTTCCCTTGCAACTCGGCGGTGCGTGCCTCCAGCTCAGCGGCGCAAACTTCCAGCACAGCAGAGTGAGCACAGAACCGGTTGTTTTCTTATTCCATCCCGATCGTATGAGTACGAATCTCCCTAGCGGCCTCGGCATCCTGAGGCAAAAATGGGTAAGTAAATCTAAAGCTGAAAAATCCCAAGTAAAAAGAGAAAGGGATAACCAGTGCTTATCAGCCTTCCATCACCCTTGGCGGGCAAATCCTCGGCAATGTCGAGCCTCCTCTCCAAGTTGACGACCTTGCCCTAGGCGAGGTCGAGTTTCTGCTCAGCAATTTACAGGAGGTGGCTGAGGTTGAATCTGCAACCAACCACCATGTGGTGGAGCTCCAGTGCCCGCATGTGGGCCTGCAAGCCCTCATGGTTGATTTGGAATAGGGTTATGCGCTTGTAGGCCGTAACATCCTCACGCACATAGAGGATCAAGCTGAGAGCATAGGCGTGATCGGAGGAAAGCTGGCGATCAGTCCAGGAGGGTTGGAGGTTGGAGACGGAGATCCGGTGTGCCGACTCGTCACATTGAACCACGGGCTTGCCGGCCGAGTCTTTCCACCTCCCCCTAAGGCCGAAGAGAGGGTGAATCTTCGGCATACCCGGCTCGCGGGCCACGGTCTTCATGACCGAAGGACGAGCAGAGGGCTCGCCTCCCTCTTTCCCTTTGTCGGTTGTCTCCTTTAACGGGCTCTTCGGCGATCCATCCTTGGAGGGCTCAGGCGAGCTCATGTACTTTTGTTTTTGATGTTATTGTTGTTGTCTTGCCTGAGAGACCACCACCGCCTTCAGATTCTTCTTCGGCAGATTGTGTCGGGGTGATTTAAACCCCGCGAGGTTAACCCGCTTCTTTCCAGACGAGGGCTTAGACGATGACGGCTCGTCTCGGCAGGCGGCTACTGCCGGTTTCTCGTGGGGAGGGGCTCAGGGAATGGTGTTGAGTCCGCAAAGGGCGGATTTTCGCGGACCAGTCGTTCCCCTACATGAAACATGTTAGCGAAATTTTATTGATTTGGCGAGTTTGGAAAGAGGAGAAAGCATGAATACCTTCGTCGGGATGGACGGGGAGGAGCGAGTCGAGGCCCCTTTGGAGGAAGACGACCTCGAAGTTTTTATGGAGGAAGAACTTGTGGAGCTCAACTTCATTGCCAGAGACGGTGGGGGGTTGGTATACCTCCTCGCCCTTCTGTTGTAGCGAGTAGGGGACATTGCCGAGGTCACCCTTGTGTAGACGATCTTTGACATTCAATTGTGGTGCTTGTTCGCGATCTCGCGAATCCTGATGAAGGATCCTTCGAAGTAGGCGACATCGTCGGGAGTCGCCTTATAAGTGAAGAGTTTCCTGAACACGGTCAGGTTGAACTCTATTCGCTACATACGGAGGTAGCACGCGAACGCCACCATCATGGCGATGGCGTTCGAGTTTAGTTGCGTAGGCACCACGCCGTAGTACATCAAGATCTGGCAAATTTCTGGAAAAAGCGGTAGGAGGAACCCCACCTCGAAATATGAGTTGGGGAAGGCAAGCTCCTTGGGATAGAAAGTGTTGATGCCCTCACCCTCCGTGGGACGGCGCACCTCAAATCCAGGGGTCATGAAGTCGGCATAGAATGCTGCGAACTCCTCCTCCATCATGTTCACCTCGAAGAAGTAGTAGTTGGTGAAGTGTTGAGCGCACTTGGAGCGGGCATCGTAATCGGGATTGGTCTTACCATGCTCGCAGAAGGTTTAGGGGGCGAATACAGGTAGGAGGAAGGCGAGAATGGAAGGAAGGTACGGAAGCAATAAAAGCAGTAAGTCGGGGTAGGTGAGGGGGCCTATTTATAGGGAAAAAAATCAAGGGTTGAGCCGACCGATCGGTCTAGCTCTCCAAACTCATCTCGTCGGTCCCAGCTTGCCGACCTCCCAAACCAGTCCCATCACATGCCAATATGAAGGATATTATATTTGAACAATAAGCAATAAAATCTAAAAATATTCTAAGTTATTACAGACCATGGAAGGATATTGTTCAAAGAAATCAAATGCGAATAAAGAAAAAAGCAGCAAGTTCGATACACGCCCGAGTTGATGGGGTAGGGACGAGTGCCGGTAAGCCCAGCATGGGGTCGTTTTCTACCTACCCTGACCTCGCATCTCCTTCCCCGTTGGTCAACATGAATCGCGGAGCTCGCAGATCCGCCTCAAGCACCCCGGGCGGCCAGAAGGTTATCATCCAGCTCCTCCAACAGCGATGAAAGGGACATCGCCTCGCCCGCCAGGTCCTCCCTCGCCTCGCCTACTAGCCACACGCACTCCCTTTGCAGCACCTCGTTGTCCTCCCGCAACTGGTGGAGCTCGCATACCATCTTTTTGAGGACCTAAATTTCTCGCTTCGTCAGCTCAACGCCCTCTAGCTCGGAGTCCAGGAAGGACTCTAAGGTCTTCGGGGAAGGAAGGGGCATGTAGCATGCACGCTCTAGGGATTCATCAGCCTCCGATTGACTAACTAAGGATACATGGATAGTTGAACAATAATATGAAGGGAGAACACGCCAGGACAACTATGGAAGAGAACTAATGAAGAACAACTTGCCTGATGAGCTCGGTGCCTCAAAGGAGAGGCGAGGTGGAGGCATATTTAGATTTTTACCATAGCCCGTAGGGTGTATTCTGGGCAGAAGAAGGCTAAAGCCCGACACTGGGATAGTTCCAGCGCCTCCCCTCGAAGTCTCAGTGAGCTGAGAGAAGAGAATGCGGGCTGGCGAGCCCGACCTTTGCGAGCCCAACCCTAGAGTCTCAAAGGGCGGGGATGGGTCGCATTGACGAACCTCCGTAGTCTTAAACCATGGGTCGGCAGGAAGGATATCGGCTCACAGAGAGGCGACCTTGCCCTCCCCCCTTGGCTGTCTGGGTCAGTGCAGAGGTCAATAAAATTCCCCTCCTTCCCTGGGGAAGGTAGGGTAGAGGAGCCGGCCTCAGGCTCTAGGGTCGTTTTCAAGTCTTTGAATATGCGCTCGGACGCTTCTACATATGGCTTCGCCCTCTTAGCAGAATTAGACTCAGACGGGATGCTCTACGGGATGTCAAGGGGAATGGCGGTCAAGCTGGCGACGCGGACAGAAGAGACCTCGCGAGCCTTCACAAGCCTCTCTTGGAACTCCTTGGGGAAAGGAACCTCTGCAAATTTAGAGCGAAGGGGAATGACAAAGGTCACCCAGGTATGCAGGCGCATATTTATTGCCGCTGGAGGACCCCACCGAAGATTCTCTTGCTCTTGCCACACTCGCCGAATCCCGTGGGGT
The DNA here is from genome assembly GCA_039513925.1 of Platanthera zijinensis. NCBI lineage: Eukaryota > Viridiplantae > Streptophyta > Magnoliopsida > Asparagales > Orchidaceae > Platanthera > Platanthera zijinensis. The sequence goes on from CM077092.1 coordinate 85,033,228, forward strand.
TAATGTTTGTTTCCAAGCTTGTGCTAACCTCGCAAAAAGCGGGGATTTTATACAACCCTGTATCCGGCGAATATGTCAAAAGGAGCAAGATCGGCAAAATCGGGCTGTCTGAGTCCCTTGGCAGAGCTCGGCAGTAGGGAGAGCTCGACAGTCTCCGGCTCGCCCATGCTGGGTGAGATACTTTTGGGAGGCGAGCTCGTACTCACCAAGCCCTGTTCGTCAAGATCTAGGCCGCTCGTCGAGATCCAGGCCTTTCGTCGAGCTCTTGGCCGCTCGCAGAGTTCGGACCATTCAACAAACCCGCAGCATGCGAGCAGGGCAGGACGGTCCCCTACTCGCCCAAGGTCGAAGATAGGCGGCAAGAGCCAGCTCCATCGAGCACTCGCTGCCCCAGGCGAGTAGCAAGCGAGTAGGGCAGGCCAGACCCATACTCGCAAAAGGCTGAGCAGAAGTGGCGAGTGCCGGCTCCATCGAGCACTAGCCGTCCTTACCGAGCAGGGGATGTTGAGGGCTACTCGCCCAGTGATCTGCGAGGTGTTTTTACCATTTTTCCCTCGCTGGCCTGCCCATAACCAGTTAGGAAAGTGGAGTTATGCTGTTGGCAGACATAGTTGGGCTGCATATAGCTATTCAGAACAGCGGAGGTTGGCTATTTGCAGGCCGTTTTCAGAAATCTATAAATAGGACCCAAGGGTTACCTCAGAAGGCATGCTCACTTATCTCCCAGCCTTCTAGCGCTTTCTGAGGTACTTTAGCCTAACATTTGGCTAAGGAGGGGAAGCGCTCAGAGTTCTTCCGGTTGTGTGGTGGGTCCTCCGCACCGCGCCCTTGGGTCATTCCCCTGTTCTTTTTTCCTTTGTCATTTTTCTTGCAGGAGAGATGTAGGTGTCCGATCACCCCTTCCCCAAGGGTGAACTCCATCGAGACCGAATTCTCGGTTTCAACAATAGGTGTTTTATCTTTTAGAAGCTCATAAGGAGTCTTTAGCTTAGTTTTGTGAATGAGGCTTTTATTAAGAACATAATTAGCACTGTTGACTACTTCATCCCAAAAGGACCTAGACAAATTTGACTCTACTAATAAAGTTCTTCCAGATTCAATAAGTGTTCTATTTTTCTTTTCAACCACTCCATTTTGTTGAGGAGTTCTAGGACCTAAAAAGCTTTTTCTTATTCCTTCATCCTCATAGAATCTATAAATTAACTAATTTTCAAACTCTGTGTCATGATCACTTCTGATCAAAGACACTTTAGTATTAAATTTTGATTGAACCTGTTTAATGAATCTTGAGAGAATTATGAAGGTATCAGACTTTGCTCTTTGGAAGAACACCCAAAATAATTTTAAAAAATCATCCACTATAACCAAAGTGTAAGACTTACCTCTTAAGATCTGAGTGGTAAGTGGAAAAAATTAATCTATATGTAGTAGATATAATTATTGTAGAATCATTCTTACCATTTGGGTAGAATGAAGATTTGACTTATTTTCCTTGCTGACATGCTTTATAGAGATTAAATTTTTATACTTATCTTTTGGTAAACCTCTTACTAGATCTTTTGCAAGCTTAGCTATGGTCTTATGTTTAAGATAACAAAATCTCCTATGCCAAAGCTCATTCCTCTCTAGTTCAGCATTGAATAGACATATTTCATTTTTCTTTGAGCTAAAGTCAACTACATAGATATTACCTTTTCTAAAACTAGATAATACTATTGTATCAACTTTAGAGTTAACTATTTGACATAGGTTGTGTGTGAATACAACTTTGTATTCACCCTCACATAGATGGTTGATACTAATAAGATTATATTGAAGTCCTTCAACATAAGCCACTTGGAGACGGTGATATCTCTAATTTTGATCATACCTTAACCTTTGGTCTTACCATAATTGGAATCACCATAAATTACCTTGGGACCATATTTGGCCTTGTAATCTTCCAGCAATTCATTATGTCATTTCATATGTCTGGAGTAACCACTATATAAATACCATAGCTGGTTTATAGAAGGACAATCTCTTTCCTACACATGAAATCAAACATTAATTGGGATCCAGGTTACCTTGCACCCATTACTTCTTTTTTCCATTATAAAGAATGATGAAATTATAAGATAGTCTTTCATAATACCCCTTAGGATAAAAGAGCGTTGGTTTATTAAGTCAACAACTTCCAGTTTCATGTTCTTTTCTAAAATATTTTGTACAAGTAAGATTAACGGAATATAAAGAATATGATGATGAAAATTTATTGTCTAGAGTTATGCATCGAGTAGCATTCAACGTAACCTTATGGATACATTGATTTGAAGTCGACGTTTCACAGGAGTTGCATAGATATGAAGTCAACACATATTCCTAACTTGCTGAAACTACTAATCTTTGCATATTACTTAACACAAGTTGCTTACCTATAATGCATTTTCCTTTGGATTCATGTTCTTTATTGAACTTTGTTACCTTTTTAGGACTATTGTTTAGATTTATGATAGGTTGAATTTCATTTGCTTTAGTAAGATATATAGGAGTTTTCCATGTTGTTGTATTAGTAATTGTTACTATCCTGTGAGGATCTATATGTAATTCGAGATGATTGAACCTTTTATTAAAGTTTTATGTAATATTTTAAAGTTGTTGAGTCCTTCCATTTAAGGAGTCTTCAAAGGATTTTGCCTTTGATAGCTCTTCCTTTAATAAAGTAGTTTCTTCTATCAAGTCAGCTACTTTATTCTTCAGGTTTTCTACCTCAATTTTCGACATTTTATCCTATTCAGTTTGTTCTTTATCATGTGGATAACTCTTAAATAACTTTATTTCTTTTCTTATTTGTTTAATTTTCTTTTCTGCATTTAATTGATCTTTACAAAATTCTTTAAAATTTCTTAAATTCATCTGAAGAAAAATTATTATCATCAAAGTAACTTACCCGACTGTCTTCATTATTTGAATGAGTTTCTAAAGCAATCAATCATGCTTCTTCAACAATAACTTCTTCTTCACTACTTGATGAAAAACTTGATTCTGAGTTAGTATCACTTCAGGTTTCAGCAATGAATGCTTTTCCCTTTTCCTTATACCTTTTCTTTAGATATTTCTTCTTCTGATCCTTTTTGTTTGATCTGTCCTTCGGTTGTTCTGGACATTTAGTTGCTATGTGTCCAGGTTTTCTACAAGCAAAACATATTATCTCCTCATTTGGAGTCCTATCAAACTTTAGCTTATTCAAATTCCCGTCTCTTCTTCTGAAATTTTATGTCTTAACCTATTTTCTAAATCTCTTGGCTAAAAGATTGAAGATTTCTTGTTCTATAGTAGAGGGTTCATCATCAGTAGCTTTGAAATCAATATATTTGTCTCTAGGTATAGCAACATTTTCCTTTGCTTCTTATTCTGCTTTACTTTTAAGAAGTAGTTCATACGATTTAAGTTTACCTAACAGAGCATCTGTAGTAATTTCCCTATGGCATTTAGATTCTCTAATAGCCCATATTCTAGAATCCCATGTACCTGGGAAGCATATGAGCAACTTATCATTTATATCAGGGAGTGATATATCCTTATCAAATGCTTTAAGTTCAATAATGATTACACTGAATATGTTATACATTTCAGCCACAAATTTATCTACTTTCTTTGGAAAAATTTTATACTGAGAAATTGAAAGTGTTCTTTTGTCTATTCTCTTATCAGAACTCCCATCAATAATCCTTAATAATGATTTCTAAATTTATTTTACTAACCGACATTATGTTGCTTTCTTGAATACATCGTTGGACATTATTGAAACTAATATATTCATCGCTTTAGCATCCTAGTCGTTTATTCTCTTTTCCTCATCTAACCACTTACATCTAGGCGCTAGTCCTGAAGTGATATTGCCATCTACATCCTTCTCATAAGGTGCAAGTGGTCCTATTTAAATTGAACCAAAAATACCTTCATCAATATAATTCATATATAACTTAATTTTGTTTTCCAGAGTGTAAACTTTTCAAGATTACATACTAGTGGCCATGTGGATACAAATCCTTTGAAAGTATTAGAAGACATTTAAAAAAAATTAATATACACTAGTCTAACTATTCTTATCTTTATAATCAAGATGTTAACCTTTTCTTGATTAACCTCCTATAAGTTAACCTATTCTTGATTAACCTCCCTCTAATACCAATTGAAAGGGAGAACAGTTGACAAAATCCTCAGAGTTTTCCTTGTAGGGGGTGTGTGGAATAGAAATTAAAAATTATATCTATCTTAACTATACTTTTCACTGAATTTGCATTCACACAGATTTTTCACAAGAATTTTAAGCCTAACACTTATAAACACAACACATTAAATAAATAATCACAAAAAATAAAAAATAAAAAAAACATAAGAATTATAGTGGTTCCCCAAAATCTGGGTACATCCACTCTTCTACTCCCTTGGTAGAAATTTACTATCACCGGGCCTGAGTCTTCTGATAAGGAGACTCTCAAAAACAATCTCGAGATCTTTTGATAAGAAGATTTTGTACCAATATAACTTGAGCCTTTTAACAAGGAGACTCTCAGAACCTTAAACAGAATCCTTTGAAGTGGGATATTCAAAACACTTTTCTCAAACAGTAAAAGAGAAATAAATAAAAAAATGTATGAGATATGCAGAAGAGATAAACTTCTTGATTACTCCTCGCAATAGGAATTTCTGAGGACTTTATGACACTAAATGAATTGATTCCTGAAACTTTGATGAATCCTTGATAAAGTAAATTTCAAGGATTATAAGGCCTTTAATCCAAATGATTTCTTATTCTCCACTGAATCTATTGCAGCACTTGATGAGCCCTAGAGAAGAAGAAGAACTGGCTATCTATTCAGATTCAGGAATAGGATGAAGATCGACTGATTTTTGGAAGAACTTCTATTTCAATAGATGAATGATTGTCTTCTTAATCTTCTTTGTTGGTTAAAAACTTCCAAATCACTCTCTATTCTTATGTGAACTGATTGTTGTATCTGATCAAGTTTGTTCATTCACGTGTTTCCGTATATTTATATATATATGGAAGAGAACCATTCCTTATTAACATTGTCTTCCAACGTCTCTAAGAAACAGTTATTCAATTTAAATCTTTCTTGAATAAAGTCTGAATTAATCTCCAGAAAAATTCCTATTTAGAACTTTAATCGACGTAACATCGATTTTATATAGTAATTGGGTCGAACTCAGGCTTCATTCTGATTGACTATTGACTTTATTCTGTAATTAATGTTACGTCGATAACATATCAAAGTATGTATTGATATAAACCTTGAAGAAACATCAACTAATCTTATTTTGTTGCTCTGAGTGCTAATCGAAGAAACGTCGACATTAAGTCAAAGTTGTGTTGACTTCTAGTCGATGAATGTTTTCTTTACTAGACTTTCCTCTAAGATTTAGTGTGCACTTCTCATGTACTTTACTCCACTGATATCCTAGGACATCTATGACCATACTACCCTCTCTATACATCATGGGTAATAAACCTAGGATGTAAAATCACTTAAAATATATATTGTTACGGTAAATTATAAGGTTTTTTTCCAATAAAGTATTTCCAAAAAGTATTTCTTATTTCCAGATTCTTCAACAACTTTTTTAACTTCTTCATGAACAAGGTCTCTTCATCTTCTTCTTAACCATCAACATCACTATCATCCTCCTTCTTTGATTTCAGTACCAATGCCTTCTTTTTTGGCTTCAAGTTGTACTCTTGTTATTGAATTTTCAACTCTACCCTATATTTTTTGAGATTCCCAATAAGGCTCTCAATTTCAAGTTTCTTTAGATTGTGTGGTTCAGAGATGGCCACCACCTTTTGGTTGATCTTTGGGGGAGCGATCTAAGAATCTTCCTCAACAAATCTCCATTGGAGAAGGTTTTTCCAAGCACTTTTGAGTCGTTGATGAATTTATTGAACCTTATGTATATCGTAACTACATCTTTGTCTGCCTCCATTCATAATTTCTCATACTCCGATTATAGGTTGAAGAGCTTTGAATCTTTAACTTGCGATTTAATTCATGAGTAATTTCTAGTTAGTTTTAAATATCATAAGCAGTCTCACAATTCCTATTGCATTCAGTTTTATCTAAGGCACAAAATAGAACATTCATAGCTTTGGCATTTTTGTATAGTTTAACTTATCATTTTCATCTCATTTATCCTTAGGATTTTCCATTGTAACTTCTCCAACTACAATTATAGGTAAAGAGTAGCACTGTTCCACTATATTTCAAACAACTATATCTAGTGCAATTTGAAAAAATTGAATTCTAGTTTTCCAGAACTTATAATTGGTGTCAATGAATAAAGGAGATCTACTAATCACTTGCCCCTCAAAAAATGTGTGATCATGGTGCATCATTATTCCTGGTGGTAAACTGATCTGGAATAATCTTCCTCTAATACAAAGTGTTGGATCTTATATCGCTCTTAGAGGGGGAGGGTGAATAAGTGTTTTTACTTGATTATTGATATACTTAAAATTTTTAGATAATCAACTGAGAGAAAGATTTTGTCAAAAAGATTTTTCTTACAAAAAATTATTTGAAATAAAAACTTATAAATTTAGAAATGATAAAACACTGATTTTATTTCTCAAAAATGAATACATAAACTTTGATTTAAATAGAGCTTGAAATCAAGGCTATAAGTAAAAATCATTTTTATGCATTCACTGATACTCCTCCCAAGGACTTGCCGACTATTGCCTATTTCTCCCTAGATACAGTCGATAGTCTCCCCTAGATCTAACCTTTACCTAGTCGCTACACATAAGGTTGTGAATTTCCCCCTAAACAACAGAAGGCGTAGTCTCTACACATAAGATGATGAATTCTCTACCGTTACAAAAGAAAAAAAAATGAAAGAATGTAGTTCAAATATGAAATTAAAGAATCTCTAAGATGAGCTTCTAAGGTTATGAAGGATTACCAAGAACATCATCTGAGTTGAAGCATGAAAAATCTCCTTTTCACTCTTGAATTGTAAGGATGGTGTTAGGAGTGCTCTTAATTTAGGGAAGAAGTCTCTATGAAATGACAACAGTTGGCTCTCCAGAAGGTGTAACCTCGATTAATGACATGTCTTCTTTAAATAGCCTTTAGACGATATTGCCGGCTATATCGATATCGCCAGGCATAAATATGTCATGCTAACATGTGGCCCACACAGATATGATCATGGCAAAAGAAGTGGAGATCGTGACCCATTGTGGAACTATCGCCAAGTGATATTGATATATCTTAGGATATATTGGAAAATTGTGCTTGTTATGGCCTGGATCATGCGAATCACGGGGGATTTTGTAGCCAATGTAGCAGATTATGGTATAACGCCATGTGATATCAATATCGCTCAGCGATATTGTCTGATAAATATTCATTTATGAAACTCGTCGTTAGTCTACCATTTGTCTCCTGTATTTCAGCCATCATTGCTTCTATCACTAGTGATAGTAATAACACTCGCGACATCACTAAATTCAAAGCTTTTTTGTCTTTTATTTGTATTATATGTATATGGATATTGTACTTATTATTCCTACACACTATAAATAAACGTGATCAAATATATAGTGATATTTATTATTATTAAATCAAGGGAAGTGGAAATGCATGCTCCACAGGAAAGAGCAGAGGAGATAGGGGGGAGGAAGACTTCATGTGAATCAGGATCAGTGGGATTAAGAGAGGAAGTTCTATGTCCCACCCATCATGCCAACTTGGAGGCTAGCAGGTGGAGAAAAATAGGGTAGGCATTGGAGAAGGTTCTCCCACAAGCATGTAACACTCCAAGTTTTCCCCTTGATGCAATACAACATAGCAGTAGAAAAAAATTATCAGAACGATCGACATGAAGATGAAATTACTCGATGTTGTCTAGTAGTTTAAATCAGGCAATTTTGCTACCGCTAGCGGTAGCCTCCCATCATGATGATTTGTCGTAAGAACACGATGAATGTCAAGATAAGTCGATGATTATCAAGAGAGCTACCGTCAGGTGGTAGATACTACCACCTGGCAATAAGTTACACGATGATGCATTATGAGTGTCGAGATGTCTCGACGATCGTCAATATAGCTACTGCCGGGTTGTATCTCATCATGACTTTTTATCCTAAGGAGGTTGTGGATAAGGACTTCCGCTCTAAGACAAATGTAGTGTGTTAGCTAGCCACTACCGAGCAGTAGTTGACAGAGACAGTTTCGCAAAATCTTGATCGTGAGCGTCCGATTCTTTATAAAACTTGATCGAACTCTCTAGATTTGTTTGTCCTTCAATATTAAAGGGTACGCTCTAACGACTAATGTAGTGTGTTAGCTAGCCACTATCGAGCAGTAGTTGACAGAGACAATTTCGCAAAATCTTGATCGTGAGCGTCCGATTCTTTATAAAACTTGATCGAACTCTCTAGATTTGTTTGTCCTTCAATATTAAAGGGTTGTTAACAATTTTTATCCTTATCTTGCCATTTGAAAGCTTTGGATAGCTTTTGGAAGAGAAAGGAAGAAGTGGTTTTTTCTATTAATGGAGCTCCGAAGCTCCAAAACACGAACTATTTTCAGATCTGTAGAGAGAAACTCGGTGATGTTCTTTCCAGCAGATTAGATATCTTAATCATGGTACCAAAACAATTGTCAAGGGTAACGATCCTTCTTCCCAGGGTTAGGACATGCTTGTCCTATTTTATGTTTATATATTACAAATGGAAGTGCCTCATTTTCTAAGTAGCAAAAGGATAAGCTTCCTTCAGGTTGATTGAGTCCATCCTCAATGTGTATTGCATATAGAAATCTACTTGGTTTGTAGATTTAAGTATGCTGTATGAAGCCCATCATTGACATGTTGGTCTGGATTGGAGATGCTTGATTATGTGTTGGAAAATGATTTTGAGAAAGGCTTACTTGCATTATGAGAGGTTGGCTTAAGAGAGTCGGTGAAGCTCTTGGCTGAATATCCACTGCGTGGTGGTGGTAGAATGCAAATTTCTCCACATATTCGTAGTTGAGAGCTTTTGGCCCTCCTACGATGGTTGTGATCATGAAGCCTATGTTTTCTCAAGTAGATTAGGTGCGTTGCATGTTAGCAGTTATATGATTAAAGCCCTTGTATACCAATCTTGTTGTGAGCTCACTTGGGTTATCATATATACAGGTTGAGGTGAAGCCGTATCCTTACCGTGATTGTTGGATTTCGGTGATTTGAGCACGGGAAAAGCTGATCTGAACGCATTCCATTCCACTCAACAAACATGTAACTACTCAGTGCACCGATTAATATTAGAGAAGTCTGTAAGGTGTAATGATGTTTGACTGTAGAAGCTTAAATACCATCTAAGTTTATAATACTGTGGATGGAGGTGGGACTCAGGGAGTACATTAAAAGCATGCATTCAGAGTAGAAAATGGATTGTCATACGTGCCAATATTTGTGTTTGTTTGTGTATATATTGATTGTGTTTGGCTTGTTAGTAGCTGCACTTTCCTTTATATATATATATATATGATATTGTGCAGTTTGTTTGTAGGGAAGAGCTACCACCACCCCAAAAATGGGGTGGGATCATTTCACCATCATGATCAGCTAAAGAAGACCACTGTTTTGTTTTACCACAATTATGTTGATTGTATAGGTATAGGTGCTAGCGAGCCTAGCAATAAATAGCAGGCAAGAAGCCTTGTGTTGAGCTTACCCTTGAAGGCCAAAGTTTTAATATAGCTTTCATGTATCGTTGGCCTGTATAACATTGTATGTAAAACATGTTAGTAATGTTTGTAAACATGTATGGCCTTAAGACCAAGAATATTACTTGTACATGTTGTTGTTGTTTATATTACTAGTGTGGTGGATATTTTGGTTAAATTAATATAATGCTTCTGTTAGTGTATATCCCTAATATGCGTAGTTTATTATATATCTTGGCTGACTTTAATTTAGTAACTCTTTAGTTTGTTCATTTAATATAGTGTGTTGTCCCGAACGTACCAGATGTTACATTCATTCTAACGAGCAGGGTATTACAATTTTGTATCCGCTTCCAGTGTTGTTGAAGAGTCCCATTTATATAAGGTTTTTCGGACTCATCTGGGCTCGATTTCACGCACTTGCACTTAACTTTTAGCAATGTATTAATTATATTTACATGGTACAATATTCTCACATGAAGTGCATATTTTGCCCGTTATGGTGTACAATTGTGCCCTATTATGCAGGGGGTAAGCACATGGTGCTACCCGATACTTGTTTTTGCTCTTATTATAGTTATAGACACACTGGGATAGAGCCCAAACCTTGTTAAAAATCTATGTATATCGCTCGGTCTTCAGTTTTTCTATTACGCACAGGCGTTCTACCCATGTGTTATCCTTTATCAGCTTGATTGTCTTGATTGCTTATCGTACGAGCATATGAAATTCTTTTGCGCATGGGCTATTTTTTCTGTGCAAGATCATTGTGCTTAAAATTGTTTCACGATCGCCACTCGTGTGTTTTGGTCATGCAAGGTAAATTTTGACCGTGCGAGAAAAAAATCAAATGAGGGACTTGCTTTGTCTAAATTTTTTTTATTTTTTATTGATCGTGCATTTACTTCAAGCACAGTTGAATTCAACCGTGCGCGAAGAAAATCACACGAGCTGCTACTTGGCCTGAAAAATATTGTGTTCTTTCGCGACACGCACATTTTTGCTCTTGCACAGTTGTTGCAATCATGCTTGAGTAAAATCGCACGGGCAAACCCTTGGCCTTATCTAGAAATTTCGCAATAAATATTGCACAGGTTCGAACGCACGACCGTGCATTCGACGATGCGAGTTCATGTTATAACATCCCATTTCGCGCTAGGCCCTCACACTCTTTTTGAGTCAAGAGAATTGACTAAGGCTTGGGAAGCATCGAGTGAGTCGAGTGAACTCGATGCCATTCGAAAAAGCATTGCGTGCATTGAGTGGTTGCAATTCCACTCAATGCTTTCAACAGAGATATTATGGATGTTGTAGGCGTTGAGTTGACTCAACATGGCATTAAGTGGTCTCAACGCAACTCAATGCTTTTGACTTAGAGATAGTATGAATGTGTTGTCGTTGAGTGGACTCAATGCGGCGTTGAGTGGTCTTAATACAGTGTTGAGTGGTCTCAATGCCACTCATTGCTTTTGACTTAGAAATTCCAAAATTGAACGAGGCGTTGAGTGAACTCAACGCATCGTTGAATGGTATCAATGCCACTCAACTATTTTGACTTAGAAATTCCGTCACATAACGAGGTGTTGAGTGAACTCAACGCGGTATTGAGTGGTCTCAACGCCACTCAACGCTTTTGACTTATTAATTATGGCACCCAACAATGCGTTGAGTGAACTCAACGCAGCGTTGAGTGGTCTCAATGCCACTCAACGCTTTTCACTTAGGAATTCCGGCACTCAACGAGGCATTGAGTGAACTCAATGTGGCGTTAAGTGGTCTCAAGGCCACTCAACGCTTTTGACTTAGAAATTCCGGCACTCAATGAGGCGTTGAGTGAACTCAACACAGCGTTGAGTGATCTCAATGCCACTCAACGCTTTTGACTTTGAAATTCTGGCACTCAATGAGGCGTTGATTAAACTCAACACGGCGTTGAGTCGTCTGAATGCCACTAAACTCTTTTGACTTATAGGATTTTTTATTCCAGGCTGGGTTTGTTGGTTCAATATACGGACTAAACTGGGTTCGATATTAGAGCTTATGGATACTTATGCCCCATCTTTTCAATCAAGACTTATTGAAAGTAATAATTATACGGTTTAATATTATAGTGACACTTGGCAGCAAGGAGAAACCATGCTCAAGGATGACAAACCATGACCTACCACTCCCCGCAACTTCCCGCCACTCCTACCACTCCCAATCAAAAAGCAAGGCCACCATCATCTTCATTGTGCCCAGAGGAGTGAAAATCAATAGTTGGAGAAAGGAGATAGCCAGAGAAACCTGGAAACAAGCTAACTCGATGGAGAAGTTGTCGGCCATGGCTCACCACCACCGTACTCGCCGCCAAACGTGGATACAGTTCCGTGTCTCCTCCCCTCCCCCAGATCTAGCCGTCTAGTTCTTTTAGGAGATATATCGGGCTCAATTTATCCCGATACCATGTAAGGAAGATGAGATTTTATTTCCAAGCATTTCTTCTTGCACGGGTTTTGATCGCACAAAACTGTATCCGCAAATGACAACGACAAGTATACCGTATTGAGAGTAGAATAGGTTTAAAGAAAACAAGGTCGAATTAGACTCAAGGTGGTTAAGTAATTCTACTTTGAAAATCATTATTATCTTATTAATTGGAATTTGGGTTGGAATTTGTGAATAGCAAAAACTAAAAAATTTTATTGAATTAATACAATGGGTTAAGAGCTAGTGCCTGATCTTTGAATCACCTCGCTAAAGAAAATATCGAAATGAAAATAAAAATGCAGTTCTCTTGTTGAAGAGGCTTTGACCGTGGAGGTTCCTGAAGCATGAACACCCTTCTATCGAAGATTAGGTTCAACTAAGCTTAGGTGTATCGACCGAACTTTCGTTCACAAACCGCATCGCCTAAGACTTGCTTTAGGTGGTGAACCTCGCTATTGGATTTTACCCCAATCTGGAAGAGTTACGTTGTCCTCTCTCAAGGGTTGCATTCTACTTTTTACCAATGAGTGATCGATTCGACTTACGAGTCTCTCAGCTAACAAAAGAGCGAAAACTATTATGAAAACTATATAGAATATATAGCCTCAATGAATTGATCAACTGTAAATCATAAGCATTCAACAATTTGAGAAAAACAAAATTAAAATAATCGCGAAAATAATCTCATCCTCGGATCATCGCGATCGAGCACTATAAAAATTAGTTACTCATGGGGATGTAGGAATCCTTATCATAAAAGTGCGACATCATGAAAAAAGAAAGAAGGTAGCGCGAGACAAAATTTGTACGATTATAGGAAAAAAAATTTAAATAGGAAATAACAATATTTTGAAGCGAAATAAAACCTGAAATTTTATTGTTAGATGAAAGAAAAATTACAAGAAATAACAAAAAAGGCATTGCAGGTTGACGAAATAAACGAAATCTAAATCTCCTCTAACAATATTCGAGAACCCCCAATAATCTTCTCTCCAAAATTAAAATCAAAATAAAATTTCCTCCTAATTAAAATATCCTAGATGAATTTCCTGGATCAAATAATACTCTCGAGCAAAATCTGATCCTTTTCCTATTCCACGACATTGAATCATTTTCTGCTTCCCGATGGCCCTATTTATAGGTGGTGGAGGTAAATTTTGCAAAGCACAGGAGAGGTGGGGATATTATTTGGAGGTAGGATTCCTGGTGTAACGGCCACAAATGAATAAGAGGCGGGATTAGTGGAGTCGTTTCATGGAGGAGGCTGGTTTGTTGGGCTGACGTGGTAGAGTGGTGGCCAGCCATGCTTGGTGGTGCTGCTATTGTAGCATTAAATGGAGGGGGTCGGCTACTTGATGAATGAGCTTGATGTCACCATTAATGTGGAGGAGCTACTATTAGGAAGAGGTCGGCCGGCTGCTACTTCAAGATCCTGTATGGAGGAGTTTGAGGTGGCCAGAGCTGCATGCATGGAGGAGGTTGTGCGCAATGGTGGCGCTGGATGGTTGGTCGAGCAGTAGAGGGGCGACCGATGCTTGGAGGGATGGTGCGGAGCTCGGTGGGCTCGGGAAGTTGGAGGTGCTGCACTTAGAGCTGCTAGGTGGAGGTATTGTTGGCCGGCCATGGTGGTGGCGCTTATTGTAATGAGGAGGAGCTACAGGGCGGTACGGTGCAGTGGTTTTTTACACACACACACACACACACACACACACACACACACACATATATATATATATATATATATATATATATATATATATATATAAACATTCATATATATATATATATGTAAATATCCATATATATATATTAATGTATATATATACCCACACCCCACACACCCACACACATATATATATATATATATATATATATATATATATATATGTATACGAGTGAAAGTGCACGGGGTGGGGGCATGCACCCGCGCGACAGTACCTGACCTATGGCGGTGGGCTCCGCCCGCCCCCCTCTAGGGGTGAAATTTGTTGTGGGAGGCGACATTTGTCGTGGGAGGCGACATTTGTCGTGGGAGGCGACAAATGTCATGGGAGGCATCATCTGTTGTGGGAGGCGACATCTGTCGTAACAGGTGACAGTTATCGTGGGAGGCGATAATTTTCATCGGAGGCAACATTTGTCGTAGAAGGCGACATTTGTCATGGGAGGAGACATTTGTCGTGTGTGGCGATCATTGTCATGGGAAGTGACATTTGTTGTTGGGGGAGAATTTGTCTTGGTTGTTGACATTTTGCCTGGAGGCGGCATATGTCTTAGCTTGTAATCATGTGCATCGTTTACCCATTATCTAAATATTGTGAATAATAGCAGCAGGAATAGAGTTTGCATTGTATATAAGTAATAAAGGTTGCATTCTGACTTGTAGAGAAACTGTATTTCACATTAGTGAAAAGATTAAAATGTTTTGTTTATCACGACTCTTTTAACATTTAGAAAATGTTTAGCAGATATATTTGACGAATATCTCAAAAATGAAATTCCACTGTTTTGTTGCAGGCCAATGTTGAGGAAGCTTTGGGTATTTGATTTCAGGACCATTGAACTTGTGAGTCCTAGGCCACCCGTTCCAAGAAATCGGGTTGTTCTCATCATCTATATCTTTATATATTTCCTTAAGCCAGTCTGGATAGATCACTTCTCTCCTTTTAGTAGTTTCTTTTGTTATAGGTACTTTATATGTACCTGCAAAACATTAGAGAATTTACATTTACTAAATAGCTATTAAGGACGTATTATAATTATATTGGAGAATCAACATTGTCGAACAGTGTTACGTACAGTTTCATGATGATTTTGAAAATTTTGTTGAGAAAACCTTTGCGAAGATTTCTTTGAACACCACATTTTTTGTGTATACACCTTCTTGGCCTTCTATTATGCCTTGTTTGACCAGTACTGTCGTGTTTTTTTTTCTAAAACACCTCTTGACATTGCCACATATAGTTGACCGTGTCCGATGACATTATTTAGAAGGTAGACGCCAACATTCCCAATTGTTTGACCTTGAGCCTTGTTAATCGTTAATGTAAAGCACTTACGAACTGGGAATTATTTCCGCGTTAGTTGAAATGGAATCTTTGTGTCTTCGGCTGTTTGTAATGGTATGCGAGGTAGAAATACTCAAAGCACCTTAAATTGACCTCCTAATATAACTGCTTCAATAAGATTTCTTCCAAATCTACGACATATTAGTCTTGTGTCGTTGCATAACCCAATGTTCGGGTCAATGTTACGTAAAAGCATTATCGGGGCCCCTCTTTTAATTCTAGTTTGTGAGGTGGTAAATTTCCAGGATTAATTGAGTTTAGAAACTCAAGTTGATATAAAAAACGTGTATCTTCTGCAACTGAGTCGATGAGTAGTAAGTTACTACTTCTCCAGGGAATACGCGAAGACACATTGTGTTCAATGTATTAACATCATCATTTAGTAGAGTTAACAGCACCCTGGTTGCCATGTAATCATCTTCATGTGTGCATAAATGTAGATTTTGAAATACTCATTCAATAAGTAATTGAATTGATCTTTCACCTTCCTATGTCATAGCCATTGAAGGAGAAATACGAATCATGTCGTTGTCTATTGTCTCTTCTTCTCCATTTCCGACACGAATCAAATATTCGGAGAATTTGGGATCGTTGCGAGCTCTCATATTTTCGATTAGTTGCAGCAATTGAATTTCGGGCTATAGATATGATTCGACAATGCTAGCGCAAATAATTTCTGATTTTGTGCCATTTATGACAACTTGCATTACTTGGCGGAAATATCCTCCCAGGATGATGACCTTACCCCCAAATGGCTTGTCAATGTCAGTAACATCTCTAAATGTACGATCGACCGTTTCGAATGCTTTTTTGTTGGTCATTGGTGCCTCATCCCATATGATTGCAGACGTGCGTTTGATTAATTTAGACAGGTCAGATTGCTTCCGAATATTACACATGCACATCAGTGTAAACTGTATCGGAAT
Organism: Platanthera zijinensis; assembly: GCA_039513925.1. Lineage (NCBI taxonomy): Eukaryota > Viridiplantae > Streptophyta > Magnoliopsida > Asparagales > Orchidaceae > Platanthera > Platanthera zijinensis. The sequence goes on from CM077092.1 coordinate 85,049,410, forward strand.
TTTGAGCTTAGAGTGTGCTGTGGTTCCTCCTAGAAGTAAGGTTGCCGCAATACCTGAAGAAGCTGTGGCTAACATTATCTTGTCTTCTTTTCGAAAAGCTGAAAGCAAGGCTCGATATACAAAAATTTTCCCAGTTCCTCCCGGACCGTCGAGGAAAAAAATTTTACCGTCTTGTTTTCTTATTGATGTAGAAATTGTCGTGAAAGATAAAAATTGTCCAGAGTTCAGACATCCAATACTGTTTAGATCGGCTTGTGGAACGGTAATTGTCAGCTCATGTTCGAGAAGGCTTGATAAGTTGTCTAAATCTTCGAATGTTTCACTAATTCTGGGCAGATCAAACTCAGAGATATTGCGTTTGTGCTGATGAAAAAATATGTTCAAATCATGAAGAAGCTTGTTGATTAAGTATGTATTATTTATCGAGCTTGTACATGCATAATCTTCTGTCATGCTAATGTAATTTTCATCCCATAACTCTCTAACTATAGTGTGTTCAAAATATAACAATATTGTTGCAAATAGCCTTCGTAGGGAAATAGGCATTCTGGAGTGGCGTGCTTCTGCTAAGCATTCACGTAGGCTGTTCTCTTCTTCCAAAAGGCCATGATGTTCTGCAGCTTATTTAAAAGTCAAGTACCGCACACCTAAGACAGTTAGTATATCGTTGAAGGACTTGGGTCCCGGGATATGATTTAATAGTAGTCTTAAGTAGAATCTTTCACCTTCAGATGGTGCAACAGCATATAACCGTCCGATCACCCTTCGATTGAGCAGTCTTGGGGTCCATTTTCTTGATGGGATCAACCATATGTAATGTTTTGCGAAGTCAACGTATAAGTAATTTGTCTGTTCAATACCTTCATTGTACACTCGAAAGAATTCAGTTAACATTATGCGATTGTTTCTTTCATCGCCTAGAACATTTGATATTGACTGACAACTATGAAATTGAACTTGATGTCTATTAGGTAAATGTACCTGTAAGCGAACTACATTTGGAAATATTTGATATAGGCCAAATTTTAAAATTTTACACATAGCTTCTAGAGCACAAATCCAGCGGCCATTAACATATTTGCTAACCTCATCATAGTTTTGCCCTAGTCGTACTTCAAATGCAACACAATCAGGTCCTTTGTACACGTACTTGTATAAATATTTAATACTTTTGATGCTACTACATATCTCGACATTAATGTGACAATTATATTTTAAAAGTAACCATGGGTTGTATGGGACAACCCAACGATTGTCGATCATTCTCTCACCTTCTCGATCAAGCGCAATGTATCTGTTATCATTCCTCCTCCTGTATACTGGGTATGAATCAGAACCTTGTATCGTGGTCTCTGAAAATTGCTTTGGGTAGCCTTTTTTGCAACCATTTATTTTCATGCATGGGGCGTTATGATTGAATGGTCCGCATGGTCCATGTATCATGTGTTTAAGTACGGTAGTATAAAGCTCCGGTTCTTCGCTTCGATAGGGTATCTCAGCTCTTACAATGCAGTCATAATCATCTAGACTGGAAAGCTTGTCAGAATCTTGTAAAATAATTAGCATGTGAACATGCGGTAGACCTCGTTTTTGAAACTCGATTACATGAACATGTGCAATAACTTGACCTAAAACACCTTTGTGGAGAATATCATCTTTCATGGTTTCATACTTTGCATGAAATATTCTACTTAGTAAATCCGGACGATCGTGGGCAGACTGACCAGGCAAAAGTTCAGCTTTGATCTCATCCCAAGATGGGTTGCATGTCATCGTCAAGAAAATATCAAGTCTCCCGTAGTTTTTGACAATAGACATTGCGTCTTGATATCTTTAGTACATATCTCTCGGGCTTCCGATGAATGAAGATGGTAAGACAGTTCTACGACCAACGTTTGCTGATGCGTATAAAAGTTTTAATGATTTAGCAAATAAGTAAATGTAATTAAATTGAATTTACTAAGGTAGAGTTGGCGAACTTGCATCATTTTCTCCAGATCGCATGCAATCCTGGAGTCCTTGATACATTTCAGCTCGAATATTACTCTGGTGTGATCTAATCTAGCTTAATTTTTTGATTTCAGTTTTTACAGCATTGTCCATTGCATATTGTTGCAGTAGGCGCCCACCATACGGTAGTAATGTTGGAGTTGGCCCACGAATCTGATTTGCATGTAAAAAATTTAGTCAACGAATCTGCTTGGATAAAAGATAATACAGTAGCATATCTAGGTTACCTGTAGTATGTATGAGTAGTATTCGCAGTAGCTGACCCTCTCTCTAAGGCGCATTTGAGGTTTGCCATGCCATCCATGTGTACTGCACGACAGTAATAGTGGGTATTGGAGTGGATCGTAGTATCCGGAGTATTCTTTGATATTTTGTAGGAACCCAGTAGTTGTCATAACCACAGTGTCTCTATTGCTTGCTTCAGTCGAATCATCTCCAGCAACTAAGATTATTGCTACTTGAGATACTGTGGGTAGTGAGTACTGATGTTGGTTAGATGGTCTCTCCCTCATTAATAGTCTGCAGTGCAGGATGTCAGTTCGTCTTGCTAAATGTCGTAGAGTTTGAACATAAGGGTTGTATGTATTTAAAATACATGTGATGTTGTGAATCAAATTTTCTTTGAGCTCATTGTTTTCTTGAAGTCTATTATGCAATTCATTTTTTGTGTCATAAATGAACATTTGCAAGAACCTGGTTCTGCAACCTGGAGCTGGTAGGAGAGATCCTATTCGATGATATATTTCTCCGTGTGCTCTGAAGCTATAGATACCTCTGTTATGTGAAGACATATTCTCATCAAGTGTAATGCCAATTGACGTGAATGAGAATATGTGGTTATAAGCCCGAATATTCTGTCTAAAGTGTCGGCCTTCGGTTCCCTAATCAGTGTAAAGGTTGCATAATGCTATCAGTACCAGTATAGGCTAAATGGAGACCTTTCCTGACGAATAACATAGTTGATGTTTCTTTGTGAAAAAGTTTAGCCTGACAGTGTCTGCAAATATTCAAGGCTAGCAAAGTTGCGGTGGAGATATTGCGTGCTGGGTAGAAATTTTAGGCAATGTTAGGAAGGGTTATTGCCATATGTAGGTTGTTGTTTATTGTTGACGGTATGATCTCTATTTCTTTAGAATGTGTATCAGGTAGTGGCAAATTATCTGAAGTCGTTGTTCGTCTTTGGCGCAGTAGTCATTGTCGTTGATTGTGTTGTTCGGTGGTGCGCTGATTTATCGTATTTTGTGTGGCATTGGTTCTTCTTGATCCTATTGCTGTAAAGCGACCTTATTGCGGAGATTGAGATGTTTGGTGTTAAGTTGTATATGTACGGAATTTCAAATAATAAGATGCATTTAGTTGGTGCAGGAAGGTTACCATGAGGCACTTGCACATGTTGAACGAACGGTGTAGGTTTGGTAGTAGCTTGGTCACGACGTTGTTCTCGTCTCTGTGCATTGTGTTGTCTACGTTGCTCGGTAGACAGCCGTGCCCTCCAGTTTTGCACTCGTGTTCGAGTTTGCTCTCTTCGTTGTTGAGCTGCAATTTGCAAAGTTGTATTTTTGGTAAAGTACATGTAGTGAAGTAATGTATTTGTTATTAATGTATTTTTTTACCGGTTGTAGATGGAGTTTTGGTAGGAAGGTTGTTGGTGTCGTTGGCGATGGTAGTTGTTGGTACGCCCAATTGTTCTTGAGAATTTCTATGTCTAAGAACGTACAGTTGATTTGGATTAGCAGATTGTCGTAGTGCTCGTAATTACCGTCACCTTGCATTACGAGCATCCCGTTGTTATTGAGTTAATGGTCTTCTGGTGTTGGTGTTACATTTTCGGTTCATTTTAAGATTGTTGCAGTCTGATAGGGAAGCTTGAGAGCTTCAATGCGTGGAGCAAAGTTATAGTGAGATAATGACATGGAAGAAGTACAGAATATTGGACTAATATTAATCTGACTGTATTAATATTATGATATTATAGACAAAAGAATGAACAAATAGTGTACAGTTAATAGCAAAACAATGCACACAATGAAATGCACTAATCTAACTGTAATATTGTCCAGTAAACAGTAAATTGAATCACATATAGCAAAAGCAAATTAAAGAGCATTGAAGAGCATTGGAATATATTGAAAATTATGTAACAATACTGGAGATACAATATTCTGTACTTCTTCTATGCAAAATCCCCAACCCCATTTTCACTCTGCAGTATGTTGGGTGGGTAAAGAAAAAATGCTCAGGTGTTACCCGATGCAGAGGTTGAGAGGATGGAGTAGCGTGACGTGGTCAGCGGAGGCGCAGATCTTCAACAAGGTGTAAGATATGCGTAAAGGGGAGGGGTTTGCATCAATGGAAGAAATGGGTTTAGGGTAGAGTGGGTGAGTGAGATCTAGGTGAGGATCTTACTTACTTGATGCAGAGGTTGATGGAGGAGTTGTCGTTTGTGCACTCCGATTTGTTAGAGGAGGTGATGTTTCCCATCGTGGAGGAGAGTGCGACTTTGTCAGAGGTGAAGGAGAGTGTGATTTGCTGGGAGCGTCGTGAGACGGGTTTGAGACTTTGACGTGGGAGTGCGGGAGTGGCGATGTGGAGGAAGAGACGCGTGAGGAGTCGTTCAATGGTCCTATTGGGGTGGAAATCAGAGGAGTTGGGGGCTCGGGATCGAAATAGAAGTAGGTTTTGGGGAGAGAGGGCCGCGGGATGGAGAATATATCATGGAGGAGGCATTGCGCGGAGCCCTTGGACGGACGACTCTGATTATCTCTAAAGGCCTCACTTGTTACACCAAGCAATCGCAACGCCTGCCCTTATTCTTTTGTATATATAGTATAGATAATATATATATGGTAGCTTGCATGGGTGGCCGGAGGAGGAAGAGGGGAGAATGGTGGTGGCACCGAAGAAGATGAATGTGGTCGAGTGCCCCATGCATGCAAAGGTGGTGATCGAGCGAACTCGACTTGAATATTATATTGTGGATGTGAGTGCGGGATATTGTACAAATTCCCCCCCCCCCCCCAGGCCTGTCATATTTGTACAAAGATCAAAATATATATTTTTAGAACATAAAATATAAATTTTATTAAAATTCTTAAAATCAACGAATAAATACAAAAAATTATTTAAATATCAAATAACAAATTAAGATAAAATGATGACTAAATTACTAGTCATCAAACACCTCCATACTTAAGCTTTTGTTATTCTAGAGCAAAAGAATAGAGTATTCATAACACATTAATAAAATTTTAAATTAAAAAAAAAACTTTTTCACTCAAAAGAATATAAAAAATGAAATTTATGGATTTACAAATTAAGTCCTAAATTATGAGTCTCAGTTGAAAAAGAGTAAGAGATTTAGCCAAGATTTCAAGTAAAATAACTAGCTAACAAGATCGAGTAATTTTACAAACAAAATTAGATTAGAATCAAATCAACTCTTTACTTAAAAGAGGCTTAAAAGAAAAATTCAAACTACTATTTATGCTCTAAAAAATTCTAATTTAAATCTAAGGCAATTTAATTTGCTAACGGGTTTGGGAAAGCAAAAGATATGAAGATGTGTTTGATTGGAGGTGATGAATTTTATTCTCTCACTCCTCATATTTTTTATTGATATTTGCATATGTTTACCAAGAAAATGATGAATTTTATCCTCTCATTTTCCATGACATATGAGCAAATATATTATTTTCTCTCTTCACAAATAAACAAATGATTGAGAGTAATGAACTTTATCCTCTTACTCCATCATTTGTATTTAGTGGTTTCATATGTGTACCAAGGAATGCTTGATTTCTATGACATATGATCTAACAAAAAAAAGAAAAATGCATATGTTTACCAAGGGATAATTAATTTTATCATGTCATCCCATTGACATATGATCTAACAAGAAAAGTAAAAAAAAAGGCTAAACAAATTTTAGATTTAAGTTTAAACTTTGATAGCAATTATAGTAAGTTGAGATTTCCTAAGGGTCGAAAACATAGAGTGAGAATAATTAAAATCTAAAGCTGTTAAACAAAGAACCACAAGATTGAAACTAATTAAATTCAAAGAGAAAAAGTACTAAAAAATTACTCTAAATAAATTAAAATCATAAAATATTCCTTAAAGCTAAATCACATAAAAATTAAATTTAAAAAACCATGAAAAAATAAAAGATTAGCAAATTAAAATAGAAAAAGTATTTATGAATAAAATCAAAGTAGAATTTTTGGAAATAACAAAAATCTAAGAATGAGTTTATTAAACAAAATATTTTTTTTTCGATTTTTTTTAAATCTTTGAAATTAAATGACTCACCTCCATACTTAAAATCAAACATTGTTCTCAATGTTTAAAACTAAGTATGCAAGGGAAAAAGAAATATGATAAAATAAATTATAATAATTCTTTTTTTTGTGAATTTATTTTAAAATATCATAAAGAAAGAGAGAAGCAAGGGGTGCCTCCTAAGAGCGCTTTGTTTTTACCGTCTTTGAGCTAGACTGTTAAGGGTTAGCTAAATGGATATTAAAATAAAAAGTGTATGGGCAACTCCCTTAATTCTCGCTGCGGGGTACATGCCAAAATTTGTTGTCTGGTGACTCCTCCGTTATATCCTTGATTCTTCTTTTGTTGTCCGTTAACTTTAAAATGTAATTCCAAATTACCTATACATACCTGAGGTAGTTTGGAAATTTGGAGATGAGCAGCAAATGGATCGCCGAAGTTGCTTAATTGCAACAGCTCATCTACTGCATGAGAATCGTTAGAATAAGAAGAATAAAAATTAAACTTGTCATAAAAATTTTCACAAGGAGGAGTCTCTTGTGAAAGAGAAAAATTAAGTTCTGGTTGTTTGCTTTCTAAAATTAAATTGCTACCCAGAAAATCAAACGAAATACAAATGTGAATACATTCATGAGGCAAAATATTTTCATGAATTAAATTTTCAAAATAGTAGTTTGTGTGTAATGAAATTCATAAAAATTTTGAGTGGAATTGGGCAAAGATGGAGAGGAAATATGTTCATCTTCAATTTCTTTTGGTGCCTCCATACTTATCGATTTTTTGTTCAAAAGGACTTCTTGCTCATGTGAATAAATCTAAATTTGGAGCATGGAAATCCGGCAAATTCCCAATATTAGAAAAATGAAATTTTGTGGCGCAAGGGTAGAGGAATGTAAGTCTTGAATGAATGAATTTTCTTGATCGCACTGAACATTGTCCGGGTGATCACACCACCATGAATAGTTTATCTCGGTGGATGAAAAAAATTCATAAGAGTTATGATTATTAGAAAAATCATTTTTATTGAAATTGGAAAAATTACATTTGCAAAATTTTTTATAATCATCTACATAAAAATTTTGAAAATTATTTTCATTATTAAAATTTTGAAAATTGGAAGAACATGAAACATTTTCATAATTAAAATTTTTCTCATAAAAAATAGACAAATAATTTTAATAAGATTTAAATAAATAGTTTTCATTAGAACAATTATTTTCATAATTATTTTACAAATTATTTTCACTTTTAAAATTTTGAGAAATAGGAGTTTGCACATAATAATCATTATGAAAAAAAAAATTATTATATAGATTTTGAGAATAATTATTATAATCATATTCATTAGACATATTATTTTGAATATAATAATGCGAACATTCCTCACTATAATAATTTTCACCACAAAAATAACAAATAATATTTTGCTTTCTTACAGCTTCTAATATTTTTAATTTATTTTGAAGTTTGTCAAGAGTAGCCGTCAATTAGGATAACATTTCTTTAAAAAAAACAACTGTTACTTAACTGAATGAAATTTGAATGAAAGATGGAGAAGTGAATTGGGGGTGGATGAACAGAATAATAAAAATATTATAGGATTATTTTAATATTATAATTATATATATATATATATTTTTAAACAACGTGTTAAGTTTGTCCCGGACTTTCAGTTGTCTTCCATGTGAAGGGCTCGCAGCGGTACAAGACGGTGTGATGGAATTACAAGCCCAAACCATCCTTTCTGAGAATTTAGATTGCGCTATTTAATTTTTTTCTAAAAAAATAGGGGAAAAAAGGAACGATAAAATTAATAACTATTTCTTTTTCAAATTATCGACTAATGTCCCCAATAACGGCGCCAAAAACTTGATGCTCAAAACAATATCTGCAAACGACAACGGCTAGTGTACCAAATCGAGAGTAAAATAGGTTTAAAGAAAATAAGGTCATATTAGACTCGGGGTGGTTGAGTAATTCTACTTTGAAAATCATTATTATCTTATAAATTGGAATTTGGGTTGGAGGTTGTGAATAACAAAAACTAAAATTTTTTATTGAATTAATACGATGGGTTAAAAGCTAGTGCCAAATCTTTGAATCACCTCGCTAAAGAAAATATCTAAATAAAAATAAAAATGTAGTTCTCTTGTTGAAGAGGCTTTGACTGTGGAGGTTCCCGAAGCATGAACACCCTTCTTTCGAGATTATGTTCAACTAAGCTTAGTTGTATCGACCAAACTTTTGTTCTCAAACCGCATCGACTAAGACTTATTTTAGGTTGTGAACCTCGCTATTGGATTTTACCCCAATCCGAAAGAGTTACGTTGTCCTCTCTCAAGGGTTGTGTTCGACTCTTTTTACCAATGAGTGATCGATTCGCCTTACGAGCCTCTCGGCTAACAAAAGAGCGACAACAATTATGAAAACTATATAGAATATATAGCCTCAATGAATTAATCAATGGTAAATCATAAGCGTTCAACAATTTGAGAAAAAAAAATTTAAATCATCGCGAAAATTATTTCATCCTCGGATCATCGTGATTGAGCACTATAAAAATTAGTTACTCATGGGGATGGAGGAATCCTTATCATAAAAGTGTGACATCATGAAAAAAGAAAAAAGGTAGCGCGAGACAAAATTTGTATGATTATAGGAAACAAAAATTAAAATAGGAAATAACAATATTATGAAGAGAAATAAAACCTGGAATTTTATTGTTAGATGAAAGACAAATTACAGGAAATAACAAAAAAGACATTGTAGGTTGACAAAATAAACGAAATCAAAATCTCGTATAACAATATTTGAGAATACCGAATTATCTTCTCTCCAAAATTAAAATCAAAATAAAATTTCCTCCTAATGAAAAGATCTGAGATTAATTTCCTGGATCAAATAAAACTCCCGAGCAAAATCTGATCCTTTTCTACTTCAACCCCATTGAATCCTTTTCTTCTTCCCGATGGCCCTATTTATAGGTGGTGGAGGTAAATTTTTCAAGGCATAGGACAGGTGGTGATATTAGATGGAGGCGAGATTCCTTGTGTAACGGCCACAAATGAAGAAGAGGCGGGATTAGTGGAGCCGTTTTATGGAGGAGGCCGGTTTGTTGGGCTAACGTGGCAGAGTGGTGGCCAGCCATGCTTGGTGGTGCTACTGTTGTGGTATTAAATGGAGGTGGTCGCCTGCATGATGAATAGCTGGAGGTCGCCATTAATGTGGAGGAGCTGCTGCTAGGAAGAGGTCAGCTGGCTGCTGCTTCGAGAGACTACATGGAGGAGTTGGAGGTGGTCGGAGCTGCATGCATGGAGGATGTTGTGCACGTTGGTGGTGCTGGATGGTTGGCCGAGCAGCGGAGTGGCCACCGATGCATGGAGGGATGGTTGTCGAGCTCTGTGGAGCTCGGGCAGTTGGAGGTGCTGCACTTAGAGCTGCTAGGTGGAGGTATTGCTGGTCGGCCATGGTGGTGGCGCTGTTGTAAGGAGGAGCTGCTGGGTGGTACGGAGAAGCGGCTTTTTACACACATATATATATATAAACATTCATATATATATATATATTAATATATATTAATATATATTAATATATATTAATATATATGTAAATACCCATATATATTAATGTATATATACACCCACACACACATATATATATGTGTATATATATAATATATATATTATAGCTTGCACGGGTGGCCGGAGGAGGAAGAGGCGAGAACGGTTGTGGAGCCGAAGAAGGTGGATGTAGTCGAGTGCCCCATGCATGTAAAGATGGTGATCGAGCGAACTCGACTTGAATAATATATTTTGGATGTGACAGCGGGATATTGTACAGAATCCCCCCCCCCCCAAGGCCTGCCGCATTTCTACAAAGATCAAAATATATATTTTTAGAACATAAAATATAAATTTTATGAAAATTCTTAAAAACAACGAATAAATACAATAATTTATTTAAATATAAAATAACAAATTAAGCTAAAAGAATGTATAAATTACTAGTCATCGGGTTTGCCGGAGGAGCCGCCTCCGGCAACCATATTGTCGGGAAACGCTAGCCACACCCTCAATAGAGGTGGTGGCGACAATCGCCGGCGGTGTTGGTTGCCTGATGGCCGGGAAAGTTGAGATCAAAGAGCTATAGCTTGGGATGATCTGGACCATCAGCTCATTGGGGAAGATGAGCTGATGCCGTCCATTTAAATATAATATAAACTATAGTATTAATTACCTACTAGTGTAATTACTGTCACACAAATTCAGTCACCTTGCGTGAATTATTTATTCCTCTTAGATTCATTTCCAGAAATAATATCCAACATAAAAAAGGTAGACCTAGGTCACACCTTTAATTTGACACCCTAAACTTGCAATTTAGAGCAATGTAGCTCACTGTAGGCAGTTCTCCTAGGACTACTCCTAGAATAGAGCAGAATTTCAAATGGATGCCTAGGTCAAACCCTAAGTCCACATGCAATGAAATTTAGGTCATTCATGTGCTTATGTAATACGTAGGCCCTGCCCAAAAATCAGAATTTTTGGAGTGTATTTTTCTATAGTTTTTATAGAAATTTCATTTATTAAATAAAAGGAATATATGGAGATTCCCTTCTCTAAATGCCCCTAAATTTGGTTGGCATGGCCATTGGGTCATTATATAACCATGGTAGAAATGTTAGACCATTTGGAACTCTGCATGTTGGGGAATCAAATATGCATGATGGAGGTAGATTTGTAAATGGTGTGCCAATTGTAAAAAAGGGAAAGTGGGAAGTTAGCCCATTTGGCCCAATGCATGTCCATGAGATTTTGTACAGAGGTTTATGGGGATGAAGTACACCTCCTATAGAAAGATTGGGATTCTTGGGATAAAAAATCCCATTAATTTGAATTATTGGAAAATAGGATCATTTAGAAATAAAAATGATAAATAGAGCTTCTAACCTTATTAAATTCTAAAATTTTGATAAAAGCCCTAATAGGATATTTTACATATCTCGAAAATGTTTTGAGCATGTTTGAGAATTATATCGATTGTAATTAGTATATTTACAATTTTACCCTTTTGGGATTTAAATTAAAAGTAGGGGTAATATAATTTGGAAAATTATGGAAAAATGTATATAGTCTTGTTTTTGTGATATAAATATCTGTGAATTTATCTAAGAATTTTTGATGATTGAGTATGCTGAAAACCATAGTAATGGTATTTTGTAATAATGTTCACCTGTAATAATTTAAGGTCAAATCACTGGTTAAGGGTATGTATTTATGTTTGTAGTATTATTATGATAATGTTAATCACCAGTACTTTTCCTATGAATTTTCAGTTGAATATTTTAGGTACTCCATCTGGAAAATGGAATAATTTTGAATTTAATCATTAATAGAAAATGAATGGTAAATCAAATGGAAAAATTAGGATTCTTGATGGACAATCATTTTTTTTAACATAGATGAACTCTAGATAAATTACTTAGACATAATGGATCATTGGATATAGTAATTCATGTACAAAGTGACCTAGGTCACTTAAATTAATGATTTAATTTATGGTCCTAAATACTTAGGAAGATGATGAAATTCTAAATGGTCAATCTCATACATTTGACAAACCCTTATAAATATTTAGGGGCCTTTGGCCCAAGGAATTGGAAGTCATCTCATACCGGTTAGTATTAGGTCTTGGGCTGCGCATAACAAAAGTAACATATAACACTAGGACCCCCAGGAGATATGTTAAGTGGTTGGATTAAGAACTTTATTGGGAAGTTGAAACCCTAGTTGGTGTCAAGTAGACCACTACTTAGAAACGAGTGCTAGAGTGCAAAACCCAAGAAGATTAACTATAACGGGAACCGGCAGAAGACCGTTGCTCTCCCAATAAATACCTTAAGTCTTTAGGTTCACTCAGGTACAACACTTAGAGCTGGGTGCAAATAATGGTTAAACACTAATAAAAGTAAGTGACCTTGAGAAATGGAGCTTTGGGCTTCAGCCAATCATAGTTCCTAGTGCCCCTGAGAGCCCTTCACCGGGCATGCCCAAGGAAGACCATGGCTAACCCAAAATTTCTATATATAATAAGAATTTGACAAGAGTAGTCTAATAGGTTAAGGGAATAATATAAAAAAACTCACCCACATAGTGTTGGATAGATTCAGGACGGGTTTAGTCCTACGAGCTGGAGGCTAAGATGTTTGGATACAAGACGGATTTAGTCCTGCGAGCTGGAGGATCGGGTTGGAAATAATTTGCATGTGTATAGAATATATTAGTGGCAGTTTATGCGGTACGGGGCCAATCATCACACCGATGGCAGTACGGTGACTCTAGCGAGGTGTGAGGGTTTGAGGGGCCAGTGGGTTATTTTACACTGCGGTCTGGAGGACGATCCCCAGAAACGCACAATCTACAAAAAGGACTGGTGGATTTGCCAGCAAATTAGTATGCAGAGACTCCGAAATGTGCACCTAGGACATGCACGAGGGCGTACAAAGGGTTTAGGCCTGGTAGTGTTTATACCGGCCTAGAATGCGGAGATGCCCACTCTGCTGCTGCCATAGCCACAACAGTGGTACCCGAGAGTTAATCTGACTACAAAAAGTGGGAACTAAAGGCCTGTGATGACAGAGTCGTGTGTGTGAGTTGCACTTATATGAACCAAAACTCGCTTGTTGGGATTTGTTTCCACAATATCTCAGATTTGTAGGAAGTCAGACCTTGATCTAAGATGAATTAAGGTGTATTTGATATTGTGTTTGAGTTGTATGTGTGCAGGTTCTTATTGCCAAGTGTAGATTGTTAACCCCAGAATCCGCAACATATCCAGCTAGACATCTCGCTCCTCCTTGGACGGATTCCAGATCTCAGTCCGCCAAGTTCGTCCTTGGTTCTCAACACTGCTGGATCGTCGACCTCCCGTCGACGATAGTCGAGCTCAGATCAGCGAGCTCCGAGTCAGGTCGCCCAGATCGCTCAAGTCACAACTGGTCTGACAGGGTCGCGCTTACGCGACCAAGGGAGGATTCCAGCTCGCAGGCCCAGTCCGCCGGTCCCGCGCGGACTGCTTCTTCTTTCTCTTTTGTTTCCCGTCACCGCTGCCCGGCTCCTTTGAACCCAGGGTAGCTGGTTATTTTAGCCCTATCCGTTTGGGCAGGCCCCCAGCCTATAAATAGGGGGAAGTGGTGCACTCAAAGCACGCTGACTCGAGCCCAGGAGCCCACTTATTAAAGGCTGCAGACTAGAATCTCTGGCTTTGCGATCTCCAGCTTGCTTTCCGCATTACATTCCTTTTCCCTCCTTATAACCGCTTCTTTGCAATCAAAAGCAAGCCTGTCGCAGGAGTGGCATTTAGGCCGCGACGGGCGAAGTCTGGTGTTGTCGTGCTCAACGGCTCTGTTGCTTTTCTTTTCCTTTTCTAGTCCGCCAAGTAAACTGCTGCTCGCAGTTTGTTTTTCCTCTTTCTTCCCTAAGTGCTCGAACAGTTAGCTGCTGGTGCTCGTTTCCACCTTCGCATTTCGCACATCAACAGTTAATACGCGACCTTCAGATTCGAGCAGCTTTTTGAAAACCGCGGATAGAAATGTCAGACCGCCGAGCTCGCCGCTCCGATCGCTCCAGCTCGCATGATGATTCGTTGTGGGAAGAGTTGGAGCAGTCTCGCTGGGAAGCTGAAGTATCTCGCAGAGTGACTGACCAGCGGCTCGATACAATCAGCCAAGCCCTATTAGCACTGACTCAGCGACTTGCTCCCCAGGCCGCTGAAGAAGTTGCTAAGACTCCTGTCCGCCAGACTCCGGTCCGCCGGACCCCGGCTCGTCACACCCCTCTTCAGCAGTCGCCTGCGACCGCACCTCCGCCTCTCCACCAAGCTCAGTCCGCAGCTCCTCTGCGACCTCAGGCTGGTGAGTTTGCCCCCCCTGATGGATTTCTTCAGGGAAGCAGCCCGAGGGACTCCGGCTCGTCGACTAGATTTTGTTGATCGACAGTCCGCAGCGCCCGCAGAGCTTCGCCCTCCAGTCCGCCCTTCTGCTGATTCAGAGACTCCCTCTCCCTTCGTCGATCAAATCCGGTGGGAGTCAGTGCCGAGCAATTTTAGAGAACCTCGTCTCCCTTTTTATTCAGGGGAGACTGATCCGGTCTCCCACCTGCAGGCATTCGAAGGGGCAGTTGCATTAAGGAGCCTCTCTGATGGCTTGAAGTGTAAGCTTTTAGTGACCACTCTTTATGGTCAAGCAAGAGAGTGGTTTTACGAGTTTCCTTCGGGCACAATTTCTTCCTTTGCTGAGCTTTGCAGCGAGCTGATCCTGAGGTTTGCAACCTATAAGAAGAGAAAGGATGGGCCGGCAGCCCTTTTTGACATCAAGCAGAGAGACAATGAATCAGTGGCAAGATTCGTTAATCGGTTCCAAAAGGAAATCCAAGGGGTAAGGAATGTGAACCCCGATTATTATAAAGTTGTCTTGATTCACGGCCTCCGGGAGGGCCCATTGAAATTCAAAGTGACAACAATGGCACCATCAACTTATCAGGAGCTCATCGCGATAGCTAATCGCTTTATTGAGGGAGAAAATGCCAACCCAACCTATATCTCATCCCTGACAGCTAAAGCTGGAGGAAGGGATGTCCCCAACTCCTCTTCCAACAATCAGTACCACAGTAAGCCTCCTCGGCCTGATTTCTAACCTCCACCTCAGAGGGGGCGTAACCTCCGCCACAAGAAACCCTTCCTTGGCCATCAACAGTTTCATAATCAGAGACTGTCATTGGCCACCGCTCCCGCGGTACCCCTTCAAGAACTTCCCATTCTTCAGGGTGCCCCGCCAGCTTCAAATCCTTATTAGAGCAGCTCCATGGAAGAGTTTGCAGATCTGGGCCTCGACTTTGAAGAGGTCGTCCAGATAATCCAGAAGAAGGCTGAGGAAAGGAGGAAAGGGCCTCAGAGAGACTGGAAGCCCAGGAACCACTCTCAGTTCTGTGATTTTCACAAAGAGAAGGGCCATTTGACCGAAGATTGCAAGGCCCTCCGACAGCTAGTTGAGAGGTTTTTCGCCGACGGCAAGATCAAGGACCTGGGCAGGAAGGGTGAGTCTTCAAAGCCTTCCACCTCCAAGGGCAAGGAGGTGGCTGAAGTTCAGCAGGAATGTATAGAGGTAAGGGATGAGGGCCATCTGGGGCTCATTAATATCCCAAGTGAATGTATTGATGTTGTCGACGAAGGAGTCTTGGGGAGACTCTTTTACATCCATGGCAGAGCAGGGGCTGAGTCTACTCGGAAGTCGTCTCTGTCAAGACTTTCCCGAACTGAGATTGCTTCTACTTCTTCTTTTGCCCCTCCCTCTGAAATGGTCACCTTTGGCCCTGCGGACCTTCCTATAACCGCTAATCCCTTTGATGATGTCATCGTAGTCCAAGTAGCCATCGGAGATTTCACGGTCGATAGAATTCTCATTGACACAGGCAGCTCCGTGAATCTCCTCTTCAAGTCTACTTTTGAAGCCATGAGGACTGGAAAGCCTCTGCTTTCCACCGAGGGACCACTCTATGGCTAGTCGGGAGAAAGAAAGGAAGTTGAAGGAAATGTCACACTCCCGGTGGGGCTCGGAGGGGTGACAAAGGAGATCCAGTTCATAGTGGTAGATGCTCCAAGAAGCTACCATGCTATCTTCGGAAGACCATTGCTGAACAAGTATCGAGCCATCATTTCAACATATCATTTAGCCAACAAGTTCTGCAAAGATGGCCGTCAGTGCAGGGTCAGGAGTGACCCAAGGCAAGCTCGAGAGTGTTACCTCCGCACAGTTAATGTGTCTGAAGTTTCCCCCCCAGCTTTTCTAGCAGCAGCAGAAGCCTCTTCTCCATCAGAAGCTGTTGTGGATAGAGAAGGTGCTGACCTGGAACCTGCCCAAGTGACGCAAGGAGTCCCCATTGCAGAGGGGGAAGAAAGAAAGCTCTCCATCAACTCCGAGTTGCCAGAAGATCAAAAGGCGGAGTTGATATCTTGCTTGCTAAAGAATCTGGATGTCTTCGCTTGGTCGGCGGAGGACCTGCCAGGAGTCGATCCTGACGTGGCTTGCCATCATCTCAACATCGATCCAACCGCCAAGCCCGTCCAGCAGAAGAAGAGGTATGTAGCTGTCAAGTTGGCGGAGCCCATCAGAGAGGAGGTTGCCAAACTCCTCAAAGCGCGCTTCATACAAGAGATTCAATATCCTGAGTGGATCTCAAACGTTGTAATGGTTAAGAAACCAGGGGGGAAGTGGCGTATGTGTGTATACTTCACCCGTTTGAATAAAGCGTGCCCAAAAGATTTCTACCCCTTGCCTCGGATAGATTTATTAGTTGATTCTGCGGTAGGGTATCCGTTTATGAGCTTTCTAGATGCGTTCTCTGGTTATCACCAAATAAGAATGCACAAACCCGATATCCCTCGCACATCGTTCATCACTAATGATGGTTGCTATTGTTATCTTGTGATGCCCTTTGGGCTTAAAAATGCTGGCGCGACTTATCAACGCATAATGGACCATGTGTTTAAACAGCAAAAAAGTAGGAACCTCGAAGTGTACGTGGATGACCTTTTGATTAAGAGTAGGTCTCTTCCACAGCACTTGATAGATTTAGCAGAGACCTTTTCCACTCTGCAAAGGCACAAAATAAAGCTTAACCCGTTAAAATGCATCTTTGGGGCAAGTAAGGGGAAGTTTCTCGGCCATCTCCTTACTCCCGAGGATCTTTCCCCCAATCCTAATAAGGTTAAAGCCATCCTTGATATGGCCCCTCCCCGTTTTCCAAAAGATGTTCAGCAGTTGGGGGGGAGGTTGGCAGGACTCGTGAGATTCATCTCTCGAGTTGGGGATAAAAAGTGCGCCATTCTTTAAGACTCTTCGGGGAGCGTCCAAGTTCTAATGGACAGAAGAGTGTTCCTTGGCCTTCGAGCAGTTGAAAAAGTAGCTAACCTCGACACCCTTACTCCAAAGCCCCCGAGCAGGAGAGATGTTATTCTTATACCTGGGGTTTGGTCCCGAGGCAGTTAGTTCTGTCCTGGTCCGAGAAGAGAGCAGGAGGCAGTTCCCCGTTTACTATGTCAGTCACATTCTGAAAGATGCGGAAGCTAGGTACCCAATCCTTGAGAAGCTGGCTTTGGCATTGGTTATGTCTGCCCGCAGGCTCCGTCCATATTTCCAGGCACATTCAATTCAAGTGGTTACTAATCAACCCTTGAAGAGTGTGTTAGAAAAGCCAGAGCATTCAGGCAGGCTAGCTAAGTGGGCAATTGAACTGAGTGAGTTTGAAGTTTCCTATGTGCCCAGAACAGCTATCAAGGCACAGGTGCTTGTAGATTTTCTGATTGACACAACAGAATCTAGCTCGGATCAGGCAGCAAGGTCTCCTTTAGCTTGGACCATCTATGTCGATGGAGCTTCTGGAAGAAACTCTTCGGGGGCAGGGGTAGTTTTGATAAACCCGAATGGCATCAAGCTTGAGCAAGCCATCAAGTTCTATTTTCCAGTAACTAACAATCAAGCGGAGTATGAAGCTTTACTGGCCGGCTTGAGGCTTGCAAGGGAGCTTGGAATTGATCATGTCCATATTAAGACTGACTCTCTGGTAATGGCTTCACAAGTTCTTGGTAACTTCGAGACCAGGGAGCCAGTGTTGAAAAGGTATCTTGTGCTAGTAAAAGTTGAGGTTGGCAGGTTTAAAAGTTTTACTATTGAGCACATCCCGAGGATAGAGAATGAGGAGGCTGACATTCTTGCCAAGTATGGGCTCTCGTCAGGAGGGACAACTTCTGAGCTTTTCCACCCGGAAGTGGAGGAGGAAGGGTTAATGCAAATAGATTAGTGTTCCTCTTGGATGGACCCATTCATTCTCTACCTATCGACCGGGAATCTGCATCAGTCAGTAAATGATAAGAAGAGAATCAGGTTGAAAGCAGTGCACAATTACTTGATATCCGATATTCTTTATAGAAAAACCTTCTTGTCTACAATGGCAAGATGTGTTTCAGAAAGTGAAATTCCTACTGTTCTTCGAGAAGTGCATTCTGGCGAATGCGGGAGTCACTCGGGAGCAAGAATGTTGGAAAAAAGGATCCTGCGGCAAGGTTACTTCTGGCCCATAATGAAAAAAGATTCGGAGACCTATGTGAGAAAATGTGTTCAATGCCAGAAATTCGCTCCTCTTCAGTATCAAGCAGCTCAGTCTCTCAGATCAATTGCAACCCCTTGGACCTTTGCTGTTTGGGGGATGGATCTCATTGGACCTTTTCCCATGGCAAGTGGGCAGCGGCGTTTCATTATAGTTATGATCGACTACTTCAGTAAGTGGATTGAAGCTAAAGCACTGGCAAAGACAACAACTCAGGTTGTGAGGAATTTTATTTGGGGGTAGATAGTCTGCCGGCACGGAATCCCTATGGGAATAATCACTGATAATGGACCACAGTTCAATAATGCGGAGATGATAGATTTTTGCAGGCAGATCGGAACAGAGCTGCGCTTTGCGTCAGTTCATCATCCCAGAAGTAATGGACAAGTAGAAGCAGCGAATAAGCAAATCCTTAACCTGCTTAAGAAGAAAGTTCAAAATCTCGAGTGCAGTTGGGTTGATCAGCTTCCCTCAGTTCTCTGGACCCTGAGAACAACACCTTCATCTGCAACAGTGGAAACCCCGTTCAAGCTTTCTCACGGGTCCGAAGCGTTAATTCCTGTCAAATTTGAAGTTCTATCGCCCAGAGTGCTGCTTGCTAGGCAAGGTATGGAGGATTGGCTTGAGCTGAACATCGAGGAGATGAGGTTCAGTTTGGAGTATGTTGAGGAAGTTAGAGACAAGGCTGCCATCAGACAAGAGGAAGTTAAAAGAAGAATGGCCCGTTACTTTGATAAGAATATAAGGATCAAACATTTTCAAGTGGGAGATCTGGTTCTTAAAAAGGTCGATGCGGCTACAAGAGCCAGCTCAGTTGGGAAGCTTAATCCTAATTGGGCGGGACCATTTATTATTAAGGAAGCACTTGAGAATGGAGCCTACCGGTTACAAACATTTGTAGGAGAAGATGTGCCGCACACGTGGAGTGGAGATGACCTAAAGCGGTTCTATTCCTAAACTCCTTTTTCTTTCCTTTTTATGTAAACTCTTTAAGAGGTTCATTATTAATGAAAGTTCCTTGCTAAAGCTTCATCAAGTGTCCTTTTATTTCAAGTGTTGAAAGTTAATATATTGAGCAAGGACAACTCTAAACGGTTCTATCTCTGAACTCTCTCTTCCATGTTATGAAAATTTCTTAAAATTGATATCTATCTAAGTATTCGTGCTAACACTTCTTTAAGTGCCTCTTTTCTCTTACCTCTCCGAGCAACTCCCAATAGTTCCTTAATGCCAGGAGATATCGCCGAGTTCAGCAAAAACCTCCCCTAGAACCGTTGGTGTCAGCGTAACACCATGAAGACCACGTGTTGCGGGGAGATTTCGCACCGTGTAGTGGGAGCTTACCGGCTCTAGTGAGGCAGGATACTGGATTTCGGATCCCGGCTAGTACCTAACCCCACTTCTGCATTATGGAGGAGCAGAGTGGTGGTCAGCTCTACCATGCCACTTAAGGGATATTGAAAGTCCACCTAGTGTCAACTACTTACACCTATGGGGGGGATAGGTGTATTTGCAGCGAATTTGCCGAATTAATGTTTTACCTGCACAAGAAAACAAAACAACACAGCACAAAAAATACACAAGCAATTTATAGTGGTTCCCCGATTTGGGTACGTCCACTTTCCCCCTTCGACCTATCTCCCAACCAGGGACGACTCAGTCATTTCACCAACAGGATTTAAATCCAATCCTCGCACTAACGGAAGGAACCCTTCCACACGTAGGAGTCAACACTCCCACAACACGGGTTGCACCCAACCCTACAACTAGAGACCAAACGATCCTTTACAAAGAAATGAAAATAGCTTGTATGAAATACAAACAACGTATGGAGACTAGGGTGTCCCTCTTCGTTCGACGACGTGTTCTTGAAGTCAACGAAGAGTCCACAACCCTAGATTTCACTTGGAGAGAATCTTCTCTAGATCGACGGCTTCAACAAGAGAGGCAGTGATGCTATGTAGATCCAATCTTCTTAGCAAAGTCGGCAAGGTCTTCCAACGGTCACACTAGGATCGATCGTCTCGATTGATTCGGATGGGGAAGGTTTCCCGATCACAAATCAAGAGACAAAAGATCTCTGGATAGACGCGTGAGACGCTGTGCCCGACTAGGCTTCTGTCGTCGGGAGAGATAACGAACACCTCGATCAACGGTGGCGAGCAATCAGCGAGAGGCGGAGCAGGTCAGCCGAGCTCGCTTCCGATCTAGGGCTTGACGGCGGCCTCTTTTTCTTTTTTCTGTAATCCGTGTGTTTACTGTTCACAAATACAGAGTATTTATACATTAGGTCAAGAGATGACCGTTGTGGGCCCCACCAGTAGTAAGACCAAAGTCCGGTTCAAAATCCCGCAGATAACGTGGACCGGTCCAGACAGAGTTGGAAAAATGCCCAAGTCAAATTCGGCGAGAATCGTGGGTGATTCTCGACGAATCGGCGAGAATCACTTAAGATTCTCGCCGAATTCTACTTAGAGAATTCTGGCTGCACAGGTTATAGAGGCCGGGGAGAATCGGTGGGAATCACCTTGGATTCTCGCCGACTCGTCGAGAATGCAAAGTCATTCTCGACGAATCGGCGAGAATCACTTGGTGATTCTCGACGATTCTGCCTAAGATGATTTTTCTGACTGCGTCGAGACAGCCGGCCCAACCCGGCAAGAATCAACTAGTGATTCTCGTCGACTCGTCGAGAATCACTAGTGATTCTCGACGAATCGGCGAGAATCACTTAGTGATTCTCGACGATTTATACTTAGACGAATTCTCGTCTTTCCACCCGTGAGCTGGTCTTTGGCCCATCCTTGCTTCTTGTCTGCTCTTGCTTTATCATAGCCCTGTACTTGAACTGAAGTACACCCCAATAGAGAGAGTACACGTAGGCCAACACACTGATCTGCTCAACGATGGATTACGTTGCACAGACCCGTGTATATTGACCCACTGCACCCTGACATTGGTGTGTACTTAGCGTGGAATAACTGCAAGCACAACTTAAAGAAATTCATCAAATACATAGTAAATTCATCTTAGCTTGATAGGAGGCTTCCTCAAATCCCGGTGATTGTGGATACAATACCCAACAATCTCCCCCTATTTGACGAAGCCAAAATCCTACTAAGCTAAGATGAATTTCAACATTTCAGATAAAATATGCATTAATCAACAGAGTGAGCAATAAGCGTAATTAGATCAATGTGAGATTCAAATAATAAACCACACATATGTATATATAAATATTAATGTCCACACACAAATGTTCATGGTTTACTTAATAAAAAAGTTTAAATGAGATAATCACAAGAGCTAACATCCTACAGATCTTTGTCCTTAGCTAAGTCTTCTTTGAGTTACTGAGCTAAGAATCTTTTGCTTTGTCGCTCAAAATACTCCTTGGGCTTAGGATAGTATCTCGGAGGAGGAGCTATGTTTGCAGCTTTGTTTGCCCCAGTGTTGCTTCTGAAGAACAAGTTTCTTTTAGCTTCATACAACTTGTGCTGCTCCCACTCGTATTGGCTATATACGTCACTCCTTTTGACTTGCCCTTCTTGTAGTAATGCAAAGGTGTCCAAGATGATATTCTTTGATACGGGACTCCACTTTTCACTCCTCACATCATCCTCCTTCAATCTAATCTTCTTTTCAGCTGGTGTTTCCTTCGAAGTTCCTTCTTTGATTTGCCTTTTGCCTTTGGCTTTTGCTAAGGCATCTTGGTCAAACCAGCTTCTTCTTTCAGCCCTCTCCGCAGCTTTCTTCAACTCGACTTCGCTCAGTTGTACTTCTTCAGCCCTTATATCACCCTCAGTAGTACCAGCACGGCCCTCATCCTCAGGTGGGGCAACAGGGACATGTATTCCCGATGCTTCTTTTACCAGCCAGTGGGCCGTTTCAAACACGTACCTATTCGAATTATCGAATTTGTATTTGTCAATAATTATTTATTAAGTTGAGTAAAGGTGCAGTTTTGAAAGGCATACCTATTGGTCTGGTCGAAATTTAGAAGTACCAACTCTTGAAGCCCCGCCATCTTAGCATTATACGCATCCTCCCCCTTTTTGGCTTCGACGGCTATAGAGTTTGCATAGGAATGCAAAGAGGCATCAATGTGCTTCACGGTTTTACTGAATTCGTCCAACAGAGATTTCTGATTTGCGTTTAGCGTTACCATATTGGCATCGAATTTTTGTATGTTGTCTGCCACAATATGGGTATTTTTATTGACGACAGCCAGATCGTCAGTATTCTTCTTCAGTCCCTGCATGAGAAGAGATACTGCTGTGCCTGCCTCTATGTATTTTTCATCAAATTTCTTTTCCATCAAATCCAGTTTGTGGTTGATCTGAACCACATTCTTAAGCATGAGATCCTCAGACTCCCGTAGTCTCTTTAGCACTTTGTTGTGCGATTTCTCAACCGTATCCTTGAGCTCATCAAGCATACCTTGGACAAAATTGACAGTGAGATTTGCTATGCTTTCTTGTAGTGGAGGAGCTGCCGGCAGACCCTAGTCAGGCTCCCCCGCAGAAGTACTGGGAGAGCTGGATAGTAGTATGGAGTCCACAGGGGGAACAAAGGATTGCTCCCCCTCCATCCTTGCATCTAACTGCTTAGGAGCTTGTTCCACAGATGGAACCTCAGCATCCTCCTGAGACTCTGCTGCTTTCTCATTCTCTTGTACTTCTTCTTCTATCTCAGTCTCCAAGTGATCATGCTTATCGGCAGAGCTGTGCACATCTTCTTCTACTTCCTCCTCCTCCTCCTCATCAGCCACCTCATCTCCCAGATCATCGTCGATAAGAGCTTCCTCATCGTTCTCAACCTCCTCATCATTTTCTACTTCATCTGCCACTATCTCCATAGCTTCTTTAGCTATCAGAGAAATATCAGATAAGATGTTTGCAGAACCGGTTACAGGCTCCCCCTCAGTTCCTGCAATCAGGGCGTCAGGAACTTCACTGGGTGTTGCCACGAAATCTGCTGAAGTTCTGTTGTCCTCGGCAGGAGATTCTTCTTGTTCAACTACCACTACAGCTTGCCCTATGAGTCGCTCCCATCTGTCAAAGACGCTGGAGTCCATTTTCTTCAAATAATGCAAAGGAACTCCTTTGCTCATGTCGAACCTATCTCCGTTCAACTGATTGAGAAATAGGCTGATGATTCGTCCAAAACTTGGAGATCTGAGGGTGTCCTTAATCTTCTCAAAAAGCATGGCCCCCAGTTGAATCTCTTTCGGCAGACTATCACCACAAGAATATTGAACATGTCAGCTGAGATGTGGTCGTGTGAGCCTTGTTTGCATATCAGTACTTTCCCAATGATGTCGGACAAGAGTTTCCCCTCCTCATTCATT
The DNA here is from genome assembly GCA_039513925.1 of Platanthera zijinensis. Lineage (NCBI taxonomy): Eukaryota > Viridiplantae > Streptophyta > Magnoliopsida > Asparagales > Orchidaceae > Platanthera > Platanthera zijinensis. The sequence continues at coordinate 85,073,209 of CM077092.1, forward strand.
TCTTTTCTCTTTATTGATCTGGTGCCCCTAGCTAGCCCACAGAATAATAGGGTCCTTGCTCTATCATATTCCTCCAGATAATCCTCGTGCTCAGAACTGGAGAGCTGCAAGCACTGAGTCAGTTTCCTGGCAGACATCTTGATCCTTGTACCTGCAACCTTACTCTTGATGATAGAGTCTTCATTCCGAAGTTTGGCGGTTGCAAAGAACTCCATCACTTCTTTATCCAGAATTTTGCAGGGGTTCTCCAGTACAAACATGAGTCCAGCCTCCTCCAGCATGATGATGATGTTTCTGAACTCATCCGAGGCATGTGAGAACCTGGTTCGAACCAACTCACAGCCAGTGACCAGCCCGGCGGTGGTCCTTGGAGCCATAGCAAACCTAGGAAGGGAATCCCAAGTTTACGCCTAATCAGAGCTCAAAAAGGAGCTACACGAACAGTGAGTCACTATAGGGGAGAGGAAATGGTTACCCAAATGTGGAGGGAGCGAGAGTTGACGGAGACAACGGAAAGCCTGGAGGAGCTCGTGCCCTTGTTTGATCGAAACCGCGGAGAATGGAAACTAGGGCGAGCGCCCTGGACGTGAGGAGAGGAGTCTACGGAATCCGGAACGAGGTCGACGAGATAGGGAGCCAAGATGCGGGAAGTCGCCGGGAGGAGGGAAGGAATATCGACGGGTTTCTGAGGAAGGGTCGGCGGGATTCTCTGCGAAAGGCGGGAGATGAAGAGTCGGCAGCTTTCTAAATCGACAAGTCGGCGGGTGTACATACCGGATTTAGAAATCTTCTAAATATACCCAAGACAATAACCGTGGCAATCAATTTCAATGGGTTATTTCTCGATCGAGATATGCATAATCTTCTTTATGTCAGTTGTAAGTTTTAGTGACTTCCAATGGCGTATCTTCATTAATTTTCAGTGGGCTGACTTAGGCCTGTTGAGGTTTATTCTCGAATTTACTAGTGTATTTACAGATAAATCTTTAACAATGTATCTAAAGGTTATTTTTGCAATCTTAATCTTTCTTCAGATGAACAAGCATATAAGTGTAAGTCTATACATGACCATTTACTTTCGAGAGAGGGAATTCATGACTTAATGTGGATATGCAGACATACTTATATACATATATGTAAAAATCGATGCGCTATAGCTCATATATTGAAGCTGATTGCAATTACCTGAGATTAAAGGATGTATCATTTAGAACTTCTGCTCAAGGCACACCAGGTGGTAAACTTGCACGTGCCCGTGTTGATGGCACTGCTCCTTTTCCAGATACTTGTTCCACATCATTTTTGGAACATCTCCTGTCTGGTTCCCATTAGGTTTACGGGAACCTAAACTACCCTGCAAAAGAGTTATCTTGCCTTAGAAACCCAATAAGTATTGGGTCCTAGGATCCTGTCAGCATAATAATTGGGATGCCTCCCCTCAGGGATCCTGGAGAGAGGACTAACATTGCCTCGAGGATGTGGAAGTCCCCTTGCCTTTGACACAGAAGGGTTGTGCCAACAATCTATGGCAAAATGACCCACTTTGCCACAACACCAACATTCATGAATGTTGTATCGCCGTTTGTGACCTGACCTGGTGACTGAGGTAGTCAAAGTCCTAGGTCTATTCTGGATGGGGCCGAATCTGCTAACAGACTTGTCTCTTCCACCTTGACTCATGGATGGGTGGAAAGAGTGCATATGGTAGGCGTCATGAGGCCTGGGAGGAGGTGCCTTCCTTTCAGTCAGCCCCCTTCCAAGGTCCCCATGTGTGCCAACAACATGATTTCTAACCCCCCTTTCCTGAGTCCTAGGGAGGTGAGAGGCGCATTGTGTGCTGATGCCGGCAGACTCATGATTAGTAGGGGCAGTGGCCAAGAATACAAAAGGCTTGGTGGAAGCCTGAGGTATCCTCTTCTGGGTAGCCATGATAGCCCTGGCATTCTGGGTGCTTCCACAAGAGGACTGATCATTCTTGCAGTGACCATGGTTATTCCTATGGTCATACCTGAAAGCATGATGAGTGTCCTTCCTACTCGGTGTGGGGGTCTGAACACAGTTTTCCCATTTCTCCATGACTTAATAATTTGGGAGATCCACCCATTTTCTGCTTTTCTCTTGATAGCATCAATCTTGGAAAAATTAGAAACTATCCTCTTCTCGGTCTCTAGACGACTTTCTAGATCCGAGATATGTGAGTCCTTTACTTTGATGGATTCCAATTGGAGATTCATCAAGATCTTCAGCTGATCAATCTCCTTAGCTTGTTCCTCAACAAGTAAGTTGCTCGTCTGAAGGGCACTCTCAAGGGAATCAAGATTATCAATCTTTTGATTGAGGCTATGTGTATCCCTTGCATCATTGGAAGGACTACTCTCAAAACTATTCCTGTCTTCAGGAACTTCAAGAGGAGAGGGGCATGAGGAAGAAGTTACCTGCTTCAGACTTTATTGTTCATGGTTACCATCCAGATCGGCAGAGACTATTGAGTTAGCTTCATCAGAACTGCTTTCCTCAGCTTCTTCTTCAGTCTCTGATAAGGACACAGGAGCCCTGATATTGACATATTGATCATGCCCTTCATCTTCATAAATAAGGACCCCTACATAGGCTTCATCCTCTTGCTGACAACCGGTCCCAGCTTTCTCTGATCCCTCCATGAGGTCAGAGATGGTTTGCCACATGGACTTGGCCGTCCTACACTTGTCCACTCTTGAACGAGATACACCAGACCAGACGTCAGTGATGATCTGACGTATTAACTTGTCCAAGTTGTACAGTGAGAGCTCGGTCTCAAACATCTCTTCGGGACTCTTGGGGATTTGGATATCCTCTCCAGAATCAGAAGCCTTCATGGGAATGAAGGGACCCTCTTCCAAGATGATTGACACCCGAGGGTCGATGGCCTCCAGATGAAACATAACTCTCATCTTCCAGATAGGGTAATACTCTGTTGTGCACGCAGGGAGTCTCAGAGGAGGGACATCAAATTCCAGCTCCATGCTTGAGTCTCGTCTTCTAGTTGACACAGGAGGCAGGATCTTACTCAAGGTGTTAACCTTATTGCTGAGCAACCTCCCTCTGATACCACTTGAAAGTCCACCTAGTGTCAACTACTTACACCTATGGGGGGGGATAGGTGTATTTGCAGCGAATTTGCGGAATTAATGTTTTACCTGCACAAGAAAACAAAACAACACAGCACAAAAAATACACAAGCAATTTATAGTGGTTCCCCGATTTGGGTACGTCCACTTTCCCCCTTCGACCTATCTCCCAACCAGGGACAACTCGGTCACTTCACCAACAGGATTGAAATCCAATCCTCGCACTAACGGAAGGAACCCTTCCACACGTAGGAGTCAACACTCCCACAACACGGGTTGCACCCAACCCTACAACTAGAGACCAAACGGTCCTTTACAAAGAAATGAAAATAGCTTGTACGAAATACAAACAACGTATGGAGACTAGGGTGTCCCTCTTCGTTCGACGGCGTGTTCTTGAAGTCAACGAAGAGTCCACAACCCTAGATTTCACTTGGAGAGAATCTTCTCTAGATCGACGGCTTCAACAAGAGAGGTGTTGCGCGCTAGGGTTCGAAGAAAATAAACGCAACCGAACTAGCAACCCGATGAGGCAAGTATACCTATCGAATTGTAGCAAGGGGACACAAGTGTCGTATTGAAATCCGGGAACTGTTGGCTAAGCTTACTCACACGAACGCTATTATCTTATCGACGGAAAAACTAGGGTTTTAGAAAATCTAAGCGCAATGGAGAAATTAAAGCAAACTAGAAAGAGAACTACCGCAATTAAGTTACGCTATTAAGAAAAGAACTATGCTAGAAAGGAAACTACTGCAGTTAATTAAAGAGCACAAGATAGGAGATTACTACTAAAGGAAGAAAATATGAAATGGAAATGCACCAGATCGAGATTCACCTCGGCTAAAGACGATTAAGAAAATGCGATAAAAATCTAAACTTAATAGGATAAGGGTCCTTGACCGTGGAGGTTCCTAAAGCTTGAACACGCTTCTCTCGAAGTCGTGCCCAACTGAGTTTAGGAAGGTCCGACCGACTCTCGTCTAAATCGGAGGCCTAAAACTCGCTTTACGCGGTGAACCCCACTATTGGATTTTACTCCAATCCGGGAGATTTGGACGTCTGCCTCTCTCGAGGGGTGCGTACAACTCCCTTTACTCTTGAATGCTCACTTCATTCTTTCGGCCTCTCGGCTAGCCCAGAATGAAAGCAAAGGCGGAGAGTATATATCGAAAATATACCCCCAACCCGTGATTAATCAAGAGTAATTCAAGGCCCTAACCTAAAAAAAAAGATTGATTAAAACATCATAACATAATCGCTCTAACCTCGGATCATCAAGATCGAGTACAAGGAGGATTAGTTAATCATAATGGAGTGGAGGGGGGGAGATGAGTAGAAAAACATAAGAAGAACACAAGCTAAGGGAAGAACAATTTTATTAATGAAAAAGGGCAAGTTACACTAATGAAAATAAAATTACAAGTGCATGAAAATTAAACCCTATTCTAGCCCTACATTAAGCACTAAGCAAGAAGAAAATTACATTAAAAGCTAGCACAAACTAAGATTAAACTAGGGTTAACCAAAAAGTACAAAGAGAGGGGGAGAGAGAGAGAGAGAAAGCATGAAAAAGGATCAAGAAACAAAGGGGCAGCACCTCCCCCACTCAACCAAAGCTTGCTGAAATGGGGAGGAGGGGGGCTCAATTTATAGATTTTTTCTCGGGTTGGTCACGCCCTCTGACACGCCCTAGGGGGGCGTGTCAGGGGGCGTGACAGGTACGGATTTGACCTCGGGCTCTGGATTCTGGCGGGAGGGATGATTGCTTCGGTACGTCGGTGGTCACGCCCTAGGTCACGCCCGTGACAGGGGGGCGTGACAGGCATGTCATGTCCAAATCATTGGTCGGAAATCCGTCAGTCGCCGAAAAAGGAAGGTGTCACGCCCATGTCACGGGCGTGACATGGGGCGTGACAGTACTATTTGCGTGCTGAGGCGGAAGGGCATTTAATGCGGCGGCAGCTTTGCGGCAGAGGGCGACACGCCCCTGGTCACGCCTAGTGACACGCCCCGGGAGGGCGTGACAGGGGGGCGTGACAGCGGTTTTGACCGTTTTCTGTCCCTTCCAGCAGGTGTCCTCGGGATCGGGTGACACGCCCTAGGTCACGCCCAGGGAGGGCGTGACAGGGGGGCGTGACAGGCCATTTTGGCAATTTTTCTGGAAACCTGCAAAAAGACAGGAAAAAGTTAGTGGCAATAAAATTTACATAAAAAGGATAAAAATAAACTAATAATAGACATAATTTGTACAATATAAAATATAAAATACGATAATAGTTTAGGCTACAAAACGTATTATCAAATTCCCCCAAGCTTAAGCTTTGCTTGTCCCCAAGCAAAAATATAAAAACTAGATATTTATAAAAATGACTAATCAAAAAGTTCTAATTATGCCTACACAAGTACTATGCGAAATTCTTAGTAGGGAAAAGGTGAAATGTAAGTCTAAAACAATTATTTAGGTATGGTAAAACTTTTAAAAACTTTACTTAATAAAAACAAATCATCCAAAATTTTAGCGAGATTTTTTAAATGGACTTAAGTAAAGCAACGAAAATGAAAAACACGCATTGAGTTGTTACTAGATCCAAGCAACACATTATAATTATATCAATTTAATTATCAAAAATCTAGGTTTAAATCTAAAACTAAAACTGATTTACTGTTTTTCTTTTCTTAGTTGTTAAATAAAAAATCAAAAAGCGTGAATCAAAAAGGACTTAAATAGGACAGAAACGTTTGGTTTAGGAAAATAATTAGGAGTGGAATTCAGAGATAAACGTGAAGGTTTTAAAATCACACTAAACCAAAGCAAAGAGTTTCAAAAAATTTCATAAAAATAAATACACATTTTTTCTTTCTTTTTCAATTTTTTTTTTTTTTCAAAACAAAGGCCATAAATATTTTTATTTTCCTTTTTGAGTTGGCCAAACAAAAATAAACATCACTTTTGAACATACTTCCCTCTTTTTTTAAAAAAAAAAAATCTTTCTCCCGCAAAAATCACAAAATACCCTATCAAAATTGTCATAATAATTTATGAAACTCAAAAAGGCTAGTGTGATTCGATAGGTTGGAAATTTTGGCTTTGGTGAAACTGAAATGAAGGGAGGAGCTATCAAATGAAATCGGAAAAAGGCTCAAAAACGGCTAACTAGTGGTAAAAGTTTTTAGGTTGGCAAGAAAGCTCAAACGAAAACAAAAATGGCCTAAATCATTTTCACGCTTTTGAATTTATTTAAAACAAAGGTTTGAAAAATTTTCAAAAAGCGAGTCCTAGATAATAAAAGAAGATTGATGAAATTAACTTGAAAATAGAAATAATAGGTGACTTGGATCGTTCACATCTACTACGTTATTCAAAAGTTGACTTTACAAAAATTATTCAAAAACGAAAAAGAAAATAGTGGATGATGAATTTTTAAGAAAGTAAAGGAAATAAACAACAAAAAACCATAATAGAAATGCGAGTTTTAGAAAAATATTTCACCTTAACATGCTACCGTGAATTAGAAACACAGCATGGCCAACATTTTACTTGTGAAACATAATTAAAAAGGACGATTAGAAATATTATAATTAACTAAGTTGTTTATAGGAGATTTTGAGTAAAACAAAACTAAAAACTAGGGGTACTATTGAAATACCAAAATGTCTAAACTATTCAAAAACACATATAAATTTTTTTTAATTTAATTTTGTGGAATATTCTCTTTTTTTGGATTTTGGAATTTTAAGATATTCATTTTTTTTTTTGGAAATATTTACAATATATACAAAAAGAAGATTATTTACACTACGCAAAAATGAAGGAGGAAATCCTCTCCCAAGCTTAAAACAGACATTGTCCTCAATGGCTAAAGAAGGGGATTGGAGAAGGAGAGAAAAATAAAGTACAGAATTGAAAGACAGAATTGAAATACAGGTACTTCCCCGGATTTATTTGCTGCGAAAACTGAGTGATGCCGCTCCCCGAATGTCTTCTTTGGACTTTGTGATGGATTCAGCAATGTTGGAGCAGGCGATCGCAGAAGCTTCAGCTTGTCGGAGCCGTCCGAGGCAAAAATTGTAAAATAAAGAAAACAGAAAAAGATAACTTGGGTTGCCTCCCAAGAGCGCCCTTTGGTTAAAGCGTCGTTGAGCTCGACGCATCAAAAATAATATTGTCCAAAAATATTGTTGTCCCGAAATAAAATTGTTTTTAGCAAAAAATAAAAAGTTCAAGATTAAAGTTCGTGAAGCAGAAACTTAATAGTGTTTGGACTGACATCATCATCACCAGAGAAATACAGTTTAAGACGCTGACCATTCACTTTGAAATTACCCTTATCAGGGTGAGAAATTAAAACAGTTCCATAAGGAAATACTTCTAAAACAGAAAACGGGCCAGACCAGCGAGATTTTAATTTGCCCGGAAATAAACGTAAACGAGAATTATATAAAAGGACTTGGTCGCCCGGCTTAAAGTTTTTAGGGTGCCTTAAGTGTTTATCGTGTAAACGCTTCGTCCGCTCTTTATAAAGTTTATTATTTTCATAAGCATAAGAGCGCCACTCGTCGAGTTCATTTAGTTGAAATTTTCGAAGGTCACCGACTGAGTGGGGATCGAAGTTTAAAAATTTTAAGGCCCAAAAGGCGCGGTGTTCTAACTCTACGGGCAGATGGCACGATTTTCCATAGACCAGCCGATACGGCGTACATCCGAGGGCGGTTTTGTACGCTGTTCGGTAGGCCCATAGAGCATCGTCAAGTTTGGTTGACCAGTCTTTTCTAGAAGTTGAAACAGTCTTTTCTAATATTCTTTTTATTTCTCTATTAACTACTTCGACTTGACCGTTAGTTTGGGGGTGGTAGGCAGTGGATAGTTTATGCGTAACGCCGTATTTAGTAAGGATTTTTGAAAATTGCGCGTTACAGAAATGGGAACCCCTATCGCTAACGATTGCGCGTGGCGTACCGAATCTAGAAAATAATTTTTTTAAAAACGTGACTACAACTCGGGAGTCGTTCGTAGGAAGAGCTTGGGCCTCAGCCCATCGTGAAACATAATCAACAGCAACTAAAATATATTTGTTTCCGAAGCTAGAAGGAAGGGGGCCAACAAAATCAATTCCCCAGAGGTCGAAAATTTCGCACTCTAAGAAATAATTTTGCGGCATTTCATTTTTATTAGAAATATTGCCCGACCGTTGGCAACTATCACACCTGCTCACAAAGGCTTGCGCGTCTTTAAACAGGCTAGGCCAGTAAAAACCCGCGCAAAGCACCTTATGAGCGGTGCGAGCAGCTTGATAGTGCCCACCTGTCGGACCTTCATGCAAATGTTTTAGAATATCAATTCCTTCATCAAAAGAAACACATCTCCTTATCACTTGATCCGCACAAATTTTGAAAAGATGCGGGTCTTCCCAAAAGTAGTTCTTCAGCTCAGAAAAGAATTTCTTCTTCTGCTGAGAGGAGAACTCTTTTGGGAGCACCCGGGCCACTAGATAGTTGGCGATGTGCGCGAACCAAGGAGAAGTAGATGTATTAACTAAAAGCAGCTTCTCATCAGGAAAATAATCATTAAAAGATTTTTCATTTAATTTTTCTATAAAGGGGTTATCTAATCTTGATAAATGGTCGGCGGCCAAGTTCTCGGCTCCTCGCTTATCACGGATCTCTAAGTCAAACTCCTGGAGGAGTAAGACCCAGCGAATCAAGCGAGGCTTGGCATCGTTTTGGCAAGAAGGTACTTGAGGGCCGAGTGGTCCGTAAAAACAATGATTTTTGAAAGTGTAATGTAAGGGCGAAATTTATCAAACGCAAATACTACAGCCAAGAGCTCTTTTTCGGTTGTGGTGTAATTTTCTTGTGCAGATGTGAGGGTTTTACTAGCGTAATAGATGGGGTGGAAGTTCTTAGATATGCGTTGACCTAATACGGCTCCCACCGCAAAACTACTCGCATCGCACATAATCTCGAAAGGAAGGTCCCACACCGGAGCTATCATAATTGGCGCGTTAATTAACTTTTCTTTAATTAATTCAAAGGCAGAAATACAAGAGTCATCAAAAATGAATGGAGCGTCTTTTTCTAAGAGATAGGTGAGGGGCTTAGTGATCTTGGAGAAGTCCTTTATAAAACGACGATAAAAACCAGCGTGGCCTAGGAAACTTCTTATAGCTTTTATGTTTGTAGGTGGCGGCAACTTCTCAATAACTTCTATCTTGGCAACGTCTACCTCAATACCTTTAGCAGAAATTTTATGACCCAAAACTAACCCTTCCCTCACCATAAAATGGCATTTTTCCCAATTTAGGGCAAGGTTAGTTTCTTCGCATCGTTCTAAGACTTTTTCGAGGTTTTCTAAACATCTATCGAAGGTATCGCCGAACACGGAGAAATCGTCCATGAATACCTCCATAATGCTTTCTACGTACTTGTCAAATATTGCGAGCATACATCGTTGGAATGTAGCCGGCGCATTGCATAATCCAAACGGCATTCTTCGGTACGCGAAGGTGCCGAAGGGACAAGTAAACGTAGTTTTCTCTTGGTCCTCGGGAGAGATGGGTATTTGAAAGTACCCCGAGAGGCCATCGAGAAAACAATAAAAGCTATGGCCGGAGAGACGTTCTAAAATCTGGTCGATAAACGGTAGAGGAAAGTGGTCCTTACGGGTGGCGTCATTTAACTTACGGTAATCTATGCACATACGCCAACCCGTCACCGTCCGTGTCGGGATTAATTCATTATTCTCATTACTAATTACGGTTATCCCTCCCTTTTTTGGAACTACCTGAACGGGGCTAACCCACTTACTGTCCGATATAGGGTAGATAATTCCTGCGTCTAATAGTTTCATAACCTCGCCCTTAACTACTTCTTTCATATTCGGGTTTATACGGCGCTGAGGTTGAATAGAGTTACGCGAATTATCTTCCATTAGAATTTTATGTGTACAGAAAGATGGGCTTATGCCCTTGATATCAGAAATTTGCCAAGCAATAGCCCGGCGATGCTTACGTAGAACTAGAAGAAGTTTATCGTTCTGCGTATCCGTGAGGTAGGCCGAAACGATAACTGGTAACTTGGAGTCTTTTTCTAAGAAAGCATACTTAAGGTGTTCGGGAAGTTCTTTAAGTTCTAGGGTAGGGGGTTCTTCATAAGAGGATTTTGAGATTCTTTCTTTTTCAAAAATAATATCTTCATAAACTTTTTTATAAGGAACGTAATAAGGGGTGGGGCTAGCAGACGGCTTCTTGTACAGATTCAGTGGTAAGGAAAGAGGAAGAACAAAAATCAGAAAACTCTTTTTCAAACTCAGAAAGACAATAAGAAGATTCATCACTTCCTTGCAGTGATTCTGTTGTAAGAGAAGAGGAGCAAAAAGTAGAAAATTCTTTTTCAAAGTCGGAGAGGCAGTAGGAAGAATCATCACTCACGGCGTCTACGAAAAAACATGAGTCATCGTTCGCTAAGGTGTTCTTCATCGAAGGGGTGATAGGAAATGTGACTTCGTCGTCGCCTACTCGAAGAAAGAGCTTACCATTGCTTACGTCAATGATGGCTCGGGAGGTGGCGAGGAAGGGTCGGCCAAGGATCAGGGGAACCTCGACGTCTTCTTCGATGTCCAAAATGACAAAGTCCACCGGGAAGATGAACTTGTCGACTTTCACCAGAACGTCCTCCACTATTCCTAACGGGTACTTGACGGATCTATCGGCTAGCTGGATACTCATACGCGTGGGGTTAAGGCTACCAATCCCTAACTTTTTGAACAACGAAAAGGGCATCAGGTTTATACTTGCGCCTAAGTCGGCTAACGCGTGTTTAACAAAGAGATCACCGAAGACACACGGGATAGAGAAACTACCCGGGTCACTGATTTTCTTCGGCAAACCGTTTGTTAAAACGGCAGAGCACTCGGCGTTTAGCGTGACGTGCGAAAGATTCTCTAACTTCTTCTTGTTTGTGAGGAGGTCTTTAAGATATTTGGCGTATTTCGGCATTTGCGAAATAGCCTCGTGGAAGGGAAGATTAATGTGGATTTGTTTGAAGATTTCTAAGAAGCGGGAGTACTGATCATCTTGACGTTGTCTATTAAGTTCAGAGGGGTATGGAGGAGTTGAATTATTTTTGAAGATGGGTGGTGGAGTGAGATTATTTTCTAATGTGGGGGTGATTACTTCTTCAGCAGAGGGTGGAAGCGGAGCGGAGCTTTGATTTTTAAAAGCGCTTTGATTTTTAAAAGCGGAAGCGGAGCTTTGATTTTTAAAAGCATAAGCGGAGCTTGCCTCGGGCTCTTCACTTACCATACCGGAGACTTGCTTCCCACTCCGAAGAGTTATAGCTTTCGCTTGCTCTCTCGGGTTGGGTTCGGTATTGGAAGGAAGAGACCCTGCGGGTCGCTCAGAAATTATTTTCGCGAGCTGTCCTACCTGATTTTCTAAACTTTTTACGCTTCCGGTTAAAGTTCTTATGGTAGCGTCATTTGTGGTGATATATTTAGAAAGTAATTCCTCCAAGCTCGGAGGTTTTGGGTAATTTTGAAGAAGTGGTGGTGGTGGTGGTGGTTGTGCAGAAAAATCATTTTGCGGAGGTGGGCGCATCGCATTCGATGGATTACTCCATGAAAAGTTCGGGTGATTTCTTAAAGCGGGGTTATAACTATTCGGAAAATTAAAACCAGGCGGATGAAAATTCGCAGCAGAAAAATTATTAAAAGCAGTTCTAGGCAAATTATTAACATAATCTAAATGTTCTGGAGTAGGGGTTGCAGATTCCCATACCTGAGGGGCGGAGGCAGCAGTCATCTCCGTGATTTTTTTGCTTAGGATTTCTACTTGCAGAGCGAGCTGGGAGACGTTGTCCACTTCATAGATACCTGCAGGCTTGTTCGGGCGGGACCTAGGCACATTCCACTGATAAGTGTTCATGGCCATGTCCTCAAAAAGCTCAAGAGCGGCTTCCGGGGTCTTATGATTTAAAGTACCGCCAGAAGCTGCGTCTATCATTTGCTTCGTGCTTTGATTTAGCCCGTTATAAAACGTCTGCACTTGTAACCATACAGGCAGCGCGTGATGTGGGCATCGTCTTAATAATTCTTTAAATCTCTCCCAGGTTTCGTAAAGGGTTTCAGAGTCTATTTGTCCGAAGGCAGAGATGTCGTTCCTAAGTTTTGCAGTTTTAGCTGGCGGAAAATACTTCGCCAAAAATTTTTCAGTTAATTCATTCCAAGTGGTTATGCTATTTTTCGGAAGTGTGTTAAGCCACTGCTTAGCTTTAGTTCTTAGAGAGAAGGGGAAGAGTCTTAGCCTGATCGCATCATTTGTGACACCATTTATCTTGAAGGTGTCACAAATTTCAAGAAAGCTAGCTATATGTGCGTTCGGATCTTCATCTTGAAGTCCGTCAAATTGCACATATTGCTGCACCATTTGAATTATGCTAGGCTTTAGTTCAAAGTTATTATTTGCTATAGTAGGACGGACTATACTCGATTCTGTTCCCTCGAGGTTCGGTCGTGCATAATAGGACATAGTCCTTTGCACGGCCTCATCTACGTTGGGTTCTTCCATTCTTAAAGTATTAAATGACTCGGAGTCCTCAACCGGCACTTGGATGGTAGGACCTTGAAATCGCGATCTTCTCCGAAGAGTACGCTCAATTTCGTGGTCCAAGTCCAAAATAACCGACGGACTCCCGCGGGTCATGCACTAAAAGAACAGAAAAGAAGAGGAGAAAGAGAAAAAGGATAAACTAGAAAGAAAAACTAGATTTAGAAAATTAAAAAAAAAAAAATTTCTTTTTGAAATAGATTTTTTTTTTATAGATTAACTCCCGAACTTCCCAAGGACTACCCCGTGAAGGGTTCGCAAGGTACTAGACAAGACAGTGGCGCTTAAAGCCCTTTGCCCTTTTCGAGAGAATTAGGTGGCGTAGAAAAATTGTGAGGTTGGTTTCTATTAAGAGCGGTGATAATTTTTTTGATTTTTTTAAAACTTTAAAGAAAGGGGATGAGAAAGAGAAGAGATAAAATTAATAGGTTCGTGTTTTCAAAATATCAACGGAAGTTGGCTCCCCGGCAACGGCGCCAAAAACTTGTTGCGCGCTAGGGTTCGAAGAAAATAAACGCAACCGAACTAGCAACCCGATGAGGCAAGTATACCTATCGAATTGTAGCAAGGGGACACAAGTGTCGTATTGAAATCCGGGAACTGTTGGCTAAGCTTACTCACACGAACGCTATTATCTTATCGACGGAAAAACTAGGGTTTTAGAAAATCTAAGCGCAATGGAGAAATTAAAGCAAACTAGAAAGAGAACTACCGCAATTAAGTTACGCTATTAAGAAAAGAACTATGCTAGAAAGGAAACTACTGCAGTTAATTAAAGAGCACAAGATAGGAGATTACTACTAAAGGAAGAAAATATGAAATGGAAATGCACCCGATCGAGATTCACCTCGGCTAAAGACGATTAAGAAAATGCGATAAAAATCTAAACTTAATAGGATAAGGGTCCTTGACCGTGGAGGTTCCTAAAGCTTGAACACGCTTCTCTCGAAGTCGTGCCCAACTGAGTTTAGGAAGGTCCGACCGACTCTCGTCTAAATCGGAGGCCTAAAACTCGCTTTACGCGGTGAACCCCACTATTGGATTTTACTCCAATCCGGGAGATTTGGACGTCTGCCTCTCTCGAGGGGTGCGTACAACTCCCTTTACTCTTGAATGCTCACTTCATTCTTTCGGCCTCTCGGCTAGCCCAGAATGAAAGCAAAGGCGGAGAGTATATATCGAAAATATACCCCCAACCCGTGATTAATCAAGAGTAATTCAAGGCCCTAACCTAAAAAGAAAAGATTGATTAAAACATCATAACATAATCGCTCTAACCTCGGATCATCAAGATCGAGTACAAGGAGGATTAGTTAATCATAATGGAGTGGAGGGGGGGAGATGAGTAGAAAAACATAAGAAGAACACAAGCTAAGGGAAGAACAATTTTATTAATGAAAAAGGGCAAGTTACACTAATGAAAATAAAATTACAAGTGCATGAAAATTAAACCCTATTCTAGCCCTACATTAAGCACTAAGCAAGAAGAAAATTACATTAAAAGCTAGCACAAACTAAGATTAAACTAGGGTTAACCAAAAAGTACAAAGAGAGGGGGAGAGAGAGAGAGAGAAAGCATGAAAAAAGATCAAGAAACAAAGGGGAAGCACCTCCCCCACTCAACCAAAGCTTGCTGAAATGGGGAGGAGGGGGGCTCAATTTATAGATTTTTTCTCGGGTTGGTCACGCCCTCTGACACGCCCTAGGGGGGGCGTGTCAGGGGGCGTGACAGGTACGGATTTGACCTCGGGCTTGGATTCTGGCGGGAGGGATGATTGCTTCGGTACGTCGGTGGTCACGCCCTAGGTCACGCCCGTGACAGGGGGGCGTGACAGGCATGTCATGTCCAAATCATTGGTCGGAAATCCGTCAGTCACCGAAAAAAGAAGGTGTCACGCCCATGTCACGGGCGTGACATGGGGCGTGACAGTACTATTTGCGTGCTGAGGCGGAAGGGCATTTAATGCGGCGGCAGCTTTGCGGCAGAGGGCGACACGCCCCTGGTCACGCCTAGTGACACGCCCCGGGAGGGCGTGACAGGGGGCGTGACAGCGGTTTTGACCGTTTTCTGTCCCTTCCAGCAGGTGTCCTCGGGATCGGGTGACACGCCCTAGGTCACGCCCAGGGAGGGCGTGACAGGGGGCGTGACAGGCCATTTTGGCAATTTTTCTGGAAACCTGCAAAAAGACAGGAAAAAGTTAGTGGCAATAAAATTTACATAAAAAGGATAAAAATAAACTAATAATAGACATAATTTGTACAATATAAAATATAAAATACGATAATAGTTTAGGCTACAAAACGTATTATCAAGAGGCGGTGATGCTATGTTGATCCAATCTTCTTAGCAAAGTCGGCAAGGTCTTCCAACGGTCACACTAGGATCGATCGTCTCGATCGATTCGGATGGGGAAGGTTTCCCGATCACAAATCAAGAGACAAAAGATCTCTGGATAGACGCGTGAGACACTGTGCCCGACTAGGCTTCTGTCGCCGGGAGAGGTAACGAACACCTCGATCAACGGTGGCGAGCAATCAGCGAGAGGCGGAGCTGGTAGGCCGAGCTCGCTTCCGATCTAGGGCTTGACGGCGGCCTCTTTTTCTTTTTTCTGTAATCCGTGTGTTTACTGTTCACAAATACAGAGTATTTATACATTAGGTCAAGAGATGACCGTTGTGGGCCCCACCAGCAGTAAGACCAAAGTCCGGTTCAAAATCCCGCAGATAACGTGGACCGGTCCAGACAGAGTTTGGAAAAATGCCCAAGTCAAATTCGGCGAGAATCGTGGGTGATTCTCGACGAATCGGCGAGAATCACTTACGATTCTCGCCGAATTCTACTTAGAGAATTCTGGCTGCACAGGTTATAGAGGCCGGGGAGAATCGGTGGGAATCACCTTGGATTCTCGCCGACTCGTCGAGAATGCAAAGTCATTCTCGACGAATCGGCGAGAATCACTTGGTGATTCTCGACGATTCTGCCTTAGATGATTTTTCTGACTGAGTCGAGACAGCCGGCCCAACCCGGCAAGAATCAACTAGTGATTCTCGTCGACTCGTCGAGAATCACTAGTGATTCTCGACGAATTGGCGAGAATCACTTAGTGATTCTCGACGATTTATACTTAGACGAATTCTCGTCTTTCCACCCGTGAGCTGGTCTTTGGCCCATCCTTGCTTCTTGTCTGCTCTTGCTTTATCATAGCCCTGTACTTGAACTAAAGTACACCCCAATAGAGAGAGTACACGTAGGCCAACACACTGATCTGCTCAACGATGGATTACGTTGCACAGACCCGTATATATTGACCCACTGCACCCTGACATTGGTGTGTACTTAGCGTGGAATAACTGCAAGCACAACTTAAAGAAATTCATCAAATACATAGTAAATTCATCTTAGCTTGATAGGAGGCTTCCTCAAATCCCGGTGATTGTGGATACAATACCCAACAGATATCATTACAACCCAGATGGTCGCGCGGGGAAAGCAATGCCGCTCCGGCCGCACCTGCCCCCAGACCATCTTAGGGTTATAACCCTCGAACACTCCTTGGTACCCTCAAGCAGTGCCTGCAGGAGACCCATAGTCTTGTCGATCTCAGAGGGAAGCAATGCCGCTCCGGCCGCACCTGCCCGAAAGATCGACTTAGACTGTACTCCAGGCAAGAGGGCAGTGAATTGAGTCGTTGAGTCTGCGGATCCTGAGATCCTGTGAGGAAAGCAATGCCGCTCCGGCCGCACCTTCCCACTTGATCTCTAGACTGCAGCTTTCTTCTTCACAGGGGCTTTCAGTTATTATTGATGCAGTGCGGACTCCATTTATCCTATCCACCCAGTCCGCCGTCCCTTGGGTTGATTCTGTAGTTCGTAACCCTGTGAGGAAAGCAATGCCGCTCCGGCCGCACCTGCCCGCTTGGTTATGGATTACAGGTCATTTCTGATGTTATTATTGTTGCAGTGCGGACTCAATTTATCCTATTCGCTCAGTCCGCCGTCCCTTGGTTGAATCAATTGCTATTCAGTCTATTACGAGCTTCGGTTTTCTAGTTCGCCTAATCCGCAGGGTTCATTCAATTTATATAACTTAATGATTATTTGGAGAAGATTCAACAGTAAATATCAGTGGACGGTGCAACTAGTCCGCCTAGTTCGCTTACCAACCTTATTTGAGTTAGCAGATTATGGTTTTCGTCATCTTGGTTCTCGCAAAAACTGGCAAAGGTTCTGCAAAATGCGGACTGCAAACCGAACTCGTCCAAGTCCGCATCATTCGTTCCCTTCGCAAAGAAAACATTATGTTCATATTGTAACAAGCTGTGGTTTTGCAATTTCAGCTAGAGTTTTAAACATGCAATAAATCTATAACGAAGATTGATATAAGAAGTGAGACCTCTAAGTATTAGCGAGAAATAAGCAGAACATCTCAGAAGATATCAAATATATCCTTTTTTTCTATTCATTCAAAATTATATACATGTCCTGGCGGACTCGCGCAGAGTCCGCCCCTTTTACATTGAAAACAAAAAATTACAATTTATCCTCCTATTCGGTCCTTTGCTTCTTGTCTGCAGGCTTCTCCGGGCTTAACCCGTCCACATCCACCACAGGTGAATACCCGCCCAACTCGCTGCTGCTACTGTCACTGGAACGAGAAGCGACCGAGGGTTCTGTCCGCGTGTTGCTCTCATCAGAGTCAGAGTTAGAGGATTGATCCTACTGGCCTCCTTGCTGCTGACTTGAGGCCACATCTTCAGAAGCTTCCTCATCGGCGGACTCCTCCTCGTCGTCCTCAGCGACCGACTTCCCTTTAGCAGCTCGCTCGAACTCGGCAACCTTGTCCTTCAGCTCTGGGAAAAGCTTCAGGAAGGGAATGGAGTCCACCCCCGCTTTCGCATACCCTTCGCTGATAATGCGTTCGATTGCCACCTCCATGCTTTCCCTAACAAAAGGAAACATGGCCTTCTGGAAGTCGGGGTTCGTTACCTCATATGCGGTCTGGAGAAGAAACCAAAAATGTCAGTCCGCGAAAGATAAGCGAGATAAACGGCGATTAATTGGCACTTACAGCCTTGTCCTCTTTATATTGATTGATCTTTGCGCCAAGTCGCTTATTTCTTTCTTTCAGCAAGTTGCTTTCCTTCCTATGCCGCGCATCTTCCTTAAGCAGCTCGCGCGTGAGCCTGCCCATGTAGTGGTTGGTGACGGTGCAATTTGCACTGGCTTGTGCGGCGAGAAGAGTAAGGTCGTCAGGAGCCACACTCTGCAGTTCACGAAGGTTTTGCTTCCCGTATAAGGCAGAGAGGGCGAGATGGGCGTGGTGAGATGGGCGCGGACTCCTCCAGGAGGGAAGAGCCGTTGACAGACGGACATATTTTTTCTTCCCATGCCAATGGATCATTGGGTTACCCCTTAGATCCTTTTGCTTCTCGCCGAAGCCCGCGATATTGAAGTTGTCATCGGAAGAATAACTCGTGGCGGGATCTCCGTCTTCTTTCCTATTCTTCGCAATTTCTTTTCTTCTTTCTCCTTATGTAGGAGTCTGTCCAGCCGGCGCGAAGGGCAGATTTGCGGGTACCGCCAAGGTCGCTGCAAGAGGAAAAATTAGCTAAACTTCCAGGTCGCTGCGGATACAAATGAGAGTCGCGAAACTTACTCTCCTTACGGCTTACGGTGTCCAGTCTGGGCATCAGTGGGATGTAGTAGTCGACGTCGAGCCTCTCCCCTCAAAGAACTTGACGATGGTGGCCTCGGTATCGCTCAGCTGCACGCTTTTGAAGTCGGCGTCTAAGCGCAGCTGCGGGTTGGTGTGAAGGAGCCCCAGGTCGCCTTCAAAGATAAGGTACCTAGAAGTCCAGTTGTGGATCTTATTTGGCAAACCCACAACTTTCATCCCCCTGCAGTAGAAGTAGATGATACCCTTGTACTCGCGGTCTCCTGGTGGGGTTATAGTGTAACATCCCATTTCCGGCTAGACCCCTAGGAGTCGGTTGGTCGTGTCAGAACCCCAGGAAACACATAAAATTGAAATAAATCGACGGAGTTTTCGGGTCACGGGTTGGTCACGCCCGTGACCGACCCGCCACGCCCGTGACCTGGGCGTGACTTCTTCGACGATCGTCGATCTCCGTAAGATGATCGTCGAACGTGCAGCCTGGGCATGTCACGCCCGTGACCAAGGTGTCACGCCCGTGACCAAGGGGCGTGACTCCTTCGACGAGCGTCGATCCCCATAAAACGATCGTCGAAATTGAACTCGGGCCTGTCACGCCCGTGACCTAAGTGTCACGCCCGTGACCTAGGGCGTGACCAGCCTTCGACGACCGTCGATCCTAGTTCGACGATCGTCGGCCTCAAAATTGCCGTTCGGGCTTGTCACGCCCGTGACAAAGTGTGTCACGCCCGTGACCTAGGGCGTGACCACCATTCGACGACCGTCGATCTCAAATCGACGATCGTCGACCCATAACTAACCACCCGAGCCTGTCACGCCCGTGACAAAGGGTGGCACGCCCGTGACCTAGGGCGTGACCACCATTCGACGACCGTCGATCTCAAATCGACGATCGTGGACCCATAACTAACCACCCGAGCCTGTCACGCCCGTGACAAAGGGTGTCACGCCCGTGACCTAGGGCGTGACCACCATTCGACGACCGTCGATCTCAAATCGACGATCGTCGACCCATAACTAACCACCCGAGCCTATCACGCCCGTGACACAAGGTGTCACGCCCGTGACCATCCATCGACGATCGTCGATCTCAGTTCGACGATCGTCGAACCCAGAATTGGCTATCTGGGCCTGTCACGCCCGTGACCTATGTGTCATGCCCGTGACATTGGCCAAAACGACGGTTCAGGCCCGAAATTATTCAAATACACGTGGTAATAAATGCTGGTGTGGGAAGTTACACCAGGATTAATTACGGGCCGTTTTCCTTCTATAATTATATAATAAATGAGGAAGATGTGGTCCAATAGAAAAACCGACAGCTGGACACACCTGTTCAGCTTCCAACGTTTCTTATCCCTTCACCGTAACCGAAACGTTAAGGGGAGGTGCCTTCATGGCCATTAAGGCTTTACCCATTCACCTTCCCACTTTCTGACTTATAAAAGCCCACCTGGAACCAGAGGAGAAGGTTACACGCTCAAGCAAACGGATCAGACCTTTGTTCTTGCTGTAGGAGAAGTTCAGCAACGCCACCACCGCGCCATGGCACCCCGTCGTTCTTCTCGCCTTCAAACCGCGAACAAGGTCCTCCTCTGCTCCTTCTCTTTCATGGGTAGATCTTAGGATTCTTAGAAAGGAAGTTCGCGCTCAACGGAGCCAGACTCATCTCTCGTTTTCATGGAAAACCATGAAAAAGGTATTTTGAGTTCGCCGGAAACCGCCACCTCCGGCGGCCAAACCACCGCCGACCGCTAGCCATCGCCTCAACGGAGGCGGTGGTGGTGGTGGCTGGCCAGGGAAGTGACCGGACGGCCGGCGACGGATCACGGAAATGTTACAGGAAAAATGGCTTCCTGTGTTTTGGTTTCGGGTTCTGTAGGAGATGAACAGTAGAATCAATATTATAATACATAGATTTTTATATATTACATATTGGAAAAATAGATTATTTGAATGCACTTTGAGGTTGCAAAATGAGGCACTTAGAGGCCGAATTAGGAAAAATGACCAGTCACAAAAGTTGTAGCCCTCTGGGTCTACTTTAATTTAAAATTGATTTTATTCAATTTGGGTGAGTTGTTTGACCACAGCACTCACTTTGGTGGGATCAAGACCTAGGCTAACCAGAAATTGAAATAGTTGCCCACGGTTCATAACATGTCCAAATGACTTGAAATTTGGACTGGAGATCTATAATATGTATATTGAGAGGCTGTCCAAAAATGAGAATTTTTGGAGAACTTTTGCCTAAAGTTTTTGTAAAATTTTAATAAACATTATAAAATTAATTAGGAGATGAAATTAAGTCCAAACTCCCCCAAATTTTGGGTGGTGGTCCCTGGCATCAATGTTAAGATCTGTACAAAATTTCAACTCAATTGGTCGAGTTTTGAATAGGGAAGTATCAAGTCCTAGATAGGTCTTGGTGAGGGGTACTTTGGGGAAAAGTACAATTGGAAATGGAGTGGACAAATCTCCTCAAAAGAGGCTGAAGTTGTGGCCACTGATTTGTTGAGTCTATGTCTACCCTCTTGGGTAACATGGTGTGGATTAGGGTGGATTTTACCCTAAGAGATTGGCTCAAGTCCAATGGGTGGGAGTTTGAGGTTTGTGAAGGACATAGGAACAAAAGCTCTTGTATGCCCTTGAAATTTGGAGGAGAGGGGGATGATATGATGAAAACCCTCTCGTTGAAATAGTGAAGGAATTGGAGGTAATTAGGTACCTCGGAAGTTGAGATTTTGGTTTAGGATAAATATGTAATTTAGTTATTTTAAGCACTAAATCTAATCTAAAAATTATGAAACTCGGGAGGAGGGAGTTTTAGGATGTTTTAGACTTATGATAATTTTCCTGGAATTTTATGATTGATAAATATTATACTTCATGTGTTAAAGGATTATTTGCCCGATTTGTTGTTTCAATTATTTGGAGGCTTTAAATTAATTATAATCAGTTAAAATTCTGGATTTAGATCTTGACTAGTAGAACATTGATGCCTGGATTTTTTTATAGAATTTTATGTTGAGTAAAGCTAGTACTTTATTCACAGATGATAGAAAGGGCTTTTATGTTTAAAAAATTAATTATGGATAAAATACTTGCTGGAAAATTATGAAACTTGGCCAGTGCTAATTTTAGGCCTTTATTTGAATGGCATAAATTATTTATAATTTTTGGAAGCATATTTTCTGTACTTGATTCATAAACAACAGAAGTTAGAGATTATTTCTAAAATAGTTTTCATGCCCTTTTGATGATAGAAAAATTATGATACTTAGGATTTAACCTTCTGAGATAACCTACTATTTATCATAAATTTGCTGGACATCTTGCATGATTACTTAGGGTAGTTCATGTTCAAACCGGTAGCCCTTGGGATTTTCGAGGAATTTAATTAAATGCCAAATAAATTAGGAAAATTTCCATTTTCTGGATTTAGGTCATTTATATCATGGTAAGTCCCCAGTAAATAATTTAGGGCATTTGTATGAGTAATGGATCATTGCATAACCGGTTCGACATGTAGCCTAGGTCGGTCTGCATATTGCAATTTGTGAAATGCAATAGGACATGATCTGAGGAAGTCATTGGAGATAAACATTTTGTCTGGGTGGACAATTGTGGAGGAAATTACAATAGGAAGATATAAGAGTAGTGAGAGGTGGTGATAGCTAGAGTTAAGAAGCGTTCGGGTTCGACGAAAGATCGTCTTCCCCGAAGAGTGGAAGGTTTAAAAATCATCCTAGGATAGTCTAATGTAATATGAGAAGGGGATCGGGTTAAGGGAGATCAACCAATAACAATAAGTGCCTTGCGAAAGGGAACTTCGGGCCGTAATGCCGCCGTCTTGGTTCCTAGTGCCCCTTGAGAGCCCTTCACGGGGTATACCGGGGGCAGTCCTGGGCTAACGTAAACTGTAATAACAAACCGACAAGAGTAACTAGGTAACTAAGGCTGCACATTTCACAAACACTGTTGGCACAGGAAGATTGATGAGAGTGTTGGGTCCGGCGTTCCTTCACTTGACCCGTGGCGCTCTGCTACTTATATAAAAAATTAAGTAGCGCCCTCTCCAATAGTCTGGGCTTTTGGTGCAGTTGGGTATGCGCTTGATCCTTCAATTGGTATCAGAGGGAGGTCACGGGTTCAAGACCGGGGGGGCGCTATTAAATCCTGATTTTTCCCTTCTACCTGTGTGGGTCTGGTGGATTAGGCAACCGTGGACATGTGGTAACCCCACCTCTAAGCCGTGTGGGCCATGTGGTAACCCCACCTCTGAGTCGACGGGTTGTGCTGGACGCCGGGGGGGGATTGTTGGGTCCGGCGTTCCTTCACTTGACCCGTGGCGCTCTGCTACTTATATAAAAAATTAAGTAGCGCCCTCTCCAACAGTCCGGGCTTTCGGTGCAGTTGGGTATGCGCTTGATCCTTCAGAGAGCTTCGGCTCGGTTGGTTAAGAGACGGACGGGATGGTCCGGGGAGCTTCGGCTCGGTTGGTTAAGAGACGGACGGGATGGTCCGGGGAGCTTTGGCTCGGTTGGTTAAGAGACGGACGGGATGGTCCGGAGAGCTTCGGCTCGGTTGGTTTGGAGATGGACGTTTTGGTCCGGGGAGCATCGGCTCGGTTTTTGTGTGTTTACGATTAAACTTGCATGTGCATAAAATAGGAAAAGTTAAGGTGGTGGGTCTTTCGATATCGGGGAGTTCGATTGCACCGACACCGATATCGTTGACTCGGCGGGGTGATTAGCACTTCGCCAACAGAAGTCCGGTGCGCCAGCCGGCAAGAGTACGCAGGCGTCCGCTTAGTGCACCAAGCGTTGAGGCGTACGATAGGTCAGACCAGTGGTGCTTTTACTGGTTTTGGAGGTGGGCGAGGCCCAACCCACCGCTTCCGTCTGCCACTACGGAGGTATCCTGGGAGGTAACGGCTCCGAAAGGGGGAACTAAAGGTCTGTGTGCACAGAGTCGGGTGTGTGTGTTGCACTTGCATGTTTCATCAAACCCACTAGCATGTCATGGCATAATCGATTCATTTAACCCTGACACCTAAAGTATAAGTGGTATGGGACGCTTATACAGTAGGACCTGCAAAACGACCCCTTGGTCTATAAGCTTGTGTGGGCAAGTTTATAAATCAAAGGTTAATTTCAATATATAACAACCATTGCTGTTTGATAACTGACACCCCAAGGTATAAGTGGTATGGGACACTTATACGATGGGAGCCTTGTAAAAGATCCCTTTCGCTAATGTGTTCTCGCATAAGTGAAGGTTACATTTATATATTTGCTTTTCTTACTGCTAGACCTATTATAACCTTCATATTAACTGCTCGCCTAATACAACTTGTTAGATTAGCTTCCGCTGCCATCTGTTTCATGATTATCTCTACCTTCATGTCCTTCCCTTTCTTCCTCTCCGCTCGGTACCTAGGAGCCATGGGGGAAGGGGTAGGGGATGATAGGGCTTAGTCTTTATGACTAAGGGTTTTCGAACCGCATCATTTAGGGGATCGTGGAGCCCAGCATAGAGGAGCAGCCCCAGAGATCAGTGTGCTTGGAGATGGGGCAGTCTAGCTCCGGGGTTCATACAGCCGGGACCGTGAGTCTCGACCTTGAGTAGTTTCTGTTTCAGCTTCCGCATGAGTGATATTGTAGTGAGGTCATGATGTATCAGGCATAAGCCCACATTTATAGTACTCTGATGTTTTCTGTGGACACTCCCTTCGTGGAGATTTTTATTATATATATGTGATTTATTATTGTGGACTGCATTGCTCTTACCTTTACATTGTGCTACCTTTCTGCGATCGATTTGGCCGGCAGAATTGGCGCCTTGTGGTGACGACCCTTCAGGACGTGAAGGTGTCACCGCAAAGCGGCGATTCTGGGCCTAAGACCCCGGTGGTTAGAGAAAAGAAAAAAAAAAGGGGTCTTACAAGTGGTATCAGAGGGAGAACATCGATCTAAAAAGGTAGCAGTCCACTAACCCTGGGTCACCCCCGCTCGAGTTTAGTTTGGGGACAAACTAAGCAGCGGAAGCAGTGGTGTGCCCATATGGGGAATCACATGTAAATTGTCCACTTTCCATCCATTCCATTTGTACATTAGCTAACAATTGGAATTCTTCTTGGTAGCCTGCGGCAAACCCTGTCCCCAGCAGGGAGCACCTCCGGTTGTAAAGACCTCTTCTTGTAATTCTCTAGACAATAGGTTAGACTCAACTGCTAGGATACGTGACTAACCCGGCAACTTATTCTATGCCCTAGTCCGAAACAGACCTTAAGTATGAATTTTGTTAGGTAAGGAAATACCTAAAGAGATTAAAGGAGGAGTTTAGTAGGTAAATGGATACCTAAGACAAGACATAAACTCTGGTGTCCCTATGGTCCCTAACAAGGATTACTCAATCTATTGGGACTGACCAATAATCCATTATCAGAATGGTAGAAGACAAGTAATCTTAACCCTCGTACCGGTAATAAGATCACTCGGAGACAACCACCAAGACAAACACCGAGGGTCGGATAGGAATTCAAGTTCGGAAGATACCCATTTGGGATTAGGAACATTTTGACCAGGATAAGGTTGTCATAAGTGTGACTCAGAGAGTTTTATATATGAAGTATATCAACAAGTTTCAGGTTGGAACCCTAAGTCGAAGATTGATGCCCTAGGGATTGTGCACCCAACTGGGACGGAGATAATATGGTAATATAAATGATGCTTAGCCCAAGGTAGGTAGGGGCTTATCTTTTGTTTATTGGGGGCTAAACTTTTGTTTATTGGGCAAATTGGTATTGGCTTGGGTTTCCTTGGACCTAATTTAAGGAAAGCGGTGTAACAAACATGTTTGGAGTGATAACCCGTAGCATTACCAAGACAATGACATGGTAATAAGACGGAATGATTTCGAGAATTAACTATGAGCACGTGAAATTAGGTGACGGGTAACAAGATTGGGATATCTGAGAAGGTAAAGAATTAATCGCTAGGTTGTATCATCAGAAGGATGATGTATCTCAGAACATGTACCCCCGGAGTGGAAGTTTGAGGATATAGCAATGGATTTCATACATGGTCTTCCCCGGTCTCGGACGGGGAATGACTCGATCTGGGTGATTGTCGATCGGTTGATGAAGGTGGCCCGCTTTATACCGATCAGGAAGGATGACTCGGTGGGAGTGCTGGTACGGAAATTTGTGGAGCAATATGTCCGATATCATGGCGTGCCCCGGACGATAGTGTTGGACCGCGATGGACGGTTTACATCCAGGGAGTGGCGGTCAGTGCAGGCATACCTGGGCACCCGCTTGACTTTTAGCACGACCTTCCACCCTCAGACGGACGGGCAGACAGAGCGCACCAACCGGACCTTGGAGGATTTACTACGACTGTGTATACTGGACCGAGGGGAGCCGTGGGAGAAAATGTTACCGTTGGTCGAGTTCTCCTATAATAACAGCTACCAGTCCAGGATGGCGCCTTATGAAGCCTCGGCATCAGGATGGCGCCTTATGAAGCCTTGTATGGAAGAAAATGTAGGACCCGGCTTTCTTGGGTTCAAGACGAGGATCCGAGCTGTTGGGATCGGATTTTGTTG
This sequence comes from Platanthera zijinensis, assembly GCA_039513925.1. Lineage (NCBI taxonomy): Eukaryota > Viridiplantae > Streptophyta > Magnoliopsida > Asparagales > Orchidaceae > Platanthera > Platanthera zijinensis. The sequence continues at coordinate 85,099,206 of CM077092.1, forward strand.
AAGACACCGAGGCTCAGGTGAGACTGATCAGAGATAGGATGTTGGAGGCGCAGAGCAGACAGGCAAAATACTATGAAGCCCGGCATCGTCAGGTGGAGTTTCGGGTAGGGGATCGAGTGTTCTTGAAGATCCGGCCCATGCACGGAGTCTCACGGGTGCGTGGTCGGAGGAAGAAACTCAGCCCTAGGTATATGGGTCCTTACCGGATCCTGGAGCGGATCGGACCCCTAGCCTACAGGCTAGAGTTGCCGCCAGAGCTTGCAGCTCTACACGACGTCTTCCACATTTCTTCGCTGAGAAGGGCTCTACTACGCCCGGAACAGCGGATTTTGACCACCGAAGGGCTGGTAGCTTCAGACCGATCTGTTCACTTGGAGCCGGTTCAGATCGACGACAAAGGAGTACGGATCTTGTGCCGCAAGAAGATCCCCTTGGTCAATGTTCTGTGGAGAAATCACGGTCAGGAGGAGCACACCTGGGAACCGCAGGACCTGATGAGGCAAAGATACCCGGAGTGGTTCAGTCAGGTATATCTCACCACCTCTCGGTATTCTATAGATTGCCTTCTTGTTTTGAATAGTTAAGACTAGATAAGAAAAATTCAGGACCTAGGCATGCGCACTCAATCAGAAAAGTAGGGGCTAATCTTTTGTTTATTGGGGAGATTGTCTTCGTTTATCAAACAGATAGTCACCTGAACCCAATAGAAAGATCGTATGGGATGTTACAAGTTTAATTTATTCCGATAGAAATCCCTGTAGGCTCAACCTCAATTTCGGGGACGAAATTTTTGTTTTGTTTATTGGGATTTGTAACATCCCATTTCCGGCTAGACCCCTAGGAGTCGGTTGGTCGTGTCAGAACCCCAGGAAACACATAAAATTGAAATAAATCGACCGAGTTTTCGGGTCACGGGTTGGTCACGCCCGTGACCGACCCGCCACGCCCGTGACTTGGGCGTGACTTCTTCGACGATCGTCGATCTCCGTAAGACGATCGTCGAACGTGCAGCCTGGGCATGTCACGCCCGTGACCAAGGTGTCACGCCCGTGACCAAGGGGCGTGACTCCTTCGACGAGCGTCGATCCCCGTAAAACGATCGTCGAAATTGAACTCGGGCCTGTCACGCCCGTGACCTAAGTGTCACGCCCGTGACCTAGGGCGTGACCAGCCTTCGACTACCGTCGATCCTAGTTCGACGATCGTCGGCCTCAAAATTGCCGTTCGGGCTTGTCACGCCCGTGACAAAGTGTGTCACGCCCGTGACCTAGGGCGTGACCACCATTCGACGACCGTCGATCTCAAATCGACGATCGTCGACCCATAACTAACCACCCGAGCCTGTCACGCCCGTGACAAAGGGTGTCACGCCCGTGACCTAGGGCGTGACCACCATTCGACGACCGTCGATCTCAAATCGACGATCGTCGACCCATAACTAACCACCCGAGCCTGTCACGCCCGTGACAAAGGGTGTCACGCCCGTGACCTAGGGCGTGACCACCATTCGACGACCGTCGATATCAAATCAACGATCGTCGACCCATAACTAACCACCCGAGCCTGTCACGCCCGTGACCCAAGGTGTCACGCCCGTGACCATCCATCGACGATCGTCGATCTCAGTTCGACGATCGTCGAACCCAGAATTGGCTATCCGGGCCTATCACGCCCGTGACCTATGTGTCACGCCCGTGATATTGGCCAAAACGACGGTTCAGGCCCGAAATTATTCAAACACGCGTGGTAATAAATGCTGGTGTGGGAAGTTACACCAGGATTAATTACGGGCCGTTTTCCTTCTGTAATTATATAATAAATGAGGAAGATGTGGTCCAATAGAAAAACCGCCAGCTGGACACACCTGTTCAGCTTCCACCGTTTCTTATCCCTTCACCGTAACCGAAACGTTAAGGGGAGGTGCCTTCATGGCCATTAAGGCTTTACCCATTCACCTTCCCACTTTCTGACTTATAAAAGCCCACTTGGAACCAGAGGAGAAGGTTACACGCTCAAGCAAACGGATCAGACCTTTGTTCTTGCTGTAGGAGAAGTTCAGCAATGCCACCACCGCGCCATGGCACCCCGTCGTTCTTCTCGCCTTCAAACCGCGAACAAGGTCCTCCTCTGCTCCTTCTCTTTCATGGGTAGATCTTAGGATTCTTAGAAAGGAAGTTCGCGCTCAACGGAGCCGGACTCATCTCTCGTTTTCATTGAAAACCATGAAAAAGGTATTTTGAGTTCGCCGGAAACCGCCACCTCCGGCGGCCAAACCACCGCCGACCGCTAGCCATCGTCTCAACGGAGGCGGTGGTGGTGGTGGCTGGCCAGGGAAGTGACCGGACGGCCGGCGACGGATCACGGAAATGTTACAGGAAAAATGGCTTCCTGTGTTCTGGTTTCGGGTTCTGTAGGAGATGAACAGTAGAATCAATATTATAATACATAGATTTTTATATATTACATATTGGAAAAATATATTATTTGAATGTACTTTGAGGTTGCAAAACGAGGCACTTAGAGGCCGAATTAGGAAAAATGACCAGTCACAAAAGTTGTAGCCCTCTGGGTCTACTTTAATTTAAAATTGATGTTATTCAATTTGGGTGAGTGGTTTGACCACAACACTCACTTTGGTGGGATCAAGACCTAGGCTAACCAGAAATTGAAATGGTTGCCCACGGTTCATAACATGTCCAAATGACTTGAAATTTGGACTGGAGATCTATAATATGTATTTTGAGAGGCTGTCCAAAAATGAGAATTTTTGGAGAACTTTTGCCTAAAGTTTTTGTAAAATTTTAATAAACATTATAAAATTAATTAGGAGATGAAATTAAGTCCAAACTCCCCCAAATTTTGGGTGGTGGTCCCTGGCATCAATGTTAAGATCTGTACAAAATTTCAACTCAATTGGTCGAGTTTTGAATAGGGAAGTATCAAGTCCTAGATAGGTCTTAGTGAGGGGTACTTTGGGGAAAAGTACAATTGGAAATGGAGTGGACAAATCTCCTCAAAAGAGGCTGAAGTTGTGGCCACTGATTTGTTGAGTCTATGTCTACCCTCTTGGGTAACATGGTGTGGATTAGGGTAGATTTTACCCTAAGAGATTGGCTCAAGTCCAATGGGTGGGAGTTTGAGGTTTGTGAAGGACATAGGAGCAAAATCTCTTGTATGCCCTTGAAATTTGGAGGAGAGGGGGATGATATGATGAAAACCCTCTGGTTGAAATCGTGAAGGAATTGGAGGTAATTAAGTACCTCGGAAGTTGAGATTTTGGTTTAGGATAAATATGTAATTTAGTTATATTAAGCACTAAATCTAATCCAAAAATTATGAAACTCGGAAGGAGGGAGTTTTAGGATGTTTTAGACTTATGATAATTTTCCTGGAATTTTATGATTGATAAATATTATACTTCATGTGTTAAAGGATTATTTGCCCGATTTGTTGTTTCAATTATTTGGAGGCTTTAAATTAATTATAATCAGTTAAAATTCTGGATTTAGATCTTGACTAGTAGAACATTGATGCCTGGATTTTTTTATAGAATTTTATGTTGAGTAAAGCTAGTACTTTATTCACAGATGATAGAAAGGGCTTTTATGTTTAAAAAATTAATTATGGATAAAATACTTGCTGGGAAATTATGAAACTTGGCCAGTACTAATTTTAGGCCTTTATTTGCATGGCATAAATTATTTATAATTTTTGGAAGAATATTTTCTGTACTTGATTCATAAACAATAGAAGTTAGAGATTATTTCTAAAATAGTTTTCATGCCCTTTTGATGATAGAAAAATTATGATACTTAGGATTTAACCTTCTGAGATAACCTACTATTTATCATAAATTTGCTGGACATCTTGCATGATTACTTAGGGTAGTTCATGTTCAAACCGGTAGCCCTTGGGATTATCGAGGAATTTAATTAAATGCCAAATAAATTAGGAAAATTTCCATTTTCTGGATTTAGGTCATTTATATCATGGTAAGTCCCCAGTAAATAATTTAGGGCATTTGGATGAGTAATGGATCATTGCATAACCGGTTCGACATGTAGCCTAGGTCGGTCTGCATATAGCAATTTGTGAAATGCAATAGGACATGATCTGAGGAAGTCATTGGAGATAAACATTTTGTCTGGGTGGACAATTGTGGAGGAAATTACAATAGGAAGATATAAGAGTAGTGAGAGGTGGTGATAGCTAGAGTTAAGAAGCGTTCGGGTTCGACGAAAGATCGTCTTCCCCGAAGAGTGGAAGGTTTAAAAATCATCCTAGGATAGTCTAATGTAATATGAGAAGGGGATCGGGTTAAGGGAGATCAACCAATAACAATAAGTGCCTTTCGAAAGGGAACTTCGGGCCGTAATGCCGCCGTCTTGGTTCCTAGTGCCCCTTGAGAGCCCTTTACGGGGTATACTGGGGGCAGTCCTGGGCTAACGTAAACTGTAATAACAAACCGACAAGAGTAACTAGGTAACTAGGGCTGCACATTTCACAAACACTGTTGGCACAAGAAGATTGATGAGAGCTTCGGCTCGGTTGGTTAAGAGACGGACGGGATGGTCCGGGGAGCTTCGGCTCGGTTGGTTAAGAGACGGACGGGATGGTCCGGGGAGCTTCGGCTCGGTTGGTTAAGAGACGGACAGGATGGTCCGGAGAGCTTCGGCTCGGTTTGTTTGGAGACAGACGTTTTTGTCCGGGGAGCTTCGGCTCGGTTTTTGTGTGTTTACGATTAAACTTGCATGTGCATAAAATAGGAAAAGTTAAGGTGGTGGGTCTTTCGATATCGGGGAGTTCAATTACACCGACACCGATATCGTTGACTCGGCGGGGTGATTAGCACTTCTCCAACAGAAGTCCGGTGCGCCAGCCGGCAAGAGTACGCAGGCGTCCGCTTAGTGCACCAAGCATTGAGGCGTACGATAGGTCAGACCAGTGGTGCTTTTACTGGTTTTGGAGGTGGGCGAGGCCCAACCCACCGCTTCCGTCTGCCACTACGGATGTATCCTGGGAGGTAACGACTCCGAAAGGGGGAACTAAAGGTCTGTGTGCACAGAGTCGGGTGTGTGTGTTGCACTTACATGTTTCATCAAACCCACTAGCATGTCATGACATAATCGATTCATTTAACCCTGACACCTAAAGTATAAGTGGTATGGGACGCTTATACAGTAGGACCTGCAAAACGACCCCTTGGTCTATAAGCTTGTGTGGGCAAGTTTATAAATCAAAGGTTAATTTCAATATATAACAACCATTGCTGTTTGATAACCGACACCCCAAGGTATAAGTGGTATGGGACACTTATACGATGGGAGCCTTGTAAAAGATCCCTTTCGCTTATGTGTTCTCGCATAAGTGAAGGTTATATTTATATATTTGCTTTTCTTACTGCTAGACCTATTATAACCTTCATATTAACTGCTCACCTAATACAACTTGTTAGATTAGCTTCCGCTGACATCTGTTTCATGATTATCTCTACCTTCATGTCCTTCCCTTTCTTCCTCTCCGCTCGGTACCTAGGAGCCATGGGGGAAGGGGTAGGGGATGATAGGGCTTAGTCTTTAAGACTGACGGTTTTCGAACCACATCATTTAGGGGATCGTGGAGCCCAGCATGGAGGAGCAGCCCCAGAGATCGGTGCGCTTGGAGATGGGGCAGTCTAGCTCCGGGGTTCATACAGCCGGGACCGTGAGTCTCGACCTTGAGTAGTTTCTGTTTCAGCTTCCGCATGAGTGATATTGTAGTGAGGTCATGATGTATCAGGCATAAGCCCACTTTTATAGTACTCTGATGTTTTCTGTGGACACTCCCTTCGTGGAGATTTTTATTATATATATGTGATTTATTATTGTGGACTGCATTGCTCTTACCTTTACATTGTGCTACCTTTCTGCGATCGATTTGGCCGACAGAATTGGCGCCTTGTGGTGACGACCCTTCAGGACGTGAAGGTGTCACCGCAAAGCGGCGATTCTGGGCCTAAGACCCCGGTGGTTAGAGAAAAAAAAAAAAAGGGGGTCTTACATATAGAACGGACAGAGAAAATTTTCCTGAAGATCTTCAAGAAAAACTCAACCTTCTCAGCTCACAGGTAAGCGAGGTAGCTACAGATGGCGACAATGCTGTTCGGCGCGAGCTGGCCTGGAACCACCCCATAGTGCTCGAAGATCTCTGCGACCTCCCAAAGCAGAGGGAATTTGAACCCGCAATCGAAATGATCCATTGGCACCGCGAGCTGGTTAGCTGTGGAGAAGTTCAATCGCTCTTGATGCTCGGGAAGCCGCGCAAGTACTGGCGAGTCCGCCATGTGCTTCTCCAAAAAGGCTTCCAAGTCAACTGCGGTTAGCCTGCTTCTTTTGTGCTCGGTAGCGTGGAAGGCGACTGATGCATCGGTATGCGCGGATACCATGTTTTCAGACCGCAGGGCTTCAGCTCTAACTGTTTCCTACACAAAGAGAAAATGAAGACCCTATTTAAAGAAAACCGTCTGACATGACAGCAGTTAATCCGCCCAGACCGATTGCTCAGTCTGCACAGTTCGCTTCTTCCCTGTTTTCCCTGCAATTTCAGATAATTCTCAAGGCTTTGCGGATTCAAAGGCAGTCCGCGCAGTTCGCTTCTTCCCTGCTTTCCTACACTTTATCTGCAAGTAATCGCGAACTCACAGGAAGCCCGCAGAGACCGCAATTTTCCAGTAAACAAAATAAGCGAGCATAAAGCCAGCCCGTATAATTCACATTCGATAACGGGATTATCCAAAGTTTAAAAAATAATAATAGCATCATACAACAAGCAGAAGTAGCATCACAACACGAATACAGTTATACAAGGAAGATGTTCAAACATCAAATTATGCAAAACAGTTCAGAACAAATATTTCGGCCTCAGCGCCTTCTGCGGTCTCGTTGGGCAGGTCGCTCCTCATCATCCACCCCAACATGAGCTGCCTGGTCGCTTCCTCGCAAGATCTCACGGTAAAGTTGCGAAACCAGGTGATGCATGTTGTTGAAGGTACGATGCATGTGAGCGATATCCCTAACTACCCGGTTGAAAGAAACAATGGGACAACTGCTGGGGTCAGATTTGCGACCTCCACGGGCTGCCCGGTTGTCGCCGGGACTGGCACCTCCCCTGCGGCAAGTTGAGAAGACATTTGCGGCCTCGCCCCAGCAGCTTCACTCACTTGTTTCTTCCCTTCTCTTGCCAAAGCCAAGTACTTGTTCCTGTAGTGACAGGCATCTCCGCTTAGTCGCTGTTTCTCCTTCTTCATTCCTTCAAGCGCAGATGAGAGGCTGGCGACCTCATTCTCTAGAATCTTTTCTCGCTCTTTTCCCTTCTTTAATTCAGCTCGAATTTCGCATAGCTCCTCCTCATATTTCTTCACTAACAACACGTACATTTCCTGTACAGGCCGCTCCTCCTGTGCGAGCTCAGCGGCAGACCGCACCGCAGCCTCCACCGATATGTCTACTAGCGAAGGCACGATCTCGTCAGCTTCGACAAATCAGGTGTTGACTTCCGAACTGTAACAAAGAAAATAAAATTCGCCTAAGTATCCAGGTCGCAATAGGCCCGAAAAGGTAAAAAGTTCAATTCACTTTTGGTAATCATTGCGGCGATCTGGCGACTATCAAAGGCAGGTCGCCTCGTGCACTCTAGATCAAAAGCGCCTAGGCGACGCCTCCATTCTCGACGGACTATCGCTCTTGTCTCGGCCAGCGATCTGCTTGAGGCGACTATATCACCGGTTTCTGTAATGATCTTGACCGGCCGCGATTTCCATGGAGGGGATTTATATAACCATGAGCTCTGGAATTGCTTGGGCGCCGGCTACAACTTACCTTATCCCATCAGCTCGGCAGCGGTCCGAAGATACTCAGCCCGCTTATCCGCGACAAGCTTCTCCGAGACCGCTTCGACCTTTGCCTTCATTGCGGCAAGCTTCTCCTTAGTCTTTTCCCTTTCTTCAGCTGGAAGAAAAGAAGAAGGATCAGCGAGTTTCTCTCCTCTAATCTCGACATCAGGCTGCAGCACTTCCAGCAGAGAGCGATTCATGCTCGCAAGCTGCTCGTCATCTATGGAGTCAAGAATCTCAGTAGTTGATAAGCTGAGCGTTGAAGGGGGATCACCTTCTGCGGACAGAGGATCAGGGGTGACGAGATCGCTATCTTGAACTTCCTTTTCTGGCGGCTTATGCTGCAAGCTCGCAGCTCCAGTCCACTTGGAGATATTCTTCTCTTTCCTAACCTTCAGCTTCTTCTCTACTCGCTCCGCAACGGTACTCTTGTCTCTCTTCCTCTTTTTCTTTTCAGGCGTCCTGTCCAAGTCGATGATAACCTGCTCTGATTCACGAACTGAGGTTGGTGCGACAACCAGAGCCAGGGAGGACACTGGCTCCTCAACTTGTTTCTCAACGGAACTTTTAGCCGCGGCTTCGGCGGGCTCTTTAGCTCGCTCTTCGGCGATATCTTCTTCCCTTTCCTCTATTTGTTCGTCAGCGGGAAGCTTCTCCTTGATGATCTGCTGCTGGGCTTTCGGCGACGATACTTCCTTATCCGGGTCTATCCTGCAGCATGATAGTCCCGAAAGGAGAGCGGTGCACCTCCATGCTTGAAGAGCTCGCAGGGTTCTGATCAGAGACGGATAACGGGTTCAGTTTCTTATTCGCTCTCTCTAACGGAAGATTTTGAGCAGGAAGAGCAGTCGCAATTTTCTTAGGCTCTAAGTCGCGGGCTAGGTCGGATTTCTTCCGATCTGAACTCTCTCCTTGGTAGCGGGCTGGAATATCGTGACGACGACTGGTCTTTTTAGGTCGGGAACGCGCTTTTGGCTTCTCAGTCGAAGTAGCAAGGTTGCCGAAGAAATCCCCTAATCTTGCTATGCCGGAGTGGAAAGTTGATACCGCAAGAGGTGAGTAACGACCCGTCGCGCAGTCGATTCTGACAGGGGATAGGGCTTCCGACGGTATTTATAGCTCAAACAGCATTAATGATAGTTGCGGACTCGGCGGTTAAGGAAACATTTTTGGAATTTTCCAAAACTCAAAAATGTACGGGGATTATGTTAACCCCAGAATCCGCAACATATCCAGCTAGACATCTCGCTCCTCCTGGGCCGGATTCTAGATCTCAGTCCGCAAAGGTCGCCCTTGGTTCTCAACTCTGCTGGATCGTCGACCTCCCGTCGACGATAGTCGAGCTCAGATCGGCGAGCTCCGAGTCAGGTCGCCCAGGTCGCTCAGGTCTCAACTGGTCTGACAGGGTCGCGCTCGACGCGACCAAGGGAGGATTCCAGCTCGCAGGCCCAGTCCGCCGGTCCCGCGCGGACTGCTTCTTCTTTCTCTTTTGTTTCCCGTCACCGCTGCCCGGCTCCTTTGTACCCCGGGCAGCCGGTTATTTTAGCCCTGCCCGTTTGGGCAGGCCCCCAGCCTATAAATAGGGGGAAGTGGTGCACTCAAAGCACGCTGACTCGAGCCCAGGAGCCCACTTGTTAAAGGCTGCGGACTCGAATCTCTGGCTTTGCGATCTCCAGCTTGCTTTTCGCATTACATTCCTTTTCCCTCCTTGTAACCGCTTCATTTCAATCAAAAGCAAGCCCGTCGCAGGAGTGGCATTTAGGCCGCGACGGGCGAAGTCTGGTGTCGCCGTGCTCCACGGCTCTGTTGCTTTTCTGTTCCTTTTCTAGTCCGCCAAGTAGACTGCTGCTCGCAGTTTGTTTTTCCTCTTTCTTCCCAAAGTGCTCGAACAGTTAGCTGCTGGAGCTCGTTTCCACCTTCGCATTTCGCGCATCAATATAGACCAATGTCAGTCTATAATGGGTCACCAAACACAGGACCATACAATATAATTCCTCATTGTGTGATCCAAGGTGTTGGCTCATGTATAGCCTCTCTATTGGGATACACTTCATTAACATGCACTTGGACTATGGAGTTTTGAAGTCTATCTCAGAAGAATTTTCTAAGTCCATATACTCGAGTACTTCTATAGTATACTCGAGTAAGTGAGTCTGTACTCGAGTAGGTTGGACTACTTACTCGAGTGGATTCTCTATTTTACTCAAGTATGAAAGCTTATACTCGAGTAGATTTTCCTTCACTCGAGTGAGTGATACCTTATACTCGAGTAGATGGTTAGTTACTCGAGTAAGCGTTCTGGTTGTACTCGAGTAGATCTGAACTTCTTATCCTAGAAAGTCTCTAAGTCCTCATACTCGAGTAGTTCTCTGAAATACTCGAGTAAGTAACTCTATACTCGAGTAGATTGTTTGTCATACTCGAGTAGGTTAGTGGTCACTCGAGTAGTTTTCCTTAGATACTCGAGTAGTCTATCTTCTCCATACTCGAGTATCTCAAACTCTTATAATCGAGTAGCTCTTCAAGTCTTATCTGAGAAATTTTTCTAAGTGCTTATACTCGAGTATATTTGCTCATACTCGAGTAGGTTCTCTAAGTCACTCGAGTATTGATCCCTGAAGCACTCGAGTAGTTTCTATCTTGATACTCGAGTATATCCCTCATACCCACTCGAGTATGTAACCTCTTACTGGAGTATGTCTCTGTCTCTCGAGTATGTCTATTCGAATTTCCTAAATTTCTCTAAGTCAAGTTTCTTTGTGTATTTTCAAATAGTCCTTTCTGATTGGTCCACGTGTCATCCTTAATTATGTTTATGACCGTTGGAGACCACCTATAAATAGGTCTTTTCAGACTTGACTAAACACACGTGTTTACAGAGATTATTTTTTTAGAAAGAGAAAATCCCGAAAACCCTAATCTTTCTGTCCGCCGCCATTACTGTTTTCGGAAGAAGCTCTGGATCATCGTTCTCACACCGCTGCTATCGATCTCAGTTTCTCCAGCGATCCAGACTCAAGAAGAATCATCCGATCACGTCGTGCTTCATCGATCTCTGATATTTCTATTCGATCGTGGTGATTCTAGATTTCAGATCTCCGGATTTCGGTCAAGTCTTCCTCAACCTTTTTCTGTCCAAGCCGAAAGCTCTCAACGAAGAAGACAAAGCCAAAGATCCAGATCTGTATTATTTTGTTTGTATTTTTCTTCAAACAATTTCATTGTAGGAGATTTATCTCCGAGTGGTAGGAAGTTTTATCTTCCGAGTGTAGATCCGTTTGGGATCGAGTTTTGTAGGAACGTAGTTCCGAGGTGTAGGATTGGTTTGCAATCCGAGATAGTGGAGTAGCCGAGTCTAGTGATTTGCTAGATCGGTGAGGAAAGTGGATGTACCCAAGATTGGGGAACCACTGTAAATCTCTTGTCGTCTGTGTGATTGCTTGATTACTTATCTGTGCTGTGTTAATTTTTTATTCCGCATTTGGCACGTATTTCACCTATTCACCCCCCTCTAGGTGATTTAGGTTGACAACTTAGTTCTCTCAATTGGTATCAGAGGGAGGTTGATCGTTAAAAGGTTAACACCTTGATCTAATCCTCACCAAGTTGTCTCAAGAGAAGTATCAGGCATGAGTAAGACCAAGGATTTTGCTAAGCTCCCTATCTGCACCAAGAACAATTTTCCTATGTGGAAGGAAAGAGTTAAGCTCTTCATGGAAGCAGTAGATCCCCGGATCTTCATGATTGTGGAAGAAGGTCTGCATGTTCCTATGACTGCATCAACAATAGACCCAACCAAAAAGGTTCCAAAGAAGCTGATGGACTTGGATAAGGACGAGATTGCACTTGTCTCCCTAGACAAGAAAGCTAAAAATATTATCGCAAGTGCAGTCGATGACTCAATGCTGCAAAATCTTATACATTGCCAATCTGCCAAGGAGATGTGGCAATCCCTGGTGACTCTGATGGAAGGGACTGAGGAAGTTAGGGATGATCGGAGATCCCTCTTAAATCAGAAGTATGAAGCCTTTCGACAAGGTCACAAGGAACCCATAGCTGACACATTTGAAAACTTCTTTAAGATAGTCAATGGACTAAGAGTGTATGGCCGAGTCTTTACTAATGGGGAGCTGAATGATAAGTTTCTGAGATCTCTCACCAAGGAGTGGGATAACAAAGTCTGTGCCATCCGAGAGTTTGGCAGACTAGCAGAGACAGATCCACAGAATCTATTTGGCAAGCTAATGTCCTATGAACTGCAGATCAACTCCAAAAAAGCTGAAGAAGAGAATAGTCGCTTCTCCTCAAAAGAGAAGTCGGTTGCTTTAAAGGCTGACAGTTGAAGGAAGGGCAAAGTTGCCTCACCAGCACCTCCTCAAGAAGTAAGTGAAGAAGAAGGCTCCGATCCAAGCACCTCAGGCTCAGAACACTCTGAAGGAGAGTTCTCATTGCTCTCGCGGCAGTTCAAGAAGTTCTTGAATAAGAAGAAGCAATGGAGAGGCAAAGATACCTCATACAGAAGATCACAACATGACGGTGATCAGCGAAAGAAAGGCTCAAGTAGCCATGACAGGTATAACTCTAAACAGAACAAACAGATTTCAACTGACATCGTTTGTTATTGTTGTAATCAGCCAGGTCACTTCATCGCGGACTGCCCTCACAAGAAGAAAGAGGGTGGAAGAGAGAGGAAAAGAAACCCTCATACCACAAGAAGAGAACAGAGAAGAGCTTATTAGCCAAGAAGAGCAAAACTCTCAGCGACTCCGACTCATCTGAGTCGAGTGAAGTAGAGGAAGCTTACTTCGGGCTCATGGCTCACTCTGATGGTGAACAAGTCCCCCAGTTCACTGGGGAGGTAAAATCTCACACTCCTCTCTCTGAATCTGATGATGATAATGAGCAAGAGGGCCATTCCTCTGAGGATGAATCTGAACTCATGGGACAGTATAAGGAGTTACTCACGGCTTACGAAAAATGTCGCAGAGTCGTGAAAACTCAAGCCAAAGAGATAAAATCTCTACAGGCTATTGAGAGCAGCTTGAGAGAAGAAGTCACTAGGACTAACTCTCTTCAAGAGGACTTCAATGTTGCTATGGAGGAATACAATCAAGCTCTCAAGAACCTCGACCTTAAAGATGAAATCATCAAAGAATTGGAACAACTACTCGAGGCTGAGAAGAAACTTGTTGAGAGTTTCTCCAAGCCTAAGACAGTTCTTCCACTAGTTGCTGAGTTCTCAGCTAAGGCCAAGGGTGCTGGTTTAGGCCACATTGGTGCTTCTTGTAAATCTTCTAGGAGAAACAAGGCCAAGAGAAAGAATAAGGCTGCCTAGAAGGCTCTAGCTGAAGAAAAAGGGAAAGCTCCCTTGGAACCAGTTTTTTTTCAAAAAAGTTATCTTTCCTACGAACGAATACGACTATGAGTCCACCTATGGACACTTCTCTAGGCCGATCCCCGAGAAGCCTAAGTCAAGATACCAAGGTTGGACTCGTCCTCGTAACTATGGAGAGAGTGTCTTTAAGGCCCCTTATGAAGAGATTCAACTTCAAAGCTATGGACCTTATGCTCATGGTCATAACATCAAGAAGTCACCAAAAGTTAAACCTATTGTGGAAAAGCCTATGAAGGAGAAGACTTCATGTAGCTGCCATCATCATGAAGCTTCTTCCTCCAAGAGTGAAGTTCCTGCTAGACCATCACTTAAGAAAATCAAGCAGGAATACACTAGGCAAAGATACAATAGGTTCGACTGTTGGTGTTGTGGCAAAATTGGTCATTTTGGCATCGATTGTTGGTTCAATCCTAGAAATGATGCAACCCCTCAAGTTAGCAACGTGAGAATGACCACTCATGAGTCTAATGCTCGTAGGGGGAGTATTCTAACTCGAGACCAAGGACCCAAACTTGTTTGGGTTCCTAAGGCTAAGTGATTGTAATTGCAGGTATGTCCAAAGACCACCAAAATGCTAATCTGGTACTTGGACAGTGGATGCTCTCGGCATATGACCAGGACAAGAAGCCTACTCGAAAATTTCACCTCAGTCTGCAACAGATCAAAGGTCATCTTTGGAGGTTCAGATCGAGGAATAACTAAAGGCTACGGTATGATTACTAACGGTAGCGTATCCTTTTCGGATGTAGCCTATGTTGAAGGATTGGAACACAATCTCATCATCATAAGCCAACTATGCGACAAAGGATACGTGGTTGAATTTCATGCTGATAAGTGTTTGATAAAATAGATTGACAACATGGAAACTGTTTTATCAGGCACTCGAAGCAGAAATATTTTCTGTTTAAACTTCATTTGTATAGACTCGTCTACACCAGTGTGTCTTTTAGCAAAAAGTAGTGCATCTCTTGCTGACAAATGGCACAAGAGACTAGCACATATTAATCTCAAAACTATTAATAAACTATTCTCTCAAAACTTAGTACGTGATGCACCTAATGTCAAGTGCGTTATGGACAGTCTTTGTCATGCCTGTATCAAAGGCAAGCAAACAAGGAGTTCATTTAAAAGCATAATAGGCAAGGATTCCAATAGAAGCTTACAGCTTCTCCATATGGACTTGTTTGGTCCACTGCAAGTTAGAAGTTTGGGAGGTAAGGAATATACGTTGGTTATTGTGGATGATTACTCGCGCTTTGCGTGGGTGTTCTTTCTGAAACACAAGTCAAACACCTTCAGTACTTTCACTAGTTTTGTTAGGCAAATCCAGAATGAATACAACTGTTCCGTAGTCAAAATCAGAAGTGACAATGGAACGGAATTCAAGTCTTGAGCCATGACAGAATTCTGCGAAAGTCAAGGTATCTTTCATGAGTTTTCCTCTCCTCGCACTCCACAGCAAAATGGAGTAGTTGAGAGAAGGAACAGAACACTCATAGAGGCTTGTCGGACTATGTTGAGTGATGCCTCACTTCCAGAGTATTTCTGGGCTGAAGCCGTCAACACCGCTTGTCACATGCAAAATCGAGCTCTCATCAACAAGAACCATGATAAGACTCCTTACGAACTTCTAAAAGGCAGGAAACCAACCTTTTCATATTTTAGAATCTTTGGCTGTAAGTGCTTCGTACTTAACAACGGCAAGTATCGCACTACCAAGTTTAGCGAGAAAAGCTTTGAAGGTATTTTTGTAGGTTATAGTAGCCATAGTAAGGCCTATAGAGTATTTAATAGAAAAACTCTGGTGGTAGAAGAGTCGATACACCTTGTATTTGATGAGACGAGTCTGCTGCAAAGCAACTCTTCTAGTGTGCCTATTGAAGATGCAGGTACAAAGATGAAGGAACTCAGCTTGGATGAACCTACTGAAGGTAAAGATGAGACTTTCATCAAGATCACCTCTAAAACCCCTGTTGGAGAGGTAGATGATCAAGATGAAGAACACATCACAGCTGGAGTTGTAACTCCAATGGCTGAAGAGATCCCAAATGCAAGGACTCTAGAGTTTAGACACGTGAAGGATCATACCTTAGACAAAATCATAGGAGATCCTCGGGATGGCGTCAGAACTCGTCGAGGTACAACTAACAAAAATTTACACCTACGTTTTCTTTCACAGGTTGAACCAAAGAAATTTGAGGAAGCCAACTCCGACGCATCCTGGATTCTAGCCATGGAAGATGAGCTGAATCAGTTCAAACGATGCAAAGTTTGGACACTTGTTCCTAGACCCAAGAGGAAGAACGTCATTGGGACAAAATGGGTCTACCGGAACAAGATGGACGAAGATGGAACAATTATAAAGAATAAAGCCAGACTTGTCGCCAAGGGCTATCGTCAAGAAGAAGGAATCGACTTTGACCAAACATATGCTCCAGTGGCAAGACTGGAGGCGATCAGGTTATTTCTTGTCTATGCTGCACTTAAGGGCTTTACCGTCTATCAGATGGACGTCAAGTCCGCCTTCCTGAATGGTGACATAAAGGAAGAAGTGTATGTAGAGCAACCGCCAGGTTTTGTTGACTCAACTTTTCCTAATCATGTTTATTTACTGCAAAAAGCTTTATATGGTCTTAAACAAGCTCCTCGAGCATGGTATGAGACGCTGTCTACCTTTCTTCTTGAGAACAAGTTCACAAGAGGAAAGATAGACAAGACATTATTTCTTAGGGAAATAAAAGGCAAGATTTTGCTAGTGCAAATCTATGTCGATGACATTATTTTTGGCTCTACAGACAACAACCTCTGCAAGAAGTTTTCTAAACTTATGCAAGGGAAGTTTGAAATGAGCAGTATGGGAGAGCTGAAGTATTTCTTAGGGCTTCAAGTGAAACAATCTGAGGATGGAATTTTCATCTCACAGACCAAATTCACCAAAGAGCTACTTATGAAATTCGGAATGGAGAATGCAACCTCTATGAGGACTCCAATGGCCTCAGCTATGTCTCTGGACAAGGATGAGAAAGGGAAACCTTTTGATGAAACCAAGTACAGAAGCATAATTGGGTCCTTGCTCTACCTTACCGCAAGTAAACCAGACATAATGTTTTCAACATGTGTATGTGCTAGATTTCAGGTGAACTTTAAGGAATCTCACTACATTGCTGCAAAGCGAATCTTGAGATACCTCAAAGGTACACCAAATCTTGGCTTATGGTACCCAATAAGTAATGATAGTGAAATAATTGGATTTTCAGATGCAGATTTTGCAGGAAGCAAAGACGACAGGAAAAGTACTTCCGGGACTTGCCAATTTCTCGGAAGGAGACTTATTTCCTGGAGCAGTAAGAAGCAGAACTGTGTAGCCATCTCAACGGCTGAATCAGAGTATATCTCTACAGACAGCTATTGTGCACAGCTTCTATGGATCAAGAATCAATTTGAAGACTATAACATGAAGTTCCAGAACGTTCCTCTGTTCTGCGACTCATCCAGCGCAATAGCAATCGCCAACAACCCAGTCTCCCACAGCTGGACAAAGCACATAGAGCTTTGATATCACTTCATCCGGGAGCATGTGGAAAACGGAGACATAGATCTACAATATGTCTCCACAGACAGGCAAGTTGCCGATATATTCACCAAACCGCTGGAGGAGTCCAAGTTTTCATTCTTCAAAACGGAACTCGGGCTGCTCAACAAAGAGGAATAGTGATAGTGGATTCAAAGACAGGCTCAGAGTTGAAGATATCAGTGGCAGTAAAATTTCTCCCAAGTAAATTGTATTTCAAAGTGATATACTCGAGTATATAGAGACTTATACACGAGTAAACGGAAATACTCGAGTAACAGAATCTACATACTCGAGTAGTTGATAACCTACTCGTGTATATACTAGATCTACTCGGGTATGCTCCATCTCATACTCGTGTATGGCAAAATCTACTCGAGTATACGGAAATCAGAAATTTGAATCTCTCATTTTTTTTCTATTCGCACCAAAGCGTTTGCCGCTCCGCAACAGGTATGATTTTATCACTCCTACTTAAACCTAATTAGGGTCATATATATATTTAGAAAAAACGGAAATCCTTTCCACTCCTCATTCTCCCGAGTAGCCGTCGTCGCTTCATATTCCGGAACCCACAGAGCTCTGTCGCTTCGTCTCCTCCGTACTCCAGAATCGCCGATGGCTCCCTCCTCCAAGATCGGAATCGGCTCAGAGCTCGGCCCTGAAGGTATAGCCGACCTCTCCAATGATTTCCGAAACCTGCTAATTCTGTTCGACACCGCCGGTCTCTCGTTCATCCTCCAGACACCGTGCAAAGTCATTTTCCCTGCAGTCGAGGAGTTCTACAAGAATCTGAAGGTCAAGAGCAATGGTACAGTTATAAAATTCAAGGTCAGTGGAATCAAAATCCGTCTGGACAAAACTTCCTTAGCTACTCTGTTAAAATTGCCAGTGGTGGATGAAGAAGATGATCTGACTCCTGAAGATTCCGAGAGAACCAGTTTCAATTCTTCTGTGGAATAAACCCGTATGAAGCATACTCGTTCTGCCGTGCAGATTACAATTCAGAGGGCAAATTCCTTGTGGATGTAATTGCCAAAGTTCTTCTATGCAAAACCTATTCCCTCAGAGAAATTTCCCAAAACATTTTTAATGTTATGCAAGCCATAGTATGCCGGAAGAAATTCCAGTTTGGAATGATTATACTGGAGAAGATCAAAGAAAGTGTAAAAAAACCAAGCTATGCCAGGATTATCTCCCTCCTCCTCCATGAGATCAATCCTACAGTGTTTGATTTATCTAAAGGCACTCCCCTCCATCATATGAAGAAAGTATCCATCCTCTCAATCCAAAGATATGAAATCAAACTCCTCAACACTGATCAAGACTCCAAAGCAGCTGTCACCTCAAAAGATGAGCCCAGAGAGCCCCTTGTCTCAGATGACAGGATTCCATCTCCTCCTTTACATCACACTATTACCACCTCGGGTGCAATAGTTGAGGGGGAGCCTGCCTCATCTAATCCTCAGCACAAAACATCAGAAGACTCTGCTCAGCAAGATCTGATCCAAGATCCTACTCCTCCTCCTTCTCCACCTCCAGAAGATCTCACCTCAGAAATTCAAGCTCAAGAAAACCATCTCACTACTGCTGAAGACATTAACAGACTGATTGATGAACTCAGGACAGATGATCCAATAGTTCAAGATGATTCAGTTATGCTATCTCCTGAGGATCACTCTCAAGCAGATCCTTCCCCTGCTAAGGATCCTTCTCCCTCCCCTGTAAAGGTACCCCTACCTCTCCTGATCAGTCCCCTGATAAACAGCAAGGTCAGCCAGAGATTAATCTACTGTCTGATGACGAGGACATGTCTCCAGAACCAGTGGATGCTCCTCTGAGGACACTAGACTTCTCTATTCCCTCTTTCATCCCTACAGAAGATTCAGTTGTGGTACCACCTTTCAAGAGAGCTGAAAGCTCAGTTGAGATTACTGAAATCCCCCCTGGGTTGCTCTTGTTCCTTCAGCCTCAGCCCCAGCCTCAGATCCCCCTAGCTCCTCAGATTTTGTTAGCCAGATTGAGCAAATGCTCCGTGAACAGAGAAAATACTTTGATGATTCTCTGGCATCAGTGAACAACAAGATCTCTACTCTTGAAACTGAGATGAGTAGAGGATTTGTTGAAATTCAAGCAAACACTGATGAGCTCAAGAGACTGTTTCAGTTGGGTGGCAAAGCCATTGATCATACTATTACCAGTATAGGTCTACTCAAGGATCAAGCTGAAACAGTTGCAAATAATCAGATTCAATTGGAAAAGGATGCTGCCTCAAATGTCATGAAAGTTTGTGAAGAAGTTGGAACATTCAAAGATGAAGCAATTGCCCAACTCTCAGTAGATATCAGCAAGGGGGAGAAGATTGTCAAAGAACAAGTTGAAAAAATATCTGAACAATCTAAAGCATCTATGGACAATCTAGTCAAAGAAATGAAAGCAGACATTCTAGCTCAACTACAATCTGTAAAATTCTATACCTATGATACTGTAGTATGGTTGCATAATCAGAATTTTCCCAACTCCCAGCTTAACCCTGCCATAATTCCAAAGTCCTTAGATCCTCTTGAAGATCATCCTTCCTCAAGTGCTCCAGATCAGGCCAACTTTCCAGAGTATGTGCCAGTCTTCTCACCTAGACCTACTGGTGACATGACTGAGCCTCCTCTTTCTTATGATGATGTGTGGCAAGATGATTTTCCTCCAAGCTCTCAGGGTGCCCCAAGAAAGAAAAGAAAATATGGTGACGGCTCTTCCGCTAACCGTTCTGCACCAAGGAGAGAGCCTGCCCCAGCTCCAGAAGGTAGACCAGAAGTTATTCATGCAGAGGTTTGGAGTCCTACCTCCAAGTCTCTTATCCTTGATACCTTGAAGATGGTAACAGATTTTGGTGAAAATAGAGATCAGTACTACAGCTACTCTGAATGGAAAGCATATGATGCATCCCAAATCAAAATCAGACTGCATGACAGAAATTGGGGATATAACAATCCAGTTGCTCCTCCAAGGCCCAAGACCTATTTTCCCAAACCTTTCAGCTACCTGGTGAGGCAAGAGCTTAAAAGAGAAAGAATGTATAGAGGAGCCCTTTCTTGAGTGATTGAGGATGTGGAAATGGACATTTAATCTTTTGAAAACATTTCTATATATATATATATTTGTTTCTAATTATGGCTATCTTTATTATTTCTCCTGCTTCATTTTTATTTTTCATCAGTATATGTTTTATTGTTCTTTTTACTCTAAGTAATTCACCTTAGTATAGAGGATGCTGACATCTACAAATAGGGGGAGATTGTTGGGATTTGTCTCCATAATACCTCAGATTTGTAGGAAGTCAGACCTTGAACTAAGATGAATTAAGGTGTATTTGATATTGTGTTTGAGTTGTATGTGTACAGGTTCTTATTGCCAAGTGTAGACCAATGTCAGTCTATAATGGGTCACCAAACACAGGACCATACAATGTAATTCCTCATTGTGTGATCCAAGGTGTTGGCTCATGTATAGCCTCTCTATTGGATACACTTCATCAACATGCACTTGGACTATGGAGTTTTGAAGACTATCTCAGAAGAATTTTCTAAGTCCATATACTCGAGTACTTCTATAGTATACTCGAGTAAGTGAGTCTGTACTCGAGTAGGTTGACTACTTACTCGAGTGGATTCTCTATTTTACTCAAGTATGAAAGCTTATACTCGAGTAGATTTTCCTTCACTCGAGTGAGTGATACCTTATACTCGAGTAGATGGTTAGTTACTCGAGTAAGCGTTCTGGTTGTACTCGAGTAGATCTGGACTTCTTATCCTAGAAAGTCTCTAAGTCCTCATACTCGAGTAGTTCTCTGAAATACTCGAGTAAGTAACTCTGTACTCGAGTAGATTGTTTGTCATACTCGAGTAGGTGAGTGGTCACTCGAGTAGTTTTCCTTAGATACTCGAGTAGTCTATCTTCTCCATACTCGAGTATCTCAAACTCTTATACTCGAGTAGCTCTTCAAGTCTTATCTAAGAAATTTTTCTAAGTGCTTATACTCAAGTATATTTGCTCATACTCAAGTAGGTTCTCTAAGTCACTCGAGTATTGATCCCTGAAGCACTCGAGTAGTTTCTATCTTGATACTCGAGTATATCCCTCATACCCACTCGAGTATGTAACCTCTTACTCGAGTATGTCTCTGTCTCTCGAGTATGTCTGTTCGAATTTCCTAAATTTCTCTAAGTCATGTTTCTTTGTGTATTTTCAAATAGTCCTTTCTGATTAGTCCACGTGTTATCCTTAATTATGTTTATGACCGTTGGAGACCACCTATAAATAGGTATTTTCATACTTGACTAAACATACGCGTTTACAGAGATTATTTTTTTAGAAAGAGAAAATCCCGAAAACCCTAATCTTTCTGTCCGCCGCCATTACTGTTTTCGGAAGAAGCTCTGGATCGTCGTTCTCACACCGCTGCTATCGATCTCAGTTTCTCCAGCGATCCAGACTCAAGAAGAATCATCTGATCACGTCGTGCTTCATCGATCTCTGATATTTCTATTCGATCGTGGTGATTCCAGATTTCAGATCTCCGGATTTCGGTAAAGTCTTCCTCAACCTTTTTCTGTCCAAGCCGAAAGCTCTCAACGAAGAAGACAAAGCCAAAGATCCAGATCTGTATTATTTTGTTTGTATTTTTCTTCAAACAATTTCATTGTAGGAGATTTATCTCCGAGTGGTAGGAAGTTTTATCTTCCGAGTGTAGATCCGTTTGGGATCGAGTTTTGTAAGAACGTAGTTCCGAGGTGTAGGATTGGTTTGCAATCCGAGATAGTGGAGTAGCCGAGTCTAGTAATTTGCTAGATCGGTGAGGAAAGTGGATGTACCCAAGATTGGGGAACCACTGTAAATCTCTTGTCGTCTGTGTGATTGCTTGATTACTTATTTGTGCTGTGTTAATTTTTTATTCCGCATTTGGCACGTATTTCACCTATTCACCCCCCTCTAGGTGATTTAGGTTGACAACTTAGTTCATGCGGTACTGGGCCAATCATCACACCGATGGCAGTACGGTGACTCTGGCGAGGTGTGAGGGTTTGAGGGGCCAGTGGGTTATTTTACACTGCGGTCTGGAGGACGATCCCCAAAAACGCACAATCTACAAAAAGGACTGGTGGATTTGCCAGCAAATTAGTATGCAGAGACTCCGAAATGTGCACCTAGGACATGCACGAGGGCGTACAAAGGGTTTAGGCCTGGTAGTGTTTATACCCGCCTAGAATGCGGAGATGCCCACTCTGCTGCTGTTATAGCCACAACAGTGGTACCCGAGAGTTAATCTAACTACAAAAAGTGGGAACTAAAGGCCTATGATCACAGAGTCGTGTGTGTGAGTTGCACTAATATGAACCAAAACCCGCTTAACATATCATAACATACATACATACCTAAGACATACGCACTGCAGATCCTTGCCAAATAAATTAGTATGGGCTCTTTTATTTGATAAGTTATATTTCAGAAATCTTAACTTATAAGTTTGTATGGGCATTCTAATAAGTTAAGGTACTCCTGTGATGTTAGTGTAGCGGTAGATAGTTTTCTTTCCGCTCTTTCTTTACTTTATTTACTACACTCCTTTTCAGTACTGTTTTATATACCTTACTCGAACTATATAGAACTCCTAGAGTAGAGATATATCTGTTGGAATATAACCATGTTTGAATAGATCCACTTTCATCTGCTTTCCTTTTTATACCCCATATTGTCATCTGCTTCGTCCTCCTGCTCAGTACCTAGGAGTCACGTGGGTGAGGCGAGGAGAAAATGGCTTAGTATTTATGACTAACGGTCATTTGTGACTGTAGATGATCGAGGAGCTAGAGCACCAACATGACTAGATGGACGAGGTGGCAGGACCGGAGGAGCAGTTACAACGCGCTACTTCAACCATAGTTCGATGTCAGGCGATTATGAGTTTTTCATCTACCGCTTCTGCTTAGTGTTGTTGTGTGTGTGAGAGAGAGAGAGATTTGATTTGGCATATATCGAGCATAACCCCTTCTCTCATTTTGTACTCATTTGGACTATTATACTTTTAATTTACATATATGATGACATTGTACTTTGACATTGTGGACTTGTAAGTTTTTTTTACTACTAGTTATACTTCTTCTCTCGATTGGCCAAATAGGTTAAATGATTGTACTAGCTGACAGGATCAGCGTCTTGCGGTGTTGACTAGCCCGTGTGTTAGTGTCACCGTAAGGCAGCAGTTCTGGGCATAAGACCGGGTAACCTTAATGGTAAGGGGGGGGCTTACAAACTGGTATCACTTGACAAATGATCATATGAGAAAGAAGTCCACACCACTGGGTCACCCTGCTCGAGTATTAGCTTGCAAACAAACTATACAGCAGAAGAAATGGTGTGCCCAAGTGTAAAAAGTCACAGAAAATAGTCCATATTAAACAACAAGTTAGGCCTATCCTAAGATAAACCTTACTTTTATGCAGCCTCCACAGGTCGCTGTACCGCGAGATGTGGTTCCTCCCCCTCCGTCTGCCATTCCTTTTCAGCAGAAGGACATGGGGAATACTCTGAAGTCCATTCTTGAGGCTTTCTCAGCTCAGCAAGCCCCTACCCAACAATGAAATCCGGGATCGAATTGGTTGAGTGCCTTCAAGAATCTATCCCCGCCGATGTACCACGAGATAGAAAATGTAGTAAAGACGGAGGAGTGGCTCGAGGCCATTTAGGAGTTGCAGGCATCTGCTTCCCTATTAGACAGACAGTTCCTTTGGCAACTTCTGCATTGTATGTTCACGTAAATAGGTAGTGGAAGTCCAAGCTGGACTCCACGTATACAGATAGGGAGCTGCCAGATATTTCTTTGGATGTGTTTCACGAGGCCTTCTTGGAGCATTTTGTGTCGGTTACGGATAGAGATAAGTTAGAGGAGAGGCTCTTAAACCTCAGGCAGGGGAGCAAATTAGTGACAGAGTATAAGAGAGAGTTCTCCCATATGGCCAGTGTTGGGTCCATTGATCCCAATGTCCCAGATTTGTAAGAAGTCAAACTGGTAAATGACATACACATATAATGTATTTGAAGTGTGCTTTAGTTCAGGCATGTAGGTAGTCCATGATTGGACATGTCAACAAGACGAATATGATGGAGAATTCAAATTTTGTCAAGCTCAGTTCAAAGTGTGGGTCTCATATTTCATCGAGCTCAGCTCGCAGTTCGTCAAGCTTAGCTCACGGATCATCGAGCTCAGCTCCCCATTACTTGAGCTAAAACTCAGAAACTTGAGGTTATGAATATGTCGAGCTCAGCTCGCAGTTCATCGAGCTCAACACATAGACCGTCGAGCTAAGCTATGCACTCATTGAGCTAAATTCAGAAGCTTGAGGTTCAGATCGTCGAGTTCATCCCACTGATCATCGAACGCAGTTCAACATTCATCGACCTAAAGTCAGACAAATTAACTAAGGAAAAACCGCTGAGACAGCTGAGACTGCTTAGAAGAAACCATCGAGATAGAAGACTGTCATAGCTGAGAAGAAGAAAGCATTGAGACTGCTGAGAAGAATGCGTTGAGATAGAAGATTGTCTCAGCTATTAAGAAGAAACCGTTGAGACTGCTGAGAAAGAACCGCTGAGACAAAGCAAGAAGAAATTTTCTAAGTCCAGAAAGTGGAGTTCATATAACTGAGTTCAGAGTTCGTCGAGCCGACCTCACCTTTCGTCGAGCTCAAGTTAAAGGTTGAAGATTCAGAGTTCATCGAGCTGAGCTCACCTTTCGTTAAGCTTAAGTAAAAGTTTGAAGATTCAAAGTTCGTCCAGCCGAGAACGCTTTTCATTGAGCTCAAGTTTAAGGTTGAAGATTCAGAGTTCATCGATCTGATCTCACCTTTCGTTGAGCTCATGTTCAAGTTTGAAGATTCAAAGTTCGTCGAGCTAAGCCTGCATTTCATCGAGCTCAAGTTAAAGTTTGAAGATTCATCGTCGAGCAGAGCTCATATTTCGTCTATCTAAATGTAAAATTAGAGACTCTGAAGTTCGTCAAGCTCTGCACAGAGTTTGTCTATCTCATCTCGAAGATCGTAGAGCTGAGTCCAAGTTGATGTAGGCCACGGTTTCGACACCGTAATGGCTAAGGGATTCACACGCTCGCTTAATTATAATTACTATTACGCTCACACGAAGACTAAACACAGCCACTATGCAAGTTGTAACAATTAATTTAATAGGATTCGGGGGGGGGGGTTCTCTAGGCCCCTTAAGATAATATCAAGGCTATAGGCCAAGATCCTCTCAAGCGAAATGAACCCACATGGTTCGATCGAGCGTACGTTGTACCAAAAGAGACACCACCGAAATAAGGATTCAGATAACGGGTGGTTCTCTCCCAACGAAATAAAATGAGGGCCTCCACGCCTCACGAATTCAAATGGGAATCAAATAACAATAACAATAATTTAATAGATATTATCCACAAAAATTCTACCAATCACAAATCACACGATATGCTAAATGCCCAAAGAAAAGATCTAAGAGAGAAACACACAAGAGTGGAGACGTTCGTTACCCAACCAGAATGGATGATTCTGATTTAAATCTCTTTGGATCGCTCCGTTCCGGATCCACCGAAAGCGTGCTGGTTGGAGGGAAACTCCAAGTTCTTCGTTGCCTTCCGACGCCGTTGAAGTTTCACAAGATTCACCACAAGCTTTGGCCGATTCTTCTCTTAGATTAGAAGATGGGGCTGATTTGGATCTCACCAAAGGAATCGGTTTTTGGGAAGATGATATATGTGATGGTCGGGTTTTGTTGAGAGGGATGAGGACGGTTTTATGGAGGAGAGGTGGTGTTCGGGTTGATGTTGAAAGGGGGGCTCGGGCGTGGTGATGGAGGTGGAGGCTGGCGGCTAGGGGAGGTTGCAAGTGGTCGGCCTTCTTGAAGATGAAGAGGAGGGCTCGGTTTTTGGAGAGGGATTGAAGATTATGGTTGATTATTGGAAAGGAGGAGGTGGAGGTAGAGAGGAGGCCGAAATAGGGAGAGGAAGGAGAGGGGTGGCCGGCGGCCAAGGGGGAGAGGGGGTAGGTGAGCCGAACTCCAAGAGGAAGAGGGAAGAGGGAAAACCAATTTAGGTTTCAATTTTAATTCATTCATTCACTAATCTCAAAATCCAATACAACATAGCCTTATATAGGCTTTACAAAGACAAGGGTTATAAGCACCCCAAATGTGGCTAAACAAAGGCCAAAATGAAATGACAAATAATTAAAATTTTTGGCTAAACAAAGGCCAAAATAAAAACATAATTAAAATCTGAAATAATATTTAAAATGATGCGGCAGAGATTTCACACGACATTGGCGGAGATGTTGACGCGGCCATGGCGGAGGATGTGACAAATCTTCATCTCGAGGCGGCGAAGGAACATCAAGCTTGAGTCGGCACCAACATAAACCGGGTCACCATAATCATCTGGAAGGGGATCTTCTTCGGCAACATGACGTGGATATTTGACATGTACCGGATCACCAACATCGTCCGGTGGGGGACGCTCCAAGTCAACATGTCGGGGGGTGGCGGCGCCATCAATCCTCTGATGTAGGCGTACACATTTGGACCGAAATATGATTACGGACGCACACGACTATCTCTCCACGAACAAAAGTTTATGCTCGCACAATCGTTCTACGCTGCACCACGTTATTGTGTCCAATCAATTATAGGCTAGCGTACGGGTAGCCAAACCGCTTGGGACCGAATAGAGGCTATAGGCCAATATCCGTTCCGGCTAAAAGGACCAATATTGGATCCGACCGAGCGGTGTTGTACCAAAAGAGATCTACCAAATAAAACACGATTCGGAAAAGGTAGATCTCTCCCAACAAAAGAAAACGAGGGCTCGCCAAACCCTTTTACGAAAATTAATTCAACCAAGAAAAACGCAACAACAATGAAAGCTAACCACGATGTTTCAATGATTTCAAAATTAACGCTAGAAATTCCACCACAAGATTATCTAAAGAAAGGAACACACGGGAGTGGAAAAGTTCGTTACCCAACCAGAATGGATGATTCTGGTTCTCTCGGCAAGGATCGTTCTTCGACGACACCACCGGAGTCGTGCCGGTAGGAGAGAAACTCGTCCGCCTTCGTCGCGTCACGCCGTAATTGGAAATCCACCACGAGGAGGTCTTCTAGATTTGGCAACCAATATATGTAAATATGGTAGGAGAGGGAAAATATGGTAGGTTGTAGGGCTTAATATGGAAGGTGGTGGTCGGTTTTCTTCGTAGAGGAAGAGGAGGGCTCGGGTAGCTAGAGAAAGAGGGAGATATGAAGGAGGGAGGAGGAGGAGGGGAAGTTGGAGGCCGGCGGCCAAGAAGGAGGAGAAGATAGGGGGGATCGGCCAAGGAGAAGGAGGAGAGATATTCTCAAGATTAGGGGTTTCAAATTTTCATTCATTCACTAACTAAAAATATGAAACATACATGCCTATATATAGGCTACACCACTCAATCTCCACCATAGAAAATTAAACCACTCATGATGGCTATTTGCACCCATCATGACATAACAATTACAATAATTAAGAACATGAAATAAAAATAACAAATGATGGTTATAAACACCCATCACACATGAAATGAAAATAATATTGCGACATAAAATACCAAACATAGAAATGCATTATTAATTAATAATAATTTATTAATAATAATAATTATTAAATAATAATATATGGGTTTGCGTTCTGGATGGTTATTATGCCGACGCTCCGCATGGTCGTCCGCAAGCATGCCGTCGCCGTCCTCGAAATGTTGTGGCCCTTCGTCTCCATCAATCCTCCCCCACTCAAAAGTACTCATCACCGATGAGTTGGTCTGAGAGTACCGGTGCAAGAGAGCATCATCCACAAAAGACACGTAGCAGCGAACAACACCACTTGGAGAAGAGAGCACCTCAACCTGGAGTATCCTGTCATGCAAAATGTTGGTCCTGGGGACCCTTGAAAAAGCATTAGGCAATAAAGGAAGAAAAGTTTCAACATCAACTACCAACGTACCTCCAGTGAAGACCGAAGAAGAAAGCGATCCAAGCCCAAACTCACTACCCAAACCATGAGAGAACGAAGTGAAACCAAACGGACAGACAGATAATTCAAGTGGTGGAGAAACATGCAGCGTTAAATCAGAAACATTAAAAATAGGGGTATTACCCCAATCAGTGGAAAACCTCAAAAGAAATGCGTGTTCTCCTAATTTCATTAATGTCCGCAAAAGGTGCAGCTCACCAACTCGCCCACTTTCTATAGTGCCCGAAAGCAACCGTTCAGGGACGAGACGCACCAAAACAAAATCGCCAATTATACCGTAAGACGCCCTTTTATGTAAGCTAGCAAGAAATGGATAAGGATTTTGTGACGTGGGCAGCGCTTCACTAAAGTGCTTACGTAAATAATGTTCATGGAAATCATAATCTTGCGCAAACGTACTTAGTGCATTCAGTGGTAACGGAATGACATAAGGCAGTACCAACGGAACTAAATCTGGTGGCGCCGAGGGAATCTCATCAGGAGGCACTATAAGCGGCCCTATCCTAAACGTATAATTCGATAAATGATTTTCTTTAAAATTCATGGAGGATAAAATTAGGATAAAGGAGATAGTCGCTACAGTCATAAAATCTAAAACATCCGAGGGTGTGACCAACGATGGACTCGTAGGGTAATAGGCCGTCAAAGGGGACATGTCCAAAGGAGGAGCTAAGTCATTCTCAATGTCAAAACACAGGTTTAACGTCCAAGAAAAATCACCCGGTTGCAAGCCATTAAATTCATATGAAAATTCAAACAATGGATTCGCCCTTACAGAAAATTCGTCCGACATGTCTACCAATTCATTAGATATATCATGTAATTCAGAATCAGTGTTCGGGTTATAGGTCGGCAACAATAATACGAGATCTGGGGGCACTAACGGGACCTCATCTGGGGGTACTGGGAGAATGAACTCAGGGGGCACCGTAGAACTCCTGAAATTAATCGTACTACACTCATGTCCTAAATGATCAATACGTCGAGTCAACGGGTCTGGGGGACGAGTCGGTAAAATCAAACCCGGGGTACAATCCAAAAAGTCATCCAATAATACAACTTCCTTGCTTACAATTTCTTCTGACACACTATCCAAGTTATTTAATTTAGAATCAATTATGGTCTCAGACAAGGGTAAAATTGAGCCCGACTTAAGCTTTAAATCAGGAACGTCAGATAAAGGTGTTTGCATCAAAGATATATTGTTCGGGCTCATAACACTAAAATCATCCAAGGATAACTCGTTCACCCACGGTAAGTCTTCCCAATCAGTCGGAACGTCCAAAATATCAGGATCATCAGAACAGTCCTCAAAATATCTCTGTCTAAGAGGAACCATCTCGAGTCCGAACAGATCATCTCCTAAGTCACTACTAAGTGAACTCTCATCATCAGGTAAAATGCCTATCGACTCAGGTGTAATCACAGCAGGAGTAATCGTAGGCTCCAAAATGTCGTCGACGGGGAGTGGAGATGATTCCTCAGTGGTGAAATCCTCATCCAGATCACTAGGGTAACCAATATCCTCATCGTCGCTATCATCATCAGAGGTAACAGCCTCGTCCTCAGTGACGGGCATGATCCTAGACAATTCCTTAGACTCAATAGGAGAGTCAACAACTAGACTAGACAACTCAGGGGGAGACTCAAAAGGGTCTATAGGCATAATCAGCGGAGATCGCTCAACAATGTGTCGTTTGATCTGGGCATTAGATTTATAGTCAGTCCTATTGGTTGGTATGGAACTAGTGCCATAACGATACTCACTCAAAGGTTTGGCGTTAGTAGTACGGAGATTGGTGGGATCAAATTGATCCGAGAGGAGGCTACGCATCTCCCACCACGTGTGTGTATAATTGCCAACACGGCGCTCTTCGTTTATCCAGAATGAATGGGCTCGACCTATTAGCCGTTCTCGGGTGAAGTGGACCTTTTGGAGGTCATCCCATTCGCGACAGTCAAAATGAAGTTCTATCTCCTTAAGCCAATCCCTAAAATTTGTAGGGTACCCTAAACCGTCATAGGTAAGATTAATGTGGCTTTGCCTAGGGGGAGGCTTAACCATGGATTTATCATACCAATAGTCTAAATGGGAAACGTGAACGTCATAGGCCATAATCGTAAAAATCGGAGAGAAAACTCGATCCGATACTTGTGTACATGCAAAGAAAAGTAAACTGACCCAAATAAATTAGGATTGTCGGAATTGTTCCCGCTTAACTACTAGGGTAATACTTATAGAAAATAGATTTGCTTACTAAACAAAATATGAAGATTATTAATAATTTTTTTTTGATGTTTTGCTGAAAAATAAGAAATTTAAGCCGCTATTGGCAGACCACAAAATTATTTTTTTTGTTTTAATTTGGAGAAAAATTTGAAATTTGGAATTTGAAATTTGAATTTTGAATTTTGAAATTTGAAATTTCGAAATCTGAAATTTGAAATATGAAATTTGAAATTTTAATTTTGAATTTTGAAATTCGAAATTCGAAATTTGAAATTTGAAATTTGAAATTTGAATTTTGAATTTTGAATTTTGAAGTTTGAAATTTCGAAATTTGAAATTTGAAATTTGAAATTCGAAATTTGAATTTTAAATTTTGAAATTTGAAATTTGAAATTTTGAATTTTGAATTTTGAATTTTGAATTTTTTTGAATTTTGAAATTTAAAATTCGAAATTCGAAATTTGAATTTTTAATTTTGAAATTTGAAATTTGAATTTTGAATTTTGAATTTTGAATTTTGAATTTTTTTGAATTTTGAAATTTGAAATTGAAATTTGAAATTTAAATTTTGAAATTTGAAATTTGAAATTTTGAAATTTGAAATTTATATTTTCTTTAGCCTACCTAAAAATAGAAGGATGGTGCCGATTAGGAAATCGACAATAACCTCCCTTTGATACCAAATTGATGTAGGCGTACACATTTGGACCGAAATATGATTACGGACGCACACGACTATCTCTCCACGAACAAAAGTTTACGCTCGCACAATCGTTCTACGCTGCACCACATTATTATGTCCAATCAATTATAGGCTAGCGTACGGGTAGCCAAACCGCTTGGGACCGAATAGAGGCTATAGGCCAATATCCGTTCCGGCTAAAAGGACCAATATTGGATCCGACCGAGCGGTGTTGTACCAAAAGAGATCTACCGAATAAAACACGATTCGGAAAAGGTAGATCTCTCCCAACAAAAGAAAACGAGGGCTCGCCAAACCCTTTTACGAAAATTAATTCAACCAAGAAAAACGCAACAACAATGAAAGCTAACTACGATGTTTCAATGATTTCAAAATTAACGCTAAAAATTCCACCACAAGATTATCTAAAGAAAGGCACACACGGGAGTGGAAAAGTTCGTTACCCAACCAGAATGGATGATTCCGGTTCTCTCAGCGAGGATTGTTCTTCGACGACTCCACCGGAGTCGTGCCGGTAGGAGAGAAACTCGTCCGCCTTCGTCGCGTCACGCCGGAATTGGAAATCCACCATGAGGAGGTCTTCTAGATTTGGCAACCAATATATGTAAATATGGTAGGAGAGGGCAAATATGGTAGGTTGTAGGGCTTAATATGGAAGGTGGTGGTCGGTTTTCTTCTTAGAGGAAGAGGAGGGCTCGGGTAGCTAGAGAAAGAGGGAGATATGAAGGAGGGAGGAGGAGGAGGGGAAGTTGGAGGCCGGCGGCCAAGAAGGAGGAGAAGAGAGGGGGGATCGGCCAAGGAGAAGGAGGAGAGATATTCTCAAGATTAGGGGTTTCAAATTTTCATTCATTCACTAACTAAAAATATGAAACATACATGCCTATATATAGGCTACACCACTCAATCTCCACCATAGAAAATTAAACCACTCATGATGGCTATTTGCACCCATCATGACATAACAATTACAATAATTAAGAACATGAAATAAAAATAACAAATGATGGTTATAAACACCCATCACACATGAAATGAAAATAATATTGCGACATAAAATACCAAACATAGAAATGCATTATTAATTAATAATAATTTATTAATAATAATAATTATTAAATAATAATATATGGGTTTGCGTTCTGGACGGTTATTATGCCGACGCTCCGCATGGTCGTCCGCAAGCATGCCGTCGCCGTCCTCGAAATGTTGTGGCCCTTCGTCTCCATCATCCTCCCCCTCGCAAAAATACTCATCACTGATGAGTAGTCCCGGGTATAATCGTTGAGGAAGAGGAACCTGCAAAGCAAAAGGTGGTCTTGGGGGGACCTCAAAGACGCATTAGACAAATAAGAACAAAGTATTTCCACAACATCAACCAACATACCTCCGATGGAGACCGGAGAAGAGAACGATCCAAACAAACTATCACCACCCAACCCAATAGAAAGCATAGTGGAATATGTAAACGGAGAGATAGACTTTTCAAGGGGCATAGAAGCATGACTCGTAAAGTATGAAAAGTTGAAAATAGGAGCGATGCCCCAATCAATGGAAAATTCTACAAGAAATTTCATGCTACTAAATTTCCATAAGATTCGCAAATAATGGACTGGCCGGTTCATAAATATTTCTGAGGTGCCCGGAGGCATCCGTTCAGGGACGAGACAAACCAAAACCAAATCACTTATATAACGGTAGGATACTCTCTGATTCCAACAAACAATCTTAGAACTGTGTGGGGAGAACCCATGTGCAACGTGACTTGCTTTAATAGTGGGCAGTAACGGGACCAAGTCAGGTGGCACGGGTGCTATAAAAGCAGTGGTGAAATCAATGCCATACAACGTCGTAGTTTTAAATTTAAACTTAAATTTAAATTTTAAAATGTCATGAATAAAAGCTAACGGAAAACACTCACCACTATATATAGAAAGGGGCGCTCCCGGATTTGACATGACGTGCGGGCAACACAACTTAACATTCGTAACTACGTTCACTAGCGTGTACGTGCACGGGTCATCAAAAGGTGGGGGATAAATGCGTGCGACCGGGCTTGGCTCCATTGCCAAGGTACCACTAGTAATCCAATTCGAAACCTCAAAACACGGATTTGACTTCCAATAAAGATCATCCGGTCGCAACCCAATAAAGTTGTAAGAAAGTTCAAAAAGTGGATTCGCTCTTACGGAAAAATCATCCGACATGTCTTCTAAATCATGTGGGTAATCATGTATTTCAGATTCAGTGATCGGATCATAGATCGACAACGCTACAATGAGATCAGGCGTTACAAACGGTAGAGAGTTAAAATCACATTCAAGTTTAGGTAAAGGAGTTAGCATTAGGGGATGCTCATCCGGTTCCACTTCAATATCGTTTTCCAAAAGTTTAACTCCTTTACTAGAACAATCTTCCAACACATCAGTCCTGACATCAGTTACAGTGAACATCTCAGAAATGGGCACTTCGATACGTCTCGGACTAGAAATAGCAAGCTCATGTCCTAACAGATCGTCAAATGAATCACGACTGGGTAAGCTCTCATCAGACTGTAACTCTTCTGACTCAGCTAGAATATCAATCGACTTAGGATCATCAAAAGGTTCCACATCAGTCAAAGGGGATGGCTCCAAAATATTGTCGAAAGGGAGTGGAGAGGGTTCCTCAAATGAGAAATCCTCATCCAAGTCACTCGGGTAACCAATCTCCTCAGCATCACTCATGCTGTCAACATTAACAGCATCGGCCTCAGTGACGGGCGTACTCATAATCGCAAGCTCAGATACCATTTTCACGCTGATAGGAACACTCTCATAAACAGGAAAGGGTCTAGTGCCCAGGCGAGGAGAAATAAAATCATGAGACGTCCTCATACGGGAGTACGAGGGAACAAGGTTGTTCGATGTAGGCCAAATCTTGGGCGACGACTCACTCAGATAATCAGTAGACAGAGAACGGCAGTATGGAGGGTAATACTCATCCGTTAATAAATTCTTCATAATCTGCCAACCTATACGTGGGTCGACGGAGGGCAATCCTAAACGTCTTTCATCATTGAGCCAGAAAGTATGGGCTCGACCAAATAATTGCAGTCTCGCAACGGGAATCCTGTGGGGATCCACAATACGATATTGCTCAAAATAATGCTCCATGTCGTTCACCCAACATAGAAACACTCGCGGTCCACCTAGCCCATCATATGTCGGAGAAGGAATCCTAACACGTCTAGAGGTGCGCGGTGTAACTTGATTAGCCTTTAGTTGGCCAATCAACCCCTTAATCTCTTCCACTACCGGGCAATGGACTGGCTTTCTAACTTTCATGACGAAACCTAAAGATTTCATTCGGGAAACATGAACATCGTAGGCCATTTTTTTGTTTTAATTTTCAGCGGGAAAATGGGGATAGACTACTCGGATTAAGTGCACAAATACAAAGAAATATAGTCTGGTTCTATTTAATTTTCAAAGATCGATTTGTTCCCGCTAATATTTCAAAATACTATATATATATTTTTTGATAGTCTTGCTGGAAAAAATATGGAGATTATTAATAAATTTTTTATTTTTGAATTTTGCTGAAAAAATAAAAATATAGGCCGCTATTAGCAGACCAACTATTAAATTTTAAAATAACTTAATAAAAATATTGACTTAATGAAAAATAAAATTTTTTTTTGATTTCTTATTAAAAATAAGATAGAGAATTTCCAGAATTTTATTTTTTTAGATTTTGAGAAAAATTTGAAATTTAGAATTTGAAATTAGAAATTTGAAATTTTGAAATTTTAAATTTTAAATTTTGAAATTTGAAATTTGAAATTTGAAATCTTGAAATTTGAAATTTGAAATTTGAAATTTGAAATTTTAAATTTGAAATTTGAAATTTGAAATTTCGAAATTTGAAATTTGAAATTAGAAATTTGAAATTTGAAATTTGAAATCTGAAATTTGAAATTTAAAATTTGAAATTTGAAATTTGAAATTCGAATTTTGAATTTTAAATTTTGAAATTTGAATTTTGAAATTTTGAATTTTGAATTTTGAATTTTGAATTTTGAATTTTGAATTTTTAAATTTGAAATTCGAAATTCGAAATTTGAATTTTAAATTTTGAAATTTGAAATTTGAAATTTTGAAATTTGAAATTTATATTTTCTTTAGCCTACCTTAAAATAGAAGGATGGTGCCGATTAGGAAATCGACAATAACCTCCATCTAATACCAAATTGATGTAGGCCACGGGTTTCGACACCCTAACGGCTAAGGGATTCACACGCTCGCTTAATTATAATTACTATTATGCTCACACGAAGAATAAACACAGCCACTACTCAAGTTGCAACAATTAATTTAATTGGATTCGGGGGGGTTCGCTAGGCCCCTTAAGATAATATCAAGGCTATAGACCAAAATCCTCTCAAGCGAAATGAACCCACACGGTTCGATCGAGCGTACGTTGTACCAAAAGAGACACCATCGAAATAAGGATTCGGATAACGGGTGGTTCTCTCCCAACGAAATAAAATGAGGGCCGCCACGCCTCATGAATTCAAATGGGAATCAAATAACAATAACAATAATTTAATAGATATTATCCACGAAAATTCTAGCAATCACAAATCACACGATATGCTAAATGCCCAAAGAAAAGATCTAAGAGAGAAACACACAAGAGTGGAGACGTTCGTTACCCAACCGGATTGGATGATTCTGATTTAACTCTCTTTGGATCGCTCCGTTCCGGATCCACCGAAAGCGTGCCGGTTGGAGGGAAACTCCAAGTTCTTCGTTGCCTTCCGATGCCGTTGAAGTTTCACAAGATTCACCACAAGCTTTGGCCGATTCTTCTCTTGGATTAGAAGATGGGGCTGATTTGGATCTCACCAAAGGAATCGGTTTTTGGGAAGATGATATATGTGATGGTCGGGTTTTGTTGAGAGGGATGAGGACGGTTTTGTGGAGGAGAGGTGGTGGTCGGGTTGATGTTGAAAGGGGGGCTCGGGTGTGGTGATGGAGGTGGAGGCCGACGGCTAGGGGAGGTTGCAAGTGGTCGGCCTTCTTGAAGATGAAGAGGAGGGCTCGGTTTTTGGAGAGGGATTGAAGGTTATGGTTGATTATTGGAAAGGAGGAGGTGGAGGTAGAGAGGAGGCCGAAATAGGGAGAGGAAGGAGAGGGGTGGTCGGCGGCCAAGGAGGAGAGGGGGTAGGGGAGCCGAACTCCAAGAGGAAGAGGGAAAACAAATTTAGGTTTCAATTTTAATTCATTCATTCACTAATCTCAAAATCCAATACAACATAGCATTATATAGGCTTTACAAAGACAAGGGTTATAAGCACCCCAAATGTAGCTAAACAAAGGCCAAAATGAAATGACAAATAAATAAAACTTTTTGCTAAACAAAGGCCAAAATAAAAACATAATTAAAATCTGAAATAATATTTAAAATGATGCGGCGGAGATTTGACACGACATTGGCGGAGATGTTGATGTGGCCATGGCGGAGGATGTGACAAATCTTCATCTCGAGGCGGCGAAGGAACATCAAGCTTGAGTCGGCACCAACATAAACCGGGTCACCATAATCATTTAGAAGGGGATCTTCTTCGGCAACATGACGTGGATCTTTGACATGTACCGGATCACCAACGTCGTCCGGTGGGGGACGCTCCAAGTCAACATGTCGAGGGGTGGCGGCGCCATCACAAGTACTTAATGTCGTTATGGGAAAGTTACAGTAGCGCTTAAAGCTACTATTTGTACTCTTCTGAGGAAGGTGGCGCTCACCATCCTTGGCTGGGCCGACATTCAAATTGTGTCATTGATTCAAACCATTAGATATAAAAGGAAGAGAAGAAAAGAAGATTAGGGTTAACGAAAACGAGAATGAAAGCAGAAAAAAATAGAGGAAGATGGACTTCATCTTCTTCGACAAGCTTGAATGCAAAGTCAAGCAGTGAAAGTTAGAAGGCAAAGATAGTTGAAGCATCTTCCAGTTCAGCAAGATTGTTCCTTGAAGAACAAGTTGGCTGATTCAATCTATCAGTAAGAGAAGATAGCTATGTGAAGGGATGTAAGCCTTCAACAGCAGTTGCATCCTTCAGTACAGTAGAGAAATTGGTAGCCGTAGAAGAAGACTAATTCCTTCTACAACAAGTGGGCTGTACTGATATCTGCTTAATCCAGCAAGTTAGACTCAGAGATTTTACTCTGAGTCAGTATTTCAATTTTATTTATTAATTGCCAGTAGGATTTAGGTTGCCTGAATCTAAGTTGTTGGGAACTTTGTGCCTGAGCTATAGGTGACTAATTAGTCCCTGAGGTAGGTGCCCTGCTGGGGTACTGAGGTAGGATACACGTGTGGATCTAAGAGTAGGGTTGTCCTCTTAGCCTGTGTAGTAGGCCTTAGTGATAAGGCTGAGGAACTGTTGAGTAACTGAGTTGTAGGTGACAAGTGTGTCACTGAGTATAGGTCTTGAAGGAGACTTAGTGTAGGGTCTTTGGCCTGAGGTAGGTGACTAGAAGGGCACTAAGGTAGGTACCTAGAAGGGTACTGAGCTATAGGAGTGTTGCAGCACTCTGAGAGTACGGCCTTGTGCCTGAAGTTATAGGACACTTTGTGCCTAAGCTATAGGACTTAGAGATAAGGTTGAGGTTGGTTGTTTGAGGACCACTGAGCTGTAGGAGCACTGTAGGGCTCCTAGGTAGGAACCCTTATGGCTCTGAGGTAGCGTTCTGAAGAGAACCTGAGTATATGGCTGAGGGCCTGAGGTGTAAGCTCTGAGGAGCATTTTGGAAGATTTTTTGCCTTGTTTAACATAAGTTAGAAAGGTGGGAGGTAAAGTGGATATACCCAATTAGGGAACAACTATAAATACTTATGTGTTGTGCTGTGTTACTTGCTCTTGTTTTTATATTGCAGGTAATTAGGACATGCTCTAGATTACTAAATTTATAAACAACAATAAGACTTAAGTAATTTCAAAGACCTATTCACCCCCCTCTAGGAGACTAGTTATCCCTGAAGTAATAACTTTCAAGTGGTATTAGAGGGAGGTTACTAAAAATGGATCTAACAATCTGAGTATACCTCCAAGGATAGCTATAAGATATATTTATGGGTTCTGGTGTAAACTATAAGGAGCTGGGGCCATGAAGCTTCCAATCTGTAGAAAGGAAGGCTTTGGCCTCCAGAAGGAAAGGGTTAGGATATTTATGGAAGCTGCTGACCTAGGATATACATTGTAATATCCCTCAAATAACTAGACCCCTAGAAGTGGTTTTGTCGTGACTAGGTCATGACAAAATGATAAGATGCTCAAAGGACCAAGTGAACAAGGGCCAAGGTGAAAATCACCTTGGTCTGTGAAAGTGTTTAGTTGTCTACCTAAATCACCTAGATGGGGGTGAATAGGTGAGTTGTGCGTCTTTTTGTGGAATAAAAAATTTAGAGATCTATGCACACAATTATCAACCAAGATATCACATAATACAAAAGAGTTATAGTGGTTCCCCAACCTTGGGTACATCCACTTTACCTCACCGATATAGCAAAGCACTAGACTCGGCTACTCCACTATCTCGGAATGAAAACCAATCCTACGCCTCGGAACAAAGTTCCTACAATCTCAATCCACAACAAGGATCTACACTCGGAAGATAAAACTTTGAAAGTCTTTGTTTCAAGAGCCTAAACACCTAGAGGGGGGATGAATAGGTTCTAATCTTTTTGAGTCTTTTTGATTTTAAGGCAAACAGATATTTGTAACTTCTTTTAGCACCGAATAATTCTATCTACATAAATTAAAAACAATACAGCAGACACCATGTCTATAGTGGTTCTCCAAGATATGGGTACATCCACTTTCCCCCTTCGCCTATCAGGAAGATAACTGGATTCAGCCTAACTTCCTTCCAATGGCTCGGATCCGCAGATCTTACAAACTCAGAACCCCAAAATGGTTCCTACACCTCAGACTTTACACAAGTCCTACCTTAGATTCTTCCCTGAATCCCACATCAAGCCTCAGCCCTACCTCAACCTTTATAATTTTAGGCTTACAACTCATACTTTCCACAAGTCCTACCTCAGGGACACAGCCCTACCTTAGCCTTTATAATTTTAGGCTTACAATCTCTGATCTAATAATAGATCCTACAAGAATTTATGAGTAATAAGTATCGGAAAACTTCACCAGCTAGATTTCTCTATTGATGTTGTCTTCTTGATCAGTTCTTGTATAGACTGATCCTTCTGATCCAACCGAACTTAGCTTTTCAAAGCTTCTTGATTAGGACAAATAAGGTGGATCTTTTATTGAAGTGGAAGTTGATCTTCAATCAGCTTCTTCCTTAGATTCAGATTGAACTCTGAGTCTTTCTTGTAGACAACACTTGATTTGTCAGATTTCTTCTTATTGATGCCTCACGTTGTTGTCCTCTTTGTCATTACCGATCTGTCTCTTATATAGAGCTTGCTTCATGGTTATCGGCTGATCTGGTTCATAACAGACTTCTGACCGTTTTGACAGTGGTGTTAGACTGGTTAGTTATGATAGCTGTCAAGTCACCAGTCACGTCACTAGGTTCTACAATGTCTTTTCAACTCAGCATACAACACTCAGTAGATTGCTTCACAAGTGCCGACACATATAGGCTAAGTGTCGACACAAGTCTTCAAGGTGTCGACACAAATACTCCAAGTGTCGACACAGTCATACTTCTGCTTCTCGACACTGCCTTTTGTTCTATGTGTCGACAAAAGTCCTGTGTGTCGACAAAGCAGCTTCTTGTCTCAACATTTCTGTTACAGACAGATGGTGTTGACTGTTTGTCAAATGACGTTGAGTGTGTGTCGACACAAGTCCTGTGTGTCGACACAATTACTTCTGAACTCGACACAGCCTCTTGAGAGTTGGTGTGTCGACACAAGTCCTGTGTGTCGACACAATTGCTTCAGGTGTCGACAGAGCTCCTGAGTGTCGACACATCTTCTTTTTTAAGTGTCGACAAAATTATGTTTTAAGTTGTCGACACAATTATGGATGTCTACACAACTGCTTCTTTAGGTGTCGACATAGATTTGAGTGTCGACACGACTTCTTTATAAGTGTCGATACATTTTGCCAGTGTGTCGACACAGCTTTTCTGAGTGTCGACATAGCAGCTGGGTGTCGACATAGCTTCTTCATAAGTTTCGACACATTTCGCATGTGTGTCGACACAGCTTGCCTTAGTGTCGACACAGCCTCCTTGAGTGTCGACACATTTTCTTCACAAGTATCGACACTTGTACTTAGAAAATTTTCCTTAAAAATTTTAAACCTGCACAATGCAACTCAAACTTCTATCAAATACACATTGATGCATATCATTGACTAAGTTGTGGCTTTTCCAAATCTAGTACACATTTTCCAATGTACCCAACAATCTCCCCCTATTTGGAGAAGTCATAACCCTTAGTCAAAGATATACATCTCTTAAGATAAAACAAAATTGTAATAGAAGTAAAAACATTTCAGGGTAGGTTATTACATAATCATTGTAAACAACAAACACTTAATACTGAAACAGATTTCATTAATCAGTAAAATAATGGTTTATAAGAATTTCTTATAGAAATGAAAAATAATACATTGTTCTAATACAAGAACCTAGCAATCCTATTACTGACTAGGTTCCTTAATAACTATTCCTTTGTCAGACTTGATTTTAGCCTGCACAGAAGGTTCAGCATCTTCAGCTGGCTTTTTCCCTTTGAGAGCTTTCTTCTTCAATGCTTCAGCCTTAATCTTCTGTCTTTCAAAATAGTGGAAAGGTTTGGGGAAGAACTTGCTTGGCTCTTGAGCATTAGCAGGTAGCTTCCCAGCCTTAGCTCTTCTTCTATGCTGTAAAATTGCTTCTTGTCCAGCTTGATATTTATTCCACTCTTGCTATGAATACCACTTACCCCTGTCATGGGTTTTATCCTTAACAGCTTTCCAGGCATTAAGTATGATATTTCTAGAAGTTGGGCTCCAATGCTCAAAATCTGGCTTCAGCTCAGCCTGCTCTCTGAATCTCTTCTTGGAAAGTTGAGCTTCCTTCTGAGCTTCTAATGCAGCTTCTGACATTTCAACCTTTTCCAGAATTACGTTTTGTACCTCTGGTGTAGGACTATACATTTTCAGCACTTCTTCTTGGACCATCTAAAAATCAGCTGGGGGGTAGATCACCTGAGCAACTTCTGGCTGATCTCCTTCAAAATATTCAGGTTGAATCCCAGACTCAGCTACATTAACTTCATCACAAAGAGGAGGATATCCAAGAGTAGCTCTGATCCTATTGGTAGTCCATTTAGCATGGTTAGAGCTGGCTTTGACTAGTAATCTCTCCCCCTTTATGACTTCTCTTGCAACATGATCTCTTATGTCTTCTTTCTAGAATCTGACTTGATAAGCTATATATTCAGTTCCTTCTTTAAAATAATCTCTGAATTTTATCAGGAAAGTTTTAATTTTCTCCTGATATTCTTGAAATGTTGCTTTGATAGCAGATATATCTTCCTGGATTTGCTTGGAGATTTCAGCCTTCAGAGTACTACTTGAATCAGTGAGCTTCGTCAATATTTCATAATGTGAATCCTTGAGATTGTCATTCATCCTTATCTGATTCTCCAGTACATAACCATGCTTCACTTCAATTTCATCCACTTTAGATTGTACATCTTGCTGTTGCTTGGCCAGGAACACCACAACATTACCTCCTTTATGGAAGTAATCTATCATCTCCTTCTTATGTTGATTCACTTCAAATCTAATGGATTTGATGTCCTGGGCCAACTGAAACTGTAACTCCTTATGAGTTTCATCCACATATTTTTCTATAGTCTGTCTTTGATTATCCAGTTTTATTTGCATCTTGACCAGTAGAGAACTGAAGTCCATGCTTAATGTAGATGGTGCAGTTCCCAATTGTAAAGCTTTCTTATATCCAAAACACTTCTTCTTTAACACAATCAGCTTTCTTTTCTTAGCCAATGTGGTTTATTCATCTTCATAAGATTCAGATGTACTTTAAATATCAACAGTTTCCTTTTCAGCTGTGGTATCCTTGGATAACTCCCCCTCAGTCCTTGGAATTTCCTTTTCTTTTTCAATTTCCTCCGCCTCAGTCCTATCAGTAAGAGGATCAGGAAACAATTCTTCCATTGTAAATTCATGTTGTATCTATTTAGAAGGAATAAGATTAGTTTTTTTTTAAAAAAATACCACTTGAAAGACCTCTTTTGTTCTGTAAACAAAAGTGTCCCTTTGAATAATTTTTGAGGAGAATACTATAATACATCACTAGTCTATGGAGAAGATACTTACTGGCTCATTTTGAGCATCATTCTTATCAGTTACTTCAGCTGTAGTGTTGATTTCAGATACAACATCCATTATTGTGTCTGCAGCCAAGTCACTATCCAGGACAACAACATCAATACCTCCCCTTGGGCAGGCAACTCAGCATCTTTTTCTAGGTTTTCTCCCCTAGAGTAGAGTCAATTTGTTGCTCTTGGGGCTCACAGTCCTTTTCTTGAGCATGAACATCTTGTTATTGCTGGTCTTCATCAGAACTGAAGACCACTTCCTCCTCAATATCATTGGAGGAGTCAGCCTGGACGACCACCTTCTTTTTCTTCTTGTCTTTGTTAGTTTGCTCCTTAGGAGCAGGGACTTCCTTGGTTAGAACTCTGTCCCACCTTGACAGTATCCTTACATCCATTTTTCTCATATGATTTATCTTAGAGCCATTTGCTTGTTTCAGAACATCTGGAATTACTGATGTTAAGTATAGGCTGAGGATCCTTCCCCGGTTAGGTTTCTTCATTCCTTCTTATAGTTTATCAAACACTACTACTGCCCAGTCAGTGTTTATCTTGAATATGATTCTCACCATCAGATTGAACATGTGGGCAGAAATGCGATCATGTCCACCTATCTTGCAGATAATCACTTTGCCAACAACTTCAGATAGAAATTTTCCTTGGGAATTCATCCCTTTTCTTGTGATAGAGGATCCAATCTTGATATTGGGACTCAACCCACACCAGCTTAAAGCTTCTGTAATTTGGGAAGGGGTTATTTCTTCTGTATCCTTGATCAATGGAAGATGTAGTGATTTTCTGATAGTTTTCAATGTGAGTTTGACTCGGGTATCTTGAACAGTCTCCTTGATTTTCTTGCCTTCTAAATCCACTATAGCGGTTGAATAGAACTCCATGACTTCCTTCTTCCAAATTTTGGTCGGTTCTGAGATAAAAAATTCGAGTCCATTTTCAGAAATTAGGGCAATAACTCCCTGAATTTCGTCAGAAGCAGTTGTGAAACCTTCGCGAACCAGTTCGTAACATTCATTAACCTTGTCTTCTTGGTGTGGCGCCATTGACTTAAGTACTAGAGGAGAGGAGAAGAGAAGGTCTATGTCGACAGAAGGTGTATAGTCAAAAATTCTGATAGCGTAGTCGACCAGATTTTGGATTCACCTTTTTATAGTACTTGAGTCAGGGGTAGATCAAAAGTCGGGCTTAAGTCGACAAATTAGTTTTTATGTCGACAAAAATGACCTAGGTCTTGACAGAACTTTAGTTAAGTCGACACAACTATGTGTCGACATACTAATGTCTTAGTCGACAAACAGTATTTTAAGTCGACACATCTATGTATCGACATACTTGAGTCTGTGTCGACATACTTGCGTCTGTGTCGACACTGACAACTTAAGTCTTGACAGAGTTGTGTCGACACCAACTTTTTGTGTTGACACAAATATCCTCACAACTTATAGTCTCGACAAGGTTGTGTCGACACCTATTCTCCTATCGACATAGATACTGTTTCTGTGTCGACACATCCTTCTCCTGTGTCGACACAACATACTGAGTGTGTCTACACAACTTGCTTGTGTTGACACAAACTTTGTACTTAGATAAATTTCAAGAGAAATTTGGTGCTTACTGATTCTACTCATGGAAACTTATGTTAACCTATTCTAAGTTCAACATACCTAATTCAATTTTGAAATTATTGAACTTAGTTTCATCCAGTGGTTTTGTGAAAATATCAGCTATTTGATTATCTATTTTAACAAACTCTAGACTAATATTTTCCTTTTCAACATGTTCTCTAATAAAATGAAACTTTATTTCTATATGCTTGGTCCTACTGTGTGATACTGGATTCTTAGCAATAGAAATAGCACTTGTAGAATCACAAAATAGTGGAATTCTACTTACCTTGATGTCATAATCTTCTTGTTTATGCTTTATCCACATTAATTGTGCACAGCAGCTACCTGCAACTATATATTTTAATTCAACTGTTGATATAGCTACACTTGTTTGCTTCTTTCTACTCCATGACACCAGCGTCCCACCAAGGAACTGGCAGGTTCCTGTGGTACTTTTTCTGTCTTCTTTGCATCCAGCAAAATCTGCATCTGAGAAACCTGTTAATAGAAAATCTCTATTCTTAGGGTACCAAAGGCCTAGATTAGGTGTGCCCTTAAGATATCTCAAAATTCTTTTAGCTGCAGTATAATGAGATTCCTTTGGGCATGCTTGATACCTAGTACAGACACATGTTGCATACATGATGTCAGGTCTACTAGCAGTCAAGTATAGTAGGGAGCCAATTATCCCTCAATACAAAGACTCA
Source organism: Platanthera zijinensis (assembly GCA_039513925.1). Lineage (NCBI taxonomy): Eukaryota > Viridiplantae > Streptophyta > Magnoliopsida > Asparagales > Orchidaceae > Platanthera > Platanthera zijinensis. The sequence continues at coordinate 85,143,751 of CM077092.1, forward strand.
TCAACATGTTTCCCTGCTTCATCTTTGCATATAGGCATACTTGTTCCCATTGGAGTTTTCATTGTAGAAGCTGAGTCCAAACCATACTTCTTAATCAACTCATTGGTGAACTTAGACTGGGATATGGACAACCCACTCTCAGTCTGTCTAACTTTAAGTCCCAAGAAGAACTTCAGCTCACTCATACTGCTCATCTCAAACTTCCCTTGCATAAGTTTAGCAAACTTCCTACAAAAGATGTTTTCAGTAGAACTAAAGATAATTTCATCTACATATATCTGGACTAGTATTATCTTGCCTTTTGATTCCCTATAGAATAGAGTTTTGTCTATCTTTCCTCTATGGAATTTATTATCAATGAGGAAGGCAGACAAGGTTTTCATACCAAGCCCTTGGAGCTTGTTTCAAACCATATAGAGCTTTCCTTAGCCTATATACATAATCAGGAAAGTGAGAGTCTATAAAACCTGAGGGTTGTTCAACATAGACTTCTTCTTTTAAATCACCATTCAGAAATGCTGATTTCACATCCATTTGATATACTTTGAACCCTTGGAAGGCAGCATAGGCTAAGAATAGCCTTATTGCCTCCAGCCTTGCCACTGGAGCAAAGGTTTGATCAAAATCTGTTGGAACACCCTATTATTAATTTGGGTAAGGATCACTATGTGATTAGGATTCTGTTTTGACCTTGCTGTATAGTCTGATAGGTCAATTAGAATGATTCTTAGGGTTAGTACCTAGATTTGAAAGCTGCCCTCAAGACCTTCTACAGATCAGGATTCAAGTGCTGAAGACTAGGACAATTCTCGTCGAGCTCAGGTCGACGAAACGTCGAACTCAGGTCGACGATCTTTGAGCTCAGTTCAATGAGGTGTCAAACTCCGTTCGACGATCTTCGAGCTCAGATCGACGCTCTGTCTCTAGTTGTTTTCCAAGTCGCCGAGCTCAGGTTGGCGATAGTAGAGCTCAGGTCGACGTTTTCTGTCTCTAGTATAAATCCAATCTCTGAGCTCAGGTCGGCGATAGCTGAGCTCAGATCGATGATTTTCTGAGAGGTCGACGTTTTCAAAATTCAAATTAAGGACAATTATGGAATTCTTTCAGATTTATTCTCAGCATTTATGACAAAGGATTCTGTAGCCATTTCAAGCAATCTGGAGCAAGTTTCAAGGAAGAATAATTGGAATGTTACTCAGGACTTTACCCAGAGACAGTTGTCAATTATGGAAGTCATTTATGACTGAGTAACGACCATCTAAAGTTGGAATCTGATATAGTCCTTAGAATATAATTTTCAGAAGAGAACAGACAGATTTTAAAAAGATATACAAAAGAGAGAACAAAAATTCAATCATCAAGAATTCATCTTCTGAGAATAGATTCAGTAGATAAAAGCTTACAGAATTACCGAGTCAGAATTCTTCAAGAACACAAGGAACATCATTGTGAAGGAGATCATATGATGTTCTACTCCTTCAAGCTTCAAGTGTTCAAAAGCTTCATTATCAAGGACTCCAGACAACACACATTTCAGCATCTACTGAAATCATCTATTGCTGGAGATCTGAAGCAACATAAGGCCTATCACACTAAGCAAAGCTCATCTTCCAAAACCCTTACAGATCTCAGGGGGAGCTTTAACAACATCTTTCACTTGTCTTCTCTCAGATTGTTGATAGAGAAGAACAACTCAACTCATTTTCTTCTTCCTTTCTCTCCTGTAAAAGGGTTTCTCAAAACTCCCTTCAAAAGTTTTGTAGCTGGTTTCTGAGACCTTGTCAAAACTCAGTGGTGGCAAGACACCTTATCAAAAAACCTAGTTTTGGTTTTTGAGCACCTTATCAAAAGCTCATTGGTGCCCATGACACCTGATCAACTATTCCTGAAGTGGATTCCTACCTAGGGTAGTAGAATAGTGGATGTTCCCAGGTTGTTGGAGAACCACTATAGCTTCTTGTGTCATCTGGTTTGCTGTACTTTTTACTTTGTTGTGTGCTGTGTGATTTCCTATTTCTTGCTTACTTTGTTTTTCTTTTTGCAAGCACCTTACACATATACATAAATCAAGTCTTCCACTGCTTTACAGTTTTTGAATTGTAAATTATTTTAAAATACTCTATTCACCCCCCCCCCCCCACCCCCTCTAGAGTTTAGGTAGATCTTTCACTCACTTTAAATTGGTATCAGAGGGAGGTTGGTTACTCAACATCTGAATCTTCAACAGATTGGTTGAACAGGCTAGCACCTGAACCAAAAGATCTCTGAAAAGATCAACCCTCTATAGGGATAGTTATTTCTTTTGTGTATTATATATTTATTTTTAAACAAAACCATGGCATAGAACAAAGATTATGCTAGCACCAGACCTCCAGTGTACAACCTTTCTAAGTTTGCACTTTGGAAGGCAAGTATTAGGCTTTACATGAATTCTATTGATGAGGACATCTACAATTCTGTTTTGACAGTTTATCCAAGACCCCCAGTAATTACAAGTACAAGTGCTGTTCCACCTCCTTCAGGAACAGATGCAGAAATAAAGAAATGGAAAGTTGCAGATGCAAAGGCTATGAATATCCTTGCTCAGACTATGTCTGATGAGATATTCCAAAAAGTGTCTGAATGCAGTTCAGCAAAAGAGATATGAGACAAGTTATCTGAAATTGTCTCAGGATCTGCTGATGAAAGGAAGGATAGGAGATCCCATCTCATAAGCCAATATGAGAACTTCAAAATGGTAGAAACTAAATCAATGGCTGACATGTACAACAGGCTCAGCCTAATAGTCTGTGAATTAAAAACACTGGACAAGGAGATCTCTCTAATTGAATTAAATGACAAGATCCTAAGTGCTTCCCTAGCACTTGGGACTCAAGGATCTGGCCAATCAAGGATGACAAAAACCTAATTGTGATTACTACTGAAGCTTTGTTGGGCAAGCTCAAGTCTTATGAGCTGCTCATCAAGAACAGAGAGGACGAACAAAAGGGTTCTTCTCCAGCTATCAGGAAGGAGAAGACAATAGCATTCAAAGATACAGAAGATCTGCCTGAAGACAAGGTCACAGGAAATGAAGAATTGATGAGCTTGCTGGCCAAAATATTTTATAAGATGGCCAAGAAAGATTTCAGAAAGAGGTCATCTAGAGGGCATGAGAAGCCAAGGTATGACAAGTCAAATAATAAAGAAATAATCTGTTTTGGATGCAGGAAACCAGGCCATATTGTGCCTGACTGTCCAGAAAATCAGAATAAGGACAAAAAGGACAGGAAAGATAGGAGAAAATACAAGGACTCCAGGGGAAACAATTACAACAAATCCTCCTCCAGCAAAAATAAACATACAAGGAAGGGATTTGTAGTAGAAACCTGGAGTGAAACTGAAGAAGAATCAGAAGCTTCATCAAGCTCAAGTGATGATGAAGATGATGCTGACGAAAAGGAATTTTGCATGATGGCTATCAATGCCTCCCAATAAAATTCTGATGCAGAACAAGAGTCAGAGTCTGAATCTGAAACTCAAACTGAAGAAGACCAGGTAATAGACTCCTTTGATTTTGATTCAAAGGACTTTAGATCTGAATTTAAGGCACTTTATTTAGACATGTTAAAGTCTGAGAAAGAGATTATCTATCTCAGAAATCAATTGTCTGAACATAGAACCTTAAAATCAGACAACCTCAAACTATCTGAGGAGTTCGAATGCTGTAGGGAGGAGATAGCTCAACTAAAAAGTGAGCTATCCCAGGCAAAGAAGTTTGAAGAATCCCTTAATGGGAGAAGCATCAGACTGATGGACATCACAAGCATAGTGAACTCAAGATTCAATAGTACACTGGGCATGGGTGCTTCATCCAGCCAACCTATAGTATTAACAACCCCAATTAAATTTATTTCTGATAAAGGAAAGGGTGTTGTAGAGGTAGCTAGGAAGAATCCTGATTTACCTAAGGAAAACAAAGTTCAACAGAAAATGTTGAACAGAGCTTGACGATCGTCGAACAGAGCTCGGCGATCCAAAGCTGAATCGTCGAACTCATATAGACGACTTCTGAACCTTGAACTCCGGTATAGTCGATCTTCGAATGGAGCTCGACGATCTGACCCAAGATCATCGAACTCAGCTCGACGATCGTCGAACGGAGCTCAGAGCTTTGAACATTCTTTAAGAGGTAAATCTAAAATCAATCCTAGAAGTCCCTCATCCCAAAGCTTCAATCCTTATACTGAATGGATAGTGCCTCCTAGGAGATACCATCCTGAAGGATATAAGAGTCAGCCAGGGATGTCTTTTATTTCTGAGTTTAAAGGTTATAAACCTATACCCAAGGTAAACTGGGTCAAAAACATATAAATTGTTTATGTGCAGGTGAAGACCTATCCAGCAATGAACCAATAATGGTATCTGGATAGTGGGTGCTCAAAGCACATGACAGGGAGCAAGGAGAATCTAACATCCTTCAGAACCAAACTTGGACCCAAAGTAATATTTGGAGATTCAAACTTTGGTCAAACAAAAGGATATGGTGCTGTTCAGATTGGCTCAGTCACATTCAAGAAGGTAGCTTATGTGGAAAGACTGAAGCACAACCTAATCAGCATCAGTCAACTCTGTGATGAAGGTTATCAGGTGATATTCAACAAATCCTTATGCAAGATCAAGTCAGAGGATAACACAACAGTGTTAACAGGTAAAAGGAAAGATAACATTTATCTAGTTGATTTCCATTCAACCAATATAGATATCTGTTTATTTAATTCAATTTGCAAACCAAATGATCTTTGGTATAAGAGACTAGGGCATATAAATCTTAGAACCATTGCTAGGCTATCCAAGGACAACCTTGTTAGAGGACTACATTCTGGCCCCTACAAGAAGGAAGGACTTTGTAGGGCTTGTCAATTAGGCAAGCAAACTAAAAATAGTTTTAAGTCACTTAATAAGAGTGATTCACCTAGGATCTTGTATCTGTTACACAAGGATCTTTTTGGACCCATTACAGTACAAAGCTTAGGAGGGAAATCTTACACTGTAGTGATTGTAGATGACTTCTCTAGATTCACATGGGTATTCTTCCTGAGGAAGAAGTCTGATAACTTTAAGTGTTTGACAGATTTTCTCAAATGCATACAGATTGAGTTCAATACTCACATTGCCTTGATCAGAAGTGATCATAGGGTAGCTGAAAGGAAAAATAGAACCCTAATTGAATCTGCTACTACATTATTGACAGATGCTCACCTTCCTCTATCTTTTTGGGCAGAGGCAGTGAACACCTCCAACCATGTGTTGAACAGAAGTTTGATACATAAACTGAAGGGCAAGACTCCCTATGAATTGCTCAAGGGGAAGAAACCTAAAGAAGACTGTTTCAAAAAATTTGGTTGCATTTGTTATATTCACAATAATGACAAGAAGTATTTAGCAAAATTCCAAGCTTAAGCTGATGAAGGAGTGTTTTTGGGATACTCCATGATCAGTAAAGCTTATAGGGTTTATAACAAAACTTCTCTTAAAATTGAAGAATCTGTTCATGTATCTTTTGATGAGACAAACATATTTTATAAGGAGAAGTCCACTTCTGCCATAGAACCCTTGCAGGTAAACTCTCTTTCAGAAAATTTGGACAGATTGCATATTGCAGAGAAGGATTCAGTATATTCACCTAACCAATATAAGGATGAAATTAGTGAAGATGAAGAAGATGTTCAACATCTTGGAGAGAACCATCTTGAAGAGCCAGTTGTTATTCCACTAGAGGAAATAACAACACAGGTTTGTGAACAATCAACACCCCCTGTTGATTTAGTAACAACAAGAGATCATCCAATCTCCCAATAAATTGGAAACATCTCAGCTGGTGTGCAAACCAGAAATCAGGTAAACCAGAACCTGATGCACACTTGCTTTCTATCTCAAGTTGAGCCTCAATCCATTCAAGATGCAGAACAAGATCCACACTGGATCATTGCTATGCAAGAGGAACTTCATCAATTTGAGAGAAACAAAGTTTGGGAGCTAGTACCAAGGCCTAAGGATCACTCAATTGTTGGAACAAAGTGGGTGTTCAGAAATAAGTTGGATGATCAAGGAGTTATTGTAAGGAACAAGGAAAGGCTAGTTGCTCAAGGTTATTCTCAAGAAGAAGGAATAGACTATGACCAGACCTTTGCACCACTTGAAAGGTTAGAGGCCATAAAAATATTCCTAGCTTATGCAGCTCACAAAGGATTCAAGGTCTACCAAATGGATGTGAAGAGTGCATTTCTCAATGGAGAAATCAAAGAAGAAGTCTATGTTAGACAACCTCCAGGTTTTATCTCTTCAACTTATCCTGACCATGTTTCCAAATTGCATAAAGCATTATATGGTCTCAAGCAAGCTCCTAAAGCATGGTATGAGACCTTAGCATGCTTTCTTCTGAAAAATGATTTTATAAGGGGTAGAGTAGACCAAACTCTTTTTATTAGAACCCATAAGTCCCATACCCTACTAGTACAAATATATGTAGATGATATCATATTTTGGTCTACTGATTCAAATTTGTGAAAAAGATTTTCCAATCTGATGCATTCTAAATTTGAAATGAGTAGCATGAGTGAGCTTTCCTTCTTTCTAGGATTGCAAGTCAAACAACATGCTAAGGCATATTTATTTCTCAAACAAAGTATGCAAAAGAACTTGTTAAGAAATTTGGTATGTCTGAAGCTTCTTGTATGAAAACACCTATGCCTACCAATGCTGTATTAGATGTTGATGAACATGGAAAACATGTTGATCAGACAACATATAGAGCAATGATTGGGTCTCTATTGTACCTTACAGCCAGTAGACCTGATATAATGTTTGCTACATGTATATGCGCTAGGTTCCAAGTAAGCCCTAGAGAGTCACACCTAACATTAGTTAAGATAATTCTTAGGTATGTAAAAAGTTGTCCAAATCTAGGGCTCTAGTATCCAAAAGACTCAGGATTTGAATTAACTGGATTTTCAGATGCTGATTATGCTGGATATAGAGTAGATAGGAAAAGCACCAGTGGAACTTGCTAGTTCCTTGGTGATAGACTTGTCTACTAGTTCTATAAGAAACAAACATCTGTGTCCACTTCAACTGCTGAAGCGGAATATATGGCAGCAGGCAGTTGTTGCTCACAGATTTTGTGGATTTAAAACCAGCTCCTAGACTATGGCTATAACTTAGAAGGGTCAAAAATATTTTGTGATAACACCAATGCTATTTCTATAGCACAAAATCCAGTCCTCCATAGTAGGACAAAAGATATAGAGATTAGGCATCACTTTCTAAGGGATAATGTTGAGAAAAATAAAATTGAAATTCAGTATATCCCAACTGATTTGCAAAGGGGAGATATTTTTACCAAACCTTTGGATGAAAAGAATCATACCTTCTTCTTAAATCAGTTAGGAATGTTAGATGGAGGAAGTCTAAAATAAATCCCAAGATTTTAGAACTCTAAAAGCAGACCAAGAGTAGGCTAAAAACTTGAATTTCCTAGTGTCTGTAGGCTTTTTTGGTCTCTGAACTGCGCTCAACATTTTTCCCAAAAAGCGTCGAACGGAGATCGACGATTCCCAAAATCGTCGACCGGAGTTCAGCGCCGTTAGCTAGCACTAGGCTATTTTCTTTCTGGTCAGCGATCGTCGATCGGAGATCGACGCTCTCCAATATCGTCGAACGGAGATCGATGATATTGAAGACTCTTCAGATTCCTTTAGAAGCCCAGATTGTCGAACGGAGTTCAACGATCTTTCCTTTCCGGCGTCGAACCCTAATATAAAATCATTCTTTCGGTCGTCGTTCTTCTTTTGCGCTTTCATACTCTCTGCAAACTTTTTCTTTCCCTCCAAACTCTACTGCACTTGGTCGTGTTTATTCATCTTTGCAGGTACATAATGGCTGTGTTAGTTGCCGCCCTCGCCAAAATGAAATTCGACACAGGCTTTGACATAGATATGGACTCCTTTGATGGAAGCGATCAGGTTTTCAAAGATATTCTGGACCTATTCAGAGAACAACAACTAGTGCAAATAATGACAACGAGAATGAAGATTGGAGCCAATGAGATCAAAGAATGGGTCTACACAGCGCACAATCTGGATCAAAATACATTAGTTGGTACTATAGCCGAGACGCAGGTATCCCTAACACCTACTCTCCTGACTGAAGTGTTTCAATTGAGTACTGGAGATGATTCTATTGAGTTATCTGGAGAAGAATCTGTGAATATGTTAGATAGAATGGGACATTCTGCCGCTAACCCTAGCAAGTTTTTGAAAAAGAACTTATCTATTGAGTATAGATTTCTTGTTGATGTTGTGGGGAAAGTGTTGTTGGCAAAGCACTCAGCACATGATACCATCTCTAGGTATCAGTTCTGCTTGATGGGAGCACTTGTGGATAAGAAACATTTGAACTGGGGAGAGCACTTCTTTGACTTGATTAAGAAGAAAGTGAACAAAAGTTTGGTAAACTTTGGTAGGATAATAGGGTTATTCTTGCACTACAGGTGCCCTGAACTGCTGGTATCAAGTGGGATGTACATCAATGCATCAAAGAGGCTAACCTGTGCCCTATTTGTGAAATGGGACAGGCAGATAGTCAAGCCAACCAGGACTACTACTGCTTCTGGAACAAGGATTGTTGTAGTCTCTTCCCCTCAGGCCCCTGCTCTCATTGAAGCATTGCCTGCCTCCTCCTCTTCTCAACCTTCTCAAGTTCTTCCCTCAACCATTACCTCATCCACTATAATCATCTCTACCTCCATCTCCACCTCAACCATCTCCACATCAATCTCCTCCCCCATTACAATTTCAACTCCTCTGTCCACTCCTTAACCTCCTCCAGCCACCATAGAACAACAATTCCATCCACTTCATTATTATCCACCTCTTGACATTCCATCTTTCAACATCATGGAAGATTCCATCATGGATGATTCCACCTCCTCACCTACTGAGCTTCCCTCCACTTCCTCATACCAAAAATTACTCCATGATATTATCACCCAACCATCCTTCACCCCATCCATCTCCACACCCATAACCTTTATCTCCACCATCCCAATCTCTCAACCCAACATCCTACCATCCCAACCCACACATCCTGCAACCCATCCCTTACTGTTAACCCCAGAATCCACAACATATCCAGCTAGACGTCTCGCTCCTCCTTGGCCGGATTCCAGACCTCAGTCCGCCAAGGTTGCCCTTGGTTCTCAACTCAGTTGGATCGTCGACCTCCCGTCGACGATAGTCGAGCTCAGATCGGCGAGCTCCGAGTCAGGTCACCCAGGTCGCTCAGGTCGCAACTGGTCTGACAGGATCGCGCTCGACGCGACCAAGGGAGATTCCAGCTCGCAGGCCCAGTCCGCCGGTCCCGCGCGGACTCCTTCTTCTTTCTCTTTTGTTTCCCGTCACTGCTGCCCGGCTCCTTTGTACCTCGGGCAGCCAGTTATTTTAGCCCTGCCCCTTTGGGCAGGCCCCCAACCTATAAATAGGGGGAAGTGGTGCACTCAAAGCACACTGACTCGAGCCCGGGAGCCCACTTATTAAAGGCTGCAGACTCGAATCTCTGGCTTTGCGATCTCCAGCTTACTTTCCGCATTACTTTCCTTTTCCCTCCTTGTAACCGCTTCTTTGCAATCAAAAGCAAGCCCGTTCGCAGGAGTGGCATTTAGGCCGCACCGGGCGAAGTCTGGTGTTGCCGTGCTCCACGACTCTGTTTCTTTTTAGTTCCTTTTCTAGTCCGCCAAGTAGACTGCTGCTCGCAGTTTTTTTTCCTTTTTCTTCCCTAAGTGCTCGAACAGTTAGCTGCTGGTGCTCGTTTCCACCTTCGCATTTCGCGCATCAACAGTTAACACGCGACCTTCAGATTCGAGCAGCTTTTTGAAACCGCGGATAAAAATGTCAGACCGTCGAGCTCGCTGCTCCGATCGCTCCAGCTCGCCTGATGATTCGTTGTGGGAAGCGTTGGAGCAGTCTCGCTGGGAAGCTGAAGTATCTCGCAGAGAGACTGACCAGCGGCTCGATACAATCAGCCAAGCCCTGTTAGGACTGACTCAGCGGCTTGCTCCCCAGGTCGCTGAAGAAGTTGCTGAGACTCCTGTCCGCCAGACTTCGGTCCGCCGGACCCCAGCTCGTCACACCCCTCTTCAGCAGTCGCCTGCGACCGCACCTCCGCCTCTCCACCAAGCTCAGTCCGCAGCTCCCCTGTGACCTCAGGCTGGAGAGCTCGCCCCCCTGATGTATTTCTTCAGGGAAGCAGCCCGAGGGACTCCGGCTCGTCGACTAGATTTTGTTGATCTGCAGTTCGCAGAGCCCGCAGAGCTTCACCCTCCAATCCGCGCTTCTGCTGATTCAGAGACTCCCTCTCCCTTCGTCGATCGAATCCGATGGGAGTCAGCGCCGAGCAATTTCAGAGAGCCTCGTCTCCCTTTTTATTTAGGGGAGACTGATCCGGTCTCCCACCTGCAGACATTGGAAGGGGCAGTTCCATTAAGGAGCCTCTCTGATGCCTTGAAATGTAAGCTTCTGGTGACCACTCTTGATGGTCAAGCGAGAGAGTGGTTTTACGAGTTGCCTTCGGGCACGATTTCTTCCTTCGCTGAGCTTCGCAGCGAGCTGCTCCTGAGGTTTGCAACCTCTAAGAAGAGAAAAGATGGCCGGCAGCCCTTTTTGACATCAAGCAGAGAGACAACGAATCAGTGGCAAGATTCGTTGATCGGTTCATAAGGGAAATCCAAGGGGTAAGGAATGTGAACCCCGATTATTATAAAGTTGCCTTGATTCACGGCCTCCGGGAGGGCCCATTGAAATTCAAAGTGACAACAAAGGCACCATCAACTTATCAGGAGCTCATCGCGATAGCTAATCGCTTTATCGAGGGAGAAAATGCCAACCCAACCTATATCTCATACCTGACAGCTAAAGCTGGAGGAAGGGATGTCCCCAACTCCTCTTCCAACAATCAGTACCACAGTAAGCCTCCTCGGCCTGATTTCCAACCTCCACCTCAGAGGGGGCATAACCTCCGCCACAAGAAACCCTTCCTTGGCCATCAACAGTTTCATAATCAGAGACTGACATTGGCCACCACTCCCGCGGTACCCCTTCAAGTACTTCCCATTCTTCAGGGTGCCCAGCCAGCTTCGAGTCCCTATGAGAGCAGCTCCATGGAAGAGTTTGTAGATCTGGGCCTCGACTTCGAAGAGGTCGTCCAGATAATCCAGAAGAAGGCTGAGGAAAGGAGGCAAGGGCCTCAGAGAGACTGGAAGCCCAGGAACAACTCTCAGTTCTGTGATTTTCACAAGGAGAAGGGCCATTTGACCGAAGATTGCAAGGCCCTCCGACAGCTAGTTGAGAGGTTGTTCGCCGAAGGCAAGATAAAGGACCTGGGCAGAAAGGTTGAGTCTTCAAAGCCTTCCACCTCCAAGGGCAAGGAGGTGGCTAAAGTTCAGCAGGAATGTATAGAGGTAAGGGATGAGGGCCATCTGGGGCTCATTGATATCCCAAGTGAATGTATTGATGTTATCGACGAAGGAGTCTTGGGGAGACTCTTTTACATCCATGGCGGAGCAGGGGCTGAGTCTACTCGGAAGTCTTCTCTGTCAAGGCTTTCTCGAACTAAGATTGCTTCTACTTCTTCTTCTCCCCCTCCTTCTGAATTCGTCACCTTTGGCCCTGCGGACCTTCCTATAACCGCTAATCCCTTTGATGATGCCATCGTAGTCCAAGCAGCCATCAGAGATTTCACGGTCGATAGAATTCTCATTGACACAGACAGCTCCATGAATCTCCTCTTCAAGTCTACTTTTGAAGCCCTGAGGACTGGAAAGCCTCTGCTTTCCACCGAGGGGCCACTCTATGGCTTCTCGGGAGAAAGAAAGGAAGTAGAAGGAAATGTCACACTCCCGGTGGGGCTCGGAGGGGTGACCAAGGAGATCCAGGTCATAGTGGTGGATGCTTCAAGCAGCTACCATGCTATCTTTGGAATACCATTGCTGAACAAGTACCGAGCCATCATTTCAACATATCATTTAGCCATCAAGTTCTGCAAGGATGGCCGTCAGTGCAGGGTCAGGAGTGACCGAAGGCAAGCTCGAGAGTGTTACCTCCGCACAGTCAATATGACTGAAGTTTCCCACTCAACTTTTCCAGCAACAGCAGAAGCCTCTTCTCCATCAAAAGCTGATGTGGATAGAGAAGTTGCTCACCTGGAGCCTGCCTAGGTGACGCAAGGAGTCCCCATTGCGGAGGGGGAAGAAAGAAAGCTCTCCATCAACTCCGAGTTGCCAGAAGATCAAAAGGCGGAGTTGATATCTTGCCTGCTGAAGAATCTGGATGTCTTCGCTTGGTCGGCGGAGGACATGCCAGGAGTCGATCCTGACGTGGCTTGCCATCATCTCAACATCGATCCAGATGCCAAGCCTGTCCAGCAGAAGAAGAGGGATGTAGCTGTCAAGTTGGCAGAGCCCATCAGAGAGGAGATTGCCAAACTCCTCAAAGCGCGCTTCATACAAGAGATTCAATATCCTGAGTGGATCTCAAATGTTGTAATGGTTAAAAAACTAGGGAGGAAGTGGTGTATGTGTGTAGACTTCACCCGTTTGAATAAAGCGTGCCCGAAAGATTTCTACCCCTTGCCTCGGATAGATTTATTAGTTGATTCTGCGATAGGATATCCGTTTATGAGCTTTCTAGATGCGTTCTCTGGTTATCACCAAATAAGAATGCACAAACCCGATATCCCTCGCACATCGTTCATCACTAATGATGGTTGCTATTGTTATCTTGTGATGCCCTTTTGGCTTAAAAATGCTGGCGCAACTTATCAAAGCATGATGGACCATGTGTTTAAAGAGCAAAAAAGTAAAAACCTCGAAGTGTACGTGGATGACCTTTTGATTAAGAGTAGGTCTCTTCCACAGCACTTGATAGATCTAGCAGAGACCTTTTCCACTCTGCGAAGGCACAAAATAAAGCTTAACCCGTTAAAATGTATCTTCGGGGCAAGTAAGGGGAAGTTTCTCGGCCATCTCCTTACTCCCGAGGGTCTTGCCCCCAATCCTGATAAGGTTAAAGCCATACTTGATATGGCCCCTCCCCGTTCTCCAAAAGAGGTTCAGCAGTTGGGGGGGAGGTTGGCTGGACTCGGGAGATTCATCTCTCGAGTTGGTGATAAAAGTGTGCCATTCTTTAAGACTCTTCGGGGAGCGTCTAAGTTCCAATGGACAGAAGAGTGTTCCTTGGCCTTCGAGCAGTTGAAAAAACAGCTAACCTCGACACCCTTACTCCAAAGCCCCCGAGCAGGGGAGATGTTATTCCAATACCTGGGGGTTGGTCCCGAGGCAGTTAGTTCTGTCCTGGTCCGTGAAGAGAGCAGGAGGCCGTTCCCCGTTTACTATGTCAGTCACATTCTGAAAGATGCGGAAGCTAGGTACCCAATCCTTGAGAAGCTGGCTTTGGCATTGGTTATGTCTGCCCGCAGGCTCCGTCTATATTTCCAGGCACATTCAATTCAAGTGGTTACCGATCAACCCTTGAAGAGTGTGTTAGAAAAGCCAGAGCATTCAGGCAGGCTAGCTAAGTGGGCAATTGAACTGAGTGAGTTTTAAATTTCCTATGTGCCCAGAACAGCTATTAAGGCACAGGTGCTTGCAGATTTTCTGATTGACACAATAGAATCTAGCTCGGATCAGGCAGCAAGGTCTCCTTTAGCTTGGACCATCTATGTGGATGGAGCTTCTGGAAGAAACTCTTCGGGGGCAGGGGTAGTTTTGATAAACCCGAATGGCATCAAGCTTGAGCAAGCCATCAAGTTCTATTTCCCAATAACTAACAATCAAGCGGAGTATGAAGCTTTACTGGCCGGCTTGAGGCTTGCAAGGGAGCTTGGAATTGATCATGTCCATATTAAGACTGACTCTCTGGTAATGGCTTCACAAGTTCTTGGTAACTTCGAGACCAGGGAGCCAGTATTGAAAAGGTATCTTGTGCTAGTAAAAGATGAGGTTGGCAGGTTTAAAAGTTTTACTATTGAGCACATTCCGAGGACAGAGAATGAGGAGGCTGACGTTCTTGCCAAGTATGGGCTCTCGTCAGGGGGGACAACTTCTAAGCTTTTCCACCCGGCAGTGGAGGAGGAAGGGTTAATGCAAATCGATCAGTGTTCCTCTTGGATGGATCCATTCATTCTCTACCTATCGATCGGGAATCTGCATCAGTCCGTAAAAGATAAGAAGAGATTCAGGTTGAAAGCAGCGCACTATTACTTGATATCCGATATTCTTTATAGAAAAACCTTCTTGCCCACAATGGCAAGATGTGTTTCAGAAAGCGAAATTCCTACTGTTCTTCGAGAAGTGCATTCTGGCGAGTGCGGGAGTCACTCGGGAGCAAGAACGTTTGAAAAAAGGATCCTGCGGCATCAAGCATCAAGCAGCTCAATCTCTCAGATCAATTGCAACCCTTTGGCCCTTTGCTGTTTGGGGGATGGATCTCATTGGTCCTTTTCTCATGGCAAGTGGGCAGCGGCATTTCATTCTAGTTATGATCGACTACTTCAGTAAGTGGATTGAAGCTAAAGCACTGGCAAAGACGATAACTCAGGTTGTGAGGAATTTTATTTGGGGGGAGATAGTCTGCCGGCACAGAATCCCTATGGCAATAATCACTGATAATGGACCACAGTTCAATAATCCGGAAATGATAGATTTTTGCAGGCAGATCGGAGCAGAGCTGCGCTTTGCGTCAGTTCATCATCCCAGAAGTAATGGACAAGTAGAAGCAGCGAATAAGCAAATCCTCAACCTGCTTAAGAAGAAAGTTCAAAATCTCAAGGGCAATTGGGTTGATCAGCTTCCCTCAGTTCTCTGGACCCTGAGAACAACACCTTCATCTGCAACAGGGGAAACCCCATTCAAGCTTTCTCACGGGTCTGAAGCGTTAATTCCTGTTGAATTCGAAGTTCTATCACCTAGAGTGCTACTTGCTAGGCAAGGTATGGAGGATTGGCTTGAGCTGAACAGCGAGGATATGAGGTTCAGTTTGGAGTATGTTGAAGAAGTTAGAGACAAGGCTGCCATCAGACAAGAGGAAGTTAAAAGAAGAATGGCTCGTTACTTTGATAAGAATATAAGGATCAAACATTTTCAAGTGGGAGATCTGGTTCTTAAAAAGGTCGATGCGGCTGCAAGAGCCAGCTTAGTTGGGAAGCTTAATCCTAATTGGGCGGGACCATTCATTATTAAGGAAGCACTTGAGAATGGAGCCTACCGGTTACAAACCTTTGCAGGAGAAAATATACCGCACACGTGGAGTGGAGATGACCTAAAGCGGTTCTATTCCTAAACTCCTTTTTCTTTCCTTCCTATGTAAACTCTTTAAGAGGTTCATTATTAATGAAAGTTCCTTGCTAACGCTTCATCAAGTGTCTTTTTGTTTCAAGTGTTGACAGTTAATATATTGAGCAAAGACAACTCTAAACGGTTCTATCTCTGAACTTTCTCTTCTATGTTAAGAAAATTTCTCAAAATTGATATCTAAGTATTCGTGCTAACACTTCTTTAAGTGCCTCTTTTCTCATACCTCGCCGAGCAACTCCCAACAGTTGCTTAATTCCAGGAGATATCGCCGAGTTCAGCAAAAACATCCCCTAGAACCGTTGGTGTCAGCGTAACACCACGAAGACCACGTGTTGCGGGGAGATTTCGCACCGTGTAGTGGGAGCTTACCGGCTCTAGTGCGGCAGGATACTGGATTTCAGATCCCGTCTAGTACCTAACCCCACTTCTGCATTATGGAGGAGCAGAGTGGTGGTCAGCTCCACCATGCCACTTAAGGGATATCGTTTCAACCTAGATGATCGCGCGGGGAAAGCAATACCGCTCCGGCCGCACCTGCCCCCAGACCATCTTAGGGTTATAATCCTTGAACACTCCTTGGTACCCTCAAGCAGTGCCTGCAGGAGACCCACAGTCTTGTCGATCTCCGAGGGAAGCAATGCCACTCCGACCGCACCTACCCGAAAGATCGACTTAGACTGTACTCCAGGCAAGAGGGCAGTGAATTGAGTCGTTGAGTCTGCAGATCCTGAGATCCTGTGAGAAAAGCAATGCCGCTCCGGCCGCACCTGGCCACTCGATCTCTAGACTGCAGTTTTCTTCTTCACGGGGGCTTTTCTATTATTATTGACGCAGTGCGGACTCCGTTTATCCTATCTGCTTAGTCCGTCATCCCTTGGGTTGATTCTGTAGTTCATAATCCTGTGAGGAAAGCAATGCCGCTCCGACCGCACCTGCCCGCTTGGTTATGAATTACATGTCATTTCTGATATTATTGATGCAGTGTGGACTCCGTTTATCCTATCCGCTTAGTCCGCCATCCCTTGGGTTGATTCTGTAGTTCATAACCCTGTGAGGAAAGCAATGCCACTCCGGCCGCACCTGCCCGCTTTGTTATGAATTACAGGTCATTTCTGATATTATTGATGCAGTACGGACTCCGTTTATCCTATCTGCTTAGTCCACCATCCCTTGGATTGATTCTGTAGTTCATAACCCTGTGAGGAAAGCAATGCCGCTCCGGCCGCACCTGCCCTCTTGGTTATGAATTACAGGTCATTTCTGATATTATTGATGCAGTGTGGACTCCGTTTATCCTATCCGCTTAGTCTGCAGTATTCATTCAATTTATAGAACTTAATGATTATTTGGAAAAGATTCAACAGTAAAAATCAGTGGACGGTGACCCTACTCCGCCTAGTTCGCTTATCAACGGTATTTGAGTTAGCAGATTGTGGTCTTCGTCATCTTGGTTCTCGCAAGAACTGGCAAAGGCTCTGCAAAATGCGGACTGCAAACCGAACTCGTCCAAGTCCGCATCATTCGTTCTCTTCGCTAAGAAAACATTCTATTCATATTGTAACAAGATGTGTGAAGGATCAAGCGCATACCCAACTGCACCAAAAGCCCGGACTGTTGGAGAGGGCGCTACTTAATTTTTTATATAAGTAGCAGAGCGCCACGGGTCAAGTGAAGGAACGCCGGACCCAACAATCCCCCCCCCCCGGCGTCCAGCACAACCCGTCGGCTCGGAGGTGGGGTTACCACATGGCCCACACGGCTCAGAGGTGGGGTTACCACATGTCCACGGTTGCCTGACCCACTGGACCCACACAGGTAGAAGGGAAAAATCAGGATTTAATAGCGCCCCCCCGGTCTTGAACCCGTGACCTCCTCTGATACCAATTGAAGGATCAAGCGCATACCCAACTGCACCAAAAGCCCGGACTGTTGGAGAGGGCGCTACTTAATTTTTTATATAAGTAGCAGAGCGCCACGGGTCAAGTGAAGGAACGCCGGACCCAACAATGTGGTTATGCAATTTCAGCTAGAGTTTTTAACAAGAAATAAAGCTATAACGAAGATTGATATAAGAAGTGCGACCTCTAAGTATAAGCGAGAAATAAGCAGAACATCTCATAAGATATCAAAAATATCCTTTTTTCTATTCATTCAAAATTATATACATGTCCTGGCGGACTCGCGCAGAGTCCGCCCCCTTTTACATTGAAAACCAAAAATTACAATTTATCCTCCTATTCGGTCCTTTGCTTCTTGTCTACAGGCTTCTCCGGGCTTAACCCGTCCACATCCACCACAGGCAAATAGCCGCCCGACTCGCTGCTGCTGCTGTCACTGGAATGAGAAGCGGCCAAGGGTTCTGTCCGCATGCTGCTCTCATCAGAGCCGGAGTTAGAGGATTGGTCCGACTAGCCTCCTTGCTGCTGACTTGAGGCCGCATCTTCAGGAGATTCCTTATCGGCGGACTCCTCCTCGTCGTCCTCAGCAACTGCTTTCCCTTTAGCCGCTCGCTCGAACTCGGCAACCTTGTCCTTTAGCTCTGGGAAAAGCTCCAGGAAGGGAATGGAGTCCACCCCTGCTTTCGCATACCCTTTGCTGATAATGCGTTCGATTGCCACCACCACGCTTTCCCTAACAAAAGGAAACATGGCCTTCTTGAAGTCGGGGTTCGTTATCTCATATGCGGTCTGGAGAAGAAACCAAAAATGTTAGTCCGCGAAAGATAAGCGAGATAAACGGCGATTAACTGGCACTTACGGCCTTGTCCTCTTTATATTGATTGATCTTTGCGCCAAGTCGCTTATTTCTTTCTTTCAGCAAGTTGCTTTCCTTCCTATGCCGCACATCTTCCTTAAGCAGCTCGCGCGTGAGCCTGCCCATGTAGTGGTTGGTGACGGCGTAGTTTGCACTGGCTTGTGCGGCGAGAAGAGGAAGGTCGTCAGGAGCCACACTCTGCAGTTCGCGAAGGTTTTGCTTCCCGTACAAGACAGAGAGGGCGACATGGGCGTGGCGAGATGGGCGCGGACTCCTCTAGGAGGGAAGAGCCGTTGACAGACGGACATATTTTTTCTTCCCATGCCAATGGATCATTGGGTTAACCCTTAGATCTTTTTGCTTCTCGCCGAAGCCCGCAATATCGAAGCTGTCATCGGAAGAATAACTCGCGGCGGGATCTCCGTCTTCTTTCCTTTTCTTCGCAATTTCTTTTCTTCTTTCTCCTTGTGTAGGAGTCTGTCCAGCCGGTGCGAAGGGCAGATTTACGGGTACCGCCAAGGTAGCTGCAAGAGGAAAAATTAGCAACTTCCAGGTCGCTGCGGATACAAATGAAAGTCGCGAAACTTACTCTCCTGACGGCTTACAGTGTCCAGTCCGGGCAGCAGTGGGATGTAGTAGTCGACGTCGAGCCTCGCTCCATTAAGGAACTTGACGATGGCGGTCTCGGTATCGCTCAGCCGCACGCTTTTGAAGTCGGCGTCTGAGCGCAGCTGCGGGTTGGTGTGAAGGAATCCCAGGTCGTCTTCAAAGATAAGATACCTAGAAGTCCAGAGTTGGATCTTATTCGGCAAACCCACAACTTTCATCCCCCTCCAGTAGAAGTAGATGATACCCTTGTACTCGCGGTCTCCTGGTGGGGTTATAGAGCGGACAGAGAAAATCTTCCTGAAGATCTTCAAGGAAAACTCGACCTTCTCAGCTCGCAGGTAAGCGAGGTGGCTACAGATGGCGACCATGTTGTTCGGCGCGAGCTGGCCTGGAACCACCCCATAGTGCTCGAAGATCTCTGCGATCTCCCAAAGCAGTGGGAATTTGAACCCGCAATCAAAATGATCGATTGGCACCGCAAGCTGGGTAGCTGTGGAGAAGTTCAATCGCTCTTGATGCTCGGGAATCCGCGCAAGTACTGGCGAGCCCGCCATGTGCTTCTCCAAAAAGGCTTCCAAGTCAACTGCGGTTAGACTGTTTCTTTTGAGCTCGGCAGCGTGGAAGGCGACTGCGGCATCAGTACGCGCGGATACCATGTTTTCAGACCGCAGGGCTTCAGCTCTAACTGTTTCCTATACAAAGAGAAGATGAATACCCTATTTATAGAAAACCGTCTGACATGACAGCAGTTAATCCGCCCAGACCGATTGCTCAGTCCGCGCAGTTCGCTTCTTCCCTGTTTTCCCTACAAATTCAGATAATTTTTAAGGCTTTGCGGATTCAAAGGCAGTCCGCGAAGTTCGATTCTTCCCTGTTTTCCTGCTCTTTATCTACAAGTAATCACGAACTCACAGGAAGCCCGCAGAGACCACAATTTTCCAGTAAACAAAATAAGCGAGCATAAAGCCAGCCCGCATAATTCACATTCGACAACAAGATTATCCAAAGTTTAAAAAATAATAGCATCATACAACAAGATGAAGTAACATCACGACACGAATACAATTATACAAGGAAGATATTCAAACATCAAATTATGCAAAACAGTTCAGAACAAATATGTCGGCCTCAGCGCCTTCTGCGGTCTCGTTGGTCAGGTCGCTCCTCATCATCCACCCCAACATGAGCTGCCTGGTCGCTTCCTCGCAAGATCTCACAGTAAAGTTGTGAAACCAGGTGATGCATGTTGTTGAAGGTACGATGCATGTGAGCGATATCCCTAACTACCCGGTTAAAAGAAATCAATGGGACGACTGCTGGGGTCAGATTTGCGTCCTCCGCGGGCTGCCCAGTTGTCGCCGGGACTAGCACCTCCCCTGCGGCAAGTTGAGAAGACGTTTGCAGCCTCGCCCCAGCAGCTTCACTCACTTGTTTCTTCCCTTCTCTTGCCAAAGCCAAGTACTTGTTCCTGTAGTGACAGGCATCTCCGCTTAGTCGCTGTTTCTCCTTCTTCATTCCTTCAAGCGCAGATGAGAGGCTGGCGACCTCATTCTCTAGAATCTTTTCTCGCTCTTTTCCCTTCTTTAATTCAGCTCAAATTTCGCATAGCTCCTCCTCATATTTCTTCGCTAACAACGCGTACGTTTCCTGTACAGGCCGCTCCTCCTGTGCGAGCTCAGCGGCAGACCGCACCACAGCCTCCACAGATATATCTACTGGCGAAGGCACGATCTCACCAGCCTCGACAGAATCGGGTGTTGATTTCCGAACTGCAACAAAGAAAATGAAATTCGCTTCAGTATCCAGGTCGCAATAGGCCCGAAAAGGTAAAAAGTTTAATTCACTTTTGGTAATTATTGCAGCGATCTGGCGACTATCAAAGACAGGTCTCCTCGCGCACTCTGGATCAAAAGCACCTAGGTGACGCCTCCATTCTCGATGGACTATCGCTCTTGTCTTGGCCAGCGATCTGCTTGAGGCGACTATATCACCGGTTTCTGTAATGATCTTGACCGGCCGCGATTTCCATGGAGGGGATTTATATAACCATGAGCTCTGGAATCGCTTGGGCGCCGGCTGTAACTTACCTGATCCCATCAGCTCGGCAGCGGTCTGAAGATCCTCTGCCCGCTTATCCGCGGCAAGCTTCTCCGAGACCGCTTCGACCTTTGCCTTCATTGCGGCAAGCTGCTCCTTAGTCTTTTCCCTCTCTTCAGCTGGAAGAAAAGAAGGATCAGCGAGTTTCTCTCCTCTAATCTCGGCATCAGGCTGCAGCATTTCCAGCAGAGAGCGATTCATGCTCGCAAGCTGCTCGTCATCTATGGAGTCAAGGATCTCAGTAGTTGATAGGCTGAGCATCGAAGGGGGATCACCTTCTGCGGACAGAGGATCAGGGGTGACGAGATCGCTATCTTGAACTTCCTTTTCTCGCGGCTTATGCTGCAAGCTCGAAGCTCCAGTCCGCTTGGAGATATTCTTCTCTTTCCTAACCTTCAACCTCTTCTCTATTCGCTCCGCAACGGTACTCTTGTCTCTCTTCCTCTTTTTCTTTTCAGGTGTCTTGTCCAAGTCGATGACGACCTGCTCTGATTCGCGAACTGAGCTGGTGCGACAACCAGAGCCAGGGAAGACACTGGCTCCTCAGCTTGTTTCTCAACGGAACTTTTAGCCGCGGCTTCGACGGGCTCTTTAGCTCGCTCTTCGGCGATATCATCTTCCCTTTCCTCTATTTGTTCATCAGCGGGAAGCTCTCCTCGATGATCTGCTGCTGGGCTTTCGGCGACGATACTTCCTTATCCGGGTCAATCCGCAACATGATAGTCCCGGAAGGGGAGCGGTGCACCTCCATGCTTGAAGAACTCGCAGGATTCTGATCAGATACGGATAACGGGTTCAGTTTCTTATTCGTGCTCTCTAACGGAAGATTCTGAGCAGGAACAGCAGTCGCAATTTTCTCAGGCTCTATGTCGCGGGCTGGGTCTGATTTCTTCTGACCTGAACTCTCTCCTCGGTAGCGGGCTGGAATATCATGACGGCGACTGGTCTTTTTAGGTCGGGAACTCGCCTTGGGCTTCTCAGTCGAAGTAGCAAGGTTGCTGAAGAAATCCCCTAATCTTGCCATGCCGGACTGGAATGTTGAGACCACAAGAGGTGAGTAACGACCCGTCGCGCAATCAATTCTGACAGAGGACAGGGTTTCCGGCAGTATTTATAGCGCAAACAGCATTAATGATAGTTGCGGACTCGGCGGTTAAGGAAACATTTTCGGAATTTTCCAAAACTCAAAAATGTGCGGGGATTATGTTAACCCCAGAATCCACAACATATCCAGCTAGACGTCTCGCTCCTCCTTGGCCGGATTCCAGACCTCAGTCCGCCAAGGTCGCCCTTGGTTCTCAACTCAGCTAGATCGTCGACCTCCCATCGACGATAGTCGAGCTCAAATCGGCGAGCTCTGAGTCAGGTCGCTCAGGTCACAACTGGTCTGACAGGATCGCGCTCGACGCGACCAAGGGAGGATTCCAGCTCGCAGGCCCAGTCCGCCGGTCCCATGCGGACTGCTTCTTCTTTCTCTTTTATTTCCCTTCACCGCAGCCCGGCTCCTTTGTACCCCGAGCAGCCGGTTATTTTAGCCCTGCCCGTTTGGGCAGGCCCCCGGCCTATAAATAGGGAGAAGTGGTGCACTCAAAGCACGCTGACTCGAGCCCAGGAGCCCACTTATTAAAGGCTGCGGACTCGAATATCTGGCTTTGCGATCTCCAGCTTGCTTTCCGCATTACTTTCCTTTTCCCTCCTTGTAACCGCTTCTTTGCAATCAAAAGCAAGACCATCGCAGGAGTGGCATTTAGGCCGCGACGGGCGAAGTCTGGTGTTGCCGTGCTCCACGACTCTGTTGCTTTTTAGTTCCTTTTCTAGTCCGCCAAGTAGACTGCTGCTCGCAGTTTATTTTTCCTTTTTCTTCCCTAAGTGCTCGAACAGTTAGCTACTGGTGCTCGTTTCCACCTTCGCATTTCGCGCATCAACACTTACAAGCCACAGTCATTTCTTCCTCCACCTCTACTCAAGCTCCACTTGAGCAAGTGGATCTCTCAGCACTGGCAGATAAGCTCTATGGGATACTAGCTCCCAAGCTAGTAGCCCTGTTGGAGACCTCCATGGCTCCACTCCTGAAGTCCATCAAGGAGTTATCTGCAGGCTCTCCTCTCTATCTACTCCACAGGCAATTTATTCTATGGGGTGCAATGATCCAGTTCTCACTGAGTCAAGGCAGGGCGAGATGCTCTATGAAGTTGTGGTAGTGCCTTCTATTTCAGAGGAATTGCTGCCAGAAATTACTGCTGATGCTTCAGTTCCAGCCCCAGAACCAGTACTAACAGTGAACCTCAGATCACTGCTATTTGATTTTGACTTTCTTCACTTCAGCTGCTTACCAGCTCAGGGAGTTGAAGACTTTACTAAGGCCATTATGCCTGTTGCTGTCTATGATCCCAGCCTAATTACTTCTTATATCAGTTCTCTTAAGACTGAGGAAGTTATTGTTTCTGTTGCTGCTGCTGTTGGAGTTGTTGAATCTGCTGATATTGATTTGTTGCCTGGTGTTTCTATTGATGCTACTGCTTTTGATGAACTTGCTGTTTACTTAGAAGTTCCTGTCTCTTCTCCTGCTACTACTCGAATAGTTTCTGCTCCTGTTACTGCTCCTGAGAAGTCAAAACAAAGAGAAGAGTATATAAAAAGTATTGATGATTTATATGACAGACCCCAGCGTTCAGATAGTGATCAATTCAAAACTGACTCTGATGATTCTTCTTGCACCATTGCCAAGAAAAGGAAACAAGAAGTAAGGCAATGATGAGAGTACCTTCTGCAAAAGACAAAGATTATAATGATATACCCTATTACATTCTGCATGACTGCCAAATCACTGAACCATGGATGCAATATTCTAAGAACCAGCTTAAGGCCATGAAGAAAAGGAGAAAGCTTGACAAGTATGAAAAAGGATCATCTCAATTTCATCCTCCTCCTCCTCCTCCAGATTCAGGATCTGGTGGAGGCTCAACTTTTCAGGCATCTGCTACAAAGCATATCTCCTCTCAATCCTCACAAAGATATCAACCCAGAGGACAACATCAAAGAGGTTATCAGTCTAGAAGAGGCCAGCATAGAGGAAGTCAAAGAGATTGCAGAACTTACTCCAGACAACATCCTTACCAAAAGGAAGGACAAGGCCCTATTTATTCTACATTAGGTCCTTTCCCTTATAAGCTCAGAGATACAGTTGTCACCAGGGCTCCTCCTATTGATTCAGAGTCAATCAACAGATATGAACCCCCAGTTCCTTTTGAGGATCCTAAGAACAATCCCTTTATCATGGACAGCTAAAATGAAAGAACTTGCTGCATTAGATCAGATTAAGAAGGCTAAAGAGTAAGGCAGAGATACTTCCAACATCACAACCATGTCAGAACATAGAAAGAAAGAATTAGAGAGATATGCTTCAAGGAAATTCTTTAATCCAGAAGACTATATGAAGCTGCATCCTGAGGCTGTAGTTCCAAGGCCAAGATCTCAAACCTCCTTAGGTGCAGAAGATGATAGAAGATCCAAGAAGGAAGCCCTAAATCCCAACAGAGGAATTCTTTTCAAAAAGGGTAATGAGTAACTTGTGTAAGCTTATACTCATATTTATTTTCTGACTGATTCTGTGACTCTTGCCGTGTTTCTACAATGCTCAACATATGTTATCTGCATTGTTGTTTTAGTTTGATTTGTTTAAATCTGATGTACGTTTGTTATTTCACATTCTGTCATGTAAATAGTAATCCTAACACAAATAGGGGGAGATTGTTGGAACACCCTATTACTAATTTGGGTAAGGATCACTATGTGATTAGGATTCTATTTTGACCTTGATGTATAGTCTTATAGGTCAATTAGAATGAGTCTTAGGGTTAGTACCTAGGTTTGAAAGCTGCCCTCAAGACCATCTACAGATCAGGATTTAAGTGATGAAGACTAGGACAATTCTCGCCGAGCTCTAGTCGACGAAACGTCGAACTCAGGTCGACGATCTCTGAGCTCAGTTCAATGAGGCATCGAACTCCGTTCGACAATCTTCGAGCTCAGATCGACGCTCTGTCTCTAGTTGTTTTCAAAGTTGCTGAGCTCAGGTCGATGAGCGTAGAGCTCTGGTCGACGTTTTCTGTCTCTCGTATAAATCCAATCTCTGAGCTCAGGTCGACGATAGCTGAGCTCAGATCGACGATTTTCTGAGAGGTCGACGTTTTCAGAATTCAAATTCAGGACAGTTATGGAATTCATTCAGATTTATTCTCAGCACTTATGACAAAGGATTCTGTAGCCGTTTCAAGCAATCTGGAGCAAGTTTCAAGGAAGAATAATTGGAATTTTACTCAAAACTTTTCCCAGAGATAGTTGTTAATTATGGAAGTCATTTATGACTGAGTAACGGCCATCTAAAGTCAGAATCTGATATACTCCTTAGAATATAATTTTCAGAAGAGAACAGACAGATTTGAAAAAGATATACAGAAGAGAGAACAAAAAATTCAATCATCAAGAATTCATCTTCTGAGAATAGATTCAGTAGATAAAAGCTTACAAAATTACTGAGTCAGAATTCTTCAAGAACACAAGGAACATCATTGTGAAGAACATCATCTGCTGTTCTACTCCTTCAAGCTTCAAGTGTTCAAAAGCTTCATTATCAAGGACTCCAGACAACACACATTTCAGCATCTGCTGAAATCATCTATTGCTGGAGATCTGAAGCAACTGAAGGCCTATCACCCTAAGCAAAGCTCATCTTCCTGAACCCTTACAGATCTCAGGGGGAGCTTTGACAACATCTTCCACTTGTCTTCTCTCAGATTATTGACAGAGAAGAATAACTCAACTCATTTTCTTTTTCCTTTCTCTCCTGTAAAAGGGTTTCTCAAAACTCCCTTCAAAAGTTTTGTAGCTGGTTTCTGAGATCTTGTCAAAACTCAGTGGTGGCAAGACACCTTATCAAAAAATCTAGTTTTGGTTTTTGAGCACCTTATCAAAAGCTCATTGGTGTCCAAGACACCTGATCAACTATTCCTACAGTGGATTCCTACCTAGTGTGGTAGAAGAGTGGATGTACCCAGGTTGTTGGGGAACCACTATAGCTCCTTGTGTCATCTGGTTTGCTGTGCTTTTTACTTTGCTGTATGCTGTGTGATTTCCTATTTCTTGCTTATTTAGTTTTTCTTTTTACAAACACCTTACACATATACATAAATCAAGTCTTCCATTGCTTTATAGTTTTTGAATTGTAAATTATTTTAAAATACTTTATTCACCCCCCCTCTAGAGTTAAGGTAGATCTTTCACTCATTTTCAAAATCATTACCTTCCTCTTGCGTGTAGCCTTTTGCTACCAGTCTAGCCTTGCTCTTGACTATAGTGCCATTCTTATAAAGCTTGTTCCTGTAGATCCACTTAGTTCCTATTATGTTATGATCCTTAGGTTTTGGCACCATTTCCCAGACCTTACACCTTTTGAACTGACTGAGCTCTTCTTGCATTGCATCAATCCAGTTGGTGTCTTGCATGGCCTCTTCAATCTTCTTGGGTTCTATTTGAGATATGAAGCTAGAACATAAAACTGTATTCATGCTCCTGCTCCTTGTTAGAATACCCTAACTTCCATCACCAATGATCTGGTGAGCTGGATGATCCCTTATGTGTCTCCTTGCTGGAGAAATTCTGTCAGTATTATGGCAATCTCCAGTTTCCTCATCTTGTTGCTCCACATTTTCTTCTTCACCCAGAGGGACTTGATCTCCCCCTGAATAACTGGCATCTTTATCCTCATCCAGTTTAGCAGGAACATCTTCATTGATGGTCAGCTTGTCCAGATTATCTGTTAGACTTGTAGAACTAACTGAAGAACTAGACAATTCACTGTTAATAAACATTGACTCATCAAATACAACATGCACATAATTTTCTACAACTTTAGTAGTCAAGTTGTAGATCATGTATGCTCTACTATGGTTGTTGTACCCAACAAATATCCCTTCTAGGGATTTGGCAGCAAACTTAGTTTGGTAGTGTTTACCATTGACTAGTACAAAACACTTACTACCAAAGATTCTGAAATAAGATATGTTTGGTTTTCTTCCTTTTAAAATCTGGTAGGGAGTCATCTTGTGTTTCTTGTTGATGGAGACCCTATTGAGCACATGACAAGCAGTATTTACTGCCTCAGCCCAGAATTATTCAGGGAGAGTAATGTCATTCAGTAGAGTTCTACTGGCTTCAATTAGAGTCCTATTCTTTCTTTCAGCAACACCATTTTGCTGAGGAGTTCTAGGTGAAGAGAATTCCTGATGAATCCCAAGTTCTTCAAAGAATTGTGTCATACATTCAGACTTAAATTCAGTTCCATGGTCACTTCTGATTTTGACCACTGAGCTGTTGTATTCATTCTGAATTTGTCTGACAAAAGTCTGGAAAATAGTTGGGGTTTCAGATTTCCTCCTCAAGAAGAAAACCCATGTAAATCTAGAATAGTCATCCACAATAACAAGTGTGTATGCTTTCCTACCAAGACTATGGACTGGCATAGGACCAAACTAATCCATATGCATGAGATATAAACATCTCTTTGAATCTTTAATGTCAAGTGACTGAAAAGAGGACTTAGTCTACTTGTCTTTTTGGCAAGCAGAGCACACACCCTCTTTTATGCACTGAACTTGAGGACCATTCCTCACTAATCCCATGCTGAACAACAGTCCAATTAATTTAAAGTTCAAATGAGCTAGCCTCTTGTGCCATTTGAAACATAGAGAAGCTTTCTCTCCCGCAACCAAACAAATAGGTGAGTTGTTAGACTCACAATCTAGGTTAAGGCAATACACATTTCCTTTCCTAGTGTCAGTCAAAGTGATCTCTTGATCACTTGACCTTATTACTAGGCACACTCCTTTATGGAAAGAAATATCATAACATAGATCACTAAGTTGACTTATACTAATCAGGTTATGTTTTAAACCCTTTACATAAGCCACTTTGGTGATAGTAATTGAATCACAAGATATGTTACCAAATCCTATGATGATTCCCTTTTCTGATCCACCAAAGATAACTTTGGGTCCATTCTTTATGGGCACATAGTTTCTCAACATTCTCCTTATTCCAGTCATATGTCTGGAACTGCCACTATCCAAGTACTATATAGGTGTATGGTCACTTGGATTTACCTACAACAAATAATGAATCACTTACCCTTAGAACCCAACTTATTAGTGGGTCCTAGGTCCTTGTTAGTTTGAAACCCTATGACTGATCTAAAAGGAATCCTACTTTTGGTTTTAACACTTAAGTTAAACCAACAATCCATGGCAAAGTGGCCCACCTTGCCACAACACCAACACTCAAATCTATTATACCTCTTCTTAGGTACGACCCTTCTTACTTTGTTGTCAGTAGACTTATTAAGTGTAGGTGCTGGAACAACATTCTTCAAGAACTCCTCTTAAATATGATGGGCATGCCTATAGAATTGTCTATTGACATTTGCACCCTTGCACATGAGATTTTCATGCTCACAGTGACCATGTGTAATGTCATGATCATACCTGTTAGTAGGATTCACTACCTTCTTATAGAAAATAGGGGGATTAACGGCTTGAGGCTGAACTTGGAATTTACCTTTTCTTTGTGAATTGGTAGCCCTAGTTCTTCCGTTAAAGCCTAGACCAGTCTTTCCTTTTTGTGAAATAAAATTATCTATCAAACGTAAGACTTATTTTGGCTTGGAGAATTTTGCCACTAGCTCTCTCTCTTGCTGAAGTTTTCCCTCCAGTTTCATGATATGATTCTTTTTGAATGAGATTGTACCCATCTGAATAACTGTAATGTTTTTCAATTTGGCAACCTCATTCAATTTTTGATCCAGCAGTTTTGCTGAATCTGCTACAGCCAGTTTGAGAGACTCAATCTCCTTGGTCTGCTCTTTAACAAGAAACTTGCTCTTCTTTAGAGCATGCAACAGCCCACCATACTCATCAATGAGTTGGTGAACATCCCCCTCAGACTCAGATCCATCCACTTCTTTTGAAGAAGAAGCTTCTGATTCTGATCCTGTAAAGTAATCTGAGACTAAGGAAGAATTGTTTACCTTACTTGGTCCAGGCTGATCTTTGCACTTATCTTCTTTAGATTGAGCCATCAGCCCTTTACAACAATACTCTTCAACTCCATTTATGGAGTCCTACATCTGTAAGAATTTTAGCTCCCTAGAATCCTCTTCTGTTGAGAAGAGTCCAACATATGCTTCTGCCTCTTCTTCTTCAGATTCTGAAAATGAAAAGTCTGTCCAACTCTTCTCCTTCTTAGCCACTAGAGACTTCTCCTTCTTGGCTTTGATTTGATGCTTCTTCTTGTCCTTTGATTCCTTTCTTTTGTCAAGACAGTCAGCTATGAACTTGCCCAAACCTGTTGCAGCAATAGCACACAATCTTAAAATTAGATTGTTTACAAGGTTTAGAAGCATACATGTCCTCCTTAGGTGTTTTCTTCTTCCTGTAGTATTCATCCTTGGAATAGGATGTTGATGAAGGCCTGGTTCTCCATTTCTTGTTCTTCATGAATCTTTGAAATTGTCTAGTGAAGGCAGCAAAGTCTTCATCAGATGTGTGACTATCTTATATACTTGTTTCAGGAACACCTTCTTCTACTTCAGTACTCCTTCTAGGTGAAGAAAGAGATTTTCTCCTACCCTTCCTTTAGCCCTCAGCCTTGAAGGCTACTAACTTTTCTTTATGTTCAGATCTGATGCCCTTCTCTTTCTCTTTCCTAGCAGTGAGCTGCATTTTATATGAAAGCAGCTTTCCAAAAGTGTAGGTGGAGGTGTGTCAGCCAGTCTGGCCACTTCCCTGATTGCACATATCTTAGTGTCCCAATCCTTTGTTAGGGACCTAAGAAACTTGTCATTCAGTTCATAAGTACTGAAGACTCTTCTATATGTTATCAGTTCATTCACTATTCTGAAAAACTTTTTATAGCATTCAGCTATGCTGTCAGTTTTAGTTTGCCTAAAACCCTCATACTCCTGATTCAGCATAGACTTTCTGTTCTCTCTGACTTCTTCTTATCCTTCCATATAGAAAATAAAAAAGCCTTTGGCTCTAAGATTTCATAATCTATGACCTTTTCACTTACTGGCAAACTTGTCCTTAGTTGATCCAAAACTAAAGGACTAATAGGTGTTATGCAGCACACTATGGCTTGAGAATTATCAAGAACTACAGAATCAAAAACTGGTAAATAGCTATTATACATAGTATCAAAAGAATATAATAAAGAATAAATATCAACTGAGTGATTTATTATGAAATCACCCACAGTATCTATTGCTGTAACAAAAACTGTCACTTCTTCAAAACACATCTCTGTATCATCATCAAGAATTTCAATGATCTCTGATTATGGAACATTTGATTTTGGAACATCTACTTCTGCTGCTATTGCTGCAGCTTCTTCACAGAACATCTCCCCTGCCTGGTTTCAGAGAAACTTAAAACCAGGTCCCTAAAAGAAGAAGGGACAGAAGAGGAGGAAGCAAACTGAGTAGAGAGAAAAGAGATAGATGCAGCATGAGGGGCAATGGCCTCATCAATAAGCTTCTTCAAAGATGGAGTGATGAATTATAAAAGATCTTTAGCAATGTAGAGAAGTTGAGATATAGTGGCTCGGGAGAAGATGGGGTATAGGTGGATTGGTGGCCATAATTGGAACAGACAAAAAATCCTTGAGGGAAGTCTGTTTGTTGGAATTCTGGAAATGTGGATGGAGTGTTGGATAGAAGATTGGATTGAGGTAGGTCACATTGTTGAATATGAGGGAAAGTGGATGGAAGATTATATGTGTGGATGGTATCTAGAATTTCATCTTGGTGAGGAGATTTTTGTGCAGATGGAGATGAAATAAGATTGAATGACGGAAATGACATTGTTTGATCTAGATGAGTTGATGAAGATGGGAGATCATCAAGATGAGATGGTTGAGGAGAATGAGGAGGTGGAGATGGTACATCCTCAGAAATATGGATAGGTGATTATTGTTGAGATGGTGAGACTGGAGGAGTGGAGGTAAGGGGTTATTGAAGTAGAGTTGATGAAGGAAATATTGAATGAGGTGGAGATGGAGGAGGAGCAGTAGCTTCTACTGGGGTTGGAGAAGTGGTTGTGTCAGCCCTGGTGTTCTAAGAAGCAATCCTAAAGGAGGAGGCCCTGGAGGGCTAGGGGATAGTACTCTCCCATCTGCCAAATAAGGCAGAGGTAAGCCTCTTAGAGGCAATGATGAAACTTGTCTGGGAGACCAATAGCTCTGGAGCCATTGCCTGAAGGAAGATTCCTAGAATCCTTCCTAAACTAACATCCTTCTTGTTAACTTTCTACTTAATCAAATCAAACAAAATCCCTCTCTAGTTCACTAACTTTTGGTTAACTTAGGCACACATTAGATTAAACTAGTGCCTGGAAATGTGATCATGAGCAAAGTATTTTCCCAATAACAATTTTCCTACTACATCAGCCAGAAATCAATATTCTATAGATAGATTTTTCTTAAGAAGATGGTTAGGGTTTCCTGCAGTATGCGCTAACCTTTCTAGCATCTCATCAAATTCACTGCTAGATAGTTCTATTTCATTTATACCATTAACAAAACCAAATAATTCATTAAAAATATCTGGAGAGAGAGGAACCTGGTGACCTAAAATTATTCCAATCAGAACTTGTGTTTCCTGAATCTTAGCTGTGAAAACCCATTCCTTTATCTCTGTTACTGGTATTTTTATCCTGCAAGTCATAAGTTTTTATAACTGCTGAGCCTTGAAGAGTTGTAAGATGTTCTTGAAGACTTGATCGGAATGGCTGAAGTAATCGATGTCGATGTCAAAGCCGGCATCGAATTTCATTCCTGAGAGAGTCTCCGCCAAAATCTCCATTACCTGTAAGAGAAGCTTCGAGCTCAGGTCTACAAAAGAATTTCATGTAGAAAAGATATTGTTGATCTCTGTTTGAAGAGGGGGAAAATAGATCGTCGTTCTCAGGTCGACGAAATATTTTCTAAAGCAACATCCTCGATCTTCATTTGAAGAAAATGACTCCACACAGAGATTTCGTCGATCTCAGGTCGACGAAAATTCTCAAGAAGAGTGCACAGATCGTCGATCTCCGTTCGACGAAATATGACCAATTCTTCGACCTTGGACATAAATCAAATTAAGCCTTCTCCATTAATCATACCTAACTGATTTAAGAAGAACAGATGTTTATTTTCATCCAAAGGTTTGGTGAAGATGTCTGCTCTTTGTAAATCAGTAGAGATAAAGACAAGTAAAAATTTTATTTTTGTCCACACAATCTCTAATGAAATGATGTATAATTTCTAGATGTTTGGTCCTACTATGATGCACTGGATTTTGTGCAATGGAAATTGTACTAGTACTATCACAGAATATAGTTGAATTATTTAGATTGAGACCATAATCCAGGAGTTTGCTTTGAATCCACAATATTTGTGAACAACAACTAGCAGCTGTAATGTATTTAGCTTCTGCAGTTGAAGTAGACACAGATGTTTGTTTCTTACAAAACCAAGACACAAGCATATCACCAAGGAACTTGCATGTGCATGATGTGCTTTTCCTTTAAACTCTACATCTAGTAAAGTCAACATCTATAATACCCCATTTTTTTCTTTTTAAAACCCCGGGGTCTTATGCCTAGAATTGTCGTTTTGCGGTAACACCGACACTCAGGAAGGTTGCCACTATAAAATGCCGATCCTGCCGGCCTTTTACGATCACCAAAGAGAAAGAAGCTTAAATCAATTCTTAATAAACTAAGTACACAATCACATATAATATAAAATATGAGAAATCATATCAAGTCCACATTATAACAGAAGTACTGAGGAAAAATAGTATAATGAAATATAAACGGCCTCAAGCCCAGTAAATCAGAATCCTCACTACAAACTCTCGCAGAAGCTAAGTAAATTAATCACTGACGGAGCCAGAAGCCGGTGCTCCTATGCTAGACTAGCCCACCTCCATGTGCACCATACTCTGCTGGTGTTGTATCCCTTGCTGCTTCTCCCTGTCTCCCATCAAGAGCCCCTGGAATGTTGTGGTCCGAAAATCGTTAGTCAAAAAGACTAAGTCCTATCATCCTCTACCCCTTCCCCATAGCTCCTAGGCACCGAGCGGGGAGGAGGAAAGGGAAGCTATAAAGGTGGAGAATAAACAAAGCAGGTGATGGTGGAACTATTCTAGCAGTTATTTATAATGTATATATAGTTAAGAAAGAAAGGTACAGGCTAACAATTTTATAATATCGAGCAGTAAGGTAAACAGGTAAAGTCTAGTAACATATGTAAGAAAGACATACTAAGGAATAAGTAACCTTAACTTATAAGAATGCCCATACAAACTTATATGTTAAGGGGTCTTCTGCAGGGCTCCCATTATATAAAAATTCCCATACTGATTTATATGTTGGGGTGTAGGTTGAATGCAAGTATGAGTGTAGTGATATGTTATTCCATGATTCAAGCAAGTGCAACTCATGAACACGACTCTATGCGCACAGACCTTTAGTTCCCCCCTTTGTGGAAGCTAGCTTCACTCCCAGGAACCTCCGTATTGGAAAACGAAGATAGTGGGTCGAGCCCCCCACTCCTAGACAAGTATCCACACTACTAGGCCTAGCCCTTCTGTACGCCTCTAGAAGGACACAACCTAGAGTCACCATATACTAATGCTGGCCATATCCACCAGACTTGCTTTGGCTAAGTGTAAACCACACCCGCCGAGTCAGTGTGTCGACGTCGGTGTAAACGATAGTCTGATACCAAAGACCCACCACCTTAATCTTATGCACATGCAATAGTAATATATATTATCCTACCGAGCCATCAACTCACAGGGCAAACCTGCCCACCACTAAAACCACCGAGCCTACCGCTGGTGAGACCCAACCTAACTCCCAGGATACCAAGAATTGTGAGTGTATGTGTAATCCCAGTTATATTAATTACTCATATCATTGCTTATTCTTACGGTTTACGTTAACCTGGATTGTCCAAGGCATTTCCTGTGAAGGGCTCTTGAGGGCACTAGGAACTACGATGGGCTGAAGCCCAAAGCTCCCTTTCGATAGACACTTATTATTATTGGTTAATACCCAATCCCTGATCCCTTTTAATGTTATAATTATCTAACCCTAGTGTATTTGACCCTTCTTCTCCGCAGGAAAGACGATCTTTCGTCGATCCCGAGCACCACCTACACTAGTCAACCCATCATTATTCCCAATGATGAACTCCTTAGTACCTGATCTCAACCAATAGCCTAATATTCCAACTCTCTAAGTTCATTTTGCAGTTTTACTATGTGCGCACCATCCTAAGCTATATGATGTATATGATAGGAGGTACTCCATATTTTCATCCAAAATCCTTAACATAATTAATGAGAGTTTATCATGACATGATTAGCCTAAATCCCGAAATTTATAATTTTCTAATTAATTTGATATTTAATAAATTTTTCCCAAAATTAATCCATATGTGATTTAAACATGCAGTACTTGATTTACTTAGGGTATAACCATACAAAAATTATGAACCCTGTAGGATAATAAGATATCACTGAATACTACATATCAAAAACTTTCATAAAACATTTAACCTCTAAATATTTAATCCAAAATAATTCATATAAATAGGGGTATTGAAGGAAGTACAAAAAATACTAGTCCAAAAATTCCTCAAAAATTAACAGAGCTACATTATGATCATAGAACTTCACTTCCTAAGTTTCATGAAATTCCCAAGTCAGTAAACCAGGTAAAAGATTATCCTAAGGTTAACCCTTATAAGGCACTTTATGAATACACACCCTTGTAATCTCAACTAAACAACATTTAACAATTTTTCCATGCTTTTATATGCCCAAATATGTTCCTTAACTAAGTATCACAATTTTCCAGCAAGCTATAATATTTGTTTCTCATTTATCCATGTAAGGTGCACTAATTTAATTTACAAAGGAAGTACTGCAAATAAAGCTTCAACCACTCCAAATAAACTTCTAGTGCAACCTAATGTCATTTGATTATCTATTCGAGAATTTCGAACCATTCTACCACCTATAAATCATATTTTCATCATTAACATAAAAAAGGGCAATATGGAAGCTACTACTACAAGGATGATCTACTGATCTCTAAACACCCTAAGATAAATACAAGAGGTTAATAATACTATGAAATTATCCATACCAAAATATCACCAAGATTCATGATCATTTGACCCATAAAATAATTCCTAGGGTTTAAAGTCATAAATACTTATTAAGTGGTTTATGTGGGGTGCATGTGTCTAAATACCACCATATCCCTCCCTAAGGCATTTAACCACCCTAGGATCTCATGGACTAATCTCCAAGTCCATTCAAGAACATAACCCCCTATGTCCTTCACACGCCCCCAAAGTTAAACCTTAGGGTTAGAACTAGGGTCCTAGGGCAAATCCACCCTAATCCACCCCATAATCCCTATGATGGTGTTAAATGTCATGTAAAATCTGTAACGCCCCAAAACTCAAAAGAGCAACGGGTGCCATTTTGAGCCAATTCTGGGATTTGGTAGAGGTGATACGGCCTGGGACACGGGCGTGTCCCAGGGGCGAGTCGTGCTCGGGTTCGACGATGGTCGCGTGGTCGACGAAATTACAGTCAACGATCGTTGGGGAAGTGAACACGGCCTGGGACACGGGCATGTCCCAGGGCGTGTCAGGAACTCAAATCCTTCCACTCAACGATCGTTGAGTGAGGACGCACGGCCTGAGCCCAGGCGTGTTCGGGTCCAACACGGGCGTGTCAAATTCGACACGGGCGTGTCGAATACCCGTGTCCTCCTCGGGTTGTTTGGCGAGTTGTTCTAAGGTAGCTACACGACCTGGGACACGGGTGTGTCCTAGGGCGTGTCTAGCACACAGCATGTGACACGGGCGCGTCATATGGCCGTGTCGTGCTCTGGACGTTTTGGACCTGTGTCATTGGAGGAACACGCCCAGTTAGACGGGCATGCACTGGATGACACAGGCGTGTCAAGCCTGACATGGGCATGTCGAGTGCCCGTGTTCTTTTTGGATGAAACGGTTTTGATGTCAATTGAGGCTCACGGCCTTGGACACGGGCGTGTCGCAAGCCATGTTCGGCCTAGGAAGTTCATTTTAAGTGCGAATCGTGGCCCTACGTTTCCTTACTTTGGGGTCTAATGGTTGAGGGCTATCCTGGTTGGGTTTTTAAGCCAGGAATAGGGTTCAAACCCTCATTTAATCTTCATCTTCTCTTTCTAAAAGCTTAGAGAGAGGGGAGAACTAGGAAGAAGAAGGAGGTCAACTCCGGCCGTCGATGGAGCTTCGGAGCTCCGATTCTCTATCCGAGTCCAGATCCGCGAAGGCGAGGTCGATACGGTGCATTCCATTCGACTGGATCATCATGGCGCCGAAGAGAAATGCTTGGGTAACAATTTTCATCTTGAGAATGTGAAGCACTTCTTCCTTTGCATGGGAAAACCTGCTCCCACGAGTGTGCGGTGAGTTTACGGTATTCCTTGGGGTAGATATGTAAAGTCCCCCTTGTTTGAGTCCGGAATCGTAGTATGGACATAGGCATGATGTGTGAAGCCTACACGGACATGTTGGTCTGGATCGGTGATGATTTGCTATGCATTGTTAGCCGGAGAAGACTCCATGCGTTTTGATTGTTTTCGGGTTGCTATGCGTTAGAATGCATCAAGGAATCTTTGGGATTAACCCCAAGGTGCACCCGAAAATCTGGGAGGAAACGCATTTCTGCCATTTCGGTGGCCTGGGAGCCAGCCGGGTATATAGCGGTGCTATATACCGTGTTTGATCGAAAGTTGGGACTAGGGGAAGCCAGGCCCGCGTCAAATGCCAAAGGGCTGCAACGGGGTGAGCAACGGGTTGGTGGAACCCTACCCACTCCATCTGTTTCGGTTAAAGTGACCTAAAGTTAACATGAGACTTACCGATGATTTGGAGATCGAGTCTAGGCTACGGTCGAAAGGATCGGACGGGGTTCGGACTGGGTTCGCCGAGTAAGTGCCCTGAGAGCACGGGGTGTACGGTCGTGTGTGCATGCACCTGTGATGTGATGTTTATTCACTATGTTGTTTGTTTTGCTAACAAGTGCAGGGAAGAAGCTTTGCCCCCCCAATTTGGGGGCGAAATCGTTATAATTTGGTCAGCTTTAGCTGACCGTTATTCTTGTTTTCCACCATTGCGATGATTTGTGACTGCAGGTACTGCGGAGCCGAGCAGTAAATAGCTGGCCAAAGCCCAAGTTGCTGAGCCGACCCTCGAAGGCCTTGTTTGTTTACTTTATTAGTTCATGTGTGGCCGGCCTGCGAGCCAAAGTTTTTAAAACACAATTTTAATTAAGTGAACTATTGTAAGGCCATAAGTCCAGTACTTTTTGTGTATTTGTACATCATTCCTTATGGTTTTGTTAGTGTACATTCGTGCTTGTGCTGGGTTCTTTCTGTTGAAACTTAATAAATTGCTTCCGCTAGATGCTCTGTATAGGACGTGTGTATTGGTTGTATGGTTTCATCTAGTAACCCATCGGTCTGTCTGTGGTATATGGCATCGGGCTCCGGCCAGACCTACTGCTATATGCTATGTGACGGATAGGGGCGTTACAAAATCAGTGGCCCAAATTTCAACCTCTGTTGAGGTGGTTTTGCCACTTAAACCCACAAAGGCACTTTTGACCTAAATAGCCCTTTTAGGGCTAGGCTAGGGTTTGCTTATTTCCAAACTAAATAATCTCCCAAAGGGATGAAAATTTATACAGAGCCCTATTATTGCCTCAAGGACCACTCACTAAAATTTTGGAGGGTTTGGAGGTCTTTAGGTCCCCTAATTTAATTACCCTAAGATTATTAAATTATTTCAAAAACTGTAGAAACAATATCTCAAAAAATTCCCATTTTTGGACATGACATAGGTATAGGTTAGAATGACTCGCTGTCAAATTACAGGTCATTTGGACATGTGAAGAAGTGGGAGCACTCATTTTAATCTCTGACTAACCCTGGGTATAGACCCCAACAAAATGAGTGCTCTAGTCAAACTAGATATCCAAATTAGATCAAATTAATTTTAAATAAAAGTACACCCATAGGGATACAATTTATATGTTGACCACTCTCTCTATACAGGCCTTTAAGTATTTTTAAAATAATTCCTAATTTGACTGATTTTGTGTGAAACAATTATACAAAATATATAATATATATAACATGATCTTGTACAGATCTTGATGCAGCATGGAAGGAATCTTGTCATCTTCAAGCTCTAGCCGACGGTCCCAATTCCCTTTTGATAGGCCAACTTCAAGTCGCTGATGATGGCCACCCGGCCACCTCCCTAGCCGGCCACCTCCCTGGCCGGCCACCACCTCCCTGGCCGGCCACCACCTCCACCAACTCTTTTGAGGTGGTGGCTGTCAATTGGCGGCGGCATGGCCGCCGGAGGGGCCGATTCTAGCGATCCCGCACACTCATTTTTCTCAAAAAAACCAAGAAAATCAATCCCTTGATCGGGCTCAATTGAGCCCGATCCTTATCCCTATTTAGTCCTATGATCTACCCATGGAAGAAGGAGTAGAGGAGGACCTTATTGGTGGTGTGGAGTCGAGCCGATCGCAAGTTTACCATTTGTAGTGGAGGTGTTGCTGAAGTTCTGCAACAGCACAGTCAAATGGCTTGAAATTGTTGGGGAAAGGGTGGAAATGACTCCCTGATTCCCAGTGATGCTTTTAAAGCACTCAAAAGGGGTAAGGTAAGAGTCTATGCAGAAATGGCCATTAATGGCCATTAAAGGTCATTTCGGCCATGGTGGGGGGGGGCATGAACTTGGGCTGATTACGACTGTTGGTCTCCTACAAATTATCCTGGGAAGATGAATCCAGCCAAAGGAGGTGAGGGGAGGGGCTCTTGATGTAACATCCCTCAAATGACTAGACCCCCTAGGAGCAGTTTTGTCATGACTACTTCATGATAAAACCCTAGAAAGCCTAAAGAGGCCAAGTGACCCAGGCTCAAGGTGAAAATCCCAATTGCTTCCTTAGGCATGACCTTAGGGTTTTAACCTGGTTCCATGATTCCATCATGGCATCTCTAACCCTAAGGGAGGCCAATATGTCTCTAAGGACCCATTACGGTCAACCAAAAAGAGGCCAAGTTGACTCAAGTCCGGGGAGCGTCGAGTTAGTCGACAGGACTCGACGAATAGATCAGATATCTACTAAAATAGGCTTTTGGGCTCGGGCGTTGAGTGCGTCGAGTGCACTCAATTCCATGGGCTGAATGGCATTGAGTGTGTCAAGTGCACTCAACGCCATCTTACTCAGGAAGAACTTGGGGCTCGGGCGTTGATTGCATCGAGTGCACTCAACGCCATAGGCTGAATGGCATTGAGTGCGTAGAGTGCTCTCAACGCCATCATACTTGGGGAGAATTTTGGGGCGGGCGTTGAGTGCGTCGAGTGCACTCAACGCCATAGGCTGGATGGCGTTGAGTGCGTAGAGTGCACCCAATGCCATTTTACATAGAGTATTTCTACCGAATTATGACATTGAGTGAGTTGAGCTCACTCAACTCCATAGGCTGAATGGCGTCGAGAGCGTCGAGTGCACTCAACGCCATTTTACTTAGATTATTCCTAGAAATTTTTGTCTAGTTACTGGTTCAGCTGAACTGGACCGTTTCGGGAATTGGGCCAAGATGAGTTAATTGGCCGTTTCTTTTATTAAGACTTATTTAATAAAATATTAAGCGGTTCTTTATTAAGATGGTTTTAAACCTGAAATTACGTGTTAATGGAGGAGAGAGAAAGTTCACGGCCATGGTCGAAAAATTTGCTTGCGTTGCCATTAATGGCACTTGATTCCTTGGCCTACTTCTCCTCCTCTTTTATAGATGGATTAAACTCCACTAGGGAATAGGAGGAGTTTCCAGCCATTACCTGGCTGGATTGAGCCATGTTTATCCCCTACCACCATGGCCGAGATTCACCATAAAGGGCCATTAATGGCCACCACCAGCTAGACCCCTCCCCTCCCCCCATTTTATTGATTTAAAAGCTTCACTAGGCTCCAAGATTTCATTTCCATGCATTGCTCGAAGCAGACAAGCGACTTCACTGTGCTATTGCAGAGCGCCGGCGACACCTCCACCACTAATGGCTTTCTGGTGATCGGCACATCTCCAGCCAGCAGACAAGGTCCTCCCTTCCTCTCTCTCTCTACAGGTAAATCGTAGTAATCATTAGGGTTAAGAATCTGGCTCAATTGAGCCCGATCGGGAAGGGAGTTTCACTTGTTTTTAAGTAAAAATGAACCCGTTGGGATCGCCGGAATCCGCCCCTCTAGCAGCTGTGCCTCCGCCTGGCGATAGCCACCACCTCAACAGAGGTGGTGGTGGCGGTGGCCGGCCAGGGAGGTGGTTGGATGGCTGGCGGCAGCGCTTGAAAGTTACTCCAGGTTGAAGCAATCTTGGCCTTTAACTGGAGGAAGAAGACGATATCAGGGCCCTTAGATCTTGCTTTAAGATTCGTGCTGGTTTTAATTATTAATTCCTATTATTCTAATTTTTGCACGTTTATTAGGTGGTTTTAAATTAAATATTAAAAATACGTAGGACACTCTACTGGAAAGATGTCCAACATGAAAGTTGTAGCCCATGAAGTCTAGTTTTATATAAAATTTGTTTGAATCCATTTGGGTAAGTGGTTTGATCACAGCACCCATTTGGGTGGGGTCTATACCTAGGCTAGACTATATAGTATTTTGAGTGCTCCCACCAATCCAACAATCCAAATGACTTGAAATTTTGGATGGGGATTACTAGAACATATATCTAGAACATATCCAAAAATGAGAATTTTTGGGAAAACTTTGTCCTATAGTTTTTGAAAAAGTTTGAGAAACCATTTATCAATTATTTTAGGGGTTTAATGACATCTAAACTTACCAATATTTTGGTGGCCGACTCTTAGGGTCATTGTTTGACCCTGAGAAAAATCTCAGCCCAATTGGGTTGGACTTGAATAGGTTTTGGTGTTACCAAAGTTTGGTCTCCTAAGGGGTAAATTAGGCCAAATAGTATTTGGGTCATGGAGGATCCAATTCTCACAAAAATGTGTTGGGACCATGGCCAGAGCACCATGGTCAGCTAAAACACCCTCTCAGGGAATTTTAGATGGATTGGGATGGGTTAGCCTTAGGACCCTAGTTCAAACCCTAAGGTTGGACTTTGGGGGGTTTGTGAAGGACATAGGGTGATATGTCTTTGTATGGACTTGGTATTTTGAACAAATAATTATAGGGTGGTGAAATGCCCTAGGAAATGATTAGGTAGTAGTGGACACAAACACCCCACATAAACCACTTAATAAGTATTTAGGTCTTTACACCCTAGGAATTTTATAATGGGTCATATGACCTTGATTCTTACTTAAACATTGGTAGGAGTGTTTTCATAGTGATATTCATATATGGAAATTCTGTTATGAATTGTAGATCAATAAATATAGTCCTTCATTTAAAAACCATCAATTATACTATCTACTTATCAATTTCTTATGATTTAACCACTCACTGGAATCTTATGAAATTCAGTCAAAGGAACTTTTATGATATTATAAAGCTTTGTAAATTTTTGTAGAATTTTTGGAAGTTTTGTTATATGGGTTGCTTCACAAAGTTATATTTCCATGTAAAATAATTTGAATTAGTTTTGGTACCTAGTAAGCTTGAAAAGTTATGATATTTGCTCAGAGGTCCTATTTGATCACCCTTAAGATTCAGTAATTTTTCTATAATTTTCTAGTGATAAATTGTAGTACTACATTCTTTATCCATGATTGTTAGAATTACATTGGATTAATTAATTAGAAGCCAAATCATTTAAGGAGAATTATGGAATTTGATATGTATTGATAATTCTCTGTTATCTAGTGTTCATAAATTTTTGGTGGCCATTACTTGAGAAAATATTGTACTTCAAGTTCAATTCAAGCATGGATTAGTTTGGAATGAAATTAATTAAATATCAAACAAATTAGGAAAATTGTGAATTACTGGATTTAGCCTGATCATGTCATGATAGACTCCCAGTAAATAAGTTATGACATTTGGATAAATATTTTGAGTACTTCCCATTGCATACATCATATAGCTTAGGATGATCTGCGTTTAGTAAAAACTGCAAGAATTATATTATGGAGCAAAATGAACTTAGGGAGATGGGATATTAGTGTATTGGTCTGGTAAGTGAAATGAGGTTATTAACGGGAGTCGTGATGGGGAGTGGGAAGTCTGGCTAGTGATTAGAGGTGCTCGGGGATGACAAAACATCGTCTCCCCTGTAGGAGAGAAAGTGTCAAATACACTAGGGTTAGATCCGATATAACATTAAAGGGATTGGGAACTGAGTAGCAATTAATAATAGTAAGTGCCTTGCGAAATGGAGCTTTAAGCTTCAGCCCATCGTAGTTCCTAGTGCCCTCGAGAGCCCTCACGGGGAATACCTTGGGAAGTCCTGGGCTAACATAAACCGTAGGAATAATAAACTAAAAGAGCACCTTGTATAACTAGGGTTTCACGTTCACACACCCAAGTAGCTCGGGAGGTTTATTCGGTGTGTTTGATTGTCATCCGGACGGTAGGTTTGGAAGGTAGATGCACGGACGAGATAGTTCGGAGAGCCGATGGCTCGAGGTTTGGATATAGAATAAGGTGATGGGTCTTCA
Organism: Platanthera zijinensis; assembly: GCA_039513925.1. Classification (NCBI taxonomy): domain Eukaryota; kingdom Viridiplantae; phylum Streptophyta; class Magnoliopsida; order Asparagales; family Orchidaceae; genus Platanthera; species Platanthera zijinensis. Next base: position 85,186,412 of record CM077092.1, read on the forward strand.
GTATTGGACGGTCATTCCCACCGACGTCGATACTTTGACTCGGCAGTGTGGGACACTTAGCCAACAAAAGTCTGGTGGATATAGCCAGCATTAGTACGCGGATACTCTAGGTTATGTTCTTCTAGGGGCATACAAAAGGCAAGGCCCGGTAGTGTGGATACCCGCATAGGAGTGGAGGGCCCGACCCACTGTCTCGGTTTGCCACTACAGAGGTTCCTAGGAGTTAAGCTAGCTGCCCGAACAGGGGGAACTAAAGGTCTGTGCGCATAGAGTCATGTGCGTGAGTTGCACTGGCATGAATCATGGCATAGCATTTCACTACACTCATATTTGCATACAACTGACACCCCAACGTATAAATCGGTATGGGACTTTTTATACGATTGGAGCCTTGCAGAAGACCCCTAAACTTATAAGTTTGTGTGGGCATTCATATAAGTTAAGGTTACTAATTTCCTACCTTGTCTTTCTTACATATGCTGCCTATTCTACTTATTTACTTTACTGCTCACTATTGTAGAACTTCTAGATTGTACCTTTCTTTCTTAGCTGTTTATACAATATATATAAATGTTATATTAGCTCCACTGTCACCTATTTTGCTTACTCTCCACCATTATAGCTTCCTTTTCCTCCTCCCCACTCGGTGCCTAGGAGCCATAGGGGGCGGGGTAGGGGATGATAGGACTTAGTCTTTATGACTAATGGTTTTCGGACCACAACATTACAGGAGCTCCGGATGGGAGATAGGGGCCAGCACCAGCGGAGTGCGATGCGCATGGAGGTGGGCCAGTCTAGTTCCGGAGCACCAGTGACCAGCTCTGTGAGTGATTAGTCTTTCTTATAGCTTCTGCGATTAGTGATATGTAGTGAGGACTCTGATGTACCGGGCTTGAGCCCGTTTATATTTTGTTTGTACTGTTCTATTGTTGTACTCTCTTTTTTCATTTATATATGATTATGTGGACTTAATTATATTCAGTTTATATTTACTTCTCTCTTTTTGTGATCGAAAAGGCGGCCTTCCCGAGTGTCGGTGCCACTGCAAAACGGCAATTCTGGGCATAAGACCCCGAGGGTTTGAAAAAGAAAAAAAAATGGGGTCTTACAAGTGGTATCAGAGCAAACCTTGATCGAAAGAGAAGAAGTCAACACAAAAAAACCTTAGGCCACCCCCGCGCGAGCTTAGTTTGCAGACAAACTAGCATGAGAAGCAGTGGTGAGGGAAATCACTTGCAAAAGTCCACTTTATCACTTCCATTCATTCCAATTGTACTTTAGCAAACAATTAGAATTCTTCTTTATAGCCTGCGGCAATCCCTGCCCCCATTATTGAGCACCTCCGGCTGCGAAGACCTCATCTTACAATTCTCTAGTCAATGTGTTAAACTCAACCCACTAGGACTCATAACTAACCAAGACAACTTATAGTATGCCCTAGTCAAAAATTGACCTTCGGTATGAACTTGGTTAAGGTAAGGAGATATCAAAAGAAAATAAAGGAGGAGTTTAACACGAGAATGACTACCTAAGCCAATAAACTAAGGTGTCCCTATCAAGGATTACTCAAATCGGTAGGACTGCCTTAGGGAGAATTGAGACCAATAATCCATTAGCAGAAAGGTGGAAGACACTTAGTATCAACCCTCGTACCTAGTAACCAGATTTCCTAGAGACAACCATCAAGAAAAACACCGAGGGTCGGGTAGAAATTCAAGTTCGGAGGAGACCAAGTTGGGATTGGGAACACTTTGACCCGGATAAGGTTGTTATAAATGTGACTCGGAGGGTTTAAAGTACAGAGTATATCAACAGGTTTCAGGTTTGAATCCCAAGTCCAAGATTGATGCCATAGGGATTGTACACCCAGCTAGGACAGATATAACATAGTAATACCAAAGATACTTCACCCAAGGAAGGTAGAGGCTTATCTTTTGTTTATTGGGGGCTTGTCATTTATTCATTAGGTAAAGTAAGTAACTGATTTGGGTTTCACTTAAACCTCATCTAGAAAACATTGCATCGTACTACTCTGGCGTATTCGTAGGGATACAAATTTTTATTGTGAAGTGCAGATATTATGGAGCTGTTTCCTACCCACACAAATGAGAAATCTAATCACCGGAAGTATGGTGTACCTCAGAACATGTATCCTCGAAATAAGAAAGACATCATGGATTTTGTGATGCACGGTGAGGTTGTCGGCTGGTGTAGGTCAGTGCAAGAATTTTTGGGGATATATTACAACCACTGTCCGAGTTAGAGTGGAAATTGAGGATAGAATGACCGGGGTAGCTTGGGTCACCTCGACCTAGAAGAAAAACTTTTGTGGGTGTTTCATGAGTTTTGTGAGAACTTGTTCGCTATATTGGTGTGCTCAAGATGATCGTGTCGAATCAGGATGGACAGTATACGTCAAAGGAGAGAAGATCAGTCCAGGATTATTTGGGCTCTCGGCCGACATTCAACACAACTCTCTACCCTCGCACGGAGGTGCAAGATTAAACTTTCAGGGATCTAGGATTAGGATCAAAAGACACTCGACTTCGGAATTTTTTTTAGAGAACCCAGATACTTAGGTGTGACTGATTCGAGATAGATGCTAGATGCCTAGGGCATACCAACCAAATATTACGAGGTGCGATATTTCTAAGTAGAGTTTCAGGATGGAGACTGTGTATTCCTGAAGATACGTCTAGTGCATGGAGTCTCGCAGGTATGGGGTCGGAAGAAGCTCAGTCCGAGGTATATGGGGCCTTAAAGGATCCTGGAGCAGATCGGCCCCTTCACTTATAGACTAGAGCTACCGTCGGAGTTAGTTTGATTGCATGACGTCTCCTCACTACGGAGAGCTGTACTACGCCCTTAGCAGCTGATTTCCACAGCAGGCGGCTTGGTGGCCTCAGATCGGTCATTCAGCTTTGAGCCGATCAGGATCGATGACACGGTAGTGCGGGTATTGCGACATAAGAAGGTTTTGTTAGTCAAGCTTCTGTGGAGAAATCATGGGCAGGAGGAGCATACATGGGAGCCACAGGAATTGATGTAGAAAAGGAACCGTGAGTCATCGAGTCAGGTATATCTTAAACCTTAGGGATGTTAAAATTTCTTTTATTCCAGTAGAAACCCCTATAGGCTGAACATTAATTTCGGGGACTAAATTTTTATTTTTATATATTGGGATTTGTAACATCCCTCAAACGACTAGACCCCCTAGGAGCAGTTTTCTCATGACTACATCATGACAAAACCCTAGAAAGCCCAAGGAGGCCTAGTGACCCAGGCTTAAGGTGAAAATTACCTTGGTCTGCAAGTAGAAGAATCCCAATTACTACCTTAGGCATGACCTTAGGGTTTTAACCTGGTTCCATGATTCCATCATGGCATCTCTAACCCTAAGGGAGGCCAATATGTCGCTAAGGACCCATTGCGGTCAACCAAAAAGAGGCCAAGTTGACTCAAATCCGGGGAGCGTCGAGTGAGTCGACAAGACTCGACGAATAGATCAGATATCTACTTAAATAGGATTTTGGGCTCGGGCGTTGAGTGCATCGAGTGCAATCAACGCCATAGGCTGAATGGCTTTGAGTGCGTCGAGTGCACTCAATGCAATCTTACTCAGGAAGAACTTGGGGCTCGAGCGTTGAGTGTGTCGAGTGCACTCAACGCCATAGGATGAATGGCATTGAGTGCGTCGAGTGAACTCAACGCAATCATACTTGGGGATAATTTTGGGGTGGGTGTTGAGTGCGTCTAGTACACTCAATGCCATATGCTGGATGGCGTTGAGTGCGTCGAGTGCACTCAATGCCATTTTACTTATAGAATTTTTGTCGAATTATTGCGTTGAGTGAGTTGAGCTCACTCAATGCCATAGGCTGAATGGCATCGAGAGCATCGAGTGCACTCAACGCCATTTTACTTAGATTATTCCTAGCAATTTTGGTCTAGTTGCTGGTTCAGCTGAACCGGACCGTTTCGGGAATTGGGCCAGGATGTGTTAATTGGTAGTTTCTTTTATTAAGAATTATTTAATAAAATATTAAGCTGTTCTTTATTAAGACGGTTTTAAACCCGAAATTGCGTGTTAATGGAGGAGAGAGAAAGCTCATGGCCATGGATGAAAAATTGGCTTGCATGGCCATTAATGGCACTTGAGTCCTTGGCCTCCTTCTCCTCCTCTTTTATGGCTGGATTCAACTCCTCTAGTGAAGAGGAGGAGTTTCCAGCCGTTACCTAGCTGGATTGAGCCATGTTTATCCCCCACCACCATGGCCGAGATTCACCATAAAGGGCCATTAATGGCCACCCCCCGCTAGACCCCTCCCCTCCCCCATTTTATTGATTTAAAAGCTTCACTTGGCTCCAAGATTTCGTTTCAACACCTTGCCCGAAGTAGACAAGCGACTTCACTGTGTTGTTGCAGAGCGTTCGACGACACCTCCACCACCAATGGCTTTCGGGGAGATCAACACGTCTCCAGCCAACAAACAAGGTCCTCCCCACCTTCTCTCTATAGGTAGATCGTAGCAATCATTAGGGTTAAGAATCTGGCTCAATTGATCCCGATCGGGAAGGGAGTTTCCCTAGTTTTTTCGCAAAAATGAACTCATCGGGATCATCGGAATCCGCCCCTCCAGCGGCTGTGCCGCCGCCTGGCGATAGCCACCACCTAAACGGAGGTGGTGGTGGTGGTGGCCGGCCAGGGAGGTGGCTGGATGGCCGACGACAGCACTTGGAAGTTGCTCCAGGTTGAAGCAATCGTGGCCTTTGGCTGGAGGAAGAAGACGATGCCAGGGCCCTTAGATCTTGCTTTAAGATTCGTGTTGGTTTTAATTATTAAATCCTATTATTCTAATTTCTGTCCGATTATTGGGTGGTTTTAAATTAAAAATACGTAGGCCCCTCTACAGGAAAGATAGACAACATGAAAGTTGTAGCCCGTGAAGTCTAATTTAATTTAAAATTGTTTTGAATCCATTTAGGTAAGTGGTTTGACAACAACACCCATTTGGGTGGGGTCTATACCTATGCTAGACCAGATAGTATTTTGAGTGCCCCCACCAATCTAGCCATCCAAATGACTTGAAATTTGGGATGGGAGTTACTAGAATATATATCTAGAACATATATCTAGAACATATCCAAAAATGAGAATTTTTGGGAAAACTTTGTCCTATAGTTGTTGTAAAAATTTGATAAAACATTTATGAATTATTTTCGGAGTTTAATGACATCTAAACCCACTAATATTTTGGTGGCCGACTCTTAGGGTCATTGTTTGACCCTGAGAAAAATCTCAGCCCAATTGGGTTGGACTTGAATAGGTTTTGGTGTGACCAAAGTTTGGTCTCCTAAGGGGTAAATTAGGGCAAATAGTATTTGGGGCATGGAGGAGCCAATTCTCACCCAAATGTATTGGGACCCTGGCCAGAGCCCCATTGTTAGCTAAAACACCCTCTCATGGAGTTTGAGATGGATTGGGGTGGGTTAGCCCTAGGACCCTAGTTCAAACCCTAAGGTTGGACTTTGGGGGATTTGTGAAGGACATAGGGTGATATGTCTTTGTATGGTCTTGGTATTTAGAGTAAATAATTATAGAGTGGTGAAATGCCCTAGGAAGTGATTAGGTAGTAGTTGGACACAAACACCCCACATAAACCACTTAATAAGTATTTAGGTCTCTACACCCTAGGAATTTTATAATGGGTCATATGACATTGATTCTTAGTGAAACTTTGGTAGGAGTGTTTTCATAGTGATATTCATATATAGAAATTCTTTTAAGAATTTTAGATCAATAAATATAGTTCTTCATTTACAAACCATCAAATTATACTATCAACTTAGGAATTTTTTATGATTTAACCACTCACTGGAATCTTATGAAATTAAGTTAGAGGACATTTTATGATATTATAAAGCTTTGTAAATTTTTGTTGTAATTTTTGGAAGTTTTGTTATATGGGTTGCTTCACAAAGTGATATTTCCATGTAAAATAATTTTAATTAATTTTGGTACCTAATAAGCTTGAAAAGTTATGATATTTTCTCAGAGGTCCTATTTGGTCACCCTTAAGATTCAGAAATTTTTCTATAATTTTTTAGTGATAAATTGTAGTACTACTGTACAACCTCAGGCTCACAGGAAGGAACTCAGCAGAGAGGGGATTAGAAGAATCCTCAAGAGGAGATAAGGCCCTAGGCGAGAGGGGCCCGAAGCAAAGACCACTCGCACTAAGCGAGAGGGGCCTAAAGTTGGGTCCACTTGCAATGGGCGAGAGGAGCCCAAAAGTGGGTCCACTCGCAATAAGCGAGTGGAGCCGAAAGGTGGGTCCGCTCGCGCTAGGCAGGAGGAGCCAAAGTTGAGTCCATTCGCCTGACAGGTGGGGGTCAAAGGAAGATTTTCTATATGCCGACGGAGGGTCTCGCCTGCGAGGTAATCTTTTTCAGCCGCAAGGTGGTCCTCTCGCCAAGCATTGGGTCGGCAGGAAGAGATAAGGCCGGTTCAGCAATTGGGTGGGAACCGGTTCAGTTGGCAAGCGGTTCATCCTTTTTGGCCTTTTTTACTCTTTTACCCTCGGTGGTCTGCTCATAGCCCTTCAGAACAGCGGAGTTTGGCTGTTGGCAGACCCAACCCAGGGTATTCAGGTAATTTCACAGGTGCTTGCTTTGGTTATTTGCAGTTCAAATCCTGAAGCCTATAAATAGACCGGTAAGGTGTCTGAGAAGGAGGGGTGTGGAACCTTCTTTTTCCTTCTCACTCAGACACCTAGCTCAGCACTGGATAGGGAGGGGAATGATTCTAGTTCTTCCGGGTGAGCGGTGGGACCTCCGAGCTGAAGCCCCCGGTCTGTTCCTTTAGGTGTCTTGTTGGGAGCGTGGTTCAAAGAAAGTAAGCGTGGGTTGCAGCCTTAGATCCGAGCTTTTAGGAGAAACTAGTTCGACTGGTTTCAACATTTTTGGTGCGGTGAGCGTGGATCGCAGCCTGCGTCGAAGAACTTTGGATCATCTCATGGCAGGAGATCTAGGAGGAGGAGATGGGGGCGGGGGAGATGATGGCGGGTCCCAAAACCCAGGAGGATATGTGGGAAGAGAATAATTCATAGCGTCCATCGGGGGCATCATGGGGATGTTGCAACAGATCTCGCAGCGAGGTGAGTGCGTGACCCCTCTACCTCAGGGGTCGGGCCTCTCGCCTCAGGAAGGAGCCGTCTCGACAAGGGTGGGCGAGGATGCGCCAGGGGGGCGGCCTGGAAAGGAGAAGGTGGTGGAAGGAAACGGGCGAGATCTGGCAGGAAGGGAGTTGTTCCCCAGCCCGGCGAACGCCGTCTCGCCAGTAGATCTCGTCGCGCGAGTGGAGACAGCGAGACCCTTGGCGAGAGGGTCCCCCTTTTGCGAGCTGGTCCTTTCGGATCCCGTCCCGGAGGGCTTCCGCGAGCCTGAGATGGTTTATTATGTGGGGAAGGATGATCCCTTCCAACACTTGCAATGGTTCGAAGATGTGGTCTCCATCAGGCCGATGACGGATGCATTCAAGTGCCGCCTTTTCGCGATCACCTTGAAGGACAAGGCCCGGGACTGGTTTCATCAACTCCCGGCTGGGTCAATATATGGTTTTGAAGATTTGAGTAGGAGCTTCCAGCTGCGCTTCTCGACCTCGAAAAATAGGAAGAAAAACCCGGAGTCCATCTTCCTGATCAAGCAGAAGGCAGACGATTCCTTAGCCCAGTACGTGGATCGCTTCCAAGAGGAAATCCTGGGCATTCAGGAGGTGTCGGGCTTTGCTCTCCAAATGGCCTTTACTGTGGGTCTCAGGGAAGGCTTCTTCAAAATGAGCCTCACCAGGAAGGCGCCCTTATCTTTTGAAGGGTTGATGGAGAGGGAGGCCAAGGAGATAGCGATGGAGGCAGCAAACCCGGCTTTTGCCAAGAAACTAGCAAGGTTGGCGGAGGTAGAGTCCAGAGAATCGGGAGGAACGAGGCAGCAGGAAGGGAGGAGAAGGGAGGAGCCAAGAGGGTCGGCACATCAGGAGTTGGGTTGGAAGCAACCGGAAGGCCCTGTCCAAGGGCAATGGAGAGGTCATCCCCCGGGGTGGAGGAACTACTACCAGGGAGGAGCAGGAAGGTTGCCGTAGCTAGGGTGGAGACAGGGACCTAGGCCACTCCCACCCCCGCCTCAACAGGCTATGGCTATAGGTCGGGGAAGAGGAAGAGGAAGAGAGCGAGGAAGGGGAGGAGCCGGAGCAGGGAGGAGAAGGAATCACCAAGAAGGGAGGCAGGAGGGGGAAGTAGCTATGCACCTCTGTGACTTCCATGAGGAGGAAGGTCACGCGACGGCTACTTGTCCGGAATTTCTAGAGATGAAGGGGAGAAGAGGAGCGGGAGAGAAGCAGCCACCAGCGCGGATAGTAGAGATGACCGGAGTGGGGGAGGAGGATAGATGTGTAGATCGGTCAGATGTGGGGGATAGAGGGGGGATCGGGGTAATTCATAGCGGGGTGGGAATCGAGGCTACCCGAAAGGCCAGCCTTCATACAATGTACCGTCGAGGTGTCGCCTCGACGTCGCAAGCCCCACCCCCGGACGAGAAGATCACCTTCTCTAGAAAGGACTTGCCAGATCACGAAGACCCATTCTGCGATGCACTGGTGATTCGGACGGCTATCGAGGGTTTCACGGTATCAAGGATCTTGGTGGACAATGGGAGCTCGGTTAATGTTATCTTCAAAAAGGCATTCAATGAGATGAGGGTGGAAGCCAGGAGGGTGTTAGCAGCTGACGGACCATTGTTCGGATTCTCAGGAGAAAGGAAGGAAGTAGAGGGGGGAGTTGGTCTCCAGGTAACTCTGGGAGGGATGTCCAGGAACTGCTGTTTTGTGATAGTGGACGCTCCCAGCAGTTACAACGCCATCTTCGGGCGCCCCTTGATTAGTGCTTTTAGATTTGTACCCTCATCGTTTCATCAATGTTTGAAACTCAATTCAGGAGGAACCCAGATCAGGATGAGAGGAGATCCAAAGGCGGCCCGGGAGTGTTATGTGACGGCAGTAAACACTATCTCATGGAGGGGGGATGCTGAGGAGTTAGAGAGAAGACTGGAACGGGAGGAACAAGAGGAGAGTAGAGTTGAGGAGTGGGGAGGTGGCATTGCGGAGGAGACAGTAATGGCAGGGGAGTTAAGGGTCGGAGGAGAAGGGAAGGAGGAGAGAGGAAGGAAAAGAAAGATAGGAGAGATGGAAGAGTCAGTGCTAGGAGGAGGCTCGGTGCGGGTGGAGGAGAGGTTCGTAGAGAAAGTAGACATGGTAGTGGAGAAAAAAGAGGGTGGAGAGCAAGAGCTCGGAAACCAGGAGGAGGGGCTGGGAGAGGAAGAGGAGATTCCGAAAGATCAGGAGGAAGAAGAAGAGCCCTCGAGGCTGAAGGCTGCAGTCGAGCTACAGGAGGTGGACATCCTAACAAAAGAAGGAAGAAAAGAAAAGATCAGAATCAGCGGAGAGCTTGGTCTTGAGGACCAAGAGGAGATCCGAAAATGCGTGCAGGAAAACATTGACATCTTTGCTTGGAGCGCGGCCGACATGCCAGGGATTGACGCAGATGTGGCATGCCATCATCTCAACCTTGACCCCAAGGTTCGTCCCATCCAGTAGAAGAAAAGGGCCATCGCTTCCAGGATGACCAAGCCTATCAGGGAGGAAGTGGAAAAGCTGCTCCAGGCGGGGTTCATATCAGCAAACAAGTATCCGGGGTGGGTGAGCAATGTTGTGATGGTAAAGAAGGGGGAAGGGAAGTGGAGAATGTGTATTGACTTCTCTCTTTTGAATAAAGCATGTCCCAAGGATTGTTACCCTCTGCCTCGAATCGACGCGCTAGTTGATTCAGCTGTCGGTTTTTCACTAATGAGTTTTTTAGATGCCTTTTCAGGATACCATCAAATACGCATGCACCCTCCGGACATCAAGGATGTCACCTTTATCACCGAGGATGGATGCTTCGGCTATAGCATGATGCCTTTTGGGTTGAAGAATACGGGGGCGACCTACCAACGGATGATGGATCGGATCTTCCAAGAGCAAAAGGGACGGAACCTCGAAGTCTATGTGGACGACTTGATGATCAAGAGCCAAGATCTCAAGTCTCATATTGCGGATCTTGAAGAAACGTTTGCAACTGTAAGGAAGTACAAGATGAGGCTCAATCCGTTGAAGTGCGTATTCGGGGCTAGTAGGGGAAAGTTCTTAGGACATCTCCTCACCCCATCAGGAGTAGAGCCTAACCCGGATAAGGTAAGGGCTATCCTAGAACTGGAGTCTCCGGCGAATGCCAAAGAGGTCCAGCATCTTACCGGCAAGTTGGCAGGGCTCAGTAGGTTTCTTTCTAGAGCAGGAGAGAGATGCTCACCTTTCTTCCGAACATTGAGGGGGGGGGGGAAAGAAATTCGAGTGGACCTCCGAGTGCGAGAATGCTTTTCTAGCCTTGAAGCAGCAGCTCACCAAGGCGCCGCTACTCCAAGGTCCGAGGGAAGGAGAAATTCTATTCTTATACCTAAGAGTAGGAGCGGGGGCAGCGAGTTCGGTCCTCATGCGGGAAGAAGGTAAAAAGCAATTCCCGATTTATTATGTAAGTAGAGTCCTCAAAAAGGCAGAGCTAAAGTACCCTATCCTAGAGAAGCAAGCCTTTGCCCTCGTTATCTCAGCCCGAAAGCTCAGGCCATATTTTCAGGCCCATTCCATTCAGATCGTGATGGACCACCCTCTCCGCCGTATTTTGGAAGGGGTAGAGCACTCAGGGAGATTAGCTAAATGGTCAATAGAACTCAGTGAGTTTGACCTTTCTTATATTCCTCGGTTGGCTATCAAGGCGCAAGCTGTAGCAGATTTCTTGGTGGATTACACGGTGGAGGTCAAGGATGCCGAGACGTCTCCCGTAGTAGCTTGGGAGATGCTAGTAGATGGGGCCTCGGGAAAGAATTCTTTTGGAGGAGGGATGGTTTTGGTAATTCCTAAGGGAACACGGATCGAACAGGCCCTGAAGGTTCATTTCACCCTCACCAACAATCAAGCGGAGTACGAGGCCATTATAGCAGGGCTGAGATTGGCTCGTGAGCTCGGTATACAAGATATCAAGGTCTCCACGGATTCTATGATAGTGGCAAGGCATATAAAAGGGGAATTTGAGGTGAGAGAGCCCACCCTCCAGTTGTACTTAACAAAGGTAAAGAGGATCATTGGGCAGTTCCGCAGTTTCTCAGTTCAACACGTCCCAAGGGAAGAAAATACTCGGGCAGACCTGCTCGCCAAGCACGGTCCTCGGGCCGGAGGAACCATGACAGAGCTCTTTAGGCCCTCCATCGAAGAGGGAGAACTGATGGAAGTAGATCAGCAGGGATCCTGGATGGATCCATTTACCACCTACTTGACGACGGGACGTCTGCCTGAGGGAGAGCTCGAGAAGAAGCAAGTCAGGTACAAGTCGGCGTACTACCTGCTAAAAGAAGGGATCTTATACCGTAAGACGTTGTCGGGGCTGTTGGCTCGATGTGTATCCGAGAAGGAGGTCGCGAGGGTGCTGGAAGAAATTCACTCTGGAGAGTGCAGCAGCCATTCCGGGAGTCGGACCTTGGAAGGAAGGGTGTTGAGGCAAGGCTATTTCTGGCCCACCCTTAGGAAGGATGCCGAGGAATTCGCAAGAAGTGCAGAAAGTGCCAGGAATTTGCTCCTCTTCAGCTCCTCCCGGCCCAAAGGTTGCGCACGATTACGGCTCCATGGCCCTTCGCCATATGGGGGCTAGATCTGGTGGGTCCATTCCCTCAAGCCAGTGGCCAGAGGAGGTTTCTGCTGGTCATGGTAGACTATTTCTCAAAATGGCTGGAGGTGAAGGCATTGGCAAAGGTGACGTCTCAGGTGGTCAAAAGCTTCGTATGGGGGAAATCATCTGTAGGCATGGGCTCCCTCTGGCCATTGTCACAGATAACGGACCGCAATTTGCCAGCAGAGAGTTCGTGGATTTCTGCATACGACTAGGTATAGACCTTCAGTTTGCTTCAGTGCATCATCCTCGAAGCAACAGGCAGGTGGAAGCCGCGAATAAGGTCATCGTTAATCTCTTAAGGAAAAAGGTAGAAAACTTGAGGGGAAGTTGGGTGGAGCAGCTCCCCTCCATCCTCTGGGCCTTGAGGACCACGCCAAGTTCCGCCACGGGGGAGACGCCGTTCAAACTTTCCCATGGCTCTGAGGCCGTCATACCTGTTGAGTTCGAGGTCGAGTCACCTAGGGTAACTGCGGCAAGGAGGGGAGATGAGGAGTGGCTGGTAGATAATGGGGAAGAGCAAAGGCTCTCCCTCGACTTGGTGGAGGAGCTTAGAGAGCTGGCATCTATCCGACAGGAGGAGGTCAAGCGCCGGATGTCAAGATATTTTGATAAGCACGTCAGGGTCAAGCAGTTTGAGAAGGGAGACTTGGTTGTCAAGAAAGTGGATGCCGCAGGAAGAGGGCTTCGGTAGGGAAGCTCAACCCCAACTGGGAAGGTCCTTTCATTGTAAAAGAAGTTTTGAAATCAGGAGGGTATCACCTCCAAGATGTAAACGGGACGCCCCTCGATCGCGCCCGAAGCGGCGACGATCTAAAGCGATTCTATCCTTAATACCACTGTTTATGATCATTATCTATTCTAAATGAGATGTAGTTTCTTTGTTTTTTCTCTCTCACTTTCCAATATTAGCAAGCCGGGCGAGGCCTTCTGGTCCTGCCAAGCACTCTTAGGTAGCCGTCTCCTCAAAGCAAGAAGATTTTATTTTGGAGAGGAGACCCCGAGAAGACCCGCTGTCCAGGCTACCATCGAGCTGGCAGGTCTGCAGGCTCACTCGGTGGTTGGAGTTGGTTTTGGAGAGGAGACCCCGAGAAGACCCGCTGTCCAGGCTACCATCGAGCTGGCATGTCTGTAGGCTCACTCGGTGGTTGGAGTTGGTTTTGGAGAGGAGACCCCGAGAAGACCCGCTGTCCAGGCTACCATCGAGCTGGCAGGTCTGTAGGCTCACTCGGTGGTTGGAGTTGGTTTTGGAGAGGATACCCCGAGAAGACCCCCTGTCCAGGCTACCATCGAGCTGGCAGGTCTGTAGGCTCACTCGGTGGTTGGAGTTGGTTTTGGAGAGGAGACCCGAGAAGACCCGCTGTCCAGGCTACCATCGAGCTGGCAGGTCTGTAGGCTCACTCGGTGGTTGGAGTTGGTTTTGGAGAGAGACCCCGAGAAGACCCGCTGTCCAGGCTACCATCGAGCTGGCAGGTCTATAGGCTCATTCGGTGGTTGGAGTTGGTTTTGGAGAGGAGACCCCGACCCCGAGAAGACCCGCTCCAGGCTACCTACCATCGAGGCTGGCAGGTCTGTAGGCTCACTCGGTGGTTGGAGTTGGTTTTGGAGAGGAGACCCAAGAAGACCCGCTGTCCAGGCTACCATCGAGCTGGCAGGTCTGTAGGCTCACTCGGTGGTTGGAGTTGGTTTTGGAGAGGAGACCCCGAGAAGACCCGCTGTCCAGGCTACCATCGAGCTGGCAGGTCTGTAGGCTCACTCGGTGGTTGGAGTTGGTTTTGGAGAGGAGACCCCGAGAAGACCCGCTGTCCAGGCTACCATCGAGCTGGCAGGTCTGTAGGCTCACTCGGTGGTTGGAGTTGGTTTTGGAGAGGAGACCCCGAGAAGACCCGCTGTCCAGGCTACCATCGAGCTGGCAGGTCTGTAGGCTCACTCGGTGGTTGGAGTTGGTTTTGGAGAGGAGACCCCGAGAAGACCCGCTGTCCAGGCTACCATCGAGCTGCCAGGTCTGTGGCTCACTCGGTGGTTGGAGTTGGTTTTGGAGAGGAGACCCCGAGAAGACCCGCTGTCCAGGCTACCATCGAGCTGGCAGGTCTGTAGGCTCACTCGGTGGTTGGAGTTGGTTTTGGAGAGGAGACCCCGAGAAGACCCGCTGTCCAGGCTACCATCGAGCTGGCAGGTCTGTAGGCTCACTCGGTGGTTGGAGTTGGTTTTGGAGAGGAGACCCCGAGAAGACCCGCTGTCCAGGCTACCATCGAGCTGGCAGGTCTGTAGGCTCACTCGGTGGTTGGAGTTGGTTTTGGAGAGGAGACCCCGAGAAGACCCGCTGTCCAGGCTACCATCGAGCTGGCAGGTCTGTAGGCTCACTCGCTCACTCGTGGTTGGAGTTGGTTTTGGAGAGAGAGACCCCGAGAAGACCCGCTGTCCAGGCTACCATCGAGCTGGCAGGTCTGTAGGCTCACTCGCTGTCCAGGCTCGAGCTGGAGGTTGTGGTTTTTGGAGAGGAGACCCCGAGAAGACCCGCTGTCCAGGCTACCATCGAGCTGGCAGGTCTGTAGGCTCACTCGGTGGTTGGAGTTGGTTTTGGAGAGGAGACCCGAGAAGACCCGCTGTCCAGGCTACCATCGAGCTGGCAGGTCTGTAGGCTCACTCGGTGGTTGGAGTTGGTTTTGGAGAGGAGACCCCGAGAAGACCCGCTGTCCAGGCTACCATCGAGCTGGCAGGTCTGTAGGCTCACTCGGTGGTTGGAGTTGGTTTTGGAGAGGTGACCCCGAGAAGACCCGCTGTCCAGGCTACCATCGAGCTGGCAGGTCTGTAGGCTCACTCGGTGGTTGGAGTTGGTTTTGGAGAGGAGACCCCGAGAAGACCCGCTGTCCAGGCTACTCAGTTGGTTTTCGAGCTGGCAGGTCTGTAGGCTCACTCGGTGGTTGGAGTTGGTTTTGGAGAGGAGACCCCGAGAAGACCCACTGTCCAGGAGAGGGAGGTACCCCAAGAAGACCCGCTGTCCAGGCTACCATCGAGCTGGCAGGTCTGTAGGCTCACTCGGTGGTTGGAGTTGGTTTTGGAGAGGAGACCCCGAGAAGACCCACTGTCCAGGCTACCATCGAGCTGGAGGGTCTGTAGGCTCACTCGGTGGTTGGAGTTGGTTTTGGAGAGGAGACCCCGAGAAGACCCGCTGTCCAGGCTACCATCGAGCTGGCAGGTCTGTAGGCTCACTCGGTGGTTGGAGTTGGTTTTGGAGAGGAGACCCCGAGAAGACCCGCTGTACAGGCTACCATCGAGCTGGCAGGTCTGTAGGCTTACTCGGTGGTTGGAGTTGGTTTTGGAGAGGAGACCCCGAGAAGACCCGCTGTCCAGGCTACCATCGAGCTGGCAGGTCTGTAGGCTCACTCGGTGGTTGGAGTTGGTTTTGGAGAGGAGACCCCGAGAAGACCCGCTGTCCAGGCTACCATCGAGCTGGCAGGTCTGTAGGCTCACTCGGTGGTTGGAGTTGGTTTTGGATGGAGAGGAGACCCCGAGAAGACCCGCTGTCCAGGCTACCATCGAGCTGGCAGGTCTGTAGGCTCACTCGGTGGTTGGAGTTGGTTTTGGAGAGGAGACCCCGAGAAGACCCGCTGTCCAGGCTACCATCGAGCTGGCAGGTCTGTAGGCTCACTCGGTGGTTGGAGTTGGTTTTGGATAGGAGACCCCGAGAAGACCCGCTGTCCAGGCTACCATCGAGATGGCAGGTCTGTAGGCTCACTCGGTGGTTGGAGTTGGTTTTGGAGAGGAGACCCCGAGAAGACCCGCTGTCCAGGCTACCATCGAGCTGGCAGGTCTGTAGGCTCACTCGGTGATTGGAGTTGGTTTTGGAGAGGAGACCCCGAGAAGACCCGCTGTCCAGGCTACCATCGAGCTGGCAGGTCTGTAGGCTCACTCGGTGGTTGGAGTTGGTTTTGGAGAGGAGACCCGAGAAGACCCGCTGTCCAGGCTACCATCGAGCTGGCAGGTCTGTAGGCTCACTCGGTGGTTGGAGTTGGTTTTGGAGAGGAGACCCCGAGAAGACCCGCTGTCCAGGCTATCATCGAGCGGACAGGTCTGTAGGGTCACTCGGAGGCTGGGTAAAGGGGCAGCATATGAGTGGGAGTTTCATAATTTGAGCAAAGGCATAGTCCTTGTCCCAAAGGAAGAAAAGGAGGGAGGAGTCGGTCCCTCAAGATCCACTCGCGCCGAGGGTGTCCAGGGGCAAGGCGAGTGGAAGAGGCACGACCCCCGCACGACTATGGCAAGGACATGACTATTCGCACCTAGAGTAAGGGGTCTGCCCTTCGACCAAAGGGCGAGAACAAGAGTACCCTCGTCTCGCAAACGAAACTAATTATAATAGCGATTCGAGACCCGCTCGCGCCAGGGGTGTCCAGGAGCAAGGCGAGAAGGAGTGATACAATCCCTACGCGATAGCACTGAGGGCCTGCCCACTCGCGCCACAGGTAAAGCTAGCCCCTCCATCGGTAGGCGAGACAAGTCGTGATCTCGTTCCGCAAATAAAGAAAAAGTAGGCATACAGGAAAGATGAAAAGAAAGGCGAGAGGTCCTAAAAACAAAATATGTATACACGCAAAAAGAGGCCGTAATACAAAATGCCTCAATAATAAGTGTCCAAAAGAAAAAAAAGGAGAAGAGGAGTATACAAAAGAACTGTAAAATAATTCCTCTATTCTTTCGCGCTGGAGGACGGGCCGTCTTCCTCCTCGCCATAAATCTCGGGTACCAGGTCGCGGGCAGTGACCTCCTCGCAGCCTTTCCTGATAACTTCCATCTCCTTCATCATCTTCACGATTAGTTCGGCGGTCCGGATATTGGCGTCTTTGCAGAGTTCCACGACCTCAGCATGAGAATAATGAGAGGGAGGAGGTTGGGGAATCACCACGCGAGAAGGCGAGAGAGCAGCCTCCTGAAGTCGAGTGATCTCGGACTCCATGCCTTTAACCTCCCCTTCCAGAGTGGCTATGCGCGAGTGCATCCTGTCGGCCGTCTCGGCATCCTGTGAGAGGTTTATTTATTAGAGGGAGTTGAAGGTGACAAAGAAAGGGAAGGAATCGAGAGTGGAGAAACTCACCACACCACCCCGAGCTTTGGCGAGAAGGTTTTCGGCCACGACCAACCGTTTCTCGAGATCCATAGACTTCTCGCGCTCGGCCGCCAGATTCGCCTCTGAATCCCTCCAGCTCTTGTTATTGTAAATCAGACGGCGCGAGACCTGGTGCGAGAGCTCCAGCGACCGCAGCTGGGATTGCGCGGCCCTCAGGATCAAGTCCCGCGAGGGAGGCTCAGCGGCGGGTTCTCGCTCTGCGCCACCGTAAAGGCCAAAGCCCAGAGAAAACGCATGAGCCGTAGGTTGGTCTCGCTCTATCCAGGGAGGAAGGAGGGTAGAGATGGAGACCCGGTTCGCCTCCTTGTCCCATATCAGGGTTGGCTCGCCAGCAGCATCCAGGATCATAGGGCCCATATTGAAGTTCAGATGGGTGGAAGGAGCCGGGCGGCTGGAAGAGCCCACCTCACGAGTAGGCGATTTAGAGGGGAGGTTGTCAGCAAGAGAATCAGGTTGACCCGTCCCGCCAATCGGCGAGACGGCCCACTGACCGAGAAGCCGAGAAGGGGATTGGGGAGATTGGGACCCTAGAGAGATGGGGGATAAGGATCCCGACACGTCTACCATCTCAGTAGGAACTTGCTTCGCCTTTCCAGAGGGAAGAGGCGCTCCTTTCTTGACCTTTGTTTTCTTTGAAGGACTCTGGCGAGATGGGGCGAAGCCTTCGGCAGGTCTTTTCTTCAGGGAGGGGGGTAGGTTTTCTCTCGCCGCCTCAGCTGCCATCATGGCGAGGGCGACATCTTTGGAAGGTTTGATGTTGCTTTTGTAAGGCGGGCGAACGGGAACATTTCTTTCTCCTGAAAAAGTCGAGACGATGCGTTTACAAAAACTATTCGTTAGACCTAGATGAAAATAAAGGGCCCCAGCGTTTACCTTCGCTTGGAAGCACAGGGAGGAGGGAGTCGAGGCCCCGCCTCAGGAACTGAACCTCGAAGTTCTTGCCAATGAAAAAGTCGCAGAGAAGCTTGTCCGTGCCACTAACCTGGGGAGTGGTATAGAACACCTCGGCTGGTGATACGGGCGCCAGCGGAATGCCACCCATGTTGCCGCGAATAAAGACGAAGCGAGTAAGCCAGTGATGGTTCTTGTTAGGCGTCTCGCAAACCTTGAGACCCTGCCCCGTGAAATAGGAAACGTCGTCGGCGTTGGCATGGTAAACAAAAAGCTTGCGGAAGGAGTTCAGGCTGAATTCGATTCGCTCCCGGCGCATGTAGCAGGCAAAGGCAACGAGTACCGAGATAGCGTTTGGGTTCAGTTGCGCAGGAACAGTCCCAAAGTACTTTAGAACCTGTTTCACTTCTGGCCAGAGGGGCAACCTCAGCCCCGCTTCGAAATGCGGGACAGGGAAGGCGAGTTCACCGGGATAAAAAGTGTTGTCGACTCGCCCACCCTTGGAGGGGGTGACTCAAAACCCTCCGGCAAGAAATCGCGAGTGAAGGCGTTGTAGTCCTCCTCGGAAATCCGGCCGGGAGGAAAATCATGGTCACCAAACCGCCTCCCGCATCGGCTTCGCCCCTCGCCTTCTTCAGCCTTCTTTTTCCCCATTCTGGGCAAAGAGAGCGAAGGGGGGATGCGAGAAGAATAGGCGAGACGAAGCACCGACAGGATCTGCTCGCGAGGGAAGGAAGAGAGAGGCAAGGTTTAGGGCGCCAAAAAAAATCGGGAGCATGATCCGTGCCCCAGGGATAGGGGGTATTTATAGCCCGTTGGGTAAAGAGGAAAATACGAAGAGGCAAAAAATATATAGTGTAAAGGAAGGGGAAGAGGCGGCCGTCTTTTTCTCTCTCCTAGTCTCGATTGGTGTAACCTAACGTAAGTTCCAGGCCGGGGACGAGACAGTATCATAAAAATACAATAAAAAGAAAAAGTGATGATTTAAGCATAGATATGACGCGCGAGTCACAATGTAGAAAAGCACGGTACTAGAGGTAAAATTATCAAAGGAACTACTAAAAGATGTTATTAAGCAGACCCATTCAGTAGACCCAAAGAGTTCGGGCGGTAGCCGCGAGAGGAAACGTTATTACAAAACGAAGAGCAGTACAAAGAAAATAAGGGCGCGAGGCGGCGCGAGGGATTCAATCCTTATGCCACCGCCAGCGCCCCCCACCGCGAGACCTCGCGCAGGGAGGACGGTGGGGGAGGTGAAAAGCACGAGCCGCATCTACGCCACGGCGCGCTAGACGGAGTTGTTGGTCGACCTCGTTCAGAATCGCCTGGGGGTCGGTCTCATCTATCTCAATGTCAACATCAACTTCAGAGGTCAAGCGAGCAACCTCCACCTCTAACCAATCAATCTGCCGGTCAGCCGTTTGCTTGTCTTTCTCTAACTCTTGAATCATGATCGCGTGTTTTCGGAACATCTCGGCCACCCTGCGCTTCATCGCGAACGGATCCATAGGGTCGCCAAGGTAATCTTCTATCTCGTCCATAGGAGGAGGAGGCGATGAGACCGCTCGCCTCGGGCGCTCCTCAGTAGGCGAGTCTTCGGCAGATGAGTCTACTCGCACATCTGCAGAGCCAAAAAAGAATGAGGGCAAAAAAGAACAAGGGCCATAATCAAAGGTGGGCAGCCCGAGAGGCCAGAACCCAGGGCAGAAGATTCCTAACCAGAGTGGCGAGAGGTCCCAGCGACATGGGAAGGCTCGCCATCTTTCCCACCAAGAGTGGAGGGAAGAGTGGAAGGAGGAGGCGAGACAGAGCTTAGACGATGGTTGGCGAGATGAGTTTGTCCGCTACTAGACTGACCGTGGGGTGCGTGACTTTTCTAAAAACCAACAGCAAAAGGAGCAGTGAAAGATAGATAGCGAACAGGGGAGGTGTACAAGGATCTTACCTCTTTTTCCTGGGGAAACGAGGGTGTAGGGGGGATGCGTCTCTCCGGGGGATCCGGTAAGGGTCCTCCCGATGGGGGAACCAGATCAGTTGTTCTCCCCTTCTTCAGGCGAGAAGAAGAGGGTGGTGGTGAGGAAAAAGTACGAGCGGGAATTAGGTTTAAGGCAGCCGCGCTCGCCTTGTTCCGCTGGCGCACCAGCGCGATATGATCACGAAAGCTTTTGCTAAGAGACATAGCAGCAAAGTGGAGGTGGCTAAAACGAAGAGAGGAGGCCTGTTGCACTTGGGAAGGATCCCAGTATTTATAGACTCAGGGGGGGATCCCACCCGAAAAAGATTCCGCTATAAAGTCGTTGAGATGACGTGAGCCTCAGTTGGACTTTTCTTTTCGGGCTTGGACAACCCCGAAAAGAGCGGGGATTGTGTACAACCTCAGGCTCACAGGAAGGAACTCAGCAGAGAGGGGATTAGAAGAATCCTCAAGAGGAGATAAGGCCCTAGGCGAGAGGGGCCCGAAGCAAAGACCACTCGCACTAAGCGAGAGGGGCCTAAAGTTGGGTCCACTCGCAATGGGCGAGAGGAGCCCAAAAGTGGGTCCACTCGCAATAAGCGAGTGGAGCCGAAAGGTGGGTCCGCTCGCACTAGGCAGGAGGAGCCAAAGTTGAGTCCATTCGCCTGATAGGTGGGGGTCAAAGGAAGATTTTCAATATGCCGACGGAGGGTCTCGCCTGCGAGGTAATCTTTTTCAGCCGCAAGGTGGTCCTCTCGCCAAGCATCGGGTCGGCAGGAAGATATAAGGCCGGTTCAGCAATTGGGTGGGAACCGGTTCAGTTGGCAAGCGGTTCATCCTTTTTGGCCTTTTTTACTCTTTTACCCTCGGTGGTCTGCTCATAGCCCTTCAGAACAGCGGAGTTTGGCTGTTGGCAGACCCAACCTAGGGTATTCAGGTAATTTCACAGGTGCTTGCTTTGGTTATTTGCAGTTCAAATCCTGAAGCCTATAAATAGACCGGTAAGGTGTCTGAGAAGGAGGGGTGTGGAACCTTCTTTTTCCTTCTCACTCAGACACCTAGCTCAGCACTGGCTAGGGAGGGGAAGGATTCTAGTTCTTCCGGGTGAGCGGGGGACCTCCGAGCTGAAGCCCCCGGTCTGTTCCTTTAGGTGTCTTATTGGGAGCGTGGTTCAAAGAAAGTAAGCGTGGGTTGCAGCCTTAGATCCGAGCTTTTAGGAGAAACTAGTTCGACTGGTTTCAACATTTTTCCGGGGGATCCGGTAAGGGTCTTACCTCTTTTTCCTGGGGAAATGAGGGTGTAGGGGGGATGCATCTCTCCGGGGGATCCGGTAAGGGTCCTCCCGACGGGGGAACCAGATCAGTTGTTCTCGCCTTCTTCGGGCGAGAAGAAGAGGGTGGTGGTGAGGAAAAAGTACGAGCGGGAATTAGGTTTAAGGCAGCCGCGCTCGCCTTTTCCGCTGGCGCACCAGCGCGATACGATCACGAAAGCTTTTGCTAAGAGACATAGCAGCAAAGTGGAGGTGGCTAAAACGAAGAGAGGAGGCCTGTTGCACTTGGGAAGGATCCCTGTATTTATAGACTCAGGGGGGGGATCCCACCCGAAAAAGATTCCGCTATAAAGTCGTTGAGATGACGTGAGCCTCGGTTGGACTTTTCTTTTTGGGCTTGGAAAACCCCGAAAAGAGCGGGGATTGTGTACAACCTCAGGCTCACAGGAAGGAACTCAGCAGAGAGGGGATTAGAAGAATCCTCAAGAGGAGATAAGGCCCTAGGCGAGAGGGGCCCGAAGCAAAGACCACTCGCACTAAGCGAGAGGGGCCTAAAGTTGGGTCCACTCGCAATGGGCGAGAGGAGCCCAAAAGTGGGTCCACTCGCAATAAGCGAGTGGAGCCGAAAGGTGGGTCCACTCGCGCTAGGTAGGAGGAGCCAAAGTTGAGTCCATTCGCCTGATAGGTGGGGGTCAAAGGAAGATTTTCTATATGCCGACGGAGGGTCTCGCCTGCGAGGTAATCTTTTTCAGCCGCAAGGTGGGTCCTCTCGCCAAGCATCGGGTCGGCAGGAAGATATAAGGCCGGTTCAGCAATTGGGTGGGAACCGGTTCAGTTGGCAAGCGGTTCATCCTTTTTGGCCTTTTTTACTCTTTTACCCTCGGTGGTCTGCTCATAGCCCTTCAGAACAGCGGAGTTTGGCTGTTGGCAGACCCAACCCAGGGTATTCAGGTAATTTCACAGGTGCTTGCTTTGGTTATTTGCAGTTCAAATCCTGAAGCCTATAAATAGACCGGTAAGGTGTCTGAGAAGGAGGGGTGTGGAACCTTCTTTTTCCTTCTCACTCAGACACCTAGCTCAGCACTGGCTAGGGAGGGGAAGGATTCTAGTTCTTCCGGGTGAGCGGTGGGACCTCCGAGCTGAATCCCCCGGTCTGTTCCTTTAGGTGTCTTGTTGGGAGCGTGGTTCAAAGAAAGTAAGCGTGGGTTGCAGCCTTAGATCCGAGCTTTTAGGAGAAACTAGTTCGACTGGTTTCAACAACTACCTTCTTTATCCATGATTGTTAGAATTATATTATTTAATTAATTAGAAGCTAAACCATTTAAGGAGAATTATGGAATTTGATATCTATTGTTAATTCTCTATTATCTAGTGTTCATAAATTTTTGGTGGCCATTACTTGAGAAAATATTGTACATCATGTTTAATTCAATCAGGGATTAGTTTGGAAAGAAATTAATTAATTATCAAATAAATTAGAAAAGTTGTGAATTACTGGATTAGGCCTGATCAAGTCATGATAGACTCTCAGTAAAAAACTTATGACATTTGGATAAATATTTTGAGTACTTCCCATTGAATACATCATATAGCTTAGGATGGTCTGCGTTTAGTAAAACTTGCAGGAATCATATTATGGTGCAAAATGAACTTAAGGAGATGGGATATTAGTGTATTGGTCTGGTAAGTGAAATGAGGTTATTAACGGGAGTCATGATGGGGAGTGAGATGTCTGGCGAGTGATTAGAGGTGCTCGGGGATGACGAAACATCGTCTCCCCCGTAGGAGAGAAAGTGTCAAATACACTAGTGTTAGATCCGATATAACATTTAAGGGATTGGGAACTGAGCATAAATTAATAACAGTAAATGCCTTGCGAAAGGGAGCTTTGGGCTTCAGCCCATCATAGTTCCTAATGCCCTCGAGAGCCCTTCACGACGAATACCTTGGGCATCCCTGGGCAAACGAAACCTGTAGAAATAATAAACAAAAAAAGCAACTAGTATAACTAGCGTTTCACTTTCGCACACCACGGTAGCTCAGGAGGTTGATTTGGTTGGTTTGATTGTCATCCGGATGGTAGGTTCGGAAGGTAGATGCACGGACGAGATAGTCTGGGGAGCCGGTGGCACGAGGTTTGGATACAGAATAAGGTGGTGGGTCTTCGGTATTGGACGGTCGATCACAACCGACGTCGATACATTGACTCGCGGTGTGGGACACTTAGCCAAGAAAGTCTGGTGGATATAGCCAGCATTAGTACGTGGATACTCTAGGTTATGTTCTT
This sequence comes from Platanthera zijinensis, assembly GCA_039513925.1. Taxonomy (NCBI): domain Eukaryota; kingdom Viridiplantae; phylum Streptophyta; class Magnoliopsida; order Asparagales; family Orchidaceae; genus Platanthera; species Platanthera zijinensis. Next base: position 85,209,746 of record CM077092.1, read on the forward strand.
CTAGGGGCGTACGGAAGGTCTATGCCTGGTAGTGTGGATTCCTGCCTAGGAGTAAGGGGCCCGACCCACTGTGTCTGTTTTCCACTACGGAGTTTCCTGGGAGCAAAGCTAGCTGCCTGAACTGGGGGAACTAAAGGTCTGTGCGCATAGAGTTGTGTGCGTGAGTTGCACTTGCATGAATCATGGCATAGCATTTCCCTACACTCATATTTGCATACAACTGACACCCCAACATATAAATTGGTATGGGACTTCTTATACGATGGGAGCCTTGCAGAAGACCCCTTAACTTATAAGTTTGTATGGGCATTCATATAAGTTAAGGTTACTTATTTCATACCTTGTATATCTTATATATGTTGCTGATGAGTCCTCTTTATATACCTATTTTCGGACTCATCTTGGCTTATTTTCTTGTCTTTGCACACCGTTTTGCGTCATTTGCATTCCTTTTGGTTCGCTAAAACGGTTTTCCACGTCTTGTGCACTCTTTTAGCCTATTTCTGTGTGTGTTGTATTTCCCTTTTTGCTTGCATATTAATATATGTCTGTGACTGCCATGATCGACATCCCGTCCAGTTTTCCTGCAGTTTCTGGGATCGTGTGGGCGTCCGGCATCGGACTTTCCCCATTTTTGGCAAAGGAGTCAATGGTCGGTGCGTTTTTACCCACGCACGACCATCGACCTCTTCGCACGATCATCGGTCGTGCGCAGTCATGACCTCTCCTATGAAAGTTCTGTCCCGGCATATCGCAACGATCACCAGCCATAACCGCGCACGATCACTGCTCGTGCGCTGCCGCGTGCGCAGTCATTATATCTTTTTCCACTTTTCTGCCTCCATATCGCACGATCACTGACTATATCGCACACGACCACTGGTCGTGCGCCAGTGATCGTGCGCGCTGTTTAAATTCTATTTTCTATAAATAGCGCAGTTTTTGCCCTATTCGGGAGATGGCCAGATCCGCGATTTTTCCGCCGTTCTTCGTCTCGGACGAGGGTTTCCTCCTCCGCCCTCCATCATCCTCCACCATAGGGAGTTGCTCCGGGCAAGCTTTCAACGCCAAATCATAGCCGGAGCTTCCTCTCGCCTCCTCCTTCATCCCCAAGCTTCAAGCGGAGTTTTGACCTAGCTTTCTTCATCAAGCTAGGAGGACTGGAGCCGCAATCTACGGGTCATTTCAACGAAGAAGACGGGTCCATTGGGAGTGAGTGACAGCCTCCTCTACCCCGGACGTAGTTGAGGACCGAGCTTGGACTCGGATTGACAACCCGGGATTCCAACCGTGTGACCCTCAATAAGGCTTCGGATCCGGTCGATTCGCACACCTCTTCCTCTTGTATTTGATAGCTTAGCTTAACTCTTTGTATTGATGAAGTATTTTTATTGATTAGCATTTTCACTTATTCATGTCTATGTGAGTTATTGTGATTTTTGTTATTATTGCTTGAGGTGCGCTATATTCCATCCTCCATCCATCCACCCTTGCCGCACTAGCAATTGCTAGTGGCGTGCGTTGCGAAGAGGTGCACACGACCCTCATTCCGCCGTTCTAACCACCTCATCCGCTAGCCTACTCTTCCATCCGCCAAGCGATTCGGTGCATAGCGGCCCGTGTAGTTTCCATCCCGCCTGGCGAAGCAGTGCATAGCGGCCTGCATAGTAGGATTTCCGCCGTTCTCTTCCACCTCATACGCTTTCCTACTCCTACTCGCCCATCCGCCTAGCTGCGATTCGTGCAATGCGCCCGACTAGTCTTCCATCCCGCCTGGCGAAGCATCGCATAGCGGCGTTGCATAGGAGTAGTTGTTAGATTTTACTTTATTTTCCACAACCATCAAAACCCCCATCGTTACCTCTTCGCCCCCGAGGACTTCAAAAACTTGTTGCGTGGAATTACGGCAAGCGCACCGGTCCGCACAAGTAATAAAGTTTGGAATAAATTTCCGAGTGTCGGTCTCTTGAGGAACACAGTAAGGGATGAGTTAATGTCGAGGAGGACTGAGATGAAGTCCTCGGGGCGAAGGTAACGATGGGGGTTTTGATGGTTGTGGAAAATAAAGTAAAAATCTAACAACTACTCCTATGCAACGCCGCTATGCGATGCTTCGCCAGGCGGGATGGAAGACTAGTCGGGCCGCAATGCACCGAATCGCTAGGCGGATGGGCGAGTAGGCAAGCGTATGAGGTGGAGAGAACGGCGGAAAATCCTACTATGCTGGCCGCTATGCACTGCTTCGCCAGGCGGGATGGAAACTACACGGGCCGCTATGCACCGAATCGCTTGGCGGATGGAAGAGTAGGCTAGCGGATGAGGTGGTTAGAACGGCGGAATGAGGGTCGTGTGCACCTCTTCGCAACGCACGCCACTAGCAATTGCTAGTGCGGCAAGGGTGGATGGATGGAGGATGGAATATAGCACACCTCAAGCAATAATAACAAAATCACAATAACTCACATAGACATGAATAAGTGAAAATGCTAATCAATAAAAATACTTCATCAATACAAAGAGTTAAGCTAAGCTATCAAAATACAAGAGGAAGAGGTGTGCGAATCGACCGGATCCGAAGCCTTATTGAGGGTTCACGGTTGGAATCCCCGGTTGTCAATCCGAGTCCAAGCTCGGTCCTCAACTGCATCCGGGGTAGAGGAGGCTGTCACTCACTCCCAATGGACCCGTCTTCTTCGTTGAAATGACCGTAGATTGCGGCTCCAGCTCCTCCTAGCTTGATGAAGAAAGCTAGGTCAAAACTCCGCTTGAAGCTTGGGGATGAAGGAGGAGGCCGAGAGGAAGCTCCGCTATGATTTGGCGTTGAAAGCTTGCCCGAGCAACTCCCTATGGTGGAGGATGATGGAGGGCGGAGGAAACCCTCGTCCGAGACGAAGAACGGCGAAAAATCGCGGGATCTGGCCAATCTCCGAATAGGGCGAAACCTGCGCTATTTATAGAAAACAGAATTTAAGTAGCGCGCACGATCACTGGCGCACGACCAGTGGTCGTGCGCGATATAGTCAGTGATCGTGCGATATGGAGGCAGAAAAGTGGAAAAAGATATAATGACTGCGCACGACCGGCAGCGCACGAGCATGATCGTGCGCGGTATGGCTGGTGATCGTGCGATATGCCGGGACAGAACTTTCACAGGAGAGGTCATGACTGCGCACGACCGATGATCGTGCGCCAAAGAGGTCGATGGTCGTGCGTGGGTAAAAACGCACGACCATTGACTCCTTTGCCAAAAATGGGGAAAGTCTGATGCCGGACGCCCACACGATCCCAGAACCTGCAGGAAAACTGGACGGGATGTCGATCATGGCAGTCACAGACATAAATAATATGCAAGCAAAAAGGGAAATACACACACACAGAAATAGGCTAAAAGAGTGCACAAGACGTGGAAAACCGTAGCGAACCAAAAGGAATGCAAATGACGCAAAACGGTGTGCAAAGACAAGAAAATAAGCCTAGATGAGTCCGAAAATAGGTATATAAAGAGGACTCATCAGTTGCTTATTCTACTTGTTTACTTTACTTCTCACTATTGTAGAAATGTTAGATTGTACCTTTCTTTCTTAGCTATTTATACAATATATATAAATGCTAAATTAGTTCCACTGTCACCTATTTTTCTTACTCTCCACCTTTGTAGCTTCCCTTTCCTCCTCCCCGCTGGGTGCCTTGGAGCCATAGGGGAAGGGGTAGGGGATGATAGGACTTAGTCTTTATGACAAATGGTTTTCGGACCACAACTTTACAGGAGCTCCGGATGGGAGACAGGGACCAGCACCAGCGGAGTACGGTGCGCATGGAGGTGGGCCAGTCTAGTTTCGAAGCACCAGTGACAAGCTCTATGAGTGATTAGTCTTTCTTATAGCTTCCGCGATGAGTGATATATAGTGAGGAATCTAATGTACCGAGCTTTAGCCCGTTTATATTTCGTTTATACTGTTCTATTACAGTACTCTCTTTTTTCGTTTATATATGATTCTGTGGACTTGATTATATTCAGTTTATATTTACTTCTCTCTCTTTTGTGATCAATAAGGCCAGCAGAATTTGCATTTTTGTAGTGGCAGACTTCCAGAGTGTCGGTGCCACCGCAAAATGGCAATTCTGGGAATAACACCCCGGGGGTTTGAAAAAGAAAAAAATGGGGACTTACACTTGATCTTTTATGCCATGAATGCCCCCCTTATTTCCCCACTTTCTCTCTCCTCCATTAAAGGGTAAAATGGAGTTTCTCTCTCCTAGTCACCTTGGCCGATTTTGATAATCTCTCTAGCCTAATGGTAGCCCACTAACTCAAATTAATCATTAAAAATGGGTTAGCCCAAGTGGGGGAAATGGGTTTGAGCTTGGGTTAGCCCATTTTGGCTTGTTTGACCTAAACCTAGACTAGGGTTGACCTTGGTCAACATGACCATTTGGGCTGACACTAATAGGTCCTTAGTGACCCATTGGCCTCCCCTAGGGTCTAGGTAGGGTTGGGTAGTGTTGACTTGGCACTTTGGAGGTCGCTTGACCCTTAGGAAGGGTACTTTGACCAGATTCGGACTAGGGTTGACTTGGGTCAACTTAGCCTCTTAGGTTGACCCCAATGGGTCCTTGGTGACCCATTGACCTCACTTTAGAGTTAGGAGGGCATGGGTGGGGTCCACTTGACTAAGGAAGGGTCAACTGACCCTTAGTAGGTTAGCTTGACCAACTAAGGGTCAGGGTGGTCTTAGGCCAACTTGGCCACTTTGACTTCCCCCAATGGGTCTTTAGTGACCCTATGGATCTCCCAAAGGGATAAGGGTATTATGGTAGGGTCATGGGGTCAAGTTTGAGCCTTAAATTCAAAACCTTAGGTCTAGTGGTGAGGTTGTGTTATTGGCAAACCAAGGTGATCTTTACCTTGGCCCTTGTTCACCTGACCCTTGAGCTTCTTATGGTTTTGTCATGACCTAGTCATGATAAAACAAAACCTAGGGGTCTAGTTATTTGAGGGATGTTACAGTATCTGAGAATCCAGTTAATTCAAATTCTGACTCTGTTGGATACCAGAGTCCTAGATTTGGGCAACCCTTTATATATCTCAAATTTTTTTTTAAGTAAAATAAGGTGAGATTCTTTAAGGTTCACTTGGAACCTAGCACAAAAGTATATAGCAGACATTATATCTGGCCTACTAGCCGTGAGTTACAACAAGGACCCAACAATAGCCCTATATGTTTTCTGATCAACTGGCTTGCCCTATTGATCAGAATCAATCACAGCATGAGAAGCCATGGGTGTTTTTGATAGTTGAGGCATCAGACATCACAAATCTCTTAACTAGCTCTTTAGAATATTTAGATTGGGGATGAAAATGCCATCAGGTGATTGCTTCACTTGAAGACCATGGAAGTATGAAAGCTTACCCATGCTACTCATTTAAAACTTGGAATGCATCATGTCAGGAAACCTTTTGCATAGTTTGGAATCAGTATAGCCAAAAATGATGTCATCTACATATATTGGTACGAATAAAATTTTTTCTTTATGATGCCTAAAAAATAAAGTCTTATCTACAATGCCCTTAGAGAACTTATGCTTTAAAAGAAAGCTAGTTAGGGTCTTATACCAAGCTCTTGGAGCTTGCGTTAAACCATAGAGGGCTTTATGCAATTTAAAAACAAAAGAGTGATGAGTTGGAGAGATAAAACCTGGTGGTTGCTCCACATAGATTTCCTCTTTGAGTTCACCATTTGATAAAGCACTCTTAACATCCATATGTTAGACTTTGAACTTCTTGTATGTTGTATAGGTAAGAAAGATTCTAATAGCTTCAAGTCTTGCAACAGGTGCAAAAGTTTGATCATAATCAATTCCTTCCTCTTGTGAATATCCTTTTGCTACCAGCCTTGCTTTGTTCCTTATAATAGCTCCTTGTGCATCCAATTTGTTCCTGAAGACCCATTTAATTCCAATGACTGGGTAGTCTTTTGGTCTTGGAACTAAATCCCAAACTCTACATCTCTCAAATTGATTGAGCTCCTCTTGCATTGCAATAATCACATGGGGATCTTGCTCTGCATCTTTTATGGATTGAGGTTCAATATGAGATATGAAGCAAGCATGCATGAAATCTTGGTTGAGTTGATGCCTTGTTTGCACACCAACTGATATGTCTCCAATCACTTGAGATATAGGGTGATCTCTAAGTGTGACAAGAACAGTAAGAGTATTTGGTTCATCAACAGCTTGGGGAATTAATTCCTCTTGTGGAATTAGGTTGGCTGTTGTAGGTTCAGCAATTACTTCAATGAGATCTTCTTCACTGACTACATCAACTTGTGGAGAAGGATGTGATATAACCCCTTGGGTGAGGTTTAGATTCTCCAATTTCTCACACAGTTGGGGTACCTACAATAAATCACTAGTAGAAAAATCCTTCTCCTTGTAAAACATGTTAGCTTTATCAAATGTTACATGTACAGATTCTCCAATTTTTAAAGTTGATTTATTGATAACCCTATAGGCCTTGCTGACTTGGGAATATCCAAGAAAAATTCCCTTTGCAGCTTTGGCTTCAAACTTTCTAAGATGTTTCTTATTATTATTGTGTATGTAACATCTACAACCAAATAATTTAAAATAGTCAACTTTTGGTTGCTTCCCATTGAGCAATTTATAGGGAGTCTTGCCCTTAAGTTTATGTATTAAACTTATATTCAGAACAAAGTTTGTTTTGCTTACAGCCTCTACCCAAAAGAATAGGGGCAAGTAAGCAACTACAAGCAATGTCCCTACAGATTCAATTGGAGTTATATTTTTCCTTTCTGCTACCCACATTTTTTTGAGGAGTTCTAGGAGCAGAGAAGCAATGTCTGATACCTTCCTTCTCACGGAATTCTTGCATAGGAAGAGATTCAAACTCAGTACCATGATCACTTCTGATAAATGCAACTTGAGTAGAGTACACAATCTTTATGCTCATAAGAAAGTCTTTAAGAACTTTAAAGTTAGCTGACTTGTTTCTCAAAAAGAACACCCAAGTGAATATAGAGAAGTCATCCATAATAACTAAAGTATAGGATTTCCCTCTCAAGCTCTATATTGCAATGGGTCCAAAAAGATCCATATGTAGCAAATACAGAATCCTTGGTGAATCACTCTTATTAATAGATTTAAAGCTATTTTTAGTTTGCTTACCTAATTGACAAGCCATGCAAAGACTTTCCTTCTTGTAGGGGCTAGAAGGCAATCCTTTAACAAGGTTGTCCTTAGATAATTTAGCAATATTTTTTAGGTTTACATGTCCTAGTCTTTTATGCCATAAATAATTATTATTACTAACTTGATTGAATAAGAAAATTTCTGAATTAGCTGACTAGAAATTAACCACATAAATATTTCCTTGTCTAAGTCTAGTTAAAAAAAGTTGTGTTATCTATTGAAGTAATAATTCAGGAAGATTTAGTAAATGATACCTGAGAACCTTCATCACATAACTAGCTTATTGATATCAGGTTATGCTTGATACCACTCACTTATACTATCTTCTTGAAGGTGACAGCTCCAACTTTGACATTCCCATATCCTTTTGTTTGTCCACAATTGGAATCTCCAAAGATCACTTTTGGTCCAAGCTTTGACTTGTAATCAGTGAGATTTACCTTACTGCCTGTTATATGCTTTAAACATCCACTATCCAAGTACCACTGATGCTCTGTGGTAGGATAGTCCATCACCTGCATAAAAAGAGATTAGATGTTTTTGACCCAGGTAACCTTGGGTCCTTAATTCTTCTAAAATTTATAACTAGAGATGTAAGAATAATCAGGTTGGTCTTTGTATCCTAAGGGGTGAATCTTTTAGGTGGAATTGTCCATTGGGTAAAGGGATTTACAAGTTTTGGTTTCTAATATTCAATTTGATTAAAATTAAAATTTCTGTTTTCAAAGTTTGAGTTCGAAGAATTTTGTTTAATTCGTCGAGCTGAGGTCGACGAAAGTATTTATGTCGTCGATCTTGGTTCATAGAATGATAATGCTCACTTTCTACATTCCACGATCGTCGATCTCTGTTCGACGAAACATGTTTATTTCGTCGAACACCCTCTCTTGAGTAATCATACCCAAAATCTAGGTTCAGAGTTCGTCGATCGTCATTCAACGTAAAATACTGATTTCGTCGATCTGAGTTCGACGAATTTTGTTGAAAATAATTTTAATGTGAGTTTTTATTTTTCTTTTTTTGGGTTTTTGAAATATTTTATTTTGTAGGTTGTTATCTACTACTTTTTCTTTGCCCTTTTCAGATATGAATTTTATAGGGGTTGATAAAATATTTTTCTTTAGAATAGGTGGCTGACTAGATGAAGCTCCTAAGCCTAGTTTACCATTAAGCCTGACATTGACTGTGCTAGTGATGTCCATTAATTTTATACTTCTCCCATTAAGGGATTCTTCAAATTTTTTGCTTCATTTAGTTTAGTATTTAAAAAAATGATTTGTTCAGAAGCTATATCTAGTTCATCTTTTAATTTTATGTTTTCAGAAAATAGATTATCAAATTCAATTTGTTTATCTCTGAGAAGTTTTATTTTCTTCTCAGACATAATTAAATCATTACATTAAAGTTTGAATTCAGCTTTAAAATGATCAGAATTTAAATCAAAATAGGCTATTACCTGATCCTCTTCTGATTCTGATTCTTCTACTTTTTCATTAACTGCTGAATGACTGCATGAAGCATCAATTGCCATCAGAGAAATCTCTCTTGCTTTTGCCTCTTCTTCATCCTCATTAGAGCTGGAAGATGAAGACTCTTCTTCAGACTCACTCTAAGTCTCAGCAACAAAGCCTTTTTCCTTATTCTTATACTTACTAGAAGAAGGCTTGCTGTAGTGCCTTGTATTCCTTCTCTTTTCTTTTATCTTTCTTTTGAGCCTCTGGACACTCTGGAAGAATGTGTCCTGCCTTCCTGCAACCATAGCAGACAACTTCCTTAGTAGGATTCTAGTCATACGTTGGCTTATCTTCAGTCCTTGTTGACCTTCTTCTAAAATCCTTCTTAGGCATTTTGAAGAATCTCTTAGCTAAGAGACTCAACAACTCTTCATTTACTGGTAGTGCTTCTGATTCTTCAGATGCCTTAAATGCAATACTTTGCTCCTTCCTTCCTGAGGTAGGAGTCTTCTATTCAACTGCTTCTCTAGTCTTGATTAGCTGCTCATAAGACTTGAGATTGCCTAGCAAAGACTAAGTAGAAATTTCATTTAGGCTTCTGGCCTCCTTGATTGGACAGATCCTAGAGTCCCATGTGCTAGGGAAGCACATAAGGATTTTATCATTTATCTCAGTCAGTGATATGTTCTTGTCCAGGTTCTTAAGCTCATTGATGATCAAGCTGAGTCTGTTGTACATATTAGCAACTGACTCTTACTCTTATTTCTTGAAGTTCTCATGTTGGGAAATGAGATGAGATCTTTTATCTTTTCTTTCATCAGCTGATCCTGCTACCATTTGGTTAAGAAAATCCCAAATGGCCTTTGCGGATGTGCATTCTGCAACCTTCTAGAATATGTCATCAAACATAGTTTGGGCCAGAATATTCATTGCCTTAGCATCAGCAACCTTTGTCTTTTTTTGTGCATCAGTCAACTCGAGTGGTGGAACTGCAGTTGTATCTGAAGTAGTAGCCACTAGAAGTGGGGCACCTATCAAAATGGAATTGTAAATATCTTCATCAATTGGATTCATATATAACATAATCCTTGCCTTCCAAAGTGCAAACTTATTAAGGGTGCACACTAGATGTCTGGTGCTTGAGTATTCATTATTCTGTGCCATGATATAAAAAAGGCACTAGAGATAATAAGATCTATCAAAGATCTTTTGGTTCAGGTGTTAGCCTGTGAAACCAAGAAACCACCCTATGATATCAATTGAAAGTTAAGGATATATCTATCTTAACTCTAGAGGGGGGGGTGAATAGAGTATTTTAAAAACTTTGATTAGTTTTTATAGTGGAATTAAAATAAGTGATATCTATATGTATAGAGAGAAATAAAACAAAGACAATCACAACACACAGAACAAAAGAATAGAGCAATCCAGACGACACAAAGATTTTATAGCAGTTTCCCTAAACTTGGGTACATCCACTCTTCTACCACCCTGGTAGGAATCCACTACAAATTTTTGATCAGGTGCCCTGCCACCACATGTTTTTGCTCAGGTGCCCTGTCACCACAGGTTTCTGCTCAGGTGCCATGTCACCACAAGATCTATTTCAAGAGAGATCTCACAACCCTTTGAGCTTTTGACCAGGTGCCCAAAAACAAAACCAAGTCTTTTGATCAGGAGACTTGACAACAAAAAGATAACTTTTGAAGGGAGTTAAAAAAACCCTTTGTATAGGAGAGTTACAAAGAAAATAGATGTTGTCTTCTCTTTCTCAATGTTCTGTGATGACTACTGGATAGTTGCTATTGTCAAAGCTCCCCCTGAGATGTAGAAGAGTTCAGGAGAATGAGAGCTTTGCTCAGGGTGTAGGACTTCAGATTGAAGTAGATCTTCAGGAAACTTTTAGACTGATGAAGATTGTTTATCTCTTGAAAGTCCTGAAGCAAAACTGAAGAAGACAGATATTATATGAAAGATTATCTTCTTTAAGTTTTCTTTTTATTCACAATTCATAGGCTTCTGTATATTCTGTCTATTATTGAATATTCTGTGTCTGTAATCTTCTGAAAAATTGTCTTTTATATTCCTTGCAGAAAATCAGCATTTCAATTTTAAATCCTATCCATGATTGACTGCAGAAAATCTCGGAGACTGAACGGCTAGAATTTTCTTAAATGAATTCCCTAACTGTCTCTGGAAATAAGCCAAGTAATAACTCTATGAAATACCATAATTAATACTGTCATGGAACGGATATATTCTTAAGAATATAAGCATTAATTATAAGAGTATTATTTCTTAAATATAATCAAATAAATTGACAGTCGAACTAAGAAACTGAAGAGGAAAAACGTCGAATAGAACCTGAAAATAGATGTCAACCTCAGGAAGAATTTCGTCGACCTGAACTCCAAGTTTGTCGAGCTAAGAAATCTCCTTCGTCGAGCTGAGCTCAGTGATCATGAACTGAAAAAGTACTGCCAATCTGACCTCCAAGTTCATCGACCAGAGAAAGACTTTCGTCGAGCTGAACTTCTGATATTAGATCAGAGATCGTCAACCTCAGCTGGACTTTCGTCGAGCTCAACTCAGAGAAGTAACTCGGAGTTCGTTGATCGGAGATCGACGATCATCGAGCTGAGTTCAACTATCGTCGAGCGGAAATTCTGAAGTCTTTAAAACTACTTGTCTCTAAATTCTTGAGTCTCTGAAGTCTTCTGAAGGCAGGTTCAAAAGGCTAACCTAATAAGACTAACCTTAACCTTAGAAAAACAAATGACCCTAGGCTATATATGATTGGTCAACAAACCTAATAGTGAACATAGCCAAAATCAACCCTAAACAAGGTGGGGTTCCAACAGAGATTCTAAAGTTCATCGAGCTAAGCAAAGAGTTCGTCGATCTCAGCTCGATGATCGTCGAGCTCTGTCCAAGTACTTCATGACGTTGCGGGAAAGATACAGTAGAGCCAAAATCTACTATTTGTCCTCTTCTGAGGAAGGTGGCACTCACCATCCTTTGCTGGGTCCACATTCAAATTATGTCGTTGATTCAAATCAACAGATATAAAAGGAAGATAAGAAAAGAAGATTAGGGTTAACGAAAACAAGAACGAAAGTAGAAAACAAAATAAAGGCGGCTGGACTTCATCTTCTTCGACAAGCTTGAAAGCAAAGTCCAGTAGTGAAAGCCATTAGGCAAAGATAGTTGAAGCTTCTTCCAGTTTAGCAAGATTGTTCCTTAAAGATCAAGTTGGATGATTCAATTTATCAACAATAGAAGATAGTAGTGTGAAGGGTTGTAAGCCTTCAATAGTAGTTGTTGTCTTCGGTATAATAGAGAAATTGGTAGACGTAGAAGAAGACTTATTCCTTTTACATCAAGTGGGATGGACTGATATCTGCTCAGTCCAGCAAGTTAGACTCAAAGATTTTTCTCTGAGCCAGTATTTCAATTTTATTGATTAATTGCCAGTAGGATTCAGGTTGCCTGAATCTGAGTTGTAGGGCACTTTTTTCCTGAGTTGTAGGTGACTAATTAGTCACTGAGGTAGGTTCCTTGCTGGGGAACTGAGGTAGGATCCAAGTGTGGATCTGAGAGTGGGGCTGTCCTCCCAGCCTGAGTAGTAGGTCTTAGTGATAAGGCTGAGGTAGGTGACTATTGAGTCACTAAGCTGTAGGTGACAAGTGTGTCACTGAGTTTAGGTCTTGGAGGAGAATGAGTGCAGGGCCTTTGGCCTAAGATAGATGACAAATCTATCACTGAGCTGTAGATGCCTAGACAGGCACTGAGGTAGGTACCTGGAAGGGTACTAAGCTATAGGAGTGTTATAGCACTCTGAGACTAGGGCCTTGGGCCTAAAGTTGTAGGGCACTTTGTACCTGAGCTGTAGGCCTTAGAGATAAGGCTAAGGTAGGTGGTTTGAGTACCATTAAGCTATAGGAGCACTACAGGGATCTGAGGTAGGAACCCTTGTAGTTCTGAGGTAGAGTTCTGAAGAGAACCTCAGTATAAGGCTGAGGGCCTGAAGTGTAAGCTCTAAGGAGCATTTTGGAGGAGTTTGTGCCTTGTCTAACATAAGTTAGAAAGGTGGGAGGGAAAGTGGATGTACCTAATTTGGGAACCACTATAAATACTTGTGTGCTTTGCTGTGTTGCTTGCTCATGTTTTTATATTGCAGGTAATTAGGACAAGCTTTAGATCACTAAATTTATAAACAGCAAAAAGACTTAAGTAATTTCAAACACCTATTCACTCCCCCCCCCCCTCTAGGTGACTAGCTAACCTTGAAGTAATAACTTTCAGCCAGGTTCGCGGGGATTCATGATTTGGATGACATGAGGTATGCAAAGAGATTCTACTGGGGACTTAGAGACTCTACGAGGCAGTCTCTGCTATTTATTTCTCATGTCACATCAGCTCAGATCATAGAGATGGCCAAGAAGTTGGAGGCAGACCAGCAGATGGTACAGAGTAGGGGAATGAGACCACTGGATGGGTCATCATTCGGGGAGAGCAGTAGGGGCTCATAGAGAGGCAGAGTGATGAGCCAAAAGAGGGATGGGGGAAGTTATCTTCCTAACTTTAGGCAGGAGCAGAGGCCTCCTGCATTACTAGTTCCATAACCACTGTAGATACATGACCCGATGAGACAGGATGACCGTGGCCACCGACCGATGATTTGCTATAAGTGCAAATAGCCGGGGCACATAAGAGCTAACTGATTTTAGTAGTTTCGTCCACCTCCTCCTCCTCCTCTACCACCAGTAGCCCCTCTAGCATAGTAGGGCCAAGGCCGAGGATGAGTTTGAGGTTGAGGACATTATGGTAAAGGTTGAGGATAGGAGCAGATGTATGCTTTGGACCTCGCCGATCTGAGGAACCCCGAGGAGGTTATTACAGGTATTTAAATGCTATTATAAATTTAAATTTTAAATTATAGTACTTCGACCTCGTAGAATAACAATACAAATTTAACCCAAACAAATCTCAGGTATAGTCTTTATTAGCGGCAAGCCTGCCCATACCTTGTTTGATACGGGTGCTTCACACTCGTTCATATCTGAAGCCTTCTAGGAGGGACTAGCAGGAAAAGACCGAATCACCACGTAACCAGGAGGGTGTATTTACCGATGGATCAGAGCTTCTATCATTTGCCAAGTGTAACCTGGAGGTAGAAATTAGAGGAAAGACATTTGAAGTACCGGCGACAATTTTGAGATTACCGGACTTCGATCTGATCTTTGGCATGACTTGGTTGAATTTGAACTACGCTAGAATCGATTTCTCGTCAAGGAGGATCACCATACGACATGGGGACTCCGAATTCATCATCGAAGGTATTAGAACTATCTCTCGTACCTTATTATCATCTGTGTAGACTATCAAAGCCTATGAGCAAGGAGACGAGGTGTAGTTGATCCGCTTCGAGATGGCGGGAACAGAAGATTATATTGCTTATATCCCGGTGGTTCGGGATTTCTTCGACGTATTATCGGAGAAATTGCCTTGATTGCCACCGTACAGGGACACGGACTTTCGGATTCAGTTGGTTCCCAAAGTGAGGCCCGCATCTCGGTCACCGTACAGGATTGCCCCCAAGGAGCTAGCGGAGTTCAGGACACAGTTGTAGGAGCTGGTGGAATCAGGATTTGTCAGACCGAGCTCATCACCGTGGGGAGCACCGGTGTTGTTTGTTATGAAGAAGGATGGGTCGTTGTGGCTCTACACCGACAACCAGGAGCTGAACCGTTTGACTGTCTGGAACATGTACCCACTTCCACCGATTGATGAGTTATTTGACCAGCTACAGGGTGTCTTCTAGTTCTCAAAGCTCTACTTGAGGTCAAGATACTACTAGCTATGAATTTGGGAGGAGGACATCCCAAAGACAACTTTCTGCTCTCGATATGGATTATACGAGTTCAAGGTGATGCCCTTCGGGTCGACGAATGCGCCTTCTGCATTCATGAGTTCGATGAACCGTTATCTCAATCCCTACCTATATAGATTTGTCACAGTGTTCATTGACGACATCCTGATCTACTCCCGGACGAAGTAGAAGCAGATGAAACATTTGGCGCTGGTGTTGGGCAAGCAGAGAGAGCATCAGATATATGCAAAGTTTTCCAAGTGCCAGTTCTGGCTAAAGGAGTTGGCATTTCTGGACACACGATCAGTGGATCGGGGTAGACTATGGACCTAGCCAAGGTTCAGGCAGTTAGAGATTGGTCATAGCCAAAGTCAGCTTCAAACATCCGTAGTTTCTTGGGACTTGCGGGATATTATCGCAAGTTCATGGAGGAGTTCTCAAGGGTAGCACTCCCCCTCACATCCTTAACAAAGAAGGATGCAACTTTTGTTTGGATTGATATGTGTGAGGCAGCATTCCAGGAGTTGAAGAACAGGCTCACCTCTTCCCACATCCTTGCACTTCCATCTAGGAAGGAAGGATTTCACATTTATACAGACGCATCATATCAGGGGATGGGTGCAGTCCTGATGCAGCATGGGCACGTCATCTCATATGCTTCGAGATAGCTGAATAATTACGAGAAGAACTACCCCGTACATGATTTGGAGCTCGGGGCTGTGGTATTCCGTTGAAGATTTGGAGACATTACTTGAATGGGGTTCATTATGATATCTTCTCAGATCACAAGAACCTCAAGTATATTAACACGCAGAAGGATCTAAACTCGTGCCAATTGAGATGTCTTGAGTTCCTATGCAACTACGACTACAAGATGCATTATCACCCGGTGAAGGAAAACACTATGGCGGATGCCTTGAGCAGGAGAGCTAGCACTACTACACCTGAGACCTAGGTGATGGCTATGGAGCTAGTACGGATTATGGAGGAGATGCAGATTACTATTGTTTCCAAGTCTGAGCGATAGGTCTATCAGGAGTACTTGAACTTCTTGGTCATTGAGTGTGGCATACGGGAGCACATCAGGACATATTAGAGGCTAGATGCAGCTTTAGAGCCAGTATTCAGAGCACTGGAAGGGGCGAGTCAGAGGATTATTAATTGCGTGACAACCTCGTTCATTTCCATGGTCATGTTTATATACACGCAGGAGGTGGTATTCAGGAGGATATTCTTTGGGACACATACTATTCTAAGTACTCGGTGCACCCCGGTATCACCAAGATGACAGCAGACCTGCGGAGGAGCATGTACTGGACGGGGATGAAGAGTGAAATTGTCGATAGACTGACCAAGGTTGCCCGATTTATACCGATCAGGAAGGACAACCCAGTTGCAATTTGGTGAGGTTGTTTGTAGAACAGTTCGTCAGGTACCACGGAGTCCCTAGGATGATTGTCTCAGACGATGACGGTGAGATCACCTCTAAGGAGTGGAGAGCGGTACAGACGTACTTAGGTTCTCAACTTGCTTTTAGCACCGCTTTCCATCCGCAGACCGATGGCTAGACTGATCGGACCAACCAGACTATGGAGGATCTGCTGCGTTTATGTATACTGGATACAGGGAAGCCCAAGGAGAGACTGTTGCCACTGATTGTGTTCTCCTACAATAACAGTCACCATGCGAGCATTGGGATGGCACCATATGAGGCCCTATACGGAAGAAAGTGTCGGACACCACTATCTTGGGTCCAGGATGAGGACCCCAGGGCACTTGGATTAGATAATATTGAGGATACAGATTCTTATATACAGCTGATCAGGGATCGGATGCTGGAGGCACAGAGTAGGCAGGCGAAGTACTACGATGCGATTCATCAGAAGGTGGAGTTATAGGTGGGGGACAGGGTGTTCTTGAAGATACGTCCGGTGCATGGTGTCTCTCTGGTGCGGAGGCACAAGAAGCTCAACCCTTGATTTATGGGACCATACTTAATCCTGGAGCAGATCGGTCCTTTGTGTTACCGGCTGGAGCTGCCGATAGAGTTAGGTACTCTACACGACATCTTCCACGTCTCCTCTCTTCGGAGGGCTCTCCTTCAGCCAAAGCAGTATATTAACACTACAGCAGGCCCAGTAGCACCTGATAGATCAGTATGTTTAGAGGTGGTCCGGATCGATGATACATCAATTCGAGTGCTGCAGAAGAAGAAGGTTCCCTTGGTCATGGTGTTGTGGTCCAACCACTCATTGGACGAACACACCTGGGATCCGATGGTTCTGATGCGTGAACAATATCCGGGACTTTTCGCCTCAGGTATATTTTAAATTTTGTTTAAAAGTTTTTAAAATTCTTGTGCATAGAAACCCCGTAGACCCGAACTTGAATTTCGAGGACGAATTTTTTTTTTTATTCGGATTTGTAACATCCCATTTCGTGCTAGGTCTTCACACGCATTTTGAGTCAAGAGAATTGACTCAGGCTTGGGAAGTGTCGAGTGTACTCGACGCCATTCGACAAAGCGTCACGTGCGTTGAGTGGTCTCAATGCCACTGAATGCTTTCGATGGAGATATTCTGGTTGTTTTTGGTGTTGAGTGGACTCAACGCGTTGTTGATTCATCTCAACGCCACTCAATGCTTTTTTTCATAGAGATAGTCTGAATGTTGTTGGCGTTGAGTGGACTCAACGCGGTGTTGAGTGGTCTCAACGGCACTCAGCGCTTTTGACTTAGAAATTCCGGCACTCAATGAGGCGTTGAGTGGTCTCAACGCCACTCAACGCTTATGACTTTGAAATTCCGACACTCAAAGAGGCGTTGAGTGAACTCAATGTGGCATTGAGTGGTCTCAACGCCACTCAATGCTTTTGACTTAGAATTTCCGAAACTCAATGAGGCGTTGAGTGAACTCAATGCAGCGTTGAGTGGTCTCAACGTCACTCAACTCTTTTGACAAAGAAATATCGGCACTCAACGAGGGGTTGAGTGATCTCAACGCGGTGTTGAGTTGTCTCAACGCCACTAAACGCTTTTGACTTAGAAATTCCGGGACTCAACGAGGCATTGAGTGAACTCAACGTAGCATTGAGTGGTCTCAACGCCACTCAATGCTTTAAACTTAGAAATTTTGTCACTCAACGAGGCATTGAGTGAACTAAATGCGGCGTTGAGTGGTCTCAATGCCACTCAATGCTTTTGACTTAGAGGATTTTTCATTCCAGGCTAGTTTTGTTGGTTCAATATACGGACTGAACTGGGTTCAGGATAAGAGTTGATGGCTCATTGTGCCCCATATTTTCCATCAAGAGTTATTGAAAGTAATAATTGGACGGTCCAATATTATTGTGACACTTGGGAGCAAGGAGGAACCATGCTCATCGACGACCAGCCATGACCCGCCACTCCTCGCCACTTCCCTCTACTCCCAGCCACACCCCTTATTCAAAGTCCTTAAATCGGCCACTCCCAGCCAAAAACCAAGGCCCCCATCATCTTCATTGAGCCCAGAGGAGTGGAAATCAACAGCCCGAGAAAGGAGATAGCCGGATAAACCAGGAAACAAGCTAACTCGTCGGAGAAGTTGTCGGTCATGGCTCACTACCACCGTACTCGCTGTCAAACGCGGCTACAGGTCCATTTCTCCTCCCCTCCCTCGATGCTAGCCGTCTAGTTCTTTAAGGAGAGATATCAGGCTCAATTGAGCTCGATACCATGTGAGGAAGATGAGATTTTATTTCCGAGCATTTCTTCTTGTTCGGGTTTGCAGGAGGAGCGGCCTTCGGCGGCCATATCGCGGGAAACGCTAGCCACCGCCTCAACGGAGGTGGTGGGGACAATCGTCGGTGGTGGCAGTGGCAGGATGTCCAGGAAAGTGGAGATCAACGAGCTACAACTCGGGATGATCTGGACCATCGGCGCATTGGGGAAGATGACCCGATGCCATCCATTTAAATGTAATATAAACTATAGAATTAATTACCTACTAGTATAATTTCTATCACATAAATTCAGTCACCTTGCATGAATTATTTTGCCCTCTTAGGTTCATTTCCAGAAATAATGTTCAACTTGAAAAAGGTAGATCTAGGTCTCACCGTTAAATTGAAACCCTAAACATATAATTTGTAGCACTGCAGCTCAATGTTGGACAGTTCTTTTAGGACTGCTCCTAGGCTAGGGCAGAATTTCAAATGAAAGCCTAGGTCAAACCCTAAGTCCACATGCAATGAAGTTTAGGTCATGCGGGTGCTTATGTCAGACTTAGGCCATGCCAAAAAATCAGAATTTTTGGAGGGTATATTTCCAAAGTTTTTATAGAAATTTCAATTGTTAAATAAAAGTAATATAGGGAGATTCCCTTATCCAAATGCCTGAGGAAGCAGAATGGTTTAGAAAGTTGACTAAGGGTTTTTTGGTTGAGTGAAGCTTGTTCACTCAATAGACTCAACGCCTGAGGAAGCAAGAGATTTGGCTAAGTCCACAGATGCTGACGTCAGCTAAAGTCAACAAAATTCAAATTCAGTGTGGGAAAGATGGGATCCACCGCTAATGGCACCGACGACCAGCTGTATAATATATTCTGTACAAGGAAGGCTTTAAACAAGCAATTAAAGCTGGTCCCACACGTCATATAGTCATTAATCTACGGAAGACAAAAGATAGAAAATCAAAATACGGAATCACGAACTTTTAGGGCTTTCTCTTTTTGGAAAGCGGAAGATTGTCATCGTCTTTTTTGCCATTGTTGCAGAGACAAGAAGCAAAAAGCTCAAATCGATCGACTCAAAAGTTCTTCCAGTTAGTTGTTGTCATCCTCATCACCAACAACAAGAAAGAAGGAGCAGCAAGGCTAACCCTAGTCCCGCGACCACCTCACAGCTCAAGCTGAGCAATTCCTGAAGATAATTTCTGGAGCTGTGAAGAAGAAATCTGGACTGATTTTTCTCATGACAGAAGGAGTAAGACACGGAGATAATTTCTCTGGTGTCAAATTAACACCAACTCGTTTTCTCTCTATAAGACCCTTTCTAGATCTGATCTATAAGAATGTGTTATAAAGGCTGAGTATGTTGGATCTGTTATAGATCTGTGTGGTAAGGCTTTGGCCTGAGTTGTAAGATCCTCTGGATTTGAGTTATAGGGTTGTACTCCGAGCCTGAGTGGTAGGGAATTTTGGCCTGAGGTAGGTGGTATTCTGACCACTGAGTTGTAGGGCTCTGTGCCCGAGTTGAAAGTCTTGGAGGAGACTGAGTGGTCCTGCAAGATCGTGTTGTAAGCTCTTAGGAGCCAAGATATTGGAGTAGTGCCTTGTCTAACACACTATTAGAAAGGCGGAGGGGCAGTGGACGTACCCATAATATGGGGATCCACAATAAACTGATGTGTCATATAGGTGAATATCTTGAATGCACTAGGAAATAGAACTCTCACAGACTAAAATTATAAAAGTTAAAAGACACTAAAAACCTAGAAACCTATTCACCCCCTCTAGGGTGTTTAGCTACCCTTGCAAAGAAAGACTTTCAAGTGGTATCATAGGGAGGTTGCTCAAGAAAGGCTTAATAGTGTGAGTAAATCTCCAAGGCTAGCATTCAAAGTATACTTGTGGGTTCAGGAGAGAACCATAAGGAGCTTGGTTCCATGAAGCTTCCTATATGCAGAAAGGAATGCTTTGGAATCTGGAAGGAGAGGGTTAGACTATTCATGGAGGCATCTGACCCAAGGATCTTTATGACATTCAAAGAGGGACCCTTCATCCCTATGAAGGTCTGTACTCTGTATGCGTGTGTCAAGACACCTAAGACTTATTCAGAAATGACCAAGGATGAGGTCATTCTTGCCACCATTGACAATAGGTCACAAAACATTATTGTTAGTGCCATAGATGACTCCACCATTTAGAAACTGGTACACTGCAATACAGCCAAAGAGATGTGGGACACTTTGGTAGTCTATATGGAGGGCACTGAAGAGGTCAGAGTTGACAGAAAGTCCATGCTAATTTAAGAGTATGAGGCTTTCAGGAAGTTCAAGGAAGAGAGCATAGCCAGCTGCTATGAAAGATTCTTTATTATAGTCAATGAGCTAAGGAATTATGGCCTGGTCTTCAGTAATTATGAGCTTAATGATAAGTTCCTTAGGTCTCTAACTAGAGACTAGGATTCTAAGAATTGTGCCATCAGGGAAGTGACAAAGCTGGTAGATACTCCTCCACTAACTATGTTTGGGAAGCTGCTATCTTATGAAATACAACTGACTGTCAGGAAGGAGGTGGAGAAAAATAGCAAGTCTTAGAGCAGAGAAAAGACTGCGGCCTTCAAATCTGAAGCCACAAGAAGGAGTAGGGGAAAGATTCCTTCTCTACCAAGGAGGGCTGCTAAGTCTGACTCAGAAAGTTCAGATACATACACATCAGACTGCCACATGCCTGATGTGGAGTTTGCTACCTTCTCTAGGCAGTTTATAAAGTTGATGAAGAAGAAGGGGTGGCAGAGCAGATACTCCTCCTCTTCTAATCACTAGGAGGACTACTATAGGGGAAAGAAGAAATCCTCCAAGGAGAACAAGTATGGCTCTAAACCTGGTAAACAAATTTCCACTAAAGTGATTTGCTATTGCTGTAGCAAACCTGGGCATATGATTGTTGACTGTCCAGTTAAAAGAAAGGAGGATGGTGAGAAGAAACACCACCACCAAAAGAGCAAGAAGGAGAAGTCCTTCATGGAAAAGAAGGAGAAGAGTTGGTCTGACTCCTCCTCAGAAAAATTTGAAGAAGAAGAAGCCTACATTGGGCTGATGGCAAGGTATGAGGAAGAATCCTTCCAGGATCAGCCTGGTGCAGAAAAGGTACAATCTCTATCTAGTTCTTCTTTTGAGTCAGATTATGAGACAAGTGACAATTGTAGTGCTTCTTCATCAAGTGATGAAAATGGCTCAGAATCTTAGGAGGATATCAATCAATTGATTGATAAGTATGGTGAACTTATGTAGGCATTAAAGAGAAGTATGCTGCTGGATAAAAAAACAGGCTCAAGAGATTGCTTCTATACAGCTTACTGCTTCCCAGCATTATGAGTCAGCAACCATATTGGAACAGAAAACCAGGGAAGTTAGCCAGTTAAAAAAAATTATTGTCATCCAGATAGGCACCATAAAATACAAGTACAGTCTCATTAGAGATCTGGAAGAGAAACTCCAGAGAGAAAAGAGGATTATGGCTAGCTACTCTAACCCTAATTCAATGTTGCCCATCATTGACTCCTTCTCTTATCAAGGAAAAACGAGGGGTTTAGGTTTCATGGGAAACACAAGGGCTACCCCTCTCAAAGGAAAGGAAAAAAATCTCCAATTCAACCACCCATTGCCTTTGAAAGGGTAATACTCCCTTCTAATAGGTTTAACCAGGACTCTATGTATGGTCACTGGAAGATTGGGATTCCTTCCTGGAAGAATACAAGTGTACCTTCCAATGGAAGGAGAAGAGGAATGGGGATGAGTGCCTTTAAGGCAATCCATGAAGAAATAAAATAGCCAATCATTGACCATTTTTCTTTGGTGCTCTAGCCCCCACTCTTAAGAATGTGGTTGCAGCCTAAGTTCTGGGCCATCCAGCTAAGACTCTAACCAAGGGCCAGTTAATCAGCAAGCCTTATTTGGCTATTTTTGATGATATCAAGAGCATGTCTTTTGGAAAGAAGACTGCTGCTGGTGGCACTCAGAGCAGGCCAAATAAGTCAACTGAAAGACTAACCTTTAGCCAGATCCTACCAAAAAGGATACTGAGAAAGGCTGATGTTGTTCCTTCTAGACAGGGAGCTACTGTCAGCATAGCTAGCAGACTAGCTCAGAAAAGAAGGTACAACATTCTTGAGTGCTGGTGTTGTGGCAAAGTGAGCCACTATGCCAATGATTGCTAGCATAATCCCAGTATGGCCAGAGCTAAAGTCAGTCTACAAGTAAGAGAAACTGTCGGTGGACATATTCATTTTTAGACTGACATGAACCAAAGACCCTATAAATATTGGGGTCTTTGGGTAAAGTAAACATGTTCTGTAGGTTAGTCCAAGTTCCCATACCCATATATGGTACTTGGACAGTGGTTGTTCCAGGCACATGACTGTAACAAAGAGTTATCGGAAAGAGTATACTCCAGTGAAGGATGGACCCAAAGTTATCTTTTGTGGTTCAGACAGAGGAGTCACCAGAGGGTATGATAAGATCAGTAATTACATAATCACTATCAACAAAGTGACTTTTATGGAAGGTTTGCAACATAACCTAATAAGAATAAGCCAGTTATATGATCTAGGCTATGTCACCTCATTCCTCAAGGATGAGTGCCAGATTAAGAGGTCAAGTGACCAAGAGGTCATTTTGACAGACACTAGGAGTAGGAACATCTATTGTTTGAATTTTCTATGTTTAGATAAAGACTCCCCTATATGCCTAGTTGTAGATGAGAAAACCTAATACAATGTCCAGTTACACAAGAGGCTAGCTCATCTGAATTATAAAACCATAGGCAAGCTCTTTAGTGAAGAGCTAGTTAAGAATGGTCCTAAGAAGAAGTGATCTGAGGAGGGTTTCTGCTCTGCATGCTAAAAGGGAAAACGTACCAAGACCTCCTTCAAGGGCATTGGGACCAAAGACTCAGTGAGGTGATTATACCTCCTGCAAATGAACTTGTTTGGTCCTATACAAGTTCAATGTCTAGGTAGGAAAGTCTACACCCTTGTGGTTATTGATTACTTTTCAAGATTTACTTGGGTTTTTTTTCTTAGGAAGAAGTCTGAAACCCCTGATGTCTTCAAGACAGTTGTCATACAGATTGAAAGTGAAGGGATAGATACTACTCTAGAGGGGGGGTGAATAGAGTTATCAAATTTTGCACTAGACAAATCTTAATGGCCTACCCAACTCCCTTGGAGTGAAGTGCGGAATGAAAAGATTATAGATATTGATTTAACCTTAAAGCCTAACACAAGTGATGTGTACAAACTCAAGCTAACTGTAATTACAGTTAAGGCTTGGAAAACCTAATCAGCAACTAGCAATCCTAGTTATATCTATTCACAGCCACAATGCAGGAATTAAACAAGTGAATCCAGACGACACAAGGAAATTTATAGTGGTTCCCCAAACAACTTGGGTACGTCCACTCTTCTACCCACACGGTAGGAATCCACTCAGGTTTTTGATCAGGTGCCCTGCCACCAACAGGATCTGCTTCAGGTAGATCCAGAAACCCTTTAGACTTTTGATCAGGTGTCTAAAAACCAAGCACAGGTTTTTGATCAGGTGCCCTGCCACCAAGGGATACTTTTGAAGGGAGTAATAACCCTGTACAGGAGGGGAAGAAGGTTAAGATGTCTTCTCTATTTTACAAAGATTAGAGAAGCACAAAAACTTGCACTGAGCTAGAAAGCTCTAAAGAATCAAGGCTCCCCCTGGCTCAAAGATGTCCAGGTGAAGTCTTGCTTCAGTGCAGAAAACTCTTCAGAAAGCTGTGAAGGAAAAACTACAAGAAGATACAAATAATAAAAATAAAGATCTTCAAGCAGCTGTCTTCTTCTTCTTCTTCTTCAAACGAACTCTGAGTTTGAACTTCCTGAAAGCAGGAGAACTCAGGTTGAAGAAAAGTAGAAGATCTCACTACTAGAAAACTGACTTTTAGGCACGGTAGATTGCCGTGGCTAAAAGTCCAAAACCGTGGCTAAAGACTTTTAGCCACGGTCTGCCCACGGAATACGAGCGTGGGCAATACGAGCGTGGCTAAAAGTCCAAACCGTGGCTAAAAGTCCAAAATCGTGGCTAATACTGGACTTTTAGCCACGGTTCATTGTCGTGGCTAATAGTGGACTTTTAGCCACGGGTTAATTGGCGTGGTTAAAAGGCCACTCATAACATAAAAAATTCAGGCCGCCGCCGCCGCCGCCCGGCCGCCGCCGCTGCCGCCCGGCCGCCGCCGCCGCCGCCCGGCCGCCGCCGCCGCTGCCGCCGCCGCCGCCGCCCGCCGCCGCCGCCGCCGCCGCCCGCCGCCGCCGCCGTCGCCCGGCCGCCGCCGCCGCCGCCGCCGCCCGGCCGCCGCCGCCGTCGCCCGTCCGCCGCCGCCGGGCCGCCGCCGCCGCCCGGCCGCCGCCGCCTGGCCGCCGCCGCCCGGCCGCCGCCGCCCGGCCGCCGCCGCCCGGCCGCCGCCACCGCCATATTTATTTCAAAGGCTAATTGAAATAAATTCCTTATAAACCCAAAAATGTCATTTTGTTTTGGCGGTGTGGGACTAAACAATGCCACGACCTTTTGCCACGGTTCAGGCAAACTGTGGCTAATACTGGACTTTTAGCCACGGTTCAGGCAAACCGTGGCTAAAAGTCCAGTATTAGCCACGGAATAAAACCGTGGCTAATACTCACTATTAGCCACGATTTTTCCCCGTGGCAAAAGAAACCGTGGCTAAAAGCCATTTTTCTAGTAGTGCTCTTAACACTTCTCAGTTAGATGGAAATTGCTGAGAGCAGAAAGCTTGATCTTGATGAAGGCTTGAATGCTTGAAAATATGTGTAACACTAGTTAGCTATATGCTAGCTTGAATCCTTCTTCAAAGGGTCCTTTATATAACATCAGCAAGCAACGGCTCTCTTCAGTTTGAATAATTTGTCTTCTTCTGAGACTTGAGACCTGAGCTGTAAATATCAAGAAGACACAACAAACTCTGCAGCAGAAACATTCTATAAAAGGAATAACCCTTTTTCTAGGAAGCTGCAGAAAACAATTTGATAATAAAGTACTAAATAAAGTCATATCAGAAAGAAACTCTTTATAGAAAAAAGAAGACTTTTCAGTCTAACGGCTATAAAGGGCTGACAGCAGATAAAGTAATTTATAATGTCAGCTAATAAAACAAACAACTTTATCTAAAAAGATTTGACTCAGGCAAAAAGAATAGAGCAGATATGCCTGGAAATATTATCATAAAACACAAAACAACTTGCCAGAAAATGTATTAATTAATTAAATATAATAAATAAATACAAAATATAAAGGCAGACAGAAAGCGTCGAACGACCCACGGAGATCGTCGACCGACGCACGGAGATCGTCAAACTATCGGACAGATAGTCGAACGATCCAGATAGTCGAACTATCAAAGGAGATAGTCGAACTATCACAGCAGATAGTCGAACTACCAGAAGATAGTCGAACTATCAGATAGTCGACCTATCAACAGATAGTCGAACTATCAGGGCCAAACAGATAGTCGAGCTATCAACAGATAGTCGAGCTATCAGATAGTCGACCTATCAATCAGATAGTCGAACTATCAAGAACAAACAGATAGTCGAGCTATCAACAGATAGTCGAGCTATCAGAAACAAACAGATAGTCGACCTATCAACAGATAGTCGAACTATCAGATAGTCGAACTATCAAAGCAGATAGTCGAACTATCAAGCGAGAACAGATAGTCGACCTATCAACAGATAGTCGAACTATCAACGCAGAACAGATAGTCGAACTATCAACAGATAGTCGAACTAACAAATAGTCGACCTATCCAAGCAGATAGTCGAACTATCAAAACCAAACAGATAGTCGACCTATCAACAGATAGTCGAACTATCAGATAGTCGACCTATCCAAGCAGATAGTCGAACTATCAAAGACAAATAGATAGTCGACCTATCAACAGATAGTCAAACTATCAGATAGTCGACCTATCCAAGCAGATAGTCGAACTATCAAAGCACACAGATAGTCGAACTATCAACCGATAGTCGAACTATCCTCGCAGAGTGAAAGTCGAATAACTGATAGACGATCGTCGAACAGTTAGTCGACGATAGTCGAGCGGCGTTCGACGATATTCGAACGAACAAACTACTTAACCAAATTCTCAATCTGGAAAAGTGAGGACTCTACAGCTAGACTACTAACCATTGACCATAGATATTTCTTGGGTCAAGGAGCACAAAGGAGAGGACTAAACTCAAATCAAACTAGGGTACCAACAATCTCCCCCTATTTGAGTTAAGTCTCTCAAAATCTAAAACATACAGCTAGCTATAGAACACTAAAATTAATGCAGGAAATAGTTAACAATTAACTAGCAGATTATCAAACAGATAGATAATAAACAAATATAACACAGCAGTCAATCAAACTATTAAGAGTCTATAGAATCTGGCAAGGGGGCAGAGGAACTAGGAACAAAAGAGATTTTCCTTAGTGGATCATCAGATTCTTTCTTTGATAGCTTCAAGTCCTGCACGCCAATGATCTTCAATTCTGCAGCTCTTGGGACTACTGCTTCAGGATGCTTTTCCATATATTTTGAGGGATCAAATACATCAGGATTGACTTGGAACTTTTCAAACTCTTTCTTTCTGAAAGCAGACATGGTGGTTAAACCAGTAATATCTTTTCCTTCTGCTTTTGCTTTTCTTATTTGAGCTGCTCCAACTAGTTCGTGAAAACGAGCCATCCTAAAGTTAGGATCTAGCTCTGGACTTTCATAAACAGGCTCAGGAGGAGCAGCATCTGATTCTTTATCTTTTAAAACAACTTTCTCAGACTGAACTGGTGCAGTAGTTGAAACCTTTCTCTTAGGAGAAGGAGGAGGTGAAAAAGTTGGCTTTAGATACACAACCTCCTTAACTTGTTCTTTCACTTCTGCTTCATGCATTTGACTGCCAAAATGAGACTTTCCATAAGAGCTATGAGAGCTTTTCCTTGATTGATGCTGAGACGAAGCAGATCTTGCTGATGGAGCAGATTTTCCTGAAGATGCAGAAGGGTTGGCAGAAAGATTACCAGAAGCTCCTGCACCTGGAGGAGGAGGAGGAGGACCTCTGGGAGTCCATCTTGAACCAGGACTATCATATCTTTTAGATCTTTTCCTTTCTTTCTGCTGGTTCTTTGAGAACCACATCCAGTGCTGAAATTCCTTTGACTTAGGGTCAATGCCCTTCAGAATGTAATAAGGAGTATCATTGTCTTTACTGGGAGGAGGAGCAGCTTTTCTCTTCTTTTGAACAACTTTCTTTCTCTTTGAATTTTCAGATACATCAGAATCATCCTCATCATCAGAGTGAGATGATGGGGGATTATCATACGGATCATAGGCTTCAGAAACAGCCTTTTCTTTAAGCTTCAGAGCAGATTTCTCTCTTTCCTCTTCAATGGCATCCAGAGCCAGATGGGAATCTAAGTCCAACCCTGGTGAGTCATCCCAGATGGTTGACTTTTCAACTTGCAGCTCTTTTTCTTTCTCTTTCAACAAAGACTGTACTCTTAGATCCCAGGCAGCTCTTGCTTGTACTTCTTCCATACTCAGAGCAGGAGTGTCATCTTTGACTTCATCTTGATTCTCAGGCTCATCTTCTCTATCATCTAAAAATGATTCCAATTCTGGATCTACTTGGATATCAGGAACACTTGGGGCAGCCTCGGAGACAATTACTATTATCTGAGCAGATAAATCCTCTCTAATAAAATCTGTAGAATTATGAATACATATCTGCTAAATAAGCAATAATCATTCCTTCAAGGTATTCACTAGCAAGCAAATTAATTGACTCGTCAATAAATCGAATAAGTGAATTACCTTCATACTTGACCATCTCCCATGATTCATCTAGATATGAAGTTATAATTCCTTCTAGGAATCTAGCAAGCACAGGAGTGGTGAGATCTTCTAGGCAGACTTTTACTGCAATTTCAGATAGCATGATTCCATCAGCTATTTCCTTATCAGATAACACTGGAACTACTTCTTTCTCAGCTGGAGCAGACTCTTCCAGAGCTGTCATTACAGTATCTGTTATAGCTGGAAGGGAGGCAGGAGGTTCTGAGGCATCTTCATAGAACATCTCCCCCTGCCTGATTTCAGTGGAGACTGAAACCAGGCCCCTTGAGGAAGATGGCTCAGCAGATTTTGAAAGGGATTTGATGGAGGCAGTTAAGATATCAATGGAGGATGCAAGGGGAGCGATTGCCTCTTCAATCATGGTTTTGATTGACGGGGTAATCAACTCCACAATGCGGGAGATAAGCTCAGGAGTGATCTCAAAAGATGATGGATGTGAAGTGGATGGAGCTGCAGTAGATATGGTTGAAGTGCTGGGATGAAGAATGGTGTGGACAGGGGATTGAATAGGAGATGGAGCTGGGGAGTTAATTGGAGAATTAACTGGGGAATGAATGGGAGACAAAGGAGGAGTAGGAATTCTCTCAGATCCTAACAAATCAAAGCTAGGAGCAGATATCCTAGTCTGATGAGAAGGAATTGGAGAAGCTGGAGGGGAAAGAGGAACAACCGTAGTTATTTCTGGAGCAGAAGAGGGAGAAGGTCGTACTTCAGCTGAAGTTGATGGAACTTCAACTGAAGCAGACAGCAAAGCAGAAGAGGAGGAGGGAAGAGCTGAGCCAGCATCGACAGGGTGAGGAGTGACTGATTCAGTCCTGGTGTCCTCAGATGTTGCTGGAGCAACCCCTGTGAGAGCGGGTTTCACAAAAGTTCTCTTCCATTTAGAGAATAGGTTAGGATCCATCTTCTTGCTTGCGTTAATTGTTGTTGCGGTTGAACTCAACAGCTGGGGGTATTTTTCCTTCAGGAAGATTCCAATAACCCTTCCGAGGGTAACTTCCTTCTTGCCATTCTTTTTCCTTATTAAATCAAACATCACTGCTGCCCAATCTATCCTTTTCCGATTAACAATCGCACACATCAGTGCGAATTGCTGCCTTGTGATATTATCGTGAGCAGAGTGCTTACCCAGGAGCACTTTTCCGACCAGCTCAGCAAGAAACTTGATCTTGAAGGGGAAATTTACTTTGAGCAGCTTCGTGGGAATGCCCTCTGCATGTCCCAGCTCAACTAACATTCTTCCGAATTCCTGAGCATCTTGCTCATAATCCTCTTCACCATTTATTAAACCAAAAATATCAGTCAAAACGGCCGGAGTTAGGATTACCTCTTCTCCGCGGATGGTACCAATCATCGAGTCGTCGGTGGAGGACGATGTGAAGGCCCATTCCTTGATCTCTGGGATGTTTATCTTAATCCTTGCAGACATTAACCTCTCGAGTCCTTGATCCCTGCATAGCTGAAGAACTTCTACGATCCCGGCATCGCAGCTACTGAACGCGTCGAAATCAACACTAAATCCTGCATCAAACTTCACGACTACTAGAACTGCTGGAGAGACCGCCATTGATTCGCTGGAGAAAGCTCGAGAAAGATGGAGAGGACGAAGAAGACGAAACGGCCGAAAATCGCAAGCGGGAAGGCAGAATGCGAAAAGACACGCTCCGTCGACGATAAAACACAAGATCTTTTAACCTAGGTCGACTATCGGCTTTATATTAGACCGGAAATAGTCGATCTATTAAAAAGATACTTGACCCGATAGTCGAACGGCCGTTCGACGATCGGCTCAGAAGCAGAGTAGTCGAACCATCGTTCGGCTATTTCTGGCTTCACAAACAACAGGCTTTCGTCATCCAGAGATCGACGATGAGCTTGACTTGTTCGACGATGGTCGAACGCCGGTCGACGATCTTCAGACAGATAAGCCATCATCAACCAGAGGTCGACGATAAACTTGATCCGTTCGACAATCTTCGATCATCGTTCGACGATCTTCAAACAAGTTTCAATATAGGTAGATATAGTCACACTTAGTCTCGTCCATTAATCATGCCTAATTGAACTAAAAAGAACAGATGCTTTTGTTCATCTAAAGGCTTGGTGAATATATCACCTCTCTGAAATTCAGTGGATATGAACTCAAGACAGATCTTGTTCTTTTCCACACAATCTCTCAGGAAATGGTGCCGAATCTCAATGTGCTTCGTTCTAGAGTGGTGCACAGGATTTTGTGCAATTGAAATAGCACTGGTACTATCACACATGATTTTGGTGTTCTTGTGTGAGTAACCATAATCCACAAGCTGGTTTTGAATCCACAGGATCTGTGAACAACAACTAGCAGCAGCTATATATTCAGCCTCTGCAGTTGAAGTTGAGACAGAAGCCTGCTTCTTACAGAACCAAGAGACCAATCTCTCTCCCAGGAACTGGCAAGTTCCTGAGGTGCTCTTCCTGTCAACTCTGCAACCAGCATAATCAGAATCAGAATATCCAATTAACTCAAATTCTGACTCAGCTGGGTACCAAAGTCCTAGATCTGGACATCCCTTCAGGTATCTCAGGATTCTCTTTAGAAGAATCAGATGAGATTCCTTGGGGTTGACCTGGAATCTAGCACAAAGGCATGTAGCAAACATTATATCAGGCCTACTTGCAGTTAGATATAATAGGGAACCAACAATGGCCCTATAATTCTTTTGATCAACTGGCTTGCCGTGATCATCAGAGTCAATAACTACATTAGTAGCCATAGGTGTAGGCATTGCTGAAGCATCAGCCATCCCAAATTTCTTTACCAATTCCTTGGCATATTTGGATTGGGAGATGAAGATACCATCAGCATCTTGCTTAACTTGGAGACCAAGAAAGTAAGACAGCACACCCATGCTACTCATCTCAAACTTAGAGTGCATCAGGTCAGAGAACCTTTTGCAAAGATTAGGATCAGTGGAGCCAAATATAATATCATCTACATACACCTGAACTAACAGGATTGTGTCCTTGTGATGCTTGACGAAAAGGGTTCTATCAACTACTCCCCTAGTAAAGTTGTGCTCTAACAGGAAACTAGCTAGAGTCTCATACCAGGCTCTGGGAGCTTGCTTTAATCCATATAGAGCTTTCTGCAACTTAAACATATGTGAGGGCTGAGTTGAAGAAACAAACCCTGGTGGTTGTTCAACAAACACCTCTTCCTTAAGCTCACCATTTAGGAATGCACTTTTGACATCCATTTGGAACACCTTAAACTTCATGTAGGCTGCATAGGCCAAGAAGATCCTTATTGCTTCTAGCCTTGCAACAGGAGCAAAGGTTTGGTCATAGTCTATACCTTCCTCCTGTCTGTAGCCCTGAGCTACAAGCCTAGCTTTATTCCTTACTATAATTCCATTTGCATCTAACTTGTTTCTATATACCCACTTGGTGCCTATGATCAGTTGGCCTTTAGGTCTTGGAACCAAAGTCCAAACTTTACATCTCTCAAACTGATTGAGTTCCTCTTGCATAGCAATGATCTAGTGGGGATCTAGCTCTGCATCTTTAAAGGTGAGGGGCTCAACCTGTGAGAGGAAACAAGCATGCATCACATCCTGTCTTAATTGGTGTCTTGTTTGTACACCAGCTGATATGTCTCCAATCACTTGAGATGTGGGATGATCTCTAAGTGTGACAATATCAGCAGGTGGGATGTGATCTTCAGCAACAGTTGGGATTAATTCCTCAGGAGGAATTTGATCTACTGTTGGTGGAACAACAACTACTTCAGCAATGTCTTCGTCACTGTCTGATTAAGTGATCTGAAGAGTTGATAGTTGAAGAATTTCTTGAGGGGCATCAGGTACCTGCAATGAACTAGAGGAAGGAGAATTTTCTTTCTCCTTGTAAAACATCTGATGCTCATCAAATGATACATGCACAGATTCTTCAATCTTACAGGTAGATTTGTTATAAACCCTATAAGCTTTGCTTACTTGGGAATATCCAAGCATGATTCCCATTGAAGCTTTTGCTTCAAATTTTCTAATATATTCTTTATTATTATTATGAATATAAACAATACAGCCAAAAACTCTAAAGTAGTTAATTTTAGGTTTCTTTCCTTTAAGCAACTCATAAGGAGTTTTACACTTAAGTTTGTGTATCAAACTTCTATTCAAGACATAATTGGCTGTACTAACAGCTTCTGCCCAATAGGAGAGAGGCATGTTAGCATCTGCCAACAATGTGCTAGCAGCTTCAATGAGTGTTCTATTCTTCCTTTCAACTACCCCATTTTGTTGAGGAGTTCTAGGAGCTGAGAAGCTATGTTTGATACCTTCTCTCTCACAGAATTCTTGCATGAGAAGAGAGTCAAACTCAGTACCATGATCACTTCTGATCAAGGCCACATGAGTAGAGTACTCAGTCTGCACACATAGTAGAAAGTCTGTAAGGGCTTTGAAGTTATCAGACTTAGTTCTCAAAAAGAAAACCCAACTGAACCTAGAGAAGTCATCTACAATTACTAAAGTGTAATACTACTGAACCTCCCTTAGATACCAATTGAAAGTGAAGGGATAGATACTACTCTAGAGGGGGGGTGAATAGAATTATCAAATTTTGCACTAGACAAAACTTAATGGCCTACCCAACTCCCTTGGAGTGAAGTGCGGAATGAAAAGATTATAGATATTGATTTAACCTTAAAGCCTAACACAAGTGATGTGTACAAACTCAAGCTAACTGTAATTACAGTTAAGGCTTGGAAAACCTAATCAGCAACTAGCAATCCTAGTTATATCTATTCACAGCCACAATGCAGGAATTAAACAAGTGAATCCAGACGACACAAGGAAATTTATAGTGGTTCCCCAAACAACTTGGGTACGTCCACTCTTCTACCCACACGGTAGGAATCCACTCAGGTTTTTGATCAGGTGCCCTGCCACCAACATGATCTGCTTCAGGTAGATCCAGAAACCCTTTAGACTTTTGATCAGGTGTCTAAAAACCAAGCACAGGTTTTTGATCAGGTGCCCTGCCACCAAGGGATACTTTTGAAGGGAGTAATAACCCTGTACAGGAGGGGGAAGAAGGTTAAGATGTCTTCTCTATTTTACAAAGATTAGAGAAGCACAAAAACTTGCACTGAGCTAGAAAGCTCTAAAGAATCAAGGCTCCCCCTGGCTCAAAGATGTCCAGGTGAAGTCTTGCTTCAGTGCAGAAAACTCTTCAGAAAGCTCTGAAGGAAAAACTATAAGAAGATACAAATAATAAAAATAAAGATCTTCAAGCAGCTGTCTTCTTCTTCTTCTTCTTCAAACGAACTCTGAGTTTGAACTTCCTGAAAGCAGGAGAACTCAGGTTGAAGAAGAGTAGAAGATCTTAACACTTCTCAGTTAGATGGAAATTGCTGAGAGCAGAAAGCTTGATCTTGATGAAGGCTTGAATGCTTGAAAATATGTGTAACACTAGTTAGCTATATGTTAGCTTGAATCCTTCTTCAAAGGGTCCTTTATATAACATCAGCAAGCAACGACTCTCTTCAGTTTGAATAATTTGTCTTCTTCTGAGACTTGAGACCTGAGCTGTAAATATCAAGAAGACACAACAAACTCTGCAGCAGAAACATTCTATAAAAGGAATAACCCTTTTTCTAGGAAGCTGCAGGAAACAATTTGATAATAAAGTACTAAATAAAGTATATCAGAAAGAAACTCTTTATAGCAAAAAGAAGACTTTTCAGTCTAACGGCTATAAAGGGCTGACAGCAGATAAAGTAATTTATAATGTCAGCTAATAAGACAAACAACTTTATCTAAAAAGATTTGACTCAGGCAAAAAGAATAGAGGAGATATGCCTGGAAATATTATCATAAAACACAAAACAACTTGCCAGAAAATGTATTAATTAATTAAATATAATAAATAAATACAAAATATAAAGGCAGACAGAAAGCGTCGAACGACCCACGGAGATCGTCGACCGACGCACGGAGATCGTCGAACTATCGGACAGATAGTCGAACGATCCAGATAGTCGAACTATCAAAGGAGATAGTCGAACTATCACAGCAGATAGTCGAACTACCAGAAGATAGTCAAACTATCAGATAGTCGACCTATCAACAGATAGTCGAACTATCAGGGCCAAACAGATAGTCAAGCTATCAATAGATAGTCGAGCTATCAGATAGTCGACCTATCAATCAGATAGTCGAACTATCAAGAACAAACAGATAGTCGAGCTATCAACAGATAGTCGAGCTATCAGAAACAAACAGATAGTCGACCTATCAACAGATAGTCGAACTATCAAAGCAGATAGTCGAACTATCAAGCGAGAACAGATAGTCGACCTATCAACAGATAGTCGAACTATCAACGCAGAACAGATAGTCGAACTATCAACAGATAGTCGAACTATCAGATAGTCGACCTATCCAAGCAGATAGTCGAACTATCAAAACCAAACAGATAGTCGACCTATCAACAGATAGTCGAACTATCAGATAGTCGACCTATCCAAGCAGATAGTCGAACTATCAAAGACAAACAGATAGTCGACCTATCAACAGATAGTCGAACTATCAGATAGTCGACCTATCCAAGCAGATAGTCGAACTATCAAAGCACACAGATAGTCGAACTATCAACCGATAGTCGAACTATTCTCGCAGACTGAAAGTCGAACAACTGATAGACGATCGTCGAACAGTTAGTCGACGATAGTCGAGCGGCGTTCGACGATAGTCGAACGAACAAACTACTTAACCAAATTCTCAATCTGGAAAAGTGAGGACTCTACAGCTAGACTACTAACCATTGACCATAGATATTTCTTGGGTCAAGGAGCACAAAGGAGAGGACTAAACTCAAATCAAACTAGGGTACCAACACAGATTCAGAATGAATTTGACAAGACTGTTGTCAAAATCAGAAGTGACCATAGGACTGAATTTCAACTTGAATGTATGACAAGGTTCTTTAAAGAGCATGGTATTCACCAAGAATTCTCCTCTCCTAGAACACACTAGCAAAATGGAATTGCTAAGAGAAAGAATAGGACTCTCATATAGGCTTGAGGGACCTTGTTGAGTGACACATCTCTCCCAGAATACTTCTAAGCTGAGGTAGTTAATACTGCATGTCATGTCCTTAACAGGAATTCTATCACCAAGAGCCACAAGAAGACTCCCTATGAGATCTTGAAGGGCAGAAAACCAAACTTGGGCTATTTCAGGATATTTGGTAGTAAGTGTTATGTGCTAAACAAAGGAAAGTACTATTTTACTTAGTTTGCATCCAAGTTCTGTGAAGGGATTTTTGTTGGGTACAACAATCACAGCAAGACCTATAGGATCTACAAATTGATAAATCTAATTGTAGAAGAGTATATTCATATAGTTTTTGATGAGTCTACAAAGATTAATAGTGAGATGCTAAGCTCCTCTTCTAGTCCTGAAGGTAATGAATTGATGATGGACAAGCTGACTATAAAGGAGGATGCTCCATTAGTTAAAGATGAATATGATAGAGTGTGCATTCTAGAGGAAGCACTGATACAAAGATTCGCTACGGCGGAGAGAGGGTTAGAAAAGAAGAGAAGAGAATGTGGATGTGGTGGTTGAGAATATTCTCCGATTCTATATCCGATAAAGGCAAGTGTACCTTATCGGTTATAGTATAGGATACTAATGATTAGTATCAAGGTCGTATTTCCCTGGGGCGTAATGACTACTTCTACTCAAAGGAGCTCGCTATTATTTTATCAAATGATATTTCTATTAAATGTTAAACTAAAAACAGGAGTTAAAGTACTAAAATAAAAAGAAAACTAAACTACTTGCAGGATAAAAAGAGTTAGAGCTAATAATAAAGAGGCACACTCGATTCTAGAATTACCTCGGCAAGAGACGATTAAGAAAATGGGATAAAAATCTAAACTTAATAGGATAAAGGTCCTTGACCGTGGAGGTTCCTAAAGCTTGAACACGCTTCTCTCGAGGTCGTGCCCAACTGAGTTTAGGAAGGTCCGACCGACTCTCGTCTAAATCGGAGGCCTAAAACTCGCTTTACGCGGTGAACCCCTCTATTGGATTTTACTCCAATCCGGGAGATTTGGACGTCTGCCTCTCTCGAGGGGTGGGTACAACTCCCTTTACTCTTGAATGCTTACTTCATTCTATCGGCCTCTCGGCTAGCCCAAAATGAAAGCAAAGGTGGAGAGTATATATCGATAATATACCTCCAACCCATGATTAATCAAGAGTAATTCAAGGCCCTAACCTAAAAAGAAAAGATTAATTAAAACATCATAACTTAATCGCTCTAACCTCGGATCTTTAAGATCGATTACAAGGAGGATTAGTTAATCATAATGGAGTGGAGGCGGGGGGATGAGTAGTAAAGCATATAAAAGGAACACTAGTAAAGGAAGAGCACTTATATTAAGTAAAAGGAGCAAGTTACACTAATGAAATTGAAATTACAAGTGCATGAAAGTAAAATCTATTCTAGCCCTACAACAAGCTACTTAGAAGAAATGCAAGAGCTAAAAGCAAAACACTAAGCTAGGTTAAGAAAATAATTACAAAATAAGAGAGAGAGGGAGAAAGAGAGAAAAAAACATAAAAGGAGCCAAGAAATAAAGGGGCAGCACCTCCCCCTCTCCCCAAAAGTTGCTGAAATGGAAAGGGGGGTCTTAATTTATAGAAAAAATCTCGGGTTGGTCACGCCCGGTGACACGCCCGGGGAGGGCGTGTCATAGGGCATGACAGGTACGAAGTTGACCTCGGGAGCTGAATTCTGGCGGGAATGATGATTATTTTCGGTACGATGGTGGTCACGCCCTAGGTCATGCCCGTGATAGGGGGCGTGACAGGCGCGTCAGGTCAAAATCAGTGGTCGCAGGTCCATCAGACGTCGGAATCGGGGCAGTCACGCCCCAGGTCACGCCCGAAACATAGGGCGTGACAGTACCATTGCGTGCAGCGGTGTAGAATGCATTGAAGGAGGCGGCAGACTTCAGGTAGAGGGCGACACGCCCCGTGTCACGCCAGGGGACACGCCCGGGGAGGGCGTGTCGGTGGGGCGTGACAGGGGATTTTTTGGCGGGAACTTCATCTGGCGGCTTTCAACATCGGGAGAAGGTGACACGCCCTTGGTCACGCCCGGGGAGGGCGTGACAGGGGGCTTGTTAGGTCATTTTTGCCGCAAACTTGTTTAAACCTGCAAAAACAGAAAATAAACATTAGTTATAATATTTACATAAAAAGTGACATCAAATTACCTAAAGGGAGAGATTTAAAACGAAAATAATATATTTTTACCCTAATAAATTAAACTAAAATATGCATCATCAAATTCCCCCATACTTATTATTTTGCTTGTCCTCAAGCAAAGACTACGAGTTAGAGAAAATAAAGAGGATTAATTGAAAAGTTTTAAAAATGCTATAAACGAGTAAGACGGGAATTTAGAGGTAGAGAAATTTTTGAAAAAGAACCGAAAAGTCCTACTTTAACTTAGCACAAAATTTTATAAATTTTACTAAATATAAAAACAAATCATCCCAATTTTTTACAGAATTAAAACTTAATAAAGTAACGAGCAAAAAGCGCATTGAGTAACTACTAAAGTCTAAGAGACAAATTAAAACCATAGTCAATCAAGACAAAATTCAATATTTCTATCAAAAATACTTACTCAATCTAGTTTCTCGCTACTAAACTAAAAAGTAAACGTAAAAAGCATGAATCATTAGGGCTTTAATTAGGCGTATAGTTAGGCTTAGGTTTTTAAGGGTGCGATATTCAAAAAGATAAACACGAGGGATATTTGCACACTTAAAACAAAAAGAAAATGAGCTTTGCCAAAATAAAACTAGCCAAAATAATTACTTTTCTTTTCTTTTCTTTTACTTTTTTTTCAATAATTTTCATCATTTTTTTTTTTATTTTTTTATACTTAAAACTTTTCACTTTTGTAGCAAAAGATAACACAAAGATTTTCCACTAATTTTTCCAAAAAGATGCACATTAGCAATTAAAGCTCAAAAATAATTTAAAGTGTGCATGTAGGTAGGCTATTTGGCCGTGGTGAAATAAAAAGTGGGGCTACAAAAAGGAAAGGAAAAGACACAAAAATGGCTAGCAATGGTTATTGTTAGGCGAGGTGCAAAGGCTCAAATGTTACAAAAGAAATGCCTAAATCATTTTCATGCTTCCTAAATCTACTCAAAGTAAAGCTTTGAAATTTCAAAAGAGGATATGCAAAAAAAAATAAAAAATAGAGAATTTGCTTCCATGAAAATAATGATAATAAGCGTTTAGACCGGTTTGTGTCTACTACACTTAATACTAATTAACGTTTAAAAATATTTTAATAATGAAAAATAAGGGATTATGGGTTTTATAAAAGTAAAAGAAATAAAAGAAAGGCTAAGGAAAAGTAAAGAAAAATTCAAAATTATTTTGAAAAATAGCATACTACCCTAAATAGGGACACTGCATGAGTCAACATACTACTCGCTAAACATATTTAAAAAGAAAATTAATCAAATTTATTCTAACTAAGCAAGTAGACATGAGCTTGAAAAAACAATAAAAAACAAAGTAGCGGGGTACTAATTGATTTGGCAAAAATTAACTCAATTTAATTTGGGATTTTTTTCAAAAAAATTTTTATATATTTTTATTTTTGGATTTTTCAAAAATATTATATATACAATTTTTTTTTTGATTTTTCTAAAATTTTTATAACTAATTTATTTTGATTTTTCTTAAGTAAAATATTGAGGGAACACTCCCCCATACTTAAAGTTAAACATTGTCCCCAATGTTTAAAGTTAAGTATAAAGAGAGTTAGAAGAGAGGGAAAAGAGAAAAAAGAAATGCAAAGAGAGGGAGAAGATGCTTCCCTAGCATTTGATGCCTAGACGTTGGAAAATGCGTCCCCCAAACTTGAGCTAAAGATCGGCTTCAGTCCAAGTTACGAGGCGATAAGCTGCACAAACACGCGGGAGCTTATTCCTGCACAAAACAAAAAAAATGGAAAAACAAAAACGAAAAAGATAAGCAAGGGGTGCCTCCCAAGAGCGCTCTTTGTTTAAAACATCGTTGAGCTCGACGTTTTTTTGTTAGCTAAATGGAAAATAAAAAGAGAAATGTAATGGCAGCTCGCGCAATATGCGTTTTGGCGCGAGTGCCAAAACATTTTTTAAGTAAATAAAAATATTTTTTGTAATTTTTTATTTTTTAAATAAAACAAAAAACAAGAAGATTTAGAAAAAGAAAAAAAACTAGAAAAAGAAACTATACTATTAGAAGGGGGCGAAGAGGAAGTAGAAACTAAACTAGAAGGAAACATAAAACAAGAAAAGAAAACAGAATTTTCGCAAGGAGGGGGAAGAGAAGAAAAAGAAGAAAGAGACGGCGGTTGATCACAAGAAAATGGTTGGATAGAAAAATCCGGTTGCTCTACCTGAATATCAATCATTTTGGTAGATTGGGAGCAAACCGGGATATCCGAAAAATAAATCTCTTCAGAAGATCGAACACAAGAAAGTTCGTCTTCCTCGGAAACTTGAAAAAAAATCGGAATATCGGGGGAAATTTCCTTCCCGAGAGGTTGAAGGCACAATGGAATTTCTGAATAATCGTCTTTCGCAAGTGATTGAAGGCACTGCGGAATATCCGAAGATTCATCATTCGAAAGATAAATAGGAGGAGGAGGGGAAGAAAATGATGCGGCCTTAGCAGCCAAAGCGTCAAAAATCACTTTGAAGTGAGCATTGATGTGTGCATCAAATGCTGCACCATCAAAAATGACTTCATTTTCGCTAGAATCAAAAACGGGAGGCGCGCATACTTGCAGAGAAAAAGTGGAAAAATCTTGAGATGGAATGGATTGATGATCACCTTGGCCCTAAGAATGATCAGGGTGTTGCCACCCTGAGTAGTTCAAAGTAGGGCTAGGATCAAAATGTCCATTCAAGAAATTTCTGTAAGAATTAAAATCAGAAAAATTCGGAGGAGAAGGGTAGGAAGGCGTTTGAAAACCATCGTAACCCATGAAAAAAAAATTCGCGGACGGATCAATTTGGCTAAATTGATTCGATTCGGAAGGGATAAAATCATGGGAGGATGAAGGATACCTTACCCAACACTCCTCACGAGAGTGACCGAACTCTCCACAATTAAAACAAAGATTACACATTACAAAATAAAATTAATCAACTGTGAGAGTGGGGTGAGAGAGACGAGAGAAAAAAACAAAACAAAAACAATAAAATTAATAGCTATACTTTTTTCAAAATATCAAAACACTCCCCGGCAACGACGCCAAAAACTTGATACAAAGATTCGCTACGACGGAGAGAGGGTTAGAAAAGAAGAGAAGAGAAAGTGGATGTGGTGGTTGAGAATATTCTCCGATTCTATATCCGATAAAGGCAAGCGTACCTTATCAGTTATAGTATAGGATACTAAAGATTAGTATCAAGGTCGTATTTCCCTGGGGCGTAATGACTACTTCTACTCAAAGGAGCTCGCTATTATTTTATCAAATGATATTTTATTATATGTTAAACTAAAAACAGGAGTTAAAGTACTAAAATAAAAAGAAAACTAAACTACTTGCAGGATAAAAAGAGTTAGAGCTAATAATAAAGAGGCGCACTCGATTCTAAAATTACCTCGGCAAGAGACGATTAAGAAAATGCGAAAAAAATCTAAACTTAATAGGATAAAGGTCCTTGACCGTGGAGGTTCCTAAAGCTTGAACACGCTTCTCTCGAAGTCGTGCCCAACTGAGTTTAGGAAGGTCCGACCGACTCTCGTCTAAATCAGAGGCCCAAAACTCGCTTTACGCGGTGAACCCCTCTATTGGATTTTACTCCAATCTGGGAGATTTGGACGTCTGCCTCTCTCGAGGGGTGCGTACAACTCCCTTTACTCTTGAATGCTCACTTCATTCTATCGGCCTCTCGACTAGCCCAGAATGAAAGCAAAGGTGGAGAGTATATATCGATAATATACCTCCAACCCATGATTAATCAAGAGTAATTCAAGGCCCTAACCTAAAAAGAAAAGATTAATTAAAACATCATAACTTAATCTCTCTAACCTCGGATCATCAAGATCGACTACAAGGAGGATTAGTTAATCATAATGGAGTGGAGGAGGGGGGGATGAGTAGTAAAGCATATAAAAGGAACACTAGTAAAGGAAGAGCACTTATATTAAGTAAAAGGAGCAAGTTACACTAATGAAATTGAAATTACAAGTGCATGAAAGTAAAACCTATTCTATCCCTACAACAAGCTACTTAGAAGAAATGCAAGAGCTAAAAGCAAAACACTAAGCTAGGTTAAGAAAATAATTATAAAAAAAGAGAGAGAGGGAGAGAGAGAAAAAAACATATAAGGAGCCAAGAAATAAAGGGGCAGCACCTCCCCCTCTCCCCAAAAGTTGCTGAAATGGAAGGGGGGGTCTCAATTTATAGAAAAAAATCTCGGGTTGGTCACGCACGGCGACACACCCGGGGAGGGCGTGTCATAGGGCATGATAGGTACGGAGTTGACCTCGGGAGCTGAATTCAGGCGGGAATGATGATTATTTTCGGTACGATGGTGGTCACGCCCTAAGTCACGCCCGTGACAGGGGGCGTGACAGGCGCATTTGGTCAAAATCAGTGGTCGCGTAGGTCCATCAGACGTCGGAATCGGGGCAGTCACGCCCCAGGTCACGCCCGTAACATAGGGCGTGACAGTATTGTTGCATGCAGCAATGTAGAATGCATTGAAGGAGGCGGCAGACTTCGGGCAGAGGGCGACACGCCCCGTGTCACGCCCGGGGACACGCCTGGGGAGGGCGTGTCGGTGGGGCGTGATATGGGATTTTTTGGCGGGAACTTCATCTGATGGCTTTCAACATCGGGACCAGGTGACATGCCCTTGGTCACGCCCGGGGAGGGCGTGACAGGGGGGCGTGTCAGGTCATTTTTTCCGCAAACTTGTTTAAACCTGCA
Organism: Platanthera zijinensis; assembly: GCA_039513925.1. Classification (NCBI taxonomy): domain Eukaryota; kingdom Viridiplantae; phylum Streptophyta; class Magnoliopsida; order Asparagales; family Orchidaceae; genus Platanthera; species Platanthera zijinensis. The sequence continues at coordinate 85,251,943 of CM077092.1, forward strand.
AAAATAGAAAATAAACATTAGTTATAATATTTACATAAAAAGTGACATAAAATTACCTAAAGGGAGAGATTTAAAACGAAAATAATATATTTTTACCCTAATAAATTATGCTAAAATATGCATCATCAAGCACAAGGCACACAGGTTGTGGATGATGATCTACTAAGTGAAGACAACGAAGATCAGGAAGCTGAAACAAGATTGCCTCCAACAGTCAGGCATCTAAGGGATCATCCAAGACACCAAATCATTGGTGATGAAATCCAATGAGTAGTGTTAAGGATTAAAAGTCCGAATACTGCCTTGTATTCTAGTTTCCTATCTCAGGTTGAGCCCAAGAGATTTGAGGAGGCCAACACAGACAAGTTCTGGATTGTAGCTATACAAGAGGAAATGAACTAGTTTAAGAGGTGTAAAGTCTGGAATCTGGTTCCCAGACCATAAGGACATAATGTCATTGGTGTCAAGGGGATCTATAGGAGCAAACTTGATGAAAATGGCATTATAGTTAAGAACAAGGTTAGACTGGTGGCTAAAGGATATATGCAAGAAGAAGGTATTGATTTTGTTCAAACCTTTGCCCCAGTAGCTAGATTGGAAGCCATCAGACTTTTCCTTGCATATACTGCATACCAAGGATTCAAAGTATACCAGATGGATGTGAAGTCAGCCTTTCTTAATGGTGACTTAAAGGAAGAGGTTTATGTTGAACAGCCTCAAGGTTTTGTTGTTCTTAACTCACCTGATTCTGTTTATAGACTTAGGAAAGATCGATATAGGTTGGAGAAAGCTCTTAGAGCTTGGTATGAGACATTGTCTAGCTTCCTCATTGAGAATAAATTCTTAAGGGGGAAGATAGACAAGACCTTATTCCTAATGGAATCTAAGGGCAAGATCATCCTAGTAAAGATTTATGTTGATGACATAATCTTTGCACCTACTGATGACAACCTTTGCAAAAAGTTTTCCAAACTTAAGCAAGGGAAGTTTGAGATGAGCAGTATGGGTGAACTCAGGTTTTTATTGGGCCTCCAAGAAATACAGACTGATGATGGCTTGTACATATCCCAATCTAAGTTCACCAAGGAGTTGATTAAGAAGTTTGGTATGGAGAATGCCTCCACCATGAAAACTCCCATGGGATCAAGTATGTCTATAGACAAAGATGAAGCAGGGAAACCTGTTGATGAAACTTTTTATAGAGGGATAATTGGCTCCCTTTTATACCTTACTACAAGTAGTCCAGACATCATGTATGCTATATTTGTTTGTGATAGGTATCAGGTCTGCCCTAAAGAATCTCACAACTCAGCTGCTAAGAGAATTTTGAGGTATCTTAAGGGCACACCAGATATTGGACTATGGTACCCTAGAAATGGGGGTTTTAATCTAACTGGCTATTAAGATGCAGACTTTACAGGCTGTAAAGAAGATAGAAGATCACATCTAGCACCTATTAGTTCCTGGTGGAAGACTAGTGTCTTGGAGAAACAAGAAGAAACAAGTGTTGCAATCTCAATTGCAGAATCATAGTATATTTTTGCTGGGAGCTGCTGTGCACAGTTATTGTGGATCCAACATTAGCTCAAGGACAATAACCTCCAAATAAGTAGAAGTCCTTTATTTTGTGATTCTACTAGTGCCATCTCAATTGCTAGGAATTCTGTCTCACATAGTAGGACTAATCATATTGAGATAAGATATCATTTTATTAGAGAGCATGTATAATGTGAAGACATCAGTCTTGAGTTTGTCCTTACAGACAAGAAAATGGCTGATATCTTCACTAAACCACTAGATGAAGCAATGTTCAACACCTTCAAGTTTTATTTGGGTATGTTAAACTTGGTATAGCTTCAGTTTCTCCTTTTGTTGTCTTTGTTTTAGGTTGTACTACTTCTTGCAAGTGGAAAAGACCTTCAGTTGTATTAAGACTTTAAAGTGGTATCATGACTGGATGCTCCTATTGAGGGGGAGCAAGTCCATCACTTGCAAGAACTAATTATGTTTCCTGTAGAGAAGGTGCAAGCTGTTTATTATCTATAATCAGATAGGGGGAGAAGATGTTTAGAGGCAGATAAGGCCATCACCTCCCTGACTATTCTACAAAAGTAAAAAAGGGGGAGGACAATGTGATCAAGGAAATGATCAAGGATATACAGCAAAATAGGGGGAGAAGAAAGTGATGAGGATCATCTTGCAGGCAAGGAAAGTGTGGTAACCTATATCTTATTACCTATTCCATTATACTTATTATCTACTGCATATATTGTGTGCATCATTGACTAAGAGTTTTGATGAAAGGTTTTGACTTCTTCAAATAGGGAGAGATTGTTGGGTCCATTGATCCTAATATCCCAGATTTGTAAGAAGTCAAACAAGTTAATGGTATACACATAGTTATATTTGATGTATGTTCAAGTTCATGCATAGAGGTTTCTCTTTGTAATATTGATTGGACAGGTGTCTCAAGTGATATTGACAGGTGGACACATAGAAGGTGGCTAGAAAGGCAGGAACTTGCCTAAGTCAACAGGAGTTGAGTGAAGTAAGCACTCAAAGCCAGATAATGATATTCGACGAAGTCCACAGGCATTGAGTGAAGATAGCTCACTCAACGCCAGATGTCAAGAAGAGAAGTTAACAAAGGCAAAATTATGGTTAAGTCCAGAGGTGCTGAGTGAGGACAGCTTACTCAACGCTAGATGAGCTGAAGCATCGAGTAAAGACCAGTCAGTTAAAGATTTTGCATTGATAGCGAAGAAAAATGACTCAAGTCCAAAAGCATTGAGTGATGTTAATGCACTTAATGCCATGACCAAAAAGCATTGAGTCATGCTGCTACAGTCAGAGCCTAAGAAGATTTAGGACAGAAATCGACGAAGGCAAGAAATGTTGAGTGATGTCAACGCACTCAATTCCAAGACAAAAAAGCGTTGAGTCATGCAGTTGCAGTCAAATCCTAAGAAGATTGAGAACAGAAATCGACTAAGTCCAGAAGCATTGAGTGAAGCCAGTTCACTCAACGCCTAATAAAAAGACATGCAAAGGCAGAAAGTGTTGAGTGAGGTGAGCTCAATCAACGCCTTCAGACAGGTGAAGAATTGACTAAGTCTTGAGCCATTGAGTGAAGCTAGTTCACTCAACGCTCTCAACTCTTAAAAAGTGGAGAAAGTACTGAGGCATTGAGTGAAGCCTAGTTCACTCAACGTACTTAATTCCTAATCGTGTAGAGAATGTTGGATTATAAAAGTCAGAATTTTGGCCAAGACTAGAGGTGTTGAGTGAGGAAGGCTCACTCAACGCTCTCAACTCCTAGAGGCAGAATGATGAGTTAAGTCAGAAAGTGTTGAGTGATGAAGGCTCATTCAATGCTCTCAACACCTAAGATGTAGAATGGTTCAAAAAGTTGACTAAGGGTTTTGGCGTTGAGTGAATCTTGTTCTCTCAACAAACTCAATGCCTAAGGAAGCAGAATATTTTGTTAAGTCCATGGATGTTGACATCAGTCAAAGTCAACAAAAGTAAACGGAATTCAAATTTAGTGTCGGAAAGCTGGAATCAACCATTAAAGGCGCCGACGGCCAGCTGTATAATATATTATGTACAAGGAAGGTTTTATACCAGCGATTAAAGCTGGGCCCACACGTCATATAGCCGTTAATTTGCGGAAGATATAAGGAAGAAAATCGGAAAACAGAATCACGAAGTTTTAGGGCTTTCTCTTTTCGAAAAGCGGAAGATTTTCATCGTCTTCCTCGGCATTATTGCTGAGACAAGAAGCAAAAAGCTCAAATTGATCGACCCGAAAGTTCTTCCAGTTAGCTATTGTCATCCTCATCATCAACAACAAGAAAGAAGGAGCAACAAGGCTAACCTTAGTTGCGGCCACTTCACAGCCCAAGCTGAGCAATTCCTGAAGAGAATTTCTGGAGTTGTGAAGATGAAATCTGGACTGATTTTTCTCAGGACAAATGGAGTAAGACATAGAGATAATTTATCTGGTGTCAAATTAACACCAAATCTTTTTCTCCCCGTAAAATACTTTTTGGATCTGAGTTGTAAGCCTGTTTTATAAAGGCTGATTTTGTAGGATCTGTTATAGATCTATGGGGTAGGGCTTGTTATAGGGATGTCCTCCCAGCCTGAGTGGTAGGTCCTTTTGGCCTGAGGTCGGTGGTATTCTGACGACTGAGTTGTAGGGCTCTGTGACCGAGTTGTAAGTCTTGGAGGAGATTGAGTGGTCCCGCGGGATCATGTTGTAAGCTCTTAGGAGCCGAGATATTGGAGTAGTGCCTTGTCTAACACACTATTAGAAAGGTGGGAGGGACACTAGACGTACCCATAATCTGGGGAACAACTATAAATTATTGTGTCATCTGGTTGAATATCTTGAAAGCACTAGGAAGTAGATCACCTCTCACAACCAAAAATTATAAAAGTTAAAAGACACACTAAAAACCTAGAAACCTATTCACCCCCTCTATGTGATTTAGCTCCCCTTGCAAACAAAGACTTTCAGTTCATTTCTCACAAAATTTGGAATTTAGCGGATCGCTACTTCATTTCTCCCCAGTTTTGCCGAAAAACCTAAGTGGCGAGATTTTGCTCATCCTTACTCCACCACTCATTAAGTCCTTTCCCTAGGCTGCTTAACATTATCCAAGTGCTTCAAAGTGAGGAATCTATGCTCAACTTCATCACCAAGAAAGAAGTTCTTCACTTTAGACGTCGCCAGATTGTACTTTACTAAAGAAGACGGGTCAATTAAGAGGAAGTAACAACCCTCTTCTACCCTGGAAGATAGTTGAGAATGAGTTAGGATGTGGATTGACAACCTGATGATTCCTACCATGAATCTACAATAAGCCTTCAGATTCGGTTGTATCTTTAGCCACATTCTTCATGTTGATTGTTGTTATCGAATGTAATCTTCTTTATTTGATGATATATTCCATTCTAGACTTATGATTTGTAATTCTATTTCATGTTTGTTAAATTTTTTTTAAGTTTATATTGTGCTTGAAGTGCACTTATTCCACAATCGCCCTCCACTCCATTCCGCAAGCTTACTCTTCCACTATACAAGACTACTCTTCCCTTATACAAGCCTACTCTTCCATTTTGCATGCCCACTCTTCCATTCAACAAGCCTACTCATCCATTTCGCATGCCTACACTTCCATTAGCCAAGCGAAGGGGCGCTAACGGATCATGTAATCCCCCTTATTGTGAAGTAGTGTCGGTGACTCACATTATTAAATTAGGTTTATTTTATTTGGTTTTTTACAAACCAAACCTAGCCTTCCTCAACCAATCCGACTGCAAAGACTTCAATCTCAAGTCCTTTCTCGAAAGATAACTCCACCTTACTGTGTTCCACGTGAGATCGATACATGGGGATAACATCGTATTTTATATTACTTGAGCGACCGGTCCACTTGCCGTTTGCACATCAAGTTTTTGGTGTCGTTGTCGGGGAAAACAACCATGTGATTTTCCGGAGAGGGAGTTGTGAGAAATAAGCCCTTTTCCATTTGCATATACATTCTTCTTCATTTTATTTTTTTAGTAGCATCTTTGAAATTTCTTGCACCTAATCTATTTTTTTAAAAATCAGGCATTGATTTTAATTGTGTGTGTTATTAATTCTTGCTTAAAATACTTCTATTTGGTGAATTCTCCCTCAAAAGCAGGCAATACTCGTGAGCATTTTAGTCTTTCCGTCCTAAGCCCAAGACCTCCATCTATGCCAATGGTAAGTGTCATGTACTTTAGGTCTCTTTAATCGAACATCACAGAGCGGGTACGGTTCTGCCTAACCAATTGCTCACACCACAACGTCAATTTAAGCCATATGCGCGGGTCAAGATTCCCTGAGTCCCAAAACAATCAAACATGCACATAACCCAGTTATGTTCACGGCTAGCACCCATGCCACCAAGTTGGCAGAAATGCATTTCCGCCCAGTTTTCCGGGTGCACCTTGGAGTTAATCCCCAAGACTCCCTGTTGCAATCTACCGCGTAGAAAACCCGAAAACAACCAAAGGCACGGATTCTAATCCGGCAAATCATGCATAATGAAACATCACCGATCCAGACCAACTTGTCCAGGTAGGCTTCACACACCATGCCTATATCTGTATCTCGATTTCGGACTCTACATGCAAACAAGGGGGACTATTCACATTTACCCCAAGGAACACCGCACACTCACCACACACTTGGTGGTCGCTAAGCTTAGAAAAAAATAAAAGCAACCGAACTAGTAATCCAATGAGGCAAGTATACCTATCGAACTGTAGCTAGGGGACACAAGTGTCGTATTAAAATCCGGGAACTATTGAGTACACTTACTCACACGAAGGCTATTATTTTATCGACGGAAAAACTAGGGTTTGAGAAACTAATTGCAATTAAGAAAATAAAACTATGCTTGAAAGAGAACTACTGTAGTTAATTAAAGGCCTATAAGAAGCGATTAAAACGAAGGGCTGAAAATATGAAATTGAAATGTACTCGATCAAGAATCACCTCGGCTAAAGTCGACTAAGAAAAGCGATAAAAACCTAAACTTAATAGAGTAAAGGTCCTTGACCATGGAGGTTCCTAAAGCTTGAACACGCTTCTCTCGAAGTCGTGCCCAACTGAGTTTAGGAAGGTTCGACCGACTCTCGTCTAAATCGGAGGCCTAAAGCTCGCTTTATACGGTGAACCCCACTATTTGATTTTACTCCAATCCGGGAGATTTGGACGCCTGCCTCTCTCGAGGGGTGCGTACAACTCCCTTTACTCTTGAATGCTCACTTAATTCTATCGGCTTCTCGGCTAGCCTAGAATGAAAGCAAAGGTGGAGAGTATATATCGATAATATACAGGCCCATGAAAATCATGAGTAATTCAAGGCCTAAAACCTAAAAAGAAAAGGTAAATTAAAACATCATAAATTAATTGCTCAAACCTCGGATATTTAAGATCGATTATAAGGAGGATTAGTTAATCATAATGGAGTGGAGGAGGGGGGATGAGTAGTAAAGCATAATAAGAACACAAGTAAGAAAAGAGCACTTTTTATTAATAATGAAAGAGAGCTACACTACTTGAAAATGAAAATTAAACTTGCACGAATTTAAAATCCTATTCAAGCCCTAAAATTATCAACTAAAACAAGTGCTTAAATTACAATAAAAGCTATTACAAAGGCTAAAACTACACTAGGGTTATTGGAAATCACAAAATAAAGAAGAGAGAGAGAAGAACATGAAAAAGACAAAGAAACAAAGGGGCAGCACCTCCCCTCTCAACCCAAGCTTGCTGAAATTGAAGGGGGGGGTCTGAATTTATAGGAATAGCTCACGAGTTGGTCATGCCCTTCGACACGCCCTAGGGGTGGCGTGTTAGGGGGCGTGACATGTACGGGGTTGACCTCAGGCTCTGGATTCTGGCGGGAAGGATGATTGCTTCTGTACGTCAGTTTACACGCCCTGGGTCATGCCTGTATAGGAAGGGCGTGACACGCACGTCGCATCGAAATCATTGGTCGAAAATTCGCCTGTCATCGAAAAAGGAGGGGTCATACCCTATGTCACGCCCGTGACAGGGGGCGTGACAGTACTTTTGGCATGCTAAATCGAAATGGCATTTAATGCTGTGGCAGGCTTCGGGCAGAGGGCGACACGCCCCGTGTCACGCCTGGGGACACGCCCGGGGAGGGCGTGTCAGGGGGCATGACAGCTATTTTTCCTGGTATTTTACTCTGGCTTCTGGATTCCTCTAGAACAGGTGACACGCCCTAGGTCACGCCCGGGGAGGGCGTGACAGGGGGGCGTGTCAGGTAAATTTATACTAATTTTTAGAAAATCTGCACAAAGAGAGGAAAAAAGTTAGGGGCAATAAAATTAACATAAGAATGATAAAAATAAAGCTTAAAATACAAGATTCGTACATTATAAACTCGAAAAATACTATAATAGTTAAGACTACAAAACGTATTATCAAATTCCCTCAAGCTTAAGCTTTGCTTGTCCCCAAACAAAAATATAAAAACTAGATAAACATAAAATAGAACTAGTCAGAAAGTTCTAATTATGCTAACACAAGTACCATGAGAAATTCTAAATAGGGAAAAGGCGACACATAAATCTAAAACAATTATTTAGGTGCGGTTTAACTTTTATAAACTTTACTAACAAAAATAGATCATCCAAAATTTTAAAAAAATTCTTTAAATAGATTTAAGCAAAGCAATGAAAATGAAAAAACGCATTGAGTTGTTACTAGATCCAAGCAACGCATTATAATTATATCAACAAAATAACAAAAATCTAAGTTTAAATCCAAAACTAAAACTGATTTACTTTTCTTCTTTTCTTAGTTATTAAATAAAATTCAAAAGGTGTGAATCAAAAGAACTTAAATAGGACAGAAACGTTTGGTTTAGGAATATGATTAGGAGTGAAATTCAAAGATATACGTGAAGTCTTAAAATCACACTAAAACAAAACAAAGAGTTTCAAAAAATTTCATTTAAAATAAAAATATTTATATATTTTTTCTTTTTCATTCTTTTCCATTTTTTTCTTTTTCTTTTTCAAAACAAAGGCCATAAATACTTTTATTTTCATTTTAAATTGGCCAAACAAAAGCAAACATCTCTTCTGAGCACTACTTTTTTCAAAAACTTTTCCCAAAAATATCACAAAATATCCTATCATAATCATGAAAATGTTTTATGAAACTCAAAAAGGCTAGTGTGATTAGATAGGTTGGAAATTTTGGCCTTGGTGAAAATGATATGAAAAGAGGAGCTGTCAAATGAATTTGGAAAAAGGATCAAAAGTAGCTAACTAGTGGTGAAAGTTTTTAGGTTGGCAGGAAAGTTCAAACGAAAACAAAAACGGCCTAAATCATTTTCACGCTTTTAAATTTATTTAAAAAAAGGATTTGAAAAATTTAAAAAAGCAAGTCCTAGATAATAAAAGAAGATTGATGAAATTATCTTGAAAATAAAAATAATAAGTGACTTGGATCGTTCACATCTACTACGCTATTCAAAAGTTGACCTTACAAAAATTATCAAAAAACGAAAAGGAAAATAGTGGATGATGAATTTTTGAGAAAGTAAAGAAAAAAAAGAAAAAAAAACCATAATAGAAATGCGAGTTTTAGAAAAATATTTCACCTTAACATACTACCGTGAATTAGAAACACAACATGGCTAACATTTTACTTATGAAACATAATTAAATAAGTTGTTTATAGGAGATTTTGAGTAAAAAAAGACAAAAACTAAGGGTATTATTGAGATACAAAAATGTCTAAACTATTAAAGTAAGAACAAAAAAACAAATATTTTGAAATATTCTCTTTTTTTTTTGGGTTTTGGATTTTTTTTTTGGAATTTTAAGATATTCATTTTTTTGGATTTTTTGAAAAAAATAATACAAAAAAAGAAAAAAAAATATTTACACTAAGCAAAAAGAAGAAGGAAGTCCTCCCCCAAGCTTAAAATGGACATTGTCCTCAATGGAAAAAAGGGGATTGGAGAAGGAGAGAAAATTAAAGTACAGAATTGAAAGACAGAATTTAAAAATAGGTACTTCCCCAGATTTATTTGCCGCAAAAGCTGAGTGATGCCGCTCCCCCAAGCTTCTTCTTTGGATTTCGTGATGGATTCAATAACGTTGGAGCAAGCGATCGCAGAAGCTTAAGCTTATCGGAGCCGTCCGGGGCAAAAATTATAAAATAAAGAAAATAGAAAAAGATAACTTGGGTTGCCTCCCAAGAGCACCCTTTGTTTACAGCATCGTTGAGCTCGACACATCAAAAAATAATATTTTTCAAAAATATTGTTGTCCAGAAATAAAATAGTTTTTAACAAAAAAAGTTCAAACCTAGAGTTCGTGCAGCAGATACTTAATAATGTTTGGACTGACATCATCATCACTAGAGAAATAAAGTTTAAGATGCTGACCATTCACTTTGAAATTACCCTTATCAGGGTGAGAAATTAAAATAGTACCATAAGGAAAAACTTGCATAACAAGAAAAGGGCCCAGACCAACGAGATTTTAATTTTCCAGGAAATAAACGCAATCAAGAATTATATAAAAGAAGTTGGTCTTTCGACTTAAAGGTTTTCGGATGCCTTAAGTGCTTATCGTGCAAACGCTTCGTCCGCTCTTTATAAAGTTTGTTATTTTCGTAAGCGTAAGAGTGCCACTCGTCGAGTTCATTAAGTTGAAAATTTCTAAGGTCACCGACAGAGTGGGGATCGAAGTTTAAAAATCTTAAGGCCCAAAAAGCGCGGTCTTCTATTTCTACGCGTAAATGGCACAATTTTCCAAAGACAAGCCAATACGACGTACATCCGAGGGCGATTTTGTACGCAGTTCGGTAGGCTCATAGAGCATCGTCTAATTTGGTTGACCAGTCTTTCCTAGAAGTTGAAACCGTCTTTTCTAATATTCTTTTTATTTCTCTATTTACTACTTCGACTTGTCTGTTAGTTTGGCGGTGGTAGGCATTCTAAAGTTTGTGTGTAACGCCGTATTTAGTAATGCTTTTTGAAAACTGCGCGTTACAGAAATGGGAACCCCTGTCACTAACGATGGCTCGCGGCATTCCGAATCGAGAAAATTATTTTTTTCAAAAAGGTAACTACAACTCGAGAGTAGTTCGTAGGAAGAGCTTGTGCTTCGGCCTAACGGAAAACATAATCAACGACAACTAAAATATACTTATTATTGAAGTTAGAAGAAAGGGGGCCAACAAAATCGATTCCCCAGAGGTCGAAAATTTCGCACTCAAGGAAATAATTTTGCGGCATTTAATTTTTATTGGAAATGTTGCCCGACCGTTGGCAACTATCACACCTACTCATAAAGGCTTGCGCGTCTTTAAAAAGGCTAGGCAAGTAAAAACCCGCGCAAAGAACCTTATGAGCGGTACAAAGAGCTTGATAGTGCCCACATGTCGGACCTTCATGTAAGTGTTTTAAAATATCAACTCCTTCTTCATAAGAAACACATCTCCTTATCACTTGGTCCGCACAGATTCTGAAAAGATGCGGGTCTTCCAAAAAATAGTTCTTCAGCTCAGAAAAGAATTTCTTCTTTGTCTGAGAGGAGGACTCTTTTGGGAGCACCTGGGCCACTAAATAGTTGGCAATGTGTGCGAACCAAGGAGAAGTAGATGTGTTAATTGAAAGAAGCTTCCCATCAGGAAAATAATCATTAAAAGATTTTTCATTTAATTTTTCTATAAAGGGATTGTCTAATCTGGACAGATGGTCGGCGGCCAAGTTCTCAGCTCCTCGCTTATCACGGATCTCTAAGTCAAACTCTTGGAGGAGTAAGACCCAGCGAATCAAGCGCGGCTTGGCATCCATTTTGGCAAGAAGATATTTGAGGGCCGAGTGGTCCATAAAAACAAAAATTTTTGAAAGTGTAATATAAGGATGGAATTTATCAAAAGCGAATACTACAGCTAGGAGCTCCTTCTCAGTCGTGGTGTAATTTTCCTGTGCAGATGTGAGCGTTTTGCTAGCGTAATAGATGGGGTGGAAGTTTTTAGATATGCGTTGACCTAATACGGCTCCCACTGCAAAATTACTCGCATCGCAAATTATCTCAAATGGAAGGTCCCACATCGGAGCTATCATAATCGGTGCGTTAATTAACTTTTCTTTTATTAATTCGAAGGCAAAAAGACAAGAATCATCAAAAATTAATGGGGTGTCTTTTTCTAGAAGATGGGTGAGGGGCTTGGTGATCTTGGAGAAGTCCTTTATTGTCACAACCCTCATTTTCTCCGAGGAAAAAAGATTATCAGAGTAGGAGAAAACACGTGTTATGATGCCACGTCGAGCAGGGGATAACTATCGACGCTCAAGAAAACCACTATCAACTATACTTTTTGAAAATATATAAGTTTAATGATTAGAAAATAAGTTATATTTTTAAAGGCCGTATCCCTCGGCACAGTGGATCATCTAGTCCATAATTTAAAAACTATACAAATACGCTGCAGAAAATACTTTATTCAGGTTTGACATCCTAACATAGTGCATAAGTGCCCCTAGAGGAAATCTTATACCATGCAGGACCCTACATTTAAATTATAATATATCTAGGAAAACGATCTTTTTTACGTTATTTGGAAAATTGTGATGAGTTTTATAAAACATGCTGAACATGAGGTATACTTATAATAGTGTTTTGAGGTTAAAAAGTAACTAGAAACCTAGCATAAACAATCCCCAGGGCAAGTAGACTATCTCCAGAAAAGATAGCAGCAAAAATATAACATATCTAGTATCAAGGTAAAACTACGAGTGGGCGCCAACAAACTGACACGAACCCACTGACAAGTTTGTATGTCTGTAAGAAAGAAGTTCAAAACTACCTCACAAGACCAAGGAATGGATCTCCACAGTACTAGAGACCACCAGTAACAAAACAACACAACTAGCCGCCTAATCGGCTACTAACCAGAACCTGAGGCATTCAAAGAAGAAAAGAATACCTCAGCAAGCTAAACAAGTAAGCTGTACGGAAATGTTAAGTAAAAAGGTAAGCAAGAAGAGTAAGCAAACCGAAACAAGCGCCACTTTCCAAGGCAAGACAAAAAGAAAAGCACTAAGTGCGAGGAAACAACAACAACCCTGCCCAAAAATAAACCCTGCAGAGTTTACCAGGCTACCATGAGCCCAAACATTGCAAATTTACAAAGGAAGAAACGTCTAACACCCTAAGCTGTGAGAGATGGTAGTAGAAAAAATAACGCAGATCCAGGTTGGAGGCAAACTCAGTACCCCAACCACCATTTCCAAGAAGCAAAGCTCAAGGGTCTACATGTGAAAGCACTAGGGACCTCCCACCCCCTTGCCCAACCCGTACCTGGAGCAAGATAAAAGAAAAGGGTGGCCACAGCTAAATTACACAACACCACCCCCATTAAGAGCTTCAAACCACCACTACTAACAACGACCCACGATTCGGCCTTTTGGAAAAAAATATAGCCGACAAGGAACCTCAAAATCAAGGAATTCACTCAGGGGAGAAAATCGAGATAAGGGAAAAAGCGTTGTGATGACTCAACACGGCATGGCGTTGAGTGGGCCCCACTCACTCAATGCCAAAACAGATAGTGGCGTTGAGTGAGCTAACCTCACTCAACGCAGAAACAGCTATGGCGTAGAGTGAGGTTCACCCACTCAATGCCTTCTGCAACACTGGTTGTAGCGTTGAGTGATCTAACCTCACTCAATGCCAAAACAGCTACGGCGTTGAGTGAGGTCCACTACCTCAACGCCTTCAGCAAAACACGCTGTGGCGTTGAGTGAGCTAACCTCACTCAACGCCAAAATAGCTACGATGTTGAGTGAGGTCCACTCCCTCAATGCCTTCAGCAACACAGGCTGTGGCGTTGAGTGAGCTAACCTCACCGAACGCCAAATAGCTACGGCGTTGAGTGAGGTCCACTCACTCAACACCTTAGCACTTAGCCACAAAAACAAACTGTGGCGTTGAGTGAGTCCACCTCTCTCAACGCCAAAACAGCTTTGGCATTGAGTGAGGTCGACTCACTCAACGTCAAAGTACTTAGCCGCAAAAAAAACTGATTGCAGCGTTGAGTGTGTCCACCACTCTCAACGATAAAATAGCTTTGGCGTTGGGTGAGGTAACCTCACTCAACGCCAAAGTACTTAGCTGCAAAAGAAACTGTGGCGTTGAGTGTGTCCACCACTCTCAACGATAAAATAGCTTTGGCGTTGAGTGAGGTCGACTCACTCAATGACAAAGTACTTAGCCGCAAAAATAAACTGCGACATTGAGTGTGTCCACCACTCTCAACGATAAAATAGCTTTGGCATTGAGTGAGGTCGACTCACATAATGCCAAAGTACTTAGCCGCAAAAGAACAGATCAAGGGCAATGGCGTTGAGTGTGTGGACCACACTCAACGCCAAGTCCAAGCAGACCCGGCGTTGAGTGTGTGCACAACACTCAACGCCAAATCCTGAAATCTCCAATGCTTGAACCAGCAATCATATTACTGTAGTAAAATTCTTCTAACAGCCAAACACAATTCTAGGGTTATAATGAGGACTAGCATAAATTTTCGAGTTAATGTTTTTAACTCCTACCCGGCTACAGCTACGACACAGGAAAATGCTAACCTAACCCTTACTTCCTTCCCCAGCCCGAGAATAAACAAGCTACAGCAAGAAAAGAAATCAGAGAACATAAACTTGGCAAGGTCAAGAACCCACTTGCCTCGATTTCCAGAAGGTCTCGATCGACTTCTCTACTTCCCCACAGATCTGGTAGCCAACACCTAACCGAGCAAGTCTGGACATTTTTCGGAGAGGGAGAGGGGTCAAACAAAAAAATCTACAACACCATAGAAAAATACAAAATGGAGAAAGCTTACCGTCGAAAAGAAGATCTAGAGGAGAGCGGTCCAGATCCACCCTCGGAACGAAAATCCGACTGCTAGAACTCCGGGAAATGGCGGTGGAAGGCAAGGCTGTTCGCTGGTTTTCTTCCGTTCACGAACAGGGCGACGGTTATTCTCTCACGGAAGGAGTCGATGAATAGTCTCGTTTTTACTTAAGGCTATATATATACATAGACACGTCTTTTCAGCCTTAACTGCCACCTAAAAACCGCAGGATTAAATCACCCAGCTTTTGACCGCCGGATTCTTTTGAACAGCTAAAATATTACTTATTTACACTTATTATTAGCACTCCCAAAACGACGCGAAAATCGAACCTCCACGGAATTCGACGAAATTCGCACCGTAGCTAAATATCCACGCTACGAACACAACGGCGAAGTCAAAATTAACTTTTGACGAACATAACTCGAGTTATACCCACCCAAAACCAAAACACAAGGATCCCCCGAGAGGCCACACCGGGTCACCCAAAATGACTCGGCTTGCTAGGGAGATCTTGTCAATAGGCTACAAAATAGGCCACTCATTTCTAAGGAGTTAAAACCACACTCCACAGATGGCACAAGCCTAGAAAATGCATCGACATAACGCCAAGCAAGAATTAAATAATCGCAGAAAAATCGGGGGCGTTACAGTTACTCCCCCTAAAAGAAAGTTTCATCACGAAACTTTACGCACAACACTTCTACTATAGAAGGAAAAGTAACAATCCAAACATTATAAGAAGAAAACATACCAAACCAATCAGGGAAACAGTTGAGGGTGAGCCTCCCTCATAGCCGACTCTAACTCCCAAGTCGCGCTTTCCAAAACCTGATTCTTCCATAGAACTTTGACCATCGGGATGGACTTCCTTCGCAGCACCCGATCTTGAGTATCCAAAATGCGGACCGACACTTCAATAAAAGAGAGATTAGGCTCCAACTGGGGAACAACGTCCAAGACTTTCCCACTACTGCACACACACTTCCGCAATTGGCTTACATGAAATACATTATGAACACCTGGGAAGTTTGCGGGAAAATCCAACCTATATGCTGACACACCAATCCGTTCAACAATCTTAAACGGGCCCACATACCTCGGGTCCAATTTCTGGTTCTTACCGAACCTCTTAACACCAACCATCGGGGAAACCTTAAGAAACACAAGGTCCCCTACAGAAAACTCCAAGTTCAGACCTACGCCGATTGGCGTTCTTTTCAAATCTCTCCTTAGCTATACGAAGCTTTTCTCGAATAAGCTTCACTGCGACTTCCATCTCCTCGAGCGCATCCGAACCCAACAAGTGGTCTCTCACCTGCCTCAGCCCAAAATAGGGGGGGTTCTGCAGCGCCTCCTATACAAAGATTCAAACGGAGCCATTTGCAAACTTTATTGATAACTGTTATTGTATGCAAACTCCATAAGTCGCAATCGCTCATCCCACGCTCCACCGTGGTCTAGAATGTAGCATCTGATCATATCCTCAACTATCTGATTCACCCGCTCTGTCTTTCCATTGGTCTGTGGGTGGTAAGCAGTATAATACCTCATATCTGTACCCAAACCCTCCTGCAGACTCTGCCAAAAACGAGAAGTAAACTGGGAATCTCGATCAGAAATGATGCTAACATGCACACCGTGCAATATGATGACCTCATTCAAGTACAACTCTGCTATCTTCTTCATCGGATAGTCAATCTTATACAGTACGAAGTGAGCACACTTCTTCAGTCTATCCACTATAACCCAAACAGAATCAAATTCCCTTGGAGATTTCGGTAAGCCCGTGATGAAGTCCATAGAAATACTTTCCCACTTCCAAGTCGGGATCTCTAATGGAGTCAACTTGCCACCAGGCCTTCCATGATCGGCCTTCACACGCTTGCAAGTGTGGCACTCAACAACAAATCGGGCTATATCACTCTTCATCCCATACCACCAGGCAATTTGCTTCAAATCACGATACATCTTTATAGATCCCGGATGGTAGACAACACTGGATCCATGAGCCTCTCTGCATATCATAACCCTGATGTCTCCGACAGCGTGGATGCAAAATTTGCCGCGGTACTTCAAAGTACCTGCATCATCATAGAAAAATCTGGCAACTCCCCTCTCTCAGTCCTGAGGTATAAGTGTAGAAGGTCCAGATCATCCTTCTAGTCCAACCTAGTAAGAGAAATCCAAGACGGCTTTGCCACTGCCAAACTGTTCTGCATGCCACAGCATCCCACTGAGATATCCATAAGGAGGAACTCTTCCACTAAACGATCGGCGGAGAGATTAAAGATCCTTCCCGTTTTCAAGCTCAGGGCGTCGGCCACCACATTGGCCTTTCTTGGATGATACTGGATCTCTACATCATAATCGGCAACATACTCTAGCCACCGCCGCTGACGTAGATTCAACTCTTTTTGCGTGAACACGTACTTAAGGCTCTTATGATCAGTGAAGATCTTGCACTAAGCCCCATAAAGTAGATGCCTCCACAGCTTCAACGCATAAATCACTGCTGTAAACTTAAGGTCATGCGTAGGGTAATTTCTCTCATGAGTCTTTAATTGCCTTGACCTATATGCAATCACTTTTCCAACCTGCATCAACATGCAACCCAGACCAACATGCGAAGCATCCACGTACACATCATACTCCACACCCTCAGTAGGTAGGGTTAGGACGGGAGCAGTGCACAATCTGTTCTTTAGCTCTAGGACGGCTTCTTTGCACTTCTCACTCCAAACAAAGGCCGCGTTCTTATGAGTTAACCTAGTCAAAGGTGCAGCCAGGGTAGAGAAACCCTCCACGAACCTCCTGTAGTAGCCGGCCAACCTAGGAAGCTTCTGATCTCCTTGGGCGTGCCCAGCCTACTCCAATCCATCACTGCTGCGATCTTTTCTGGGTCGACCGAGACCCCATCCTTGTTCACCACGTGGCCCAGAAACGAGACCTGAGGAAAGAAAAATTCACACTTGCTAAACTTGGCGAATAACTTGTGATTCCTCAACTCCGATAGAACCAAGCACAGATATTGCTCATGCTCCTCAACGCTGTGAGAATAGACCAACACATCATCGATGAAAACCACAACGAACTTATCTTGGAAATCCTTGAACACTTGATTCATCATATCCATGAAAGATGATGGTGCGTTTGTTAGACCAAACGACATCACCAAGAACTCAAAATGTCCATGCCTCGATCTAAACGCAGTCCGTGGAATATCTGCCTCACGGATCCTGAGCTGATGATAGCCAGAATGAAGATCGATCTTGGAGAACACCGTGCTACCATGCAATTGATCAAATAAGTCATCGATCCTCGGCAGAGGGTACCTGTTCTTAATAGTGACTTTGTTCAACTCCCTGTAGTCGATGCAAAGCCGCATCATCCAATCCTTCTTCTTTACAAACAAAACAGGAGCACCCCAAGGCGACGAACTCTTCCTGATAAACCATTTTGCCAACAACTCATCCAACGTGACTTGCACCTCCTCTAAGTCACGAGGGGCCATCCGGTACGGCGCCTTAGCAATAGGACGCGTGCCCAGTTCCAAATCAATCACAAATTTGGCATCCCGATCGGGAGGAAGACCAGGAAGGTCATCAGGAAAAACATCAGCGAAACCACGAACAACGGGAATCTCCTCTAAGCACGGTACACTAATAGCGGTCCCCACCACTGAGACTAAACAAGCAAAACAATCAGAAAGAAACAACTTCTGAGCACATACCGCAGAAAAGACAGGAGAATCTTGGCACGGATCAGCATACACGCTTCCCGGCTGACCATTATCCTTGATAAAGTCCAAGCGCTTCCCTTTGCACTGAATGACCACATCATACTTAGATAGCCAGTCCATGCCCATAATAACATCGATGTCCTCCAGATCAATCATCTTCACGTCTGCCTTCGCAAGAAAATCCCCCAACAAAACAGGGCAATCTAGAATGCCCAAATCTGATAGCACATATTCACCAGAAGGGAACTTGATGCGGAAGGTATCACGATCTCGATCTAGAGTCAAGCGATGTCGCTCCACAAAGGCTCTAGCCACAAATGAGTGGGTAGCGCCGGAGTCGAACAGAACACGCGCCCAGCGATTCTTCACCTTAAATTTCCTTGTAGGAGTATATATACAACTAAGGTACTACCAAAACAAAACTAAAACCATTCTAGTAAATAAAACTTTCAGGCTGGAAAAACAACTAACCTTAGATGACCTGAGTCGAAGCTTGAGCCTCCTCGGAAGAGATCACGTTCAGCTTTCCTTTTCCCTTATCCACACGCTGAGGCGGAGGTAGTTCCTGAAGTGGAACTGCATGAAGAGCAGGCTGGACCAGAGGACACCTAGACTTGATGTGACCCTTCTGCCCGCACTGATAGTAGACTATATCCTTGCACCAGCACTTGGCAGCATCATGCCCAGGTCGCTTGCAAACAGAACAGGAAACATCCCTCCTAGGATCACCCTTAATAGCCTGAACTTGCTCCTTCTTCTGAGCTGCTGCCTTCTTGAAACACCTCTCAACAGGGTGGCCTGACCGACCACAGAAGCTACACACCACCTTACTCTTCTTTCCTGAAGCAGCACCGGGTACCTAGGGTTTCTTCTCCTCAACAGACTTCCTCTTGTCCTTCCTCAATTACTGGCCTCTGCTCTTTGCGGTCTCGATAGCCTCCACCTTTAGAGAAGCCTCCACTACCCCTGCATAAGTCTCTGATCCATAAGCACTGGTCAACTGCTTCACCTCGCTCCTCAAGCCACCAAGAAATCGCTTGACTCGATCAGCCTCAACACTTACCAACCCAGGAGCAAACCGACTCAACTTGCTGAACTCTATCTCATACTCACCGACCGTGAGTTTCCTTTGCTTCAGGTGGAGGAAGTCATTCATAAGACGGTCACGCTCGACCGAAGGCAAGAACTTCCTCAATAGCATTTCCTTGAATACTTCCCAAGAGCAACCAGCTACCAAGCTCTCCTTTTCTCTAAGCCACCAACTCTTAGCCAAACCCTTGATCTGATAGGCGGCTATCATCACACTATGATCATCTGCAATACCATAGTACGAGAACATCTCCTCCATGGAGATCAACCAATCGTCTATGACCATGAAATCTGCCTTCCCATCATAAGTAGGAGGGCTAGGTCACTGAACCTATGAGATAAACACCATCTCCGCTGGCACCACCACTAGAGGTCTCAGGGGTACAGGAGGAGAAGGAACAACTAACCCCCCTGCAGGGCCTTGTACTCCCAGAGTCTGTCCTGCCACAACTGCCACCAGAGACTGGATCTGGGCCTGCATCTCCACCATCTACCTGCTCAAGGAATCGCAACTCTGTCGTAGGATCTCGATCACCGCATCATTCTGCGCTCCAGATGACTCACCCTATGATAGGGGGGGTCAATCTAGTCGAAGGGCGTCTCGCCATCCTAAAATCATAACATTATTAGTCAGATCCTATTACAACAGCTACAACTAACTACAAGTACAGACAATACATACATTAATATGAACTTAAAGCTGCTAAACTGGCTCTGGGAGTTTATCTTTACAAGAATTGATGTTATGCCTTAACCTAGGTTGGTTAACCACCACCATACTCACTCTTGTGCCTAGATCAAGAATGCATGACTTTATATTATTTTGGACTCGAAAACTTTTGTGTGTATATATGTCATCCTGCCAGTCTTTAGCTTGGTACGTAGTGCTTATGCAATGTAATGCTATGCATGTTTGTGCTATGCATTCTAAAAAATCCCTAATGCATGTTTTGAGCGGCGTACACATGAAAATGTTATGCATCCCATACTACATAACATCCTCATGCAACGAAAAAGAAAACGAGCTAGTCGCAGCCATGTGGTGAGGTTATGCATCCCATACTACATAACCCTCACATGTTGCCCCTATGGTGGATCCATATACAAACACATATTATGCATCCAATACTACATAATATGCACCGTATACTTCGTGTTATGCTATGAGTGTAGTGTTCGTGCTGTTGCCAAGACGTGCTAATGACATATCGGTGTGTGAATGACATGATGCTGAACTACTAATGCAATAAAAAGGGAAGGTTGCCCGACTAACGTGTCAAGAAATCTCCCTCTAATACTAACTGTCACAACCCGCATTTTCTCTGAGGAAAAAGGATTATCAGAGTAGGGGAAAACACATGTTATGATGCCACATCAAGTAGGGGTTAACTGCAGACGCTCAGGCAAACCACTATCAACTATACTTTTTGAAAATTTATAAGTTTAATGATTAGAAAATCAGTTATATTTTTAAAGGTCGTATCCCTCGGCACAGTGGATCATCTAGTCCACAATTTAAAAACTATACATATACGTTGTGGAAAATACTTTATTCAGGTTTGACATCCTAACAAAGTGCATAAGTGCCCCTAGAGGACATCTTATACCATGCAGGACCCTATATTTAAATTATACTATATCTAGGAAAACGATCTTTTTTACATTATTTGGAAAATAGTGATGAGTTTTATAAAACATGATGATCATGAGGTATACTTATAATAGTGTTTTTAGGTTTAAAAGTAACTACCAACCTAGCATAAATCATCTCTAGAGCAAGTAGACTATCTCCAAAAAAGGTAGCAGCAAAAAGATAACATATCTAGTATCAAGGTAAAACTACCAGTGGGCGCTAACAAACTGATACGAACCGACTGGCAAGTATGTATGTCTGTAAGAAAGAAGTACAAAACTACCTCACAAGACCAAGGAGCGGATCTCCACAGTACAAGAGACCACCAGCAACAGCACAGCACAACTAGCCGCCTTATCGGCTACTAACAAGAACCTGAGGCATTCAAAGAAGAAAAGAATACCTCAGCAAGCTAAACAAGTAAGTTGTACGGAAATGTAAAGTTAAAAGGTAAGCAAGAAGAGTAAGCAAACCGAAGCAAGCACCACTGTCCAAGGCAAGACAAAAAGAAAAGCACTAAGTGCGAGAAAACAGCAACAACCCTGCCCAAAAATAAACCCTGCAGAGTTTACCAGGATACCATGAGCCCAAACGTTGCAAATTTACAAAGGAAGAAACGTCTAACATCCTAAGCTGTGAGAGATGGTAGTAGAAAAAACAACACGGATCCGGGTTGGAGTCAAACTCAGTCCCCCAACCACCATTTCCAAGAAGCAAAGCTCAAGGGTCTACATGTGAAAGCACTAGGGACCTCCCACCCCCTTGCCCAGCCCGTACCTGGAGCAAGATAAAAGAAAAGGGTGGCCAAGGCTAAATTACACAACACAATCATCATTAAGAGCTTCAAACCACCACTACTAACCACGACCCACGATTCGGCCTTTTGGAAAAAATATAGCTGACAAGGAACCTCAAAAATAATGGAATTCACTCGGGGGAGAAAATCAAGATAAGGGAAAAGCCTTGAGATGACTCAACACGGCATGGCGTTGAGTGGGCCCCATTCACTCAACGCCTAAACAGACGGTGGGGTTGAGTGAGCTAACCTCACTCAACGACAAAACAGCTATGGCGTTGAATGAGGTTCACCCACTCAACGCCTTCTACAACACTAGTCGTGGTGTTGAGTGAGCTAACCTCACTCAACGCCAAAACAGCTACGGCGTTAAGTGAGGTCCACTCCCTCAATGCCTTCATCAAAACTGGCTGTGGCGTTGAGTTAGCTAACCTCACTCAACGCCAAAACAACTACGGCGTTGAGTGAGGTCCACTCCCTCAACGCCTTCAGCAACACATGCTATGGCATTGAGTGAGCTAACCTCACTCAACGCCAAAACAGCTACGACGTTGAGTGAGGTCCACTCACTCAACGCCTTAGCACTTAGCCGCAAAAACCAACTATGGCGTTGAGTGAGTCCCCCTCTCTCAACGCCAAAACAGCTTCGGCGTTGAGTGAGGTCGACTCACTGAACGCTAAAGTACTTAGCCGCAAAAAAAAACTGGCTGCGACATTGAGTGTGTCCACCACTCTCAACGATAAAATAGCTTTGGCGTTGAGTGAGGTCGACTCACTCAACGCCAAAGTGCTGAGCCGCAAAATAAATTGCGGCATTGAGTGTGTCCACCACTCTCAACGATAAAATAGCTTTAGCGTTGAGTGAGGTCGATTCACTCAACGCCAAAGTACTTAGCCGTAAAAACAAACTGCAGCGTTGAGTGTGTCCACCACTCTCAATGATAAAATAGCTTTGGCGTTGAGTGAGGTCGACTCACTCAACGCCAAAGTACTTAGCCGCAAAAGAATAGATCAAGGGCAATGGCGTTGAGTGTGTGCACCACACTCAATGCCAAGTCCAAGCAGACATGGCATTGAGTGTGTGCACCACACTCAACGCCAAATCCTGAAATCTCCAATGCTTGAACCAGCAATCATTTTACTGTAGTAAAATTCTTCTAACAGCCAAACACAATTCTAGGGTTATAATGAGGACTAGCACAATTTTCGAGTTAAAGTTTCTAACTCCTACCCGGTTACAGCTACGGTACAGGAAAATGCTAACCTTACCCTTACTTCCTTCCCCAGCCCGAGAACAAACAAGCTACAGCAAGAAAAGAAGTCAGAGAACATAAACTTGGCAAGGGCAAGAACCCACTTGCCTCGATTTCCGGAAGGTCTCGATCGACTTCTCTACTTCCCCACGGATATGGTAGCCAACACCTAACCGAGCAAGACTGGACATTTTTCAGAGAGGGAGAGGGGTCAAACAAAAAAATCTACAACACCATAGAAAGACACGAAATGGAGAAAGCTTACCGTCGAAAAGAAGATCTAGAGGAGAGCAGTCCAGATCCACCCTCGGAACGAAAATCCGACCACTAAAACTCCGGGAAATGGCGGTGGAAGGCAAGGTTGTTCGCCGGTTTTCTTCCGCTCACGAGCAGGGCGACGGTTATTATCTCACGGAAGGAGACGATGAATAGTCTCGTTTTGACTTAAGGCTATATATATATATATAGACACGTCTTTTAATCCTTAACTGCCACCTAAAAAACGCAGGATTAAATCACCCAGCTTTTGACCGCCGGATTCTTTTGAGCAGCTAAAATATTACTTATTTTCACCTATTATTAACACTCCCAAAACGACGCGAAAATCAAACCTCCACGGAATTCGACAAAATTCGCACCGTAGCAAAATATCCACGCTACGAACACAACGGCGAAGTCAAAATTAACTTTTGACGAACAGAACTCGAGTTATACCCACCCAAAACCAAAACACAAGCATCCCCCGAGAGGCCGCACTGGGTCACCCAAAACAACTCGGCTTGCTAGGGAGATCTTGTCAATAGGCTACAAAAGAGTCCATTCAGTTCTAAGGACTTAAGACCACACTCCACAAATTGCACAAGCCTAGAAAATGCGTCGACATAACTCCAAGCAAGAATTAAATAATCGCAGAAAAATCGGGGGCGTTACATTTATGAAGCGGCGGTAGAAACAAGCATGACATAAGAAACTTCTTATAGCTTTTATATTCGTAGGCGGCGGCAGCTTCTCGATAACTTCTATCTTCACAATATCTACCTCAATACCTCTCGCAGAAATTTTATGACCCAAAACTAACCCTTTCCTCACCATAAAATGGCATTTTCCCAATTTAGGGCAAGGTTAGTTTCTTCGAATCGTTCCAAGACTTTTTCGAGGTTTTCTAAACTTCTATCAAAAGAATCGCCGAACATAGAGAAATCGTCCATAAATACCTCCATAATACTTTCTTCGTACTTGTCAAAGATTGCGAGCATACATTGCTGGAATGTCGTTAGCGCATTGCACAATCCAAACAACATTCTTCGTTAAGCGAAGGTGCCGAAGGGACAAGTAAACGTAGTTTTCTCTTGGTCCTCGGGAGAGATGGGGATTTGAAAGTACCCCGAGAGGCCATCGAGAAAACCATAAAAGCTTTGGCCGGATAATAATTCTAAAATCTGGTCGATAAACGGTAAAGGAAAGTGGTCCTTACAGGTGGCGTCATTCAGCTTCCTATAATCTATACACGTACGACAACCCGTCACCGCGTGTGTCGGGATTTATTCGTTATTTTCATTACTAACTACCGTTATCCCTCCCTTCTTTGTTACTACCTGAACAGTGCTAACCCACTTACTATCTGATATAGGGTAGATAATTCCTGCTTCAAATAATTTCATAACCTCGCCCTTAACTACTTCTTTCATGTTCTGGTTTATACGGCGCTTAGGTTGAATGGAGTTATACGAATTATCTTCCATTAAAATTTTATGAGTGCAAAAGGATGGGATTATGCCCTTGATATCAGAAATCTGCCAAGCAATAGCTCGGCGATGTTTACGGAGAACTAAAAGAAGTTGTTCATTTTGTACATCCGTGAGGTAGGCCGAAACTATAACTGGCAGCTTGGAGTTCTTTTCTAAGAAGGCGTACTTGAGATGTTCAGGAAGTTCTTTAAATTCTAGGGTAGGGGGTTTTTCATAAGAGGTTTGAGAAATTCTATCTTTTTCAAATACTATATCTTCGTAGATCTTTTTAGACAGAAAATTAAAAGGGGTGGAGCTGGTGGCCAAGGCGGCTTCTTGCAGCGATTCAGTTAGAAAAGTAGAAGAGGAGCAAAAATCAGAAAATTCTTTTTCAAAATAAGATAAAAGATATAAGGATTCTACACTTTCTTCACTTAGGTGTAACGATTCAGTTGGAAGAGAAGAGGGGGAACAAAAAACAGAAAATTCTTTTTCAAAATTAGAGAGGCAATAGGAGGATTCATCACTCACAGCATCTACGAAAAAGCAGGAGTCATCATTTGCTAGAGAAAGTGACTTCGTCGTTTTTCATCGAAGGTCGGAAGGTGGCAAGGAGGGTCGGCCAAGAGAACCTCGAGTCTTCTTGATGTCCAAAATGACAAAGTCCACCGAACTTATTTACTTTTCGACATCCTCCATTATTCTCCTACTCGACGAGCTGGATGATGCGTGTGGGGTTGAGCTACCAATTCCTAACTTCTTAAACAATGAAGATCTTTCCATTCAGCTAATGCATTCTTGACAAAAAGATTACCAAAGACACACAATGAAAAATACCCGGGTTTCTTATTTTCTTTGGTAAGGTTTTTCAAAACTGCAGGTCAGGTTTAACAACGTGGAAGTTCTTTAACTTCTTCTTGTTTGTCAGGAGGTCAAGGACTTGGAAACTTCGGGGGAATCCTCATAGAGGGCAGATTTATGTGGATTTGCTTAAACATCTCTAAGAAACAGGAGTATTGATCTCCTCGTTGTTTATTATCAGAAGGGTAAGGCCGATTTGGATTATTTTTAAAATGGGTGGTGGATGAGATCTTTTTCAAACGGGGGTGATAACTTCTTCAGCAGAGGGTGGAATTTTTAAAACGGGGGCGGAGCTTTGATTTTTAAAGCGGGGGGCGGAGCTTTGATATTTGAGCGGGGGCGGAGCTTGCCTCGGGCTCTTCACTAACCATTTGGGAACTTGCTTCCCACTCTGAAAGTTATAGCTTTCATTTCTCTCTCTCTCGGTATTGGAAGGAAGAGACCCTGCGGGTCGCTCAGAAATAATTTTAGCGAGCTGTCCTACGATTTTCAAGACTTTTAACGCTTCCAGTTAATGTTCTTAGTAGCGTCATTTGTCGATATACGTAACCCCTCCAGCTTGGAGGTTTTGATAATTTTGAAGGGGTGGTGGTTGTGGTGCAGAAAAATCATTTTGTGGTGGCGGGCGCATGCATTCGGGATTAGTCCACGAAAAATTCTGATGATTTCTTAAGGCAGGATTATAACTATTTTTCAGAAAATTAAAACCATGAGGATGAAAATTCAGAGGAGAAAAATTATTCAAAGCATTTCTAGGCATATTATTAACAAAATCTAATTGTTCGGGGTAAGGAGTTGCAGATTCTCATACTTGATGGGCAGAGGCAGCAGTCATCTCCGTTATCTTTTTGCTTAATATTTCAACTTGTAGAGTGAGCTGGGATACATTGTCCACTTCAAAGATACATGCAGTCTTGTTCGGCCCGGACCTAGGCACATTCTACTGATAAGTGTTCATGGACATGTCCTCGAAAAGATCAAGAGCTGCTTCCGTGGTCTTATGATTTAAAGTGCCGCCAAAAGCTGCGTCTATCATTTTCTTTGTATTTTGATTTAGCCCGTTATAGAACGTCTGCACTTGTAACTATACAGGCAGTGCATGATGTGCGTATCGTCTTAATAATTCTTTAAATCTTTCTTAAGTTTCATATAAGGTTTCGGAGTCTATTTGTCCAAAAGCGGAAATGTCATTCCTAAGTTTTGCAGTTTTAGCATGCGGAAAATACTTCGCCAAAAATTTTCGGTTATTTCATTCCAGGTGGTTATGCTATTCTTAGGTAGAGTGTTCAGCCACTGCTTAGCTTTAGTTATTAAAGAGAAGGGGAAGAGTCTTAGCCTGATTGCATCATTTGTTACACCATTTATCTTGAAGGTGTCACAAATTTCAAGAAAGCTTGTTATATGTGCGTTCGGATCTTCATCTTGAAGTCCGTCAAATTGCACATACTGCTGCACCATTTGAATTATGCTAGGCTTTAATTTGAAGTTATTATTTGCTATAGCAGGGCGGACTATACTTGATTCTGTTCCCTCGAGATTCAGCTGTGCATTATATGATATAGTCCTTTGCATGGCTTCATCGATGTTGGGTTCTTAAATTCTCATAGTACAGAATGACTCGGAGTCCTCAACCGGCACTTGGATAGTAGGACCTTGAAATTGCGATCTTCTCTGAAGAGTACGCACAATTTCGTGGTCCAAGTCAAAAATAACCGACGGACTCCTGCGGGCCATGCACTAAAAGAAGAGAAGAGAAGAAAGAGAAATAAAAAAAAACTAGAAAGAAAAGCCAGATTAATATTTTTGAAATAGATTTTTTAAATAGATTAACTCCCAAAATTCCAAAGGCCTACCCGATGAAGGGTTCGCAAGGTACTAGACAAGATAGCGACACTTAAAGACGTTTTGCCCTTTTCGAGAGAATTAGGTGGCGTAGAAAATTTTTGAAGTTGGTTACTATTAAGAGCAGTAATAAAAAAAATCATTTTAAAATTTTTGAAGAAAGAAGATGAGAAAGGGAAGAGAAAAAATTAATAGGTTCGTGTTTTCAATATATCAACGAAAATTGCGCCCCGGCAACGACGCCAAAAACTTGGTGGTCGCTAAGCTTCAAAGAAAATAAAAGCAACCAAACTAGCAATCCAATGAGGCAAGTATACCTATCGAACTGTAGCTAGGGGACACAAGTGTCGTATTGAAATCCGGGAACTGTTGAGTACACTTACTCATACGAAGGCTATTATTTTATCGACGGAAAACCTAGGGTTTGAGAAACTAATTGCAATTAAGGAAATAAAACTATGCTTGAAAGAGAACTACTACAGTTAATTAAAGGCCTATTAGAAGCGATTACAACGAAGGGCTGAAAATATGAAATGGAAATGTACTCGATCAAGAATTACCTCGGCTAAAGTCGACTAAGAAAAGCGATAAAAACCTAAACTTAATAGGGTAAAGGTCCTTGACCGTGGAGGTTCCTAAAGCTTGAACATGCTTCTCTCGAAGTCATGCCCAACTGAGTTTAGGAAAGTCCGACCGACTCTCGTCTAAATCGGAGGCCTAAAGCTCGCTTTACGCGGTGAACCCCAATATTGGATTTTACTCCAATCCGGGAGATTTGGATGTCTGCCTCTCTCGAGGGGTGCGTACAACTCCCTTTACTCTTGAATGCTCACTTCATTCTATCGGCCTCTCGACTAGCCCAGAATGAAAGCAAAGGTGGAGAGTATATAGCGATAATATACCTCCAGCCCATGAAAAATCAAGAGTAATTCAAGGCCTAAAACCTAAAAAGAAAAGGTAAATGAAAACATCATAACTTAATTGCTCGAACCTCGGATCAGCAAGATCGAGTACAAGGAGGATTAGTTAATCATAATGGAGTGGAGGAGGGGGGATGAGTAGTAAAGCATAATAAGAACACAAGTAAGAAAAGAGCACATTTATTAATAATGAAAGAGAGCTACACTACTTGAAAATGAAAATTACACTTGTACGAAATTAAAATCCTATTCTAGCCCTACAATTATCAACTAAAACAAGTGCATAAATTACAATAAAAGCTATTACAAAGGCTAAAACTACACTAGGGTTAAGGGAAATCACAAAATAAAGAAGAGAGATAGAGAGAAGAACATGGAAAAGATCAAGAAACAAAGGGGCAGCACCTACCCTCTCAACCCAAGCTTGCTGAAATGGAAGGGGGGGTCTGAATTTATAGGAAAATCTCACGGGTTGGTCACGCCCTTCGACATGCCCTAGGGGGCATGTCAGGGGGAGTGACATGTATGGGGTTGACCTTGGGCTCTGGATTCTGGCAGGAAGGATGATTGCTTCTATACGTCGGTGGACACGCCCTGGGTCACGCCCGCGTAGGAAGGATGTGACACTCACGTCGTGTCGAAATCATTGGTCGGAAATCTATCAGTCATCGGAAAAGGAGGGGTCACACCCTATGTCACGCCCGTGACGAGGGGAGTGATAGTACTATTGGAGTGCTGAGTCGAAATGGCATTTAATGCGGCGGCAGGCTTCGGGCAGAGGGAGACACGTACCGTATCACGCCCGGGGACACGCCCTGGGAAGGCGTGTCAGGGGGCGTGATAGCCTTTTTCCTGGTATTTTCCTCTGGCTTCTGGATTCCTC
This sequence comes from Platanthera zijinensis, assembly GCA_039513925.1. Lineage (NCBI taxonomy): Eukaryota > Viridiplantae > Streptophyta > Magnoliopsida > Asparagales > Orchidaceae > Platanthera > Platanthera zijinensis. The sequence goes on from CM077092.1 coordinate 85,281,138, forward strand.
TGGAACAGGTGACACACCCTAGGTCACGCCCAGGGAGGGCATGACAGGGGGGCGTGTTAGGTCAATTTTGAATAATTTTCAGAAAATCAGCACAAAGATAGGAAAAAGTTAGGGGCAATAAAATTAACATAGAAAGATAAAAATATAGCTTAAAATACAAGATTCGTACATTATAAACTAGAAAAATACGATAATAGTTAAGGCTACAAAACGTATTATGAGACTGGTGGTCATGCACGGTCAGTTCATCGAACCCAAAACGGTACAAAAACAATGTGCATGATCATTAGATATTTAGCGCACGACCACTGGTCGTGCGCCACTGATTGTGCGCGCTATTCTCTATTTTTCCAAGTTCTGTCTGGGGAAAATGCACTATCACAGGACACAGTGCGCACGACTAATGGTCGTGCGCCGCTGATCATGTGCATTGATTCCAATTTTTACCAGGTTCTGCCATGCCAATACACACTATCACTGGACATAGTGTGCACGACCATTGGTCGTGCGCCACTGATCATGTGCATTATAATTTCTACAATCTAAAAATTTGCAGGTTCCGCCCTAATTCAAAATTCTGGACTTTTTCTCCGCCATTTTTGTCTCCGAGGAGGGTTCCGTCGATCTCCTTCTTCCTCAACCATAGGGAGGGGCTCCGGGCAAACTTTCAACGCCAACCTAAAGACGGAGCTTCCTCTCGGCCTCCTCCTTCATCCTTGAACTTTAAGAAGAGTTAACCTAACTTTAACCATCAAGCTAGGAGGAGTTTGTGTCATCCTCCACCAGATCATGACACGAAGAATACGAGTCCATTGGGAGTTTGTGACAGCCTCCTCTACCCTAGACGTAGTTGAGAACCGAGCTAGGACGAGGATTGACAACCCGGCGATTCCTTTCGTGAATCCTCAGCAAGACTTCGGATCCGGTCGGTTTCACACTCTCTTATTATTTTGTTGTTGATAGTGTTGTTTGATCTCTTAGTATTTGATGAAGTGTGATTAATTTGATATACGTTTGTGTACAATCATGTCTATGTGATCTTATATTCACGTTATTTGCTTGAGGTGCGCCATTATCCATTCTCCACCACATAGTGCCTCACTGGCAATTGCTAGTGGCGTGCATAGCGAAGAGGTGCTCACGACCCTCATCCCGCCATTCTCACCACCTCATCTGCAAACCTACTTGTCCATCCGCCTAGCGATTCGGTGCATAGCGACCCGTATAGTTTTCCATCCGCCTGGCAAAACATTGCATAGCAGCATTGCATAGAAGTAGTTTATTAGTGTTTACTTTCTTTTTCTGCAAACAATCAAAACTCCCTTTGTAAACACCGACCTAAGGACTTCAATCTCAAGTCCCCCTCAAAATTAACCCCACCTTACTATGTTCCTTAAGAGATTGATAATTGGGAAAATTGACTCATTTTATATTACTTGTGTGACCGGTACACTTGTCGTAAACCACATCATTTTTTTTGCACCATTGCCGGGGAATACAGTCGTGTGAGTTTTTGGAGAGGGAGATAGGAGATTGAATCCCTTTTCCATTTGTTCATTTCTTGTTTCTTCTTTGCTTTAGTTTTTAGAATTTGTTGCTTATTTTTTTGTTTCTTTTCTAGTTTTAATTTTCCTACAGCAGGCATTCCTTTTCTTTTATCTGCTAGTGTATAGTTAATTTTTGCTTAGAATATTTCTGTTGGTGAATTCTTTCTTGTTGCACCATGTTTTATTATATGAATATCTGTTGCAGGTAGAGCATGGATTATAGGCATGGTAGTGATTAGTGCCCCACTGAAGATAGTGAGCATAATTCTCGCGGTTCAGTGTATGGAGGACCGTCCTCTTATGGTACTTTATACACCATACCCATGTCTTATGGTCACTTCTCTTCTATGCCTTCACCTTTTTCTTATTCCTCTCGGTCCCACCAGGACTGAGGAGTAATGGAAAACGGTGTTTGTGTTGTCATAGCACCGAGCACGTGTTGAAAGATTGCGCAGAATTTCAGGGCTAGTTGGAGGAGGAGGATGAACCGGGTATCTGATTCATTCCATCCACCTCTCAATTGGCTGCCCCTTCTGATTCTGATGATATATTTGCAGTACCACCTGGTCTATTGGGCACTACTGCGAATATACCCATCAAAATTTCTGTCGATCGTGTGACGATATTGTGGTGCCGTCTCTCCCTATGCATTCTTCCCCTCTTTTGGATTCACCCCCGGAGGAACCAGCACATATTTTCTCTGATGTTGTTGTTCCTCCGCTTTCTTTGCAAGAATTATCTATCCATATTTTTAGTGAGCCGGTTGATGATGTAATGCCAGTAGTGATTCAGAGCCTGAGGTTGCACCAATTGGGACGAGGACATTATTCTCTCCAATGGAGAGTGTGAAACCTTGGAACATGATGACGCACCGTGGTGGGATAATGAGGAGATCCTTTCTAATTAGGCAATTATCACTTTCTTGTTGGATGAGGTGGTCCAAACCACCACAGAGGACCTCGAGCTCTCGGATTCACCTTGCCATGACTCATGTGACACCGACGATGATTTATGCTTGGATCCTGCTGGGAGTGATACCGGGACCAATCCCCCTATTTTTGATTATTTTAGTTTTTCATCTCCTTTATTTCTTGATCCCCTTTCTGTATCTGAGCCTATGCGGATTGAGTCTTCTCAGGTGCTTCAGGAGGAATTGGAGCTTTCAGCTCGAGTCATTGATGATAACATCCTCGTTCGCGAGGAGGTTGATTCCTCCTCTATTGAGGAAGCTCCATTAATTGCTTTCTCCTCCTGCCGTCTCTTTATCGATGATACCTTACTGGGCAAAGATTTATTTTTTAGTGAGATGATTGAGGACCAGCACTCCTCCTCTTCTTACTTCCTATTTCCTCTGCTTGTGAGGAGCAGGAATGATTATTTGGTCAGAGGGGTAACTGTTTTATCGTCGCATTGGTACCCGTTACCGAAACGGATAATGAAACAGTAACCTGTGCACTTTTCTTTTCATAGGCCCATCAGCTAGAAATGTATACAATTTAAAAATTCGTGCTGGGAGGACAATAACCTCAGTAGTTATCTTACATTTCCTGCATTTTAATTTTCATGTCTATCTTAGTTTTAGAATTTCTTTGTATTTTGTCTATTTTTCTTTTATTTTTGCGGAACTCACCCCAGCAGGTATTCATGGAAAATTCGTATTGGTGGGGTTGTAATTCTTCGTTCTGCAGACCTGCTTCTATTTTTCACGTGTCTTCTGTATGCCCACTAGCTGAGCATTGGGTAACCTCTTCCCTTGTCTCTATCTGATTTAAATTTCTATATCATATGTTGTGTAGCTTAGTTTTAAGTTTGGGGGAGATCCAGTATTTGTTACCTTTTGCACACGCACACTTCATTTGCATACTAGAAGCTTTTATTATTTTATTTTGATTAGTTCATCACATCACACACCACTTCACCCACATAAGTCTGTGCTTAGCTGTTAGCGTGATGCGAGTAAAACTCATTTCTTTTTTATGATTTGGGAAAATTATTGTGCTGGCATAGGATTGTGAGACAGAGTAAAATGTTTACTCCTGTAGTGATCCTAGTCGAGTGCTCTCATCTCGTGTAGAAATTTGAGTAGACTTATTTTTTCCGTATGCTTATAGTTTTATATTTTTCTAATTGCGTAAATACTATTTATTCTACTCAAAAATTGGTGAATCTGGTGTGAATCGAATGGTAGTGCATGGATGTGTGTAGCCGTCACTAGACTCATTTTGCTCGAGTTGAGATGAAGGATCATCTATCTCGGTGGCTAAGAACTTTACCCAAGCTACTCTTGAAGCAATGGTGCATGGTTAGTCAAGCATGAGCGCGATGTAGGCCATCATGTTGGCCCGGTTGAGCTTTGTACTGTTCCTAACGTCTTATCCTCGCTAGCCCCATTATGCCTACCCATTCTTTTGATTCAGCTCCACCATTATTTCACCAAAGCCTCATAGCTGATCCTAGTCACACACCCAAGTCGAGCTTTAGTGTTTTGCATTCTCATTTTGTGGTGTTGATGGGGTGATATTCCTTGTGAATGTGTGGATGTGCTCCAAAGATTTTATTTGCTGAAATTGTTAAAATAAAAAGTTGATTTGAAAAAAATATATAAAAATTAATTGTGAAAAAGAAAAGTGAAAAGAAAAAAGAATAATTGAAAATTCTATTTGAGATGAGATTGTATTTGGAGTAGGCGGTGCACACACCCATATTATAAAAATTAAGTCTGGGGGTGTGGTGTACCAGCATGTATTTTTGTTAGCGGATAGATTCTTTTTTATGTTTGCACTTTTGGGTTAGGTGTGTAGCCTTCTTAATTATCTTTGTTTACCTCACTGAAACCTAAGCCCCATCTCTTCACCTAAAGTCCCACGGATTCACGCTTGAGTCAAACTAGTACCATGGAGAGAGTGTGAATGGGCAAGCGTATAGTCCCCGACATTGATGGATTTCTTTGGAGGTGATCCTGAGCCCCAATCTTTGGTAATGCTTACCAGAGTGGCCTGCCTACTTTCTCCCTACGCGTGACCGGAAGATTAACCATGATTCTATTTTTGAGTAGTGATAAAATATTTATACGCATTATGAAAAGTATACACTATTTTTTATACTTAGAAATTTCCTATATTTTATTTTTACGCCAGCGAGCATGCGACTTCGTATGGTACTCTATATCTCAATTTCTATAATAACTAGTTTATTTTCCCTATCAGCATAGATTTTGTTTGCTCGAGACGCGCAAACAGGTAAGTCTAGGGGTGTTATGAGTCCTATTTATATACTGATTTTCGGACTCATCTAGGCTAGTTTTATCGATGATGCACTTCACTTTAAGTTCCTTATCATATATATATTTCATCGTACCTTTATTTCCATAGGAAGTGCACTCTTAGGCCCGTGATTGTGTATTTTTGTTATTTTTATGGATTGTACTTCTTATTGTGATTGCCAGGAATATCGCACATATCAGTGGTTTGGGTTTTTCCTGCTGGTACAATGGTCGTGTTAGTGTTCTGGGTTTGTTTGGGAATGTTTTTTGCCTAAGGGCCACTAATCGTGCGTTTTTACACGTGCACGGTCAGTGGACTCCTTAGCGTACGACCGCTGGTCATGCGCGGTGAGTTCATCAAACCCCAAACGGTACAGGAACATTGCACATGATCATTAGATCTTTAACGCACGACCTCTGGTCGTGCGCCACTGATCGTGCGCGCTATTTTCTATTTTTCCAAGTTCTGTCTGGGGCAAATGAACTATCACAGTGCGCAGGACCACTGGTCGTGTGCCACTGATCGTGTGCATTGATTCTAAGTTTTACCAGGATCTGCCATGCCAATATGCAATATCACTGGCCATAGAGCGCACGACCACTGGTCGTGCGCCACTGATCATGTGCATTATAATTTCTATAATCTATAAATTCGCAGGTTCCGCCCTAATTGAAAATTCTAGACTTTTTCTCCGCCATTTTCGTCTACGAGGAGGGTTCCGCCGATCTCCTTTTTCCTACACAAGAAGGAGGGGCTCCAGGCAAGCTTTCAATGCAAAATTCAAGTCAGAGCTTCCTCTCGGCCTCCTCCTTCATCCTTGAGCTTCAAGAAGGGTTTGACCTAGATTTCACCATCAAGCTAGGAGGAGTTTGTGTCATCCTCCAACGAATCGTGACACGAAGAAGACAGGTCCATTGGGAGTTAGTGACAGCCTCCTCTACCACGGACGCAGTTGAGGACCGAGCTAGGATGCGGATTGACAACCCAGCGATTCCTTTCGTGAATCCTCAGCAAGACTTCAGATCCAGTCGATTTCACACTCTCTTCTTCTTTTGTTTTTGATAGTGTAGTTTAATCTCTTTATATTTGATAAAGTGTGCTTAATTTGATATACATTTGTGTAAAATCATGTCAATATGATCTTATATTCACGTTATTTGCTTGAGGTGCACCATTATCCATCCTCCACCACAAAGTGCCACACTTGCAATTACTAGTGGCGTGCATAGCAAAGAAGTGCTCACGACCCTCATCCCACCATTCTCACCACCTAATCTGCAAGCCTACTTGGCCATCTGCCTAGCGATTCAGTGTATAGCGGCCCGTGTAGTTTTCCATCCGCCTGGCGAAGCATTGCATAGCGTCATTGCATGGAGTGGTTTATTAGTGTTTACTTTCTTT